>JAHYIO010000038.1:0-33187 GCA_020543525.1 Coriolopsis trogii | reverse complement strand
CCCTAACCCTAACCCCTAACCGCTATCCAAATATTCATGCTCCTGCCTATCCAAAAACTTGGTGAACAGGCTATGCCAACATCAATCCTCCGGACACATCAGCACCATCTTCAGAGTAGTGACTCCAAGATGATCTGTAATAGGGCCAGTAAGGGTGCTAAAGCCTGAAATGCTAAAACAAAGGAACTTCAACTATGGCTTTCTCTCCTATCCATCAAAAGAAACTATACCCAGATATAACGGAGGTTGCTTAGCTCTAGCATGGTATGCTACCTTGCATAATGTAGGCATAAATGAGAGCTTTACAATGATACTAGTCTCATGTCAAACAGACCACTATTGGTGAGTAGCCATGGGTAGTACAAACTTGCCCAAATGCGGAAAGTTGGGGGTGGGGAAAACGACGCTTTTGGGCGCTTACATCATCATGTTGTAGGCGCGGGTGCACGCTTTCTAATGGTACTAGTCTCATGGTAAACAGACCATTATTGACTGGGCTAAGGGCAATATAAACTTGCCCAAATGCGGAAGGTCAGAGCAGTTGGCAACGAGATTGGGCGCCTATGGGAGTGGCCACGTGACAGTCTGACGTCGGTGTGTCACATGACAAGGTCACAAGCGCCGGGTACACGTGACAGTCTGACGCTGCGTCACTTTGTCACATGATCTCTTCACAAGCGCCCAAGAGCGTTGAAGAGACCCTAGCTTTCCGCATTTGGGCAAATGTATATTGGTCATAAAGGGGTCAATACTTGTCCGTTTCTAATAAGACTGGTACTGTTAGTGAGCTATTGATCACGTCTACAACATGCTGACGTAAGCGCCCAAAGTAGCGATCATAAACACCCCCAACTTTCCGCATTTGGGCAAGTGTATATGGCCTATAACTCCCCCAATAAAGGTCCATTCGCAACAAGTCTGGTACCATCAGATAGCCACAGTGTATGGCTACAAGAACATACAAACAAACACCAGCCACTCAAACATAACACTTCATCAAGTTTGGACAAATCACATGATCAGACTTACCAGTAGTAAGCAACTGAGGTCATGTGACATGGTGGGTGACCCAGTCATGTGACCATACTTCCTTACTGCTAGCAAGTTTAGTCACATGACCTGGACAGCTGGTCAGGTCACATGGTCCAATCTACCAGACCCAGCATGCCAGAATGCGATATTCCGGAGGTGACAAGGCAGTTTCTATATGGAGACACATCGTACAGACACAAAATGGGTACCGTTGGATTCGTCTCTTTTCTGGCTATACAAAGGACCCCTTGTCACCAAGGTTCTGACCAACGGTTGGCCCACAATCAGGCTCTCAATGACCTTGGTGACAGTCCCAGAACGCAAACTCTGCTTGTCACTTGGCCGTTTCTCCACGGAGACTCCATAGATTCCCATGATTGTACCCCCATCTTGTAGCCCTGTGTTATAGCTCCCAGGGGACCCCTTGTCACCTGGGTTCCGACCAGAGGGGCAGCCACAATGAGCTTGTCACCACCCGGAGACCAACTCTGCCTCAGAATCCAGTGACAACAGGTGACAAGCCGTTTCTCAACGGAGACTCCATGGATCGTCCTGGTTCTACCCTCATTTTGTAGCCTTGTATCCTGGCTTTCATATGACCCTTGTCACCTGGGTTCTGCCCAGGGGTTGAGTCACAATGGGCTCCACACTGAGCTTGTCACCCGGTGCCAAAAGGCATTGAGGCTTGTCACCTGGCTATATCTCCACGGGGACTGGGCGCACAGCCACAAAATTACTACCAGCGGATAGCCCTGCTTCTTGGCTACACAAAGGACCCCTTGTCACCAAGAATCCGAGCAACGGTTGGCCGGCAATTGGCTTGTCACTGCGCTTGTCACCTGGGCCAAACTGAATTATGGAACATAATTCACGGTTCATAACACTAGGATGCATACAGTATTTTGTAAGGCAGTTTCAGCTCGCCAGTCACTAGGACGGGACATGACAGCATTGAGCATGAAGATACATGCTGCACCCAGAGTAAGGGAGGGAAGAGTTGCACGGGAGTTCGGAGGATCAGTAATGAACTCGTTGAGAATGTAGTGAATGGCCGCAATTCGATAATATTTGAAGGTCCTATTGCTAAGTTAGCAATCAAACTAATGTGCATACAATTTAACTGTACTAACCACCAAATATCATTAGGGATTGACACTACCGAAAGTTGCACCAGTTCATGAGGGAAGGTGGTAAGAGCAGTGTCCACATTGGACATTTTGACCCGGAGTTCATATCTGGCTGTGCCATCTTGAGTAGTCCCTTGTGAGCCAGCACAGACTGCAAAGGTGTGGGAGATGGAATTGATGTCGTCTATAAGATGGGGAAATGGACCAGGGAATAGTTCTGAGGCGCGGCGTTCTCTAAAGATTCCATCATGAAGTTGATAGGTTACAGCCTTGTCTGTGGTGTAGACATTGACATAGACAACCTTGTCGGCTGTTCCTTTTGTTCCAGTCTCGACACGGAACCCAGAAAGATCGAAAAGATGACCGCTAATATCCTTGTGCATTTTGGAGGATCTGGAAAGGGCAGAGATGGCAGCAGAGGAAGCAGAGGGGAGAGCATGAGCAAGCAACCGCTGGTGGGCAGCATCTAGCCATTGTACGCAGTGTCCATCATGATGTATCTCAACACCGATATCAACATAGTAGTTGTCATGAGGACCCATACGAGTGTTATCTAGCCTTTCAATGAATAGATTGAAGGCATACTCGCGGGCATCGGCGTCATTGAATGGAAAGCTGTATGCTCCTTTGGTGCCTCGGATCTCTATCTGAAAGACAGAGTCTTCAAAACGAGGGAAACGATTGAGTGCTGCGCGAACATGTCTGGCAAAGCGGCCAAGGAGCGCCTCTGGTACATCAACAGACTGATAGTGAATCTGGCCACGGGAATCCTTAGAAGCTGCAAAGGCAACAGCATAGGAGGCTGGCCAGCGAGCCAAGCTTTCTGGCATAAGCTTCCTAATTGCTGGATGAATCGCCTGGTCATAGATGAGAGCAATGTCTTCAGGGTCAATCTTTGGTGGCATATTCTCTCGGTAGAGTTTTGGAAAGAAGAGACGAATTTGATGACGCATGTCGAAGCGACCAATGCATATGTTGGGAATCTTATGAGCAGGAATAAGGTGCAAAACCTATAGATGATGTTAGCTCAAGTCTGTATGTATAGTATTAGATATACCTGGTTGATGGTGATCTGTAGCCTAATGTGGATTGTTTTGGTGAGAGTGTGCTGGAAGGAGGGCACAGGATACACAGCCATAGCACATTTGAGAGGGAGAGTGAAGCAAAAGCCAATGAGAGAATCAAAATCCCCTGTGATCTGGTACTCTCCCTCAGCTGGATATGACACCCCTTGGAGTGGATTGACGAATACACGACGTGTTTCTCCATTGACCAATGCACGGCCTGCAAGCATTAGGCGCATGAAATGATCGACTGCCTCAGGAGTTCCTTCATCCAGGTATGCTTTGGCATGGTCAATGAGACTAGCAAGACTGAGTTGGAGAGGACGGCGAAATTCATCAGGATACTCCATGACTAGAGCAGGCAGGACTGAGAGTGTATAACGCGTGTGGTGTGATAGGAGATGTGAAGAACTATCCTCACAGAACCTAGACAATGCAGCAAGACCGAGTGCACAACTAGTGTGGTGGAATAGGAGATGTGAAGAACAATCCTCACAGAACCTAGGGGATAGTGGGGGTTGGGAGAGAAGAGTGAAATTCTCTCCACTTCCACCCCTGTGCCTTTTATACTTGCTTCCACCAAAAAATTTGACTGTGAGAATTAGTTCAACACAGGCAAATAGCTGAGTCATCAAATAGTAACCACATATAGCCATCTCAGTAATAACATAAGCAGGGAGGTGATTTGGCATGCTATATGGGTGAAGAACTAGTGCAGGTTACAATGCTGTATGAACAATGCAGGGAGACTTGCAGCACTAACTATGAAGATGGCAACGGGTAGCACTGGGAGAAGAGCAGTTTGCCATTGGTGGAACCTATGGAGATGAGTAGGTGTACAGGAATAAGGAAGGAAAAGGCAAGATGTTCGAACAGGGCATCCTCGACGCCGCTCGCCGCGAGGTTGTCGTGGTCCGAGATGTTTGACGCCGCGGCGTGAGAGGTGCGTAATAGGCACGAGTGTTGTCCATGCCAATGGAATTGAAAGATATTTAAGAACGGCGTCCTCGACGCCGCTCGCCGCGAGGTTGTCGTGGTCCGAGGTGTTTGACACCGCGGCGTGAGAGGGGCGTGATAGGCACGAGTGTCATGTATACAAATGACAATGCAAGATTTCCGAGGAGGGCGTCCTCGACGCCACACGCCGCGCTTGTCGTGGTCCGAGATGTTTGCCGCCGAGGCGTGAGGAGTGTGGTGTATATGAACGACAATGCAGATGATATTCGAGGAGGGCGTCCTCGACGCCGCACGCCGCGCTTGTCGGGGTCCAAGGTGCTTGCCGGTGCAGCGTGAGAGGAGCGTGATAGGCACGAGTGTCATGTATACAAATGACAATGCAGATATTTGAACAGGGCGTCCTCGACGCCGCACGCTGCAAGGCCCAGTCAATGTCACATAAGTGATTATTTCGATTGTTGGATGGTGTATTGGTCGAGGCATAAGGCTTGTCTTCGACGTTGCTATCTGTATTGAGGCGGGACAATTCGGCTAGATCCCAACAGTTTGTGCTGTTGCGCTCGATCGCCAAAGCGGATATCCAGCGCAGGTCATCGAGGGAAGTGAGGTACCCGATGGGATTGATACAACAGTCGGTTCGCGCACAGTGGCGAGGGACAAGTGAAGCATGATTAGTTACGGATGGGTCCTCTGTGCCTCTTCCTAAGGGTACATAGCATACCGGCGTAGATAACTGTTGGAAGTGAGTCTCGGAGGAACAGAGTGCACATAGTCCGCGCACCATATGGATACCCGCGTCCTCGGTAGACAGACGGGTGATAGGAGCCTAGGTGGACTCGCGATGGCTCGAGGTTGCGGCAGACACGCGGATAGGGGATAAACGGAAAAGATAGGGTATATGCCGGTTTTACGCACGTAGAATGTGTAATCTACGATGGTGGAAGGCTTGGGCACGCGTCCTTGGTGCGCTTTTCACGAGAAATGAGGGCTCGACTTGGGACTGCAGAGCTGCGATGTCAACCATGGCTGATTGTACGCGGTTGAGGGTGGCCTGCGGAGGATGTTTGGGCGGGGAATAATGGTACACAAACAGAACCTGGGTTCGTTAGAAGACGATGTGAGTGAACGAAGGAGGGGGCATGGCGCGGTGGAATCTCAGAGAGGAACCATGGAGCAAGCAAGAGCGATACTTGTGCGGTGCACGCTCCCTAGGACAGCTATTTAGCCCGCATCACTCACATCCCCATATCAGGCAAACGCTGGCTCACTGGTGGGGTCCTTTGTTATTCGTATGGGCGTGATGGGCACGAGTGTTGTCCATGCCAATGAGAATGAAAGATGTTCGAGAAGGGCGTCCTCGACGCCGCACGCCGCGAGGTTGTCGTGGTCCGAGGTGTTGGCCGCCGCGGCGTGAGAGGTGCCTAATAGGCACGAGTGTTGTCCATGCCAATGAGAATGAAAGATGTTCAAGCAGGGCGTCCTCGACGCCGCACACAGGAGAGGTCAATGACTTGTGCACTATGCAGAGAGTTGACGGGTAATCCGAATACCATTGTCGGAACCCGCATACCTGGAGTTGGCTTAATCAAAAGTCAGTAGGGCATGGCCGTCATGGGTTAGAGGAGTGCGGCGTCCTTAGGGCACAATGCGCAGGGTTCAAGGAGTCACTTCAATGTGGGTGTGAAGATATGCTAAGACGAGCCATGGAATTCTATCGTTCTATGCGTATACATGCTGTGCGGATAACTCTAATCCTTCTTGGCCTTGGAACGCGTCTGACGCGAGGTCGTACCACGGAGAGAGGATGGCAAGTGGTCAACACCACCAGCAGGTGCCCGCCTCGAGACCTGCAGCCCCATCTGCGCCGCTTGATTGACCACCTCCCGACGTCCCTTCTTAGAACTTGTCTGCCCAGCTACAGGAACAGAAGGCATCAACTGTCTCGAGGAAGAAGCACCAGCGTTGTCAGAGGTTGGTACCATACTCGTACTCTCAGATGCACTGCCCGCTTGGGAAGCGAGGGTCTTCTTCAACTCGATGACACCAGGGAGGAGTTGGCCTGCTGACTGCAAGCCGTCCAGTGCACTGCGTTTGCCTGTCTGGGGAGCCTCGCGGTCCTCAGCGATGGTCTTTGCTCTCTTCGCGGGAGGAGCGCGGCCGCCGACGCTTCCGATGTCGCTGCCACAATCGCTGAAGTCGTCGTCGCTATCGCTATCGCTCTCAAAGATCTTGGCACCCCAATCTTGTGCCTGCCCTTGGAGGTCAAGGGCATCCGCAGGCGGCAACCGCGCAAGCCGTCGACGCCCTTTAGGCGGAATAGGGTCGAAAATGGCACTGCGAAAAGGCGGAGGCTGAACGTCACTTGGCGTAGGCTCGAAGTCAGCATTTTGCTGGTAGTTCACAGGAGGTGTTGATGGCGGGTCATTTTCCGGTGGCTCCGGACCAAAGATCAGGTCGCCAGTCATGGGGATAGGGAAAGTGGTGGGACTCGCAATGATGGGAGGAGGCACTGTGACTGCGCCAGGCGGTGCATTCGCTGGTGACTGCGCGGCCGTGGACAGCGGCGTCTTGGACGGCGCGACTCGCGGGGTACCTTCTCGACCATTGGGAGGGGCCGCGCGAGGTTCCAACATGTCGCTGGCCTGCGGAATCTCGTCAACACGTTCCTTGAGGGCTGGCTTATGACGAAGCGGAGGCGTCTTGGACGCCCCGCTGTCCTCCGCGACGTCATTGGCAGGGAGCTCGGACGAAGGCCCACGGAGCCCCGCGCCAGGAGGCGTCTTGGACGCCGCGGTGTCCTCCGCGACGTCGTTGGCAGGGACCTGGGAGGAAGGCCCATGGAGCCCCGCGCCAGAAGGCGTCTTGGACGCCGCGGTGTCCTCCGCGACGTCGTTGGCAAGGAGCTGGGAGGAAGGTCCACGGAGCCCCGCGCCAGGAGGCGTCTTGGACGCCGCGTCGGCAGGTGTCGCCGATGGTGCCCTCCCCTGCGGGGTCTCGTTGACCTTCTGATTATCGACTTTGGAGGCCTCGGGGTCACCTGCGTATAGCCATGTAGTTAGCAGGTGTCGGCACACAATCATCATTACTCACTCTCATTCTCTTGCTCCGATTCAACGACAGCAGGGCTCTTCGGCTTAGGTTGGGCCTTGCGCTTCGTTTTCTTGGCAGGCGGGGGCTGCTGCGACGCCCCTTCACCAGTGTTCTCGCTGTCCTCGGTAGATTTGGCGGCCTTCCTCTTCTTCGTGGCTGTTTTTGGCTGCGATTCAACAGCTCCCTCGTCCTCGTCTCCCTGCGTGACCTTCTTCTTTCTCGCCCTGGTCTTGCCTTCCTTGGACTGAGCCGGTAGGATGTCCTCGTCGTCGACGATATCGGCATTGTTCTGATCAAAAGCACGTTCTATGAGACACGTTAGCGTGACTTCAATTCAAATAACCAATCACACTTACGCATGGTAACCGAACAATTCATGAAGGCTTGATGAATTCGCGCCTTGTCTGTGGAGATTGAGTTCAGGAAAACATCCGGCGTGTCCCTCCCGATCAGGCGGTAGACGTGTACGGTCTTGGGCTGCGGATATCTCCAGATACGTCCGATGAGCTGGGAATCATCCTGAGCAGACCACAGCGTGTCCTGTTACAATATTTACCCTGAGCTTACCATCACTGAAGTTACACAACACACAAGGACTGACCAGGATGATCAAGATATTGGCGAAGGCGACATTGAGCCCCACCATACCAACCCCTGATAGGATGAGGACATCAATGTCAGGATCCCTCTTGAAGTCCTCCA
This sequence comes from Coriolopsis trogii, assembly GCA_020543525.1. NCBI lineage: Eukaryota > Fungi > Basidiomycota > Agaricomycetes > Polyporales > Polyporaceae > Coriolopsis > Coriolopsis trogii. The sequence continues at coordinate 25,215 of JAHYIO010000038.1, read as the reverse complement.
GAGCCTTGGTGCGTTGACGCAACGGCATCATGCCATGCAAGGTCAGCCAGCTTAGCCCGGCTTCTGTCAATGCCTGCGAGTATAAGTGAGCTCAGATGTGCGCGTACCGTAAGTGCAAAGGAGCCTACCCTCTCGAGCACATAGTTGTTGTGGGGGAACTGCGAGAAGATCACAGTCTTGTCCCTACCAAGTTCAGGTCCCTGTGGAATTATGCTCAACGCGGGAGGTTCTCCATTGGGCCCAGGGAGATATTTCGGGTTGGGTTCCAGGACGTTGTCGCTCCCCGGTTTGACCCAGAGAGGTGGAAGGCCCGGTGCCAATTTGTGGTGCTTGAGGATTGCGAGGGCCGCATCAATCTTTGTGGACGGATTGTCAACGTAGAGGTCGTCGGGTGACCACACGTTGTCCGTTGCCAGGTCGCGATGCGTTAAGCACATCCGAATGCCGAGGTAAAACGCCTGTCACAACAGTGTTCAGTATTCATAAGAGATTGGCGTCTTCGACGCCTCACGGCAGCCTGGCCTCGATGCGTCCAGGGATACGCATTGAGGGCACAGGATGGCATCGCGCGGGCGGCGTCAAAGACGCCCCCACCCGTGATTGCTCCTCGGAGGTACAAGGGACCAGGCTGCAACTGAGGGACGTCATAGCATGGAATAGAACTCACGTGCAGCTGTCGCACCCCTGCGCCTTCCTTCACCACTTGTTCCGCCAGCTGATCGAGAACGCTGCGCTCCTCCTCCGTCAGTGTCAGCAACAACGGATGCTCGTGATATGGGGGCAGGCCGGAGATTGGTTCGCCCTTCCAGTCGAGGGAGTCGATCGTGTGGCGAATGATGTGCTCTTGGAACAGCTCACGGAGCTTGTCAATCCATTCCTGGAGCGAGCGGTCGTACTGCGTTTCGTAGTCCTGCCTCTTGGTCTTCTTGCCTTTTACGAACGCCCGAGCGACCGTGGCTTCATTGATACCCGCCGCTTTGCGCTCGGCACGATCCTTGCGCTTGAATTTATCCGTCATACGGCGGTATTCGTCGAGCTCGTCCGCGTCTTCCTCAAATCCACGGATTCCCAGGAAGTTGCCTATATTGACGAGATCCTGTAAGAAGTTAGTGTGATAATGGGTAATTTGTGCAGGCGGACGTACCTGAGGGGTTGACATCACCGGGGTAGCTGACATAGCGACCGTGAATAGTGCGCGATGCCGAAGCTCCTTCGCCCCGATGTGGAACTTGTTCGGCAGGCGGAGCATATGGGCCTCGTCAAGGATGAAGTTGTCGTATTGACGCCCCGCCCCGAATAGAGTCTGAGCAGCGAGCCCGCCGCTGAGATTCTGCGCAGGACGCGCCCGGTTGTGTACCTCACGAGCAGATTGGTCGAAGAAGCAGTGCTGGAGATGCTGACTTGACAGCCTACAAGTATATCAGTTCGTGTTCGGTGAGGTGATAATCCGGCTACTTACAGATATCGTCGCAACAATGATGCGCCTGTTCATCGGCACAGGAAGCTGATTGAACTCTCTCCAGAACGCGTCCCGATTCTGTTCCCTGCACGCGGCGGTGTACGGGAGGACAGCGAAGGCTCCGAACATGAGAAAGCGATGCATCTCGGAAATGACCTGATCGAGGAGGTTCCCTGGGACGACGAGCAGCTGAGGCAGATTTCCCGCGTTCGCGGCCACAGACCCGAACTTGTCCTTCTCCGCTGTGAGAGAAGAGTTATTACTGCACCTGCAGGGCCTGGACTAAAACATACCAAACGTCCCTGGAAAATGCCCTAGTGTCGCGAAGGAGGCTTGATAGTAGACCGAGGCAGCGATAAACGCTAATGCCTGCCCCGTCTTTCCAAGGCCGACCATGTCCGCGAGGGCAGTGTTCCTCCCAGCGAACTTGTTCTCGAGGAGCGCAAGAACGCCCACCTTCTGGTGCCAACGGAGGCGAAGAGGGACGCCATTCCCAGCAGTCTGCATGGCGCGTCCCTCTGTGGACCACCCGTCGATGAGGCCGTTTGGATCGTCGACCTTGTTGAAGTCAGGGAACGTGTCCTCGATGCCAAGAAGTTGGTCTATAGCCTCTTCGTCGAGAGACGCGTATTTCTCGGTACCCTCTTTCCAATTCTTGAGGTCAAGTCCTGCGGCGGGCTCCGGGAGTGGAGTGTCGTCTGCGTCCTCCTCCGCGGCCTTGAGAGTCGCGCCCACGAGAGCTAGGATGCTTCTGACATCCTCTTCAGTCGGGATGGTGAGCAAGGCGCGTCTGAGACAGAGGGGCAGGCCTGCGCACGGTTAGTCTAAGAGTCGCCCGCGTCACCCAGGTGAAAGAGATTACTCACGACCGGGGGGTGCCTTGTCACCCTCGATGAGCAGCAGCTTAATCTCCTCAGCCTGTTCGCAGTAGTGCTTCACGCGTTGACCACTCTCCGCGTCGTGGAAGAGCTTGAGCTTCTCAATGAGCGTGGACACCTGTTTCAGGTATTTGCGGACAGCGGCCATTTGCGGCGTCTTCGACCCCACTATCTCTATAGAGACCTACAGTTAGCACACGTAATAATGGTAGTAGTCGGGAGCCTGCGTACTCTGATACAATTGATCTGCAGCGCTCCGAGCCCTCTTGACATACCCACGGCGCGTACTGTAGGACTTGCGCCATCTGTGCCACGTGTGCGCGCAGAGTTGTGTCACGAACCGCGAGACCTGGTAGTGGGGCATTCCATCGGGCTTGAATCCGTCGGCGCCGAACAGCCTTGTGACAATGTCATTGAAGGCCATGCTAGCCCAACTCTCCTCCATGGTCATAAGCTGGCGAAGACAGCCTTGTAAGCCCGAGCAATTGTGAACCATCGCACGCAGCTTACCGAAGACCCGTCGGGGGTAGCGACCGAGTACATAGTGCGCCCATGGGCGGCCATGGCCTCATCAATGATTGTGTTCACACCCCAGGATTTCCAGCGATCGCCGACCCATTCACGGAGCGCGTCGCGGCCCTCGAAGTTGGCTTCGGACTTCCTGTAGAACCTGAGACGTGCATCCGCGCTCGAGTGCGCGTAGTACTTGTGAACAAAAGCCCGGATGGCGGCGAGTTTGTCCTCGTCCAGGAGCACGTCCTCCGGATCGGCCTCGAGGACCCATGGGGGGTGTTGGACATCGGTGAGGTTGCGCCACTGATCCCAATACCAGGGGGCAGGGTGGTCAAAGGGATCTGAACCTACGCTCATGGTCAACGCGAGTTCGAGGAGCGCACATGCCGGAGGTGGGGTGGGCATCTTTGGACGGGCACACAGAAACGTGAAGAACAATCCTCACGAGACTGGCGATGGGCGGTGTAACGGTGACGGTGGCGGTGATCCGCAGAAACGTAAAGAACAATCCTCACGAGACTGCAGAGGGGGGAAGGGGGGGGGTGGAAAGGTAAACTATGAGCTCGCCTGGCCCGTGGCCTTATATATATGTGTGTCGGGTTAGTACTGGCGGCATGAGATGGGACATTGTTCTGCAAGGTGATAGGAGGTGAGATATGGGCTAATCGCTGATCGCAGAGATATCATACCCACTCGGTTGTGGCTCCATCGAGACTACGCGACTCGGACCATACGATTTGCGGCCCTAGAATCCTCTGATGGAAAGGAAAATCGGTTAGTGTATGATCGGTGGCGTTGTCCAGTATGTTTAAGCAGCGGGTGGTCTTGGGTAGCGACGCGTAGATTGATGCGGGCGGTTCCTCGTTAGAAAGGCGGCGGCTCAGACGCCGCGCGCCGCGGGTCAAAGAGGCACTGTGGCCATAAACGTTGCGCACGGAGGCGTCTGTGACGCCGCCTGTCGCGGGGGACTACTTCTGCGCACTGAAGCCCTCGGGCGAGCAGCCATGGCGTCGGGAAGCGGCGCGCGGCGTCGAGGACGCCTCACTCCTGTGTGCGTGTGCGAAACGTGAGAACTTACCTAGTGAGAGGATCGTAATCTCGCATCAGAGACGTTGTGTGTGTATGTATGGCAGGGAATGGCGCCGTGACAATGTCGTCAATCGGGGGCAAGCCGGCCGAGCATAGGCTTGGCATGTTTGCGCCAGTTGCCGAGGGGAATGGTCGCCGCGCGTGGGCCGTCCAGGACGGCGAGATGGTGTGTCAAATCTGTACGCAGCGCCACAGCCGTGCGTGTTGCGAGGCGTCTTGGACGCCGTCAGCTTCGTCCGTGGGCCAGTATTCAGCCGCGGTGCTCAAGAGTCGGACAAGCATCGGCTCAGAGTTTACGGAATCGTTTGGCGGGAGTCGCTTACATAGTGTGTGGTGTGGTAAGTGGGTACTAGGGCTGCTCAATTCTTGTGGACGCTGGACGTTGGACGCGTTCAGAGCACTTTGACGTCTTGCTCCTCCCTCTCCTCCTCAAAGCTCTCGCAGCGAGCTAAACTAGCCTTGGGATGACGTCGGAATTCTTCTGTGTTCGTGAAATACGGCACCCTAGCCGATGCATGTGTTTCAGGGATATGCATCTTGCGGGAGCTGGTGGGACAGCGTTGACGCCACCGAAAGGGCAAAAGCGCGCGGAGGATGTCAGCTGTTCTCGCTTACACCATTGCGTCCATCAAAATGCTCTGAACGCGTCCAACGTCCAGCGTCCACAAGAATTGAGCAGCCCTACTTGAGTGTCTTGCCGAGATGGCTGACGTGTCAGCAGAGGTCGCCAGATTGGCCGAGACGCAGGAACGTGAAGAACAAACGTAACCTCACGAGGCTGCAAGAGAGTCGCCAGGAGGTGCCAGTTTTGCGCATGGTCCGGCGGAGAGTGTGCGGGACGGCAGCAGGGTTTGACCTCCCAAACACTTCGAAACGAAGCCGGCGCCGCGCTCGTCTTCAGATCCACCGGACGGGGAGGGAGGAGGAGGAAGAGGGAGGAGGAGGAGGAGGAGGAGGGAGGAGAGCACGTGTACACGGATAGGGGCCGAGATAACCAGACACCGAGAAAACATGGATACACCAGAAGAGAAAGGGTGCCGCAGGACTATTGTCCCGTGTCTTGCCGAGACGGTTGACGTGTCGTCAGAGGTCGCCAGATTAGCCCGAGACGCAGGAACGTGAAGAACAATCCTCACGAGGCTGCAAGAGAGTCGCCAGGAGGTACCCGAGACGCAGGAACGTGAAGAACGATCCTCACGAGGCTGCAGGAGGGAGACGAGCCGAGCCGCGAGATGTCAGGAGTAGGCGTTGAGTATGAGTATGTTCAATCGAAGTCGCTTCGGTCCACGTGGCGATCTGAGATGCCATCTTCCTCACGTGCTGCGGACTAATCTTATCTCATAGAAGTCTAATCGCCATCTCCACATGGAGATCTTCATTATCTTCTTCGCACAGCCACCGGCATGGCAAAAGCCAAAAGGCCGACTTCCCGGCACAGCCACCCCCACCAAACAGCGCCAAACACAAGCTCGAAAATCGCTAAGTCCAACATCGTCGCTTCCACGTACCCGACATCTGTTCCGCATCCCTCATCCCTAGGTTTTGGAGGGTAAATCCTTCCATCTCCTTTCCCACTTCTCTACTCACTTCTGGCGCCCCCCCTTGCTCTTTGGCTCTGATCATCATCCCACCATCTCCGACGGTTCGCCACGTAGTCACCCTCACGCGACAACCGACGTTTCACCCACCAACTCGCCCAGTCGATACGGCTCCGACCACCATCTATCAAGTATCCAGTCCGGAACTTCTGCGATCTTTGTCCAACAAGATCCCCGTCTCCCCTCTCCTTCCCCTTGCTTCCGGGTTCTGTGAGGATTGTTCTTCACACCTCCCGTCGACTCATACATCTCCCTCTCTCTCTCCCACCCACTGTGTGTTGTCATTCCGGGTTCTGTGAGGATTGTTCTTCACACCTCCCGTTGGCACCTACCTCTCTCCCTCTCTCGCATATCTCGCGTATCTCGAACCTCTGGGTTCTGTGTGGATTGTTCTTCACACCTCCCGTCTCGCCCTCTGCCGATTTTCGCTGTTCGTACGTGCTTATCTCGCGATTCCATTGCCCATATGTCACATAGCTCACCTTGCTTGCGCACAGGATATTCTGCTTGTGTCCTCGTCCGACTGTCCATTTCCCTCGCTTGCTCATCCGACCATTGAAAATATGGAGCTGTCTACTCTGTAAGTTGCGACACTTGTGAGAATATATATCCGCATGCTAAACTGTCCACAGGCAAAACTACCCGCTCAAGCGCCTCTTCTTCCAAGAGGACAACTCTATGTTCGTCCTCATCAACCCATCCGAGATTGAGTCCTACCCCGGAATGATTCTCGAGTGCCCGTACGATGGTGGCGCATCAGGTCGAGACCTGCGCAAGGCCCTGTGGGTCAACAAGAAGTGCCCGGAGCTCGCATACATGCTCCGATCGTTTGACATCGAGAATCAATGGATGGCTCAGGTTGGCGTCAATGTCAAGAAGCTTGAGTTTGAGCGGTATGGGAATGGCGTGCGCATGAAGAAAGACATGCTCGACAACTGGGACCGCGTCGAGAAGGCTCTCCTTTGGCTCAGCGAGACTCTTTTCGCAGCCCTCCCGCCGTCCCCTGCCTCGAAATTCCCTCTCGATCCTTTCTGGCCCCTCCCCAGAGAGTACAAGTATCAATGGATCCATCCTCACGAAACGGCCGCGCGCATTGCAGCTGTGCGCGCGCGAGACGCCATGGGTGTGCTTGCAGCTCGGTGCACCCTCGCGATTGCCCTGACGAAAACCCTCCTCCCTCCTCCGCCTGCCCACTATCCTCCCTCCTGGGTACAAATCATCATGCCCAAGGTATCCGGCAACTGGCTCACCATTTTCCAGAACAGTTTCATCCCCGACCTATCTCCCGGCATCCGCGTTGGTGCATATTGCTCCATCACGAAAGACGAGCGCCGGTTGTGCTGGATCGACCACCTCCCCGTGATGGCTGCTGTCGGCCTCCCCATCTACATCGAGGTCCCCCGTTCCGAGCAATTGTTTGAGACACTGTTGGATCAGCCCTGGTTCCAGAGTATCTGTAGCTCTGGCCAGCCAGCAACACTACATACCTGCTCCTCGTCGTTTACCAAATGTCGACCCCGCCAAGGTCGCTGCCAATTCTGTGTATGGCTTGGCTCGCACGTTCCGCTGGGACCGGTTAAAACCCAGGTTCGATTTCCAACTGGCAGTTCCCCAGAGCAGTGAAGGCCCTTTGCCAGTCCCAGGCGACGCTCCACCCGCTCAAGATGCACCAGCAGTCGCGGACATCCCGCACGGCAAAGGACAACGGCCGGGGGAATCCTATGCGGAATTCTTCAAGCGACGAGAGGAAAGGGCAAAGGACATCATGGCGCAAGAGTCGGACACGGCGCGGGCTGCCCGCCTCGAGCGGGAGCAGGCGAACGCTGCGTTCAAATATCCCCCCCATAAAATTCCCATCTTCCTTTGGGTAGAAGTCGGCGAGATCGACCCGAACGTCAACCCGGACTTCCTTGAAAAGGATTATCGCCAACTTGTCGGGAGGCGCAAGCGAGAAGAAATCTGGCACCAGTATACTGTCAAACAGAAACGCTACGACTCTTTCCACAACGAGTGGGATATCTGTCCGAAGTTGTGCCCTGATGACGAGCTATCCGACGACCACTCCGACGACGAGTTCTACGCCCCGTTGACCTTCGCACCCCTGGCCCAGCCGCTCATGAATGGTCCTCCAACCGCGACCTCTTTTGTTCACCCGACGGCTCCGCCTGTGCCTTCGTCATCTCACGCTGAGCAGCCACTTCCATCCAACTCCAAGTCGAGAGCTGAGGGGAAGTCGTCGGGAGACATGTCTGCGCCCTCGTCGGTACCTGTCGCGGAGGCCACGGAGGAAGGGGAAATCCCTACCTTCCTCATGGCATCATTTGGCTATGACTTGAGCGAGTTCAGTCAGGCCGACACCGTCAACTTCCTCCCGAAGTTCGATTCCGCGTCCGAGCTCTTCTGTCAGCGCTATGGAGTGCTCCCTCTCGAGAATCCACCGGCTGAGTGGTTTGAAAACGACTACACCACCGAGCTCCTCCGCAAATCCATTGGGTACCTCTGCTCGGACCGAGAAGATGGTGGTGTTTTTGCGGTCAATGAGGCGTACATGATCTGCTTTGGAGCCTTCATCGACGGTCTCCTCAAGAAGCCTCCCGCAATCCCCCCTGCTGTCTGGGACCTCCATCCAGACAACGAACAGAACATCCTGCGCGCCGGGCTTATACATCCTTCCCTGCAAGTTACCAGGAGAGAACTGTCGAGGAATTCGTGGTACTTCCTACGCTACACCAACGACGAGGTCCTGCAACTGGACTGGGAGCTCATAGTTCCTCATGCGGCCACCGTGGTCACCCTCCTCCGTGTGCATAACATCGACAACCGCCAAGAAGCCGCGCAGAGTACCTCGTCAGCAGAGGTATTCCGTTCCGAACAATCTATCAGCCCGATCACAGGACACCGATGAACCTCAGGCCCGCCCCCCCAGTGACACTTGGATGGCGCGCAGACAGCATGTCTCTCAATGCGTACGACTACACGTTATACGAGAGGCGGGTTTACGACCTCCTTTCGGGTCCGAAAGGACGTGCTGCTTTGCTCCGGGGAGGCATTGTCTGGAGGATAGCGATGGAAGTCATGCATGGCGGGCTGGTTGACGCAGCGGTCGATGGGCCTTCGCAGGACGTCTTTGTGTATGGCGAGACGTTCCGCCCAAACAAAGGCGACGATTGGTACGACGATGGGCTCACCGCAGACGAGATTTCTCTCATTTGCGGTGTCTACAAAGTCTGTTCCAGTACGTATCCTTTCCTTCATTCATTCACTATCGCTAACGAAACGAATGTTCTCCTCTTATGTAGATGCCCACAACACGCAGACGTCGGATATGTCGTGGTGGCCCCAACCTCACTATTGGGACCGCGGCACATACAACAACAGGTTCTGGAGTCCCTGGGCCGAAGGCTGGTTCCTCGCGTGATTGAGCTCCATTCGCAGCAACAAGGCCAAACTGTACGGGTCAAAGCTATGGGGAAAAAACCTCAAGTCCGCCAAGATTGCAGGTCAGGTCCGGGATGCGGTGGAGGACGCTAGCGTGCAGTTCCTGACCGACCAACTCCGTGTCTTTGTGGTTGAATAGGTGAGGTGCTTTGCCTATGTGTTACCATTTCTCCATACATTCAGACTGATGATTGTTTCCTCGTTGCTCTATTATATCTTCAGCTAAGCATCAAGCGCCGTGCAGAGGTTGCATCTCGTGCTCGTGATATTGTACACTCGGACATGTATTCTCGAACATAATGTATCATAGAATGTCTCTCGACAGATTCAATTTGTGTGCTATATCGACAATGGCATCCTCAACACACCACGCTCGATGCTGCTCTGGGTTGCCTCACCTGAAATGCGGAACACCCACCAGCGGCGTCCAAGACGCCGCAGGTCCCGCATGTGTGCACATTGGATGCAAGGGTGCAAGTACCACTCCCAGGGGTGACGCGCAGAGTGCGTCTAGGACGCCGCGTGCCTCGCATGGAGCGAGGACGTGGGGGAGCCATGGCGGATGTGCCCGAGGGAGTAGAAGCGAAGCGCGGTGAGGGGCGTCTTGGACGCCCGGTTCAAAATGGTGTGATTCACACACATGCAATCTAAGCACACTGCCCGATCGAGTCTTACGACCAACTGAGTTCTACAGTCTGGGATCCCGCGTGCAGGCCCGCGGTGCAGGGCGTCCAGGACTCCCGCATCTCTGTGTGTTCCGCATTTCTCGGACCCCCGCGTGCCGGCCCGCGCTGCAGGGCGTCCCGGACTCCCGGATCTCTGCGTGATAAGATTGAGCAACTAGATAAGCGCGACCATGTCCCAGATAAGATAACTACAGTGTTAGAACCGCTGCATTAAGACATAAGAACACACTGATTACAATGTCACTCTATACAAGTAAGAAACAATAATCCTGCCATATTACTATATGAGTTACCTTTCAATGGTGTGATTTGATATGGCCGCTGCTTAAAAGTCCAAGTTTGGCATTCTCAGTATGGCAGAATATCTATACACCAAAGCATGCAAGTTGCATGCTTTGGTGTATAGATATTCTGTCACTGTGAATGCCAAACTTGGACTTTTAAGCAGCGGCCACGATCAGAGTGCAATGGGGGATTTATCGTATGCTGTTTGCCTATAACTGCTATTTCAATTCACTAACCAGAATAAAATCCCAGTCCAGTATATAGATGAACCTAGTGTATTTGAGTATATAGACATAGTAAATCAGTATAAGTTGAGAATATATGCCTGTTTGCTATAGAGTGTAGATATGATGCTGCGTGAGATATTTAAATCTACATGAGTTGGTACCCATGGCTGTCTGTAGTATCTGTGTGACATACGTGGGACGGGGGTGGGAAAGTCTTATTTAAACCCTAAACTAGGGTTGTAAGACCCTACCCTAGGGTCTAATCTCAACCCAGGGACCCTCAGAATCTCTCATAACCCTAATCCCAGGCGGTGGGAACAACATCATAGTAAACCCTTGTCAAGTACGTCGCGCAATAGTACACTCAGCGGAGACTTTTCAAGAAGCCCCCAGGCATATGTTGCCGGCATCAATAGCTTGCTCACAGCGAGATAGCTGCGCTGTCCTCAAGCCTTACTTATAACATGCCGCCCAACACTAGTCCACCATTCTCGATCATGCACTCTGTGTGTACAACATATCAAATACAGGTCTAACATCTTAATATTAGCTTTAAACTTTGAAAGTCTTGTTAGTATCAGGGACATATTCCCCCTATGATGCACGCCGTCCGACACTGTCAGACGTGGAGCACAGGGTGTCCAGCGCCTGTCTGCGAGTGCTTCGCACGCCGTCCGACACTGTCGGACGTGGGGCATGGCAGCCCCAGCATCTCTCAACCAGGTCTGTGTTTGATATCCGACACTGCCAGACACTAATGCCAGGGCCCCTCTCTGCAACTCACACTCTACTCGTCCAACATGTGTTCATATAGCTGTCCGTGCTCCGCAACTATTCTGAGCTCCATATCTGATAGAGTCGGATGATAGTGCACCTGACCACAATGAGCAAGATTGCTGCTGCGCTTAACGTTTGACACTGTGAGACACTTTTTGGCTCTCACTCAGCTGCGATCTGCATTTACATAGTGGTCTCGCAGGTTCAAGCATACGGGTGTGACTTCTTTACAAATTGGGTAATTCAGGGTCATGTGATAGCCCTTGTAACCCCATCCTAGGGTCAGATTCCACCCCTAGGGTCGTTCATTTTGCCTCATAACCATGCTGCAAATAATGTATCATTTGCCCAACTTATTCCAAACTCCCTCTTTGCCAACCTACACCACTCATTGCAGTACTATGCCCAATATACCGTTGGCCTCATCATGTCCAGCCATGCCACCTTACAACTTGTCCCCTTGCCCTTCCCAGCATTCGTAGTCCATCGAGGTAGTTGAGAACTGTTGGACCACTTAGCACAAGCAGGGCACCACCAGTCAAACCCGCTGTCCAAGTATACATGCTTTTGCCTATCAAAGAACTTCATAAACAGGCTATGCCAACATTGATCCTTCGGACGCATCAGCACCACCTTCAAAGTGGTCATATGACGTGGTGGGCGACTCAGTCTTGTGACCATACTCCCTTACTGCTAGCAAGTTTAGTCACATGACCTGGATAGCTGGTCAGATCACATGGTCCAATCTACCAGACCCAGCATGCCAGAATGCGATATTCTGGAGGTGACAAGGCAGTTTCTTTATGGGGACACATCGTACAGACACAAAATGGGTACCGTTGGATTCGTCTCTTTTCTGGCTATACAAAGGACCCCTTGTCACCAAGGTTCCGACCAACGGCTGGCCCACAATCAGGTTCTCAATGACCTTGGTGACAGTCTCAGAACGCAAACTCTGCTTGTCACTTGGCTGTTTCTCCATGGAGACTCCATGGATTCCCATGATTGTACCCCCATCTTGTAGCCCTGTGTCATAGCTCCTAGGGGACCCCTTGTCACCTGGGTTCCGACCAGAGGGGCAGCCACAATGAGCTTGTCACCACCCGGACCAACTCTGCCTTAGAATCCAGTGACAACAGGTGACAAGCCATTTCTCAACGGGGACTGCATGGATTGTCCTGATTCTACCCTCATTTTGTAGCCTTGTATCCTGGCTTTCATATGACCCCTTGTCACCTGGGTTCTGCCCAGGGGTTGAGTCACAATGGGCTCCACACTGAGCTTGTCACCCGGTGCCAAAAGGCATTGACCCTTGTCACCAGGCCATATCTCCATGGGGACTAGGCGCACAGCCACAAAACCAACACTGTTGGATACTCCTGCTTCTTGGCTATAGGAAGGACCCCTTGTCACCAAGATTCCGAGCAACGGTTGGCCAGCTATGGCCCAAACTATTTTGTCACCTCTGAACCTTGGGGCAAAGTTCACGGCGCATAACACTATTATTAATATCAAGGAGCTTCCTGGTGTCAGTCGAGCGTGTGAAAACAAACATCTATCGTGGGTTTATGCAGTGAAAACACTTGACTCATGCACAGTTTATACAGAAAAATAGCAAAGGGGTAAGTAAGCTCGTTAGCGTTTACGGGGCAAACAGGTCTATTAGCGCTCATTAACAATAATTAGCAGGGAGAAATTTCCCTGATGTCCTTGAGCTGTTCAAGCAGGCCCTGCTTTGACAAGCTGAGGACGCACTTGAAGTCCCGTGCAAGCCAGCTAATCTCGAGCGAGCGACACATGCACTGAGGTTGCTCCCGGACGCTCGGATGCGTACCAGTGTGCGCTCGGGCCGTTCATCAGTAATGTAAGGTGGTCGGGCCGCGTCCGGACTGGCGGTGTGCTCATCGCCGCTTTTGACACTCCCCCACGAGCGGAGCCGAGCTTTTCGGAGATTTGCGGATGAGCGCGAGGACATTGTTGACCTACCAGACATCAAAAACGGGAGGGGATCGAGTCGTCGAGGGCATATCCGAATTGAACGGACGGAGGTAGCCCAGCGCGAGAACGAGAGAGAGTAGACGTCGAGTGCGAACTACGTAATGGCTGCGTCGACAGTGGCAAGTGGGTCTTGCGAGCACTTGGTAGGGTATCGAACATGAGGCTGGAGAGGTTGAGCGTGGAGCGGCTGAGAAGAAGGCGTGAGCTGGAGAAGAATGACGAATAAATAAACGTACTCACACTAGAAGACGTGGGCGCGCTGGAACCGGCGCCGGTGAGGAGCTGGATATGGTTAGGTAGGGAGGCAAGGCGGGAGGCGCGTCAAGGGGGAGGAGGGTCTGGGCGACGTTAATTAACGAGGTGGGGGATAGCCGAGAGAAGAACGTCGTCAATGTTGTGGGTGGAGGGGGTAGGGCGGGGGGGAGAAGCGAGAAGAGACGGGTGGTGGCGAAATACGAATTGGGGAGATGAAAAGCCGAATGAAAAGGGACAACGGAGATGAAGCGTACCGAGTTCATGCGCCGGGGAGGGAGTCGGGGAGTGTCCCTGGCGGTTGTGGAGATGGCGATGTCGGGCAGGAGCGCAGCGAGGTGGTCACACTCGTGGGGGAAGGTGGAAGAGGAACGGCAAGGGCCGCATGGGACGAGCCAATCAGACGGATAATCAACATGAGTTGCGTCGATCAGTGAGTGCGAGGAGCGTCATGGAAGGTGTCCTAGCGAGATATGGTGGCAGACAGGTGACTGGGCGCGAGGCCAAGGAGAGGCCCGCGGAGAGGCCACGGACTGCGCTGGAGTGCGTGCCGAGGGCACATGGGCCCACACGAGGCTTCTTCTATCCCCACCGCGCGACGTTGCGACCCCAGGCGACGACGGCGACCGGCACTGGGGGCGCGGCGGGAGAGGCGGGGGGCGGGTGTGGGGAAAGATGGGGTAAGAGGGAGTCGGGAATGATCAACGGCGGAGGCATTGCGAGAGGCTCGGAAGAGGAAGAGTGGCTGCCGGCGGCAAGGGGGACTAGATTGAGTGCAGCGCAGAGATCCGTCAGAAGCTCCGCCTGAAGTTATGCGCGCCTGGCTGGGACGACGGTGGACGAGGTGGGTGGTGCTCTCTCTCGCTCTCTCCCTCCATCGTCCTCCATCGAACGCGTCCTCGACTATGCCCTCCTTCCTCTCCTAGGCCCCCCACAACCCTCCCCGCCCGACTCACGCCCCGCAACACGCTCGCTAACTCTCGCCTCGCGATCACGCTAGCTTTTACGTCCTAGCCGACTAGACATGCCTCTTCCTCCCTCTAATGACCCTGAAAACCCCCTCCCGCAAAACCTTCATCCCTCCCTCCACAACTACGACCCTCTCCCCTCCCACCAGCAGCCCGCACCCGCCCTCCCAAAGAAGAAACACGTCTGCCAGGTATGCCAACGCGCCTTCACCACCTCCGGCCACCTCGCCAGGCACACCAGAATCCACACCGGCGAGCGCAACCACAAGTGTCCGTTTCCCGGCTGCGAGACTCGTTGCTCCCGCCAGGACAATTTGCAGCAACAGTAAGTCCCGCGTCAATCATCTCCACGTCCACTTGCGTCTCCACTCGTACCCGTACTCGCACACGTCCTCGTACTCGCACACGTCCTCGTACTCATACACCCATCTCAGCTACCGCATACACCTCTCCCCGGGCTCACGCAGAAACTCGGGCTCCGCGACCCGCGCCGCTATGAATCGCGCAAACGGCGTCGATCGCTCCCGTCCCCCCCGCAGGCGTTCCAACGTCCCAGACGACAGTCTCTCCCCTGCTCCCCCCTCTCCCATTCCCTCTCCTCCCCTCGAGCCCCGCCGCTTGCCCAGGCCTACCTCCCAGAACCCCCAGACACGCCCCCGCCCCTCGCAAACGCCTATCCCACCCTCCCCCTCCCCACAGCGCCCGCCTACCATCAGCCGCCTCTCTCCGCCCGCCCGTCCAGCCGCTCTTCCAGGTCCACGCCCGAAGTCTACCACTCCCCCGTCTCCTACTCCCATTCCTCCCTCGCCCCTGCACCTACCTACCCATCCTACCCGTCCGACGACGTATCCTACCCCCCCTCCTCCCAGCCTAGCCGCGCGCCTTCCTCCTTCGGCCGCCCTGCCGACGAGCCCCGCTGGTCCTATCACCTTCAGGGCGAACAATCCTACCCTGCCTCCGAGTCTGACCGCTATTCGCCCCTCTCTCCCGCGAATCCTCCCCCGCAGTACCCTGAACCCGTCTCTCCCGCCGACAGCCTCCACGGCCAGCACAGGTCCCAGGGTCAGCAGCTATCTCCGCACGACTCGGCTTCCTACTACAATCAGTACTCGCACCGCCAGACTCTCCCGAGCGCAAGCCCCACGTCTCTCCCCCATCCCACCCTTCCGCCTTCGTCCCACAGGCACTCCATCGCCCACATCTCCAATCCCGTCCGTCACCACTCGCCTACGTCCACCCACTCCGCCTCGCCCGTCGTCAGCGCCCCGCCCACGCCCGGCTATGGTTATGTGCACGCTCACTCCCACAGCATGGCCAATTATGCAGAGTCTCCACCCGAGTCGCTCAGCCCTGCGACCCCTGCTCCGCCGCCCATGCCGACGTACCGGTCCTACGAGTCTTCTCTCGCTTCTGCCGGATACACTCACCCTCCGCCCGCGCATACGCAACAGCACCCGCACCAGGAGCAGCAGGGCTACGACCGCGTCCTACCCGCCCTTGCCCCGTCCAACGCGCGCCCGGAGCCGCAGTCGGCGGTGAACAGCCATTTCGACTACGCTTCGTCCGCGACGTACAACCCCCCTCCGTCCTCTGACCGGTACGCCGACTCGCGCCCTACGCTGGCGCCAATTCAGGACACCCGTGTCGGGCGAGACAGTAGCGGCGCCGCCAATGCAAGCGCGAGCATTCGCTACGCTCCTCCCGCAGGATCCCCACAATCGTACGTGCCGACGCCGACGGCCCACCTGCAAACGCTCCCGTATAGCTCACGGCAGCTCCAGCCACCGCACGGCATGCATTCGCTTGCAAACGTGAGCCGAGGCAGTGCAGCCAACGTTGCGACTTCGCAACACGCATTCTCCTACCCGGCGCATTCGCACGTGCAGGCGCAGGCTCAAGAACCCTCGACTGAGCCGTCGTACACGCATCCACCGGCGTACGGTCACCCGCCCGCTCCTGCCGCGTATGCACACACCCATGGGCATGGGCACGCCCCGAGCGCGAGTTCGTCTTCTATCGGGACGAATGCCACCAACTCGACGGGATCGTCGGCGGCCGCGGACTACTACTCCTATCAAGCTCTCCCTTCCCATGGACAGGGGCACGGACAAGCTGCCCAGCACCATGCTCACATCCACTCCCACTCGCACCCGCAGCGAGAGATGTCGCCCGAGGTGGAGAGTCTCGAGGGGGTGGAGATGGAGCCGGGGGCGGAGGGTTACCTGGAGCTGCATCAGTCGCAGCTGCCGCGGACGCATGCGCAAGGGCACGTTGGGCAGCACCAGTACATGCAGACCGGCCCCGGTGCCGTTCTCGCGGGGGGCCAAGGCCAGGGGCAGCCTCTAGTGCACCCGGTCTGGAGGGACGACTATCGAGGTCGGCTGGTGCAGTGAACAGCGGGCGGACGCGGCTCTCTGCATCACGCTCGGGCGAGCCCCGCACATGCATGAGCTAATACCGACCGCGCTCACGCGAGCGAGGACCGGGAGCGCTGCTCGGGGTGCGGAAAGAGTGTATGTCGCGCTGCTGACGTGGGTGCGCTCTCAGCAATCTCCCACCTTGCGTGTTCGATTACGGTATGCCTATCCCCTTCTGTCTCTCCCCGTTTTCTTCTCTTCCGCTCTCTGTCTCGGATTCATCTTTCGCCCCCTGCTGTCATCGTATCTCGTACCACATCGCATATACTCATCTATTATAGTTCCTCTACGCTAAAGCTCGCGTCTGTTTTCGCGCTGATCTCGTTGTCTCATCCCACTCATCTGCTGTCAGCATACGTACATTACCACCCGAACTCCCGCCGACCGTTGATGCGGCCGCGGGGTTATTTATGGCCACCATCTTTCCACATCCGTTCGTTGTACAACTTTCTCGTGCTCTACGCTCGTCCGCCATATTCTCTCTCTACTACGCCCCCCTAGCTACACGCTGTCTCGCTAAATCCTCACCACCGCCCTGTCGTATAGTAAACCGTCTGTGTCCTATGTCTCATGCTCGGCTCTCTCTCTCATCTCCTCCGCATCGTCTAACGTGCGGACCCCCTACATTACAGGCTTATGGTCCCCTCGCTAGTTGTATCTCTCTCTCCTGACTCGGAAACGGCTCGACGCCGACCCCCACGCGCTCTGCGATTTTGCATATCGCGCACGTACATACCATTTTAGCCTGCACTCCCATCGCTGTATATATCCCCCCATCGCTTGGCTTCCACTCCCTGGATCTCTCCGTCGTGTATCGTGTAATATTTCTTGGTTGTGGTTCGGTCGTACACCGTAGAGCTTGAGATAATATAGCATACTTTGCGATGCACACACGCGCGAGTTGGGCGACTGATGTGAACTTAATCAGTTGCCTTATATGGACTGGGGTCTAAGCGGAAAATTATGCGCCACACCAGATCGATTCTTGCCTCATCGCCTCCTCCTCCTCCCCGCCTGCTCTCTCTCTCCCCTCCACGACACTGAGACCACCGTACACGACGACATGGCACCGTCCGCATCCAAGCAAAAGCGGCTCGCTGAGAAGGCGGCGAAGCAGTCCGTCAAGAACAAGAACGGCGGCACCGACGCGTCCACCTCGACGTCGACCCCGACCGGCTCAGTCAATGGCGGGAGCTCGGTCAACACCCCCCTCACCAACACCTCCGCCGCGACGAGCCAGGAGGACCTCAGCGCAATGGCAAAGCTCCAGCTTGCCACCGATCGGTGCGTCTCTCGTCTCGCGTGCGGCAGTGGGCGGAGCGTCTGGGACGGGAAGCTGATGCGTGCGGGTCGTCGGGCAGGAGTGCTGCGGGTGTGCTCGTCTCGGACCCGAAGGGACGGGATATCAAGATCGACTCGTACACGCTCTCCTTCCACGGCCGCCTCCTCATCGAGAACGCCGAGGTCTCCCTCAACTACGGGCAGCGGTATGGGCTTTTGGGCGAGAACGGGTCGGGAAAGGTGCGTGGCCCTGTCGGTTCCGTTCCGTATCCCCCTCGATTGACGTCTGCATGCGTGACTTGGCGTGCTGCAGTCGACGTTCCTCCAGTCCATCGCCGAGCGCGACATCGACATCCCCGAGCACATCGACATCTACCTCGTCCGCGGCGAAGCCGAGCCCTCGGACGTCAACGCGATCGACTTCATCGTCGCCTCCGCCAAAGAAAAGGTCGCCAAGCTCGAGCAGCGCATCGAGGACCTCTCCGTCGCGGACGACATCGACGAAGTCCTGCTCGAGCAGCTCTACGAGGAGCTCGAGGAGATGGACCCCTCGACGTTCGAGGCCAAGGCGGGCTCCATCCTCCACGGTCTCGGCTTCAGCCAGCAGATGATGCACAAGCCGACAAAAGACATGTCCGGTGGCTGGCGCATGCGCGTCGCCCTCGCCCGTGCGCTCTTCGTCAAGCCCCACCTCCTCCTGCTCGACGAGCCGACGAACCACCTCGACCTCGAGGCCGTCGTCTGGCTCGAGGCGTACCTCTCCATGTACAACCACATCCTCGTCATCACCTCGCACTCGCAGGACTTTATGGACACCGTCTGCACGAACATCATGGACCTCACCATGAAGAAGAAGCTCGTCTACTACGGTGGCAACTACTCCACCTACGTCCGCACCAAGGCCGAGAACGAGGTCAACCAGATGAAGGCGTACAACAAGCAGCAGGAGGAGATCGCGCACATCAAAAAGTACGTACACACCGGTGCCCACAACTGACCACCACTCCGTTGTCGGTCCCTGACGTCGGCTGCTGTACGCGGCGTTCCTGATCGTGCTCTGTTCCTTTCGTTCTTTCCCTCGACTCTTTCAATCAACGACCGGCTTCTCACCTCTTCCTTCTCCCCCCTTTTTCCCAGGTTCATCGCGTCCGCCGGTACCTACGCTAACCTCGTTAAGCAAGCGAAGTCGAAGCAGAAGATCATCGACAAGATGGAGGCCGCAGGCCTCGTCGAGAAGATCGAGCAGCCCCGCCCGCTCAGGTTCAATTTTGAGGACGTCGCGAAGCTGCCGCCCCCGATCCTCGCCTTCAACGACGTCGCGTTCTCGTACTCGGGCAAGAAGGAGGACTACCTTTACCAGGGCCTCTCGTTCGGTATCGAGTGCGTGTCTATCATTCACATCCTAGATTCCGTCGTTCGCACGCTCACCCCCTCGCACAGCATGGACTCGCGGATCGCCATCGTCGGTCAAAACGGGACGGGCAAGTCGACGCTGCTGAACCTCATCACGGGCGCGCTCCAGCCCTGCGAGGGCACGATCTCGCGGCACGTCGGGCTCAAGCTCGCAAAGTACTCGCAGCACTCGGCCGACCAGCTCCCGTACGAGAAGTCCCCGATCGAGCACCTCCAGTCGCTCTACTACGAAAAGTATCCGGACAAGGACATCCAGGCATGGCGCGCACAGCTCGGCCGCTTCGGTCTCTCGGGCGCGCACCAGACGTCGCCCATCAAGCAGCTGTCCGACGGCTTGCGGAACCGGTGAGTAGCGTTATGCTTCCGCCTCGGGCACGGTGCCCGCGTCCTCTCCTCCCCCCCGCGTGGCTCAGCCCTGAGCTGTCAACTTGTGTTGTGTCGCGGGAATGTGGGCGCGGCGCGTGGGCTCGAGGTTGTTCTCGGTCACCTGGCAGTGGCTAACGCGCTCCCGTTCCGTGTCTCAGGGTCGTGTTTGCGCAGCTCGCGATGGAGCACCCGCACATCCTCCTCCTGGACGAGCCCACTAACCACTTGGACATGGCCTCGATCGACGCGCTCGCACGCGCCATCAAGGAATACGAGGGTGGTGTCGTCATCGTCTCGCACGACTTCCGTAAGCTCCCGTCCTTGCTCGCTCGCTCTTGCGTTCTAGGACCTCGTTCTCACATGCATGCGCTCTGCAGGGCTAATCTCGCAAGTGGCCGAGGAGCTGTGGGAAGTCAAGGACCGGAAGATCAAGAACTTGACACGGGAAGACATCACGATCCGCGACTACAAGAACATGCTCGTCAAGAACAGTGCGTACCCTTCTTTCATCCCCACGCTGTGCGGTGCTGACGTATCGCCCCAGGTCAAGCCGCGCTCGAGAAGGCGAAGCTGTTCAGCAAGACGACGAGCAAGACAAAGGCTTGAGCGTGTCGCACCATACACGCGCCACGTCTCCGTCGCAACGCTGTCTGTATCTGTACGTGTACGACAAAGCCCACACTCACGCACACACGCACGCACGCATGAACCCTGTAGCAGTCCACCTGTCTGTTTTCGCATTCCCGCATCCTCCGTACATCTGCATCTGCACCCCGTCTTCGTATTCCGTAGCAAGTAGCCCATCTTAGATATCTCTCACGACTCACGACCCCTGACCCCTGACCCTTCGACTGTGCGACCCTTTCAAACGACGAGTGAGCTCTAGCCCGAGCGCCAATAGTAGCAGTAGCAGTAGCAGTTGTATCACGACCACGACCGCCCGCGCGCACCGATTGTATTCATTGACCTCAGCAATGCCCTCTATCTATATAGACCGTATCCTATGATCGTGCACTGGAACCACCATCACATCGTCCCTTGGCCGTCGTATCATTGGTGAACGCAATATTGATAGACGGAGACGATCCAGAGCCGCGACGCGGACGAGCATCGTATCAGCGAAGGCTTTGCACGAGCGAGCCAGCGGCACCTCGGGCGACCGAGGACGCCGAGGTGTTGCATATGTACATGTCCGTACGGACTTTTGGCTTCAGCAATCGTTGAGGGTGTACAGGACGGCGTGGTGTGTTGAACATTGCGCCGCTCCTTAGCTAGTAACATATGACTTGTCGGTGGCGAGTGACTATGTCGAGACATTGAGATAGCCCTGGCCAATCAGAATCCTGATCCTGGTTGCAGATGAGGAGCAAGTCGAGTCCGCGGTGGCGTTTACCAGCAGATTGGCCTTTCAAGTTGAAAATAGTACATACACGCTTCTCGAAGGGTCATCTCCAGCATGCAAGAGTCAACGTCCCTGATTTCGTGGCGTTGAAGGATACGAACGGTATCAAGAGAGCTGAGAGCTGAGAGCTGAGAGCTGAGGGCGGTGGTACAGTCGTCAAAGCACGAGAGGAAGGTGAGACTGGGAGAACAGACGGGTCTTGGCCTTCGGTGAGTGCGCGTACCGACCAGGCCATCGTCCGTTCTGAGCTGCGTGAGCGACGTACATCACAGTTCTGCACCAGAAATAAGTGCTCTTCAGTGAGCCTGCCGGAAACGCTCTCGCTGAAACATCCCGAGTGAACTTCATTCCTTCTCGTCGTCTGCCCATTCACGCTCGTCGCTCACATCCCAGTACGCTCTACGATGAGGCTCACGTCAACGCAATGCAACGCAAACGTACAGAAACGAAAACATGCACGGCGGAAGATCCAAAGTAGGCTGCGAGTCGTCCCTATCCTGATTCTCTCTTCTGGGCAGCGGCTGGAGGAAGCCCGATGTTACAGTGACAGGCATGTCGAGCCTGAGGTCGTTGCCCATCCGGGGAACGGCACTTTGACGACGAGCTGGTACTATAAGACAGTCAATCAACACACAGACCTGAGAGACGTAGAGAAGAGGAAAGACAAGAACACGCACGTCGCACTCCATGTGGTGCACCGCAACCGTCGGCGCACAGTCGAGCCTGAACGCCGAGCGGAACGTCGCCCGCTGCACCCAAGTCCCCATTGCGTCCGGCCCCGACTGCTGCCCCTTCTTTCCACCTGCGTCTTGCCCCGACCGACCCGATTCGAGCGCTCGTCTTTATCGCATGCGTCGCGCCCACCGCCTTGATCAGCGCCGCCCCGGTCTCGTCGCGGGGCACGACCGCGAGCGGCACGCGGTGCTTCTGGTTCACGTTCAGCAGGCCCGGGCGGACGCCCACGACCGTGAGCGACTACCGCACGTTCGCGGACGGCCCAAACGCACGGAAGTGGAATGAGGACGGGAGCTGTGGGGGGAGCGCGGACTTGAACGGGAGGCGGAGGACATGCGAGTCCGGTTGGGGGTTCGGGCACTCGGGTTGGGCACGCGACCAGAGTGTGGTGTCGTTGCGCACGAGCGGGATCGTTTCTACGAGTGTTCTTGTCGCGGTGGATGACCCTGGGTCCGAGTTAGCGAACGAGTCGACTCCCGGGCTAGTGACGAGATAGGACAAACGTCTTGGACGAGCCGCGGAGGCGCAGTTGGACCTCTTGGATGTTCTCCTCTTGGAGCTTTGGAAAATCTATCTCGACTTCGCCGGCGATGGTGCTGCCCGCGGGGTATATCGCAAGCGGCCCGTAGATGGTCAGAGCAGACGAGGAAGTGAAGCGGGAGAACATGACGATGATTCAGGTACACAAGGAGTCTGCTGCTGCCGCCGCTCGCGGGTGTATGAATGAGGTACCTTCCTCTGCGTCCGAGATCGAGCGTGTAAACGAGGAACAGTCAAGTGTCGACCGAGTCATATAGTGTACGGATGAGAGAGACCGTCGATGCTATAGCGTACGTGAGCACACGTTGCGCACGTCTACACCATACTGCGCAATCATCGATCGTCCATGAACTGACAGCAGCTGCGGGATCGCGTGACATGGCACTCACCGTAGCAATCGCATGCCGGGGCGACCACAAAAGGCTCGGACTGTGTGTTGGGAAAACGTGATAGCATGTCCAGCAATGTCACAGCACGAAAACAATACAAACACACAACAAACTCAAGGATAGATCTCCCGCTCAGTGGTTCTCTCCCTCCGTCTTCGTCGCCGCCACAGACGGCTCCGGGTACAGCTGCCCAACACACCCATAAGTCCAAACTCCCCAGTCAGACACACGACGCACCTTGCCAGGATTGAACAAGTTGTACGGATCGACGGTCTTCTTGATCCGCCGCATGAGCTCGACGGTGCCCTCCCCTAGCTCCTCGACCATATAATCGCGCTTGCCTATCCCGACACCGTGCTCGCCCGTGCACGTCCCGTCGAGCGCGATTGCGCGGTGGATCATGCGCCCCCACCGCCGCGCGCGCCTTCTCGAGCTCCTCCTCGTTCCGGAACAGCAGGAGCGCGTGGAAGTTGCCTGGTGCGCGAGGTGAGGGTGCGTCAGCAGACAGAAGGGAAGAAACGTACCATCACCGACATGCCCGACGATGGTGTTCACGATCCCATGCTTCTCGAGGTCCTCCTTCGTCGCGTACACAAGATCAGGCAGCCTCGAGGGCGGAACGCTAATCACCATCCGTCACTCCCTCGACTCTCACGACCGCCTGCAACGCCACGCACCAGACATCCGTGCTCCATCCACGCGCGCCCGGCAAGATCGCCAAGCTCGAGTAGAACGCGTTCTTCCTGTCCGTCCACAGATCCGCCGCCTCCTTCTCGTTCCGCGCGAGCGCGAACCCCGTCCCGCCGTACTTCTTGCTGATCTTCTGGACAACGTCCGCCGTCTCCTGCAGCGCGCGCGGCGTCGGCCCCTGGAACTTGAAGAACAGGCTATCCTTCTCGGGCCACTTGCGCGCCGACTGGCCGTACACGTTCGTCGCGCGCATGAACTGGTCGTCGCACAGCTCCACGCACTCTGCGCGCGTGATTCAGATCCTGTGCGGGAGAAAGGAGAGACGAGAACGAAGTTCAGGGCACTTACGGATGCCGACGCCCGAGTTGACGATCTCGATCACGGCCTCGGTCGCCTTGCGGACGTCCGGGAACTGCACGACGGCGACGTTCGTCGGGAGGACCGGCGCGAGGCGGACGGTGACTGCAATATGAAGTCAGTGTGCGCCTCCGTTGAGACGAATGAAGACAGGAGGCCAACCTTCGGTGACGATCCCAAGCGTGCCCTCGGCGCCGATGAAGAGCTTGGTGGTATCGAAGCCGGCAGACGATTTGCGCGCCCGCCTGCGAGTCTTGATGACCTCTCCCGTTGGCAACACCACCGTCTGTGAGACCGTCAGCGAAAGTCGCGCGGAAAGAGCAGAGGAGACTGACGGCGTTGAGGAACCACTCGGCCTTTGCAGTCCCGTACGGACGGCATTGGCTGCGTTGGATCAGTACGCGGGGCGGATACGCAGAATCGTAAAGTACGTACTGCGGAGCAGCCTGTGCTGAGCATGCCGCCTAGCGTCGCTCCAGGGCCAGGATCAAGCTGGGTGGGAAAGGAAGTATGAGAGGTGCGCATGGTCTCAGTACTGCGGGCACAATCAACGTACAGGGAAGAAGAGTGGGATGCCTGGGATTGATTGTGAGCATGAACAGATGCACCGAGCTCGGTGGGACGGTACCTTTTTTCTTGAGTGTTTCGTTGAGGTCCATCCAGCGCAGTCCAGGCTGACAGACGACGTCCGAGTCGGATTCTGTGGGCATGGTTGGGTGATGAGTCTATCGCGAGAGGGCAGACTGACCGTGTATCTCGATGATTCTGTCCATCTTGGACATGTCGACGCAGATACCACCGACAGACGGCTGATTGGCGAGTGAGCAAAGGTGTCTGGGATGGAGGAATACGAGACGTACGGCGCGGAAGTGACCTCAAGACTGGTAGCACCCGAGTAAGGAATGACGGGCATCTTGTACTTGATTGCGGTCTTGACGATCTTGACGACATCCTCGGTCGATTGGGGGTAGACGACGACAGAGGGAAAGGAGCCTGCGGACGTTGGGCACGGGATGGATGCTACAGTGAAATAGGGACTGACTGGGATGATAGTCGTTCTCTGAGAAGCCGTGCTCTTCGAGATGCTCTGCGTCTGTCGTGACCGCGTCCTCGCCCGGAAGAGCTTCCTCAGGTCCTCGATGGCGTTCCTGAAGTCCTGTGGGGAGCGTACTGGTTGTTGAATTGTGTGGTGGACGCGGCAGGAGCGACATCGGAAAGGGAGGAGAGGGCGTAGTAGGTGGCGGCCCGGTGAGAGCAGAGCCTAGAACGAAAGCCAGGGGAGCATTGGACTGAGGGCGAGGAGGGTCTGTGCGTGTGCTGTTATGGCGCGTGCCAAGAGTCCGCTGAGCACGGGGGCGGACGAGCGCGATAAAGACCGCCGGGAAGAGGCGGCGAGGGCAGCGCGGCAGGAGGCGGGGACGGACATGGGGCGAGAGGGACGTGTGGGAGGCCATGGT
>JAHYIO010000037.1:1800000-2379541 GCA_020543525.1 Coriolopsis trogii | reverse complement strand
CCCTAACCCTAACCCCTAACCGCTATCCAAATATTCATGCTCCTGCCTATCCAAAAACTTGGTGAACAGGCTATGCCAACATCAATCCTCCGGACACATCAGCACCATCTTCAGAGTAGTGACTCCAAGATGATCTGTAATAGGGCCAGTAAGGGTGCTAAAGCCTGAAATGCTAAAACAAAGGAACTTCAACTATGGCTTTCTCTCCTATCCATCAAAAGAAACTATACCCAGATATAACGGAGGTTGCTTAGCTCTAGCATGCGTATGCTACCTTGCATAATGTAGGCATAAATGAGAGCTTTACAATGATACTAGTCTCATGTCAAACAGACCACTATTGGAGTAGCCATGGGTAGTACAAACTTGCCCAAATGCGGAAAGTTGGGGGTGGGGAAAACGACGCTTTTGGGCGCTTACATCATCATGTTGTAGGCGCGGGTGCACGCTTTCTAATGGTACTAGTCTCATGGTAAACAGACCATTATTGACTGGGCTAAGGGCAATATAAACTTGCCCAAATGCGGAAGGTCAGAGCAGTTGGCAACGAGATTGGGCGCCTATGGGAGTGGCCACGTGACAGTCTGACGTCGGTGTGTCACATGACAAGGTCACAAGCGCCGGGTACACGTGACAGTCTGACGCTGCGTCACTTTGTCACATGATCTCTTCACAAGCGCCCAAGAGCGTTGAAGAGACCCTAGCTTTCCGCATTTGGGCAAATGTATATTGGTCATAAAGGGGTCAATACTTGTCCGTTTCTAATAAGACTGGTACTGTTAGTGAGCTATTGATCACGTCTACAACATGCTGACGTAAGCGCCCAAAGTAGCGATCATAAACACCCCCAACTTTCCGCATTTGGGCAAGTGTATATGGCCTATAACTCCCCCAATAAAGGTCCATTCGCAACAAGTCTGGTACCATCAGATAGCCACAGTGTATGGCTACAAGAACATACAAACAAACACCAGCCACTCAAACATAACACTTCATCAAGTTTGGACAAATCACATGATCAGACTTACCAGTAGTAAGCAACTGAGGTCATGTGACATGGTGGGTGACCCAGTCATGTGACCATACTTCCTTACTGCTAGCAAGTTTAGTCACATGACCTGGACAGCTGGTCAGGTCACATGGTCCAATCTACCAGACCCAGCATGCCAGAATGCGATATTCCGGAGGTGACAAGGCAGTTTCTATATGGAGACACATCGTACAGACACAAAATGGGTACCGTTGGATTCGTCTCTTTTCTGGCTATACAAAGGACCCCTTGTCACCAAGGTTCTGACCAACGGTTGGCCCACAATCAGGCTCTCAATGACCTTGGTGACAGTCCCAGAACGCAAACTCTGCTTGTCACTTGGCCGTTTCTCCACGGAGACTCCATAGATTCCCATGATTGTACCCCCATCTTGTAGCCCTGTGTTATAGCTCCCAGGGGACCCCTTGTCACCTG
Organism: Coriolopsis trogii; assembly: GCA_020543525.1. Lineage (NCBI taxonomy): Eukaryota > Fungi > Basidiomycota > Agaricomycetes > Polyporales > Polyporaceae > Coriolopsis > Coriolopsis trogii. The sequence continues at coordinate 2,378,076 of JAHYIO010000037.1, read as the reverse complement.
GGTTCCGACCAGAGGGGCAGCCACAATGAGCTTGTCACCACCCGGAGACCAACTCTGCCTCAGAATCCAGTGACAACAGGTGACAAGCCGTTTCTCAACGGAGACTCCATGGATCGTCCTGGTTCTACCCTCATTTTGTAGCCTTGTATCCTGGCTTTCATATGACCCCTTGTCACCTGGGTTCTGCCCAGGGGTTGAGTCACAATGGGCTCCACACTGAGCTTGTCACCCGGTGCCAAAAGGCATTGAGGCTTGTCACCTGGCTATATCTCCACGGGGACTGGGCGCACAGCCACAAAATTACTACCAGCGGATAGCCCTGCTTCTTGGCTACACAAAGGACCCCTTGTCACCAAGAATCCGAGCAACGGTTGGCCGGCAATTGGCTTGTCACTGCGCTTGTCACCTGGGCCAAACTGAATTATGGAACATAATTCACGGTTCATAACACTAGGATGCATACAGTATTTTGTAAGGCAGTTTCAGCTCGCCAGTCACTAGGACGGGACATGACAGCATTGAGCATGAAGATACATGCTGCACCCAGAGTAAGGGAGGGAAGAGTTGCACGGGAGTTCGGAGGATCAGTAATGAACTCGTTGAGAATGTAGTGAATGGCCGCAATTCGATAATATTTGAAGGTCCTATTGCTAAGTTAGCAATCAAACTAATGTGCATACAATTTAACTGTACTAACCACCAAATATCATTAGGGATTGACACTACCGAAAGTTGCACCAGTTCATGAGGGAAGGTGGTAAGAGCAGTGTCCACATTGGACATTTTGACCCGGAGTTCATATCTGGCTGTGCCATCTTGAGTAGTCCCTTGTGAGCCAGCACAGACTGCAAAGGTGTGGGAGATGGAATTGATGTCGTCTATAAGATGGGGAAATGGACCAGGGAATAGTTCTGAGGCGCGGCGTTCTCTAAAGATTCCATCATGAAGTTGATAGGTTACAGCCTTGTCTGTGGTGTAGACATTGACATAGACAACCTTGTCGGCTGTTCCTTTTGTTCCAGTCTCGACACGGAACCCAGAAAGATCGAAAAGATGACCGCTAATATCCTTGTGCATTTTGGAGGATCTGGAAAGGGCAGAGATGGCAGCAGAGGAAGCAGAGGGGAGAGCATGAGCAAGCAACCGCTGGTGGGCAGCATCTAGCCATTGTACGCAGTGTCCATCATGATGTATCTCAACACCGATATCAACATAGTAGTTGTCATGAGGACCCATACGAGTGTTATCTAGCCTTTCAATGAATAGATTGAAGGCATACTCGCGGGCATCGGCGTCATTGAATGGAAAGCTGTATGCTCCTTTGGTGCCTCGGATCTCTATCTGAAAGACAGAGTCTTCAAAACGAGGGAAACGATTGAGTGCTGCGCGAACATGTCTGGCAAAGCGGCCAAGGAGCGCCTCTGGTACATCAACAGACTGATAGTGAATCTGGCCACGGGAATCCTTAGAAGCTGCAAAGGCAACAGCATAGGAGGCTGGCCAGCGAGCCAAGCTTTCTGGCATAAGCTTCCTAATTGCTGGATGAATCGCCTGGTCATAGATGAGAGCAATGTCTTCAGGGTCAATCTTTGGTGGCATATTCTCTCGGTAGAGTTTTGGAAAGAAGAGACGAATTTGATGACGCATGTCGAAGCGACCAATGCATATGTTGGGAATCTTATGAGCAGGAATAAGGTGCAAAACCTATAGATGATGTTAGCTCAAGTCTGTATGTATAGTATTAGATATACCTGGTTGATGGTGATCTGTAGCCTAATGTGGATTGTTTTGGTGAGAGTGTGCTGGAAGGAGGGCACAGGATACACAGCCATAGCACATTTGAGAGGGAGAGTGAAGCAAAAGCCAATGAGAGAATCAAAATCCCCTGTGATCTGGTACTCTCCCTCAGCTGGATATGACACCCCTTGGAGTGGATTGACGAATACACGACGTGTTTCTCCATTGACCAATGCACGGCCTGCAAGCATTAGGCGCATGAAATGATCGACTGCCTCAGGAGTTCCTTCATCCAGGTATGCTTTGGCATGGTCAATGAGACTAGCAAGACTGAGTTGGAGAGGACGGCGAAATTCATCAGGATACTCCATGACTAGAGCAGGCAGGACTGAGAGTGTATAACGCGTGTGGTGTGATAGGAGATGTGAAGAACTATCCTCACAGAACCTAGACAATGCAGCAAGACCGAGTGCACAACTAGTGTGGTGGAATAGGAGATGTGAAGAACAATCCTCACAGAACCTAGGGGATAGTGGGGGTTGGGAGAGAAGAGTGAAATTCTCTCCACTTCCACCCCTGTGCCTTTTATACTTGCTTCCACCAAAAAATTTGACTGTGAGAATTAGTTCAACACAGGCAAATAGCTGAGTCATCAAATAGTAACCACATATAGCCATCTCAGTAATAACATAAGCAGGGAGGTGATTTGGCATGCTATATGGGTGAAGAACTAGTGCAGGTTACAATGCTGTATGAACAATGCAGGGAGACTTGCAGCACTAACTATGAAGATGGCAACGGGTAGCACTGGGAGAAGAGCAGTTTGCCATTGGTGGAACCTATGGAGATGAGTAGGTGTACAGGAATAAGGAAGGAAAAGGCAAGATGTTCGAACAGGGCATCCTCGACGCCGCTCGCCGCGAGGTTGTCGTGGTCCGAGATGTTTGACGCCGCGGCGTGAGAGGTGCGTAATAGGCACGAGTGTTGTCCATGCCAATGGAATTGAAAGATATTTAAGAACGGCGTCCTCGACGCCGCTCGCCGCGAGGTTGTCGTGGTCCGAGGTGTTTGACACCGCGGCGTGAGAGGGGCGTGATAGGCACGAGTGTCATGTATACAAATGACAATGCAAGATTTCCGAGGAGGGCGTCCTCGACGCCACACGCCGCGCTTGTCGTGGTCCGAGATGTTTGCCGCCGAGGCGTGAGGAGTGTGGTGTATATGAACGACAATGCAGATGATATTCGAGGAGGGCGTCCTCGACGCCGCACGCCGCGCTTGTCGGGGTCCAAGGTGCTTGCCGGTGCAGCGTGAGAGGAGCGTGATAGGCACGAGTGTCATGTATACAAATGACAATGCAGATATTTGAACAGGGCGTCCTCGACGCCGCACGCTGCAAGGCCCAGTCAATGTCACATAAGTGATTATTTCGATTGTTGGATGGTGTATTGGTCGAGGCATAAGGCTTGTCTTCGACGTTGCTATCTGTATTGAGGCGGGACAATTCGGCTAGATCCCAACAGTTTGTGCTGTTGCGCTCGATCGCCAAAGCGGATATCCAGCGCAGGTCATCGAGGGAAGTGAGGTACCCGATGGGATTGATACAACAGTCGGTTCGCGCACAGTGGCGAGGGACAAGTGAAGCATGATTAGTTACGGATGGGTCCTCTGTGCCTCTTCCTAAGGGTACATAGCATACCGGCGTAGATAACTGTTGGAAGTGAGTCTCGGAGGAACAGAGTGCACATAGTCCGCGCACCATATGGATACCCGCGTCCTCCGGTAGACAGACGGGTGATAGGAGCCTAGGTGGACTCGCGATGGCTCGAGGTTGCGGCAGACACGCGGATAGGGGATAAACGGAAAAGATAGGGTATATGCCGGTTTTACGCACGTAGAATGTGTAATCTACGATGGTGGAAGGCTTGGGCACGCGTCCTTGGTGCGCTTTTCACGAGAAATGAGGGCTCGACTTGGGACTGCAGAGCTGCGATGTCAACCATGGCTGATTGTACGCGGTTGAGGGTGGCCTGCGGAGGATGTTTGGGCGGGGAATAATGGTACACAAACAGAACCTGGGTTCGTTAGAAGACGATGTGAGTGAACGAAGGAGGGGGCATGGCGCGGTGGAATCTCAGAGAGGAACCATGGAGCAAGCAAGAGCGATACTTGTGCGGTGCACGCTCCCTAGGACAGCTATTTAGCCCGCATCACTCACATCCCCATATCAGGCAAACGCTGGCTCACTGGTGGGGTCCTTTGTTATTCGTATGGGCGTGATGGGCACGAGTGTTGTCCATGCCAATGAGAATGAAAGATGTTCGAGAAGGGCGTCCTCGACGCCGCACGCCGCGAGGTTGTCGTGGTCCGAGGTGTTGGCCGCCGCGGCGTGAGAGGTGCCTAATAGGCACGAGTGTTGTCCATGCCAATGAGAATGAAAGATGTTCAAGCAGGGCGTCCTCGACGCCGCACACAGGAGAGGTCAATGACTTGTGCACTATGCAGAGAGTTGACGGGTAATCCGAATACCATTGTCGGAACCCGCATACCTGGAGTTGGCTTAATCAAAAGTCAGTAGGGCATGGCCGTCATGGGTTAGAGGAGTGCGGCGTCCTTAGGGCACAATGCGCAGGGTTCAAGGAGTCACTTCAATGTGGGTGTGAAGATATGCTAAGACGAGCCATGGAATTCTATCGTTCTATGCGTATACATGCTGTGCGGATAACTCTAATCCTTCTTGGCCTTGGAACGCGTCTGACGCGAGGTCGTACCACGGAGAGAGGATGGCAAGTGGTCAACACCACCAGCAGGTGCCCGCCTCGAGACCTGCAGCCCCATCTGCGCCGCTTGATTGACCACCTCCCGACGTCCCTTCTTAGAACTTGTCTGCCCAGCTACAGGAACAGAAGGCATCAACTGTCTCGAGGAAGAAGCACCAGCGTTGTCAGAGGTTGGTACCATACTCGTACTCTCAGATGCACTGCCCGCTTGGGAAGCGAGGGTCTTCTTCAACTCGATGACACCAGGGAGGAGTTGGCCTGCTGACTGCAAGCCGTCCAGTGCACTGCGTTTGCCTGTCTGGGGAGCCTCGCGGTCCTCAGCGATGGTCTTTGCTCTCTTCGCGGGAGGAGCGCGGCCGCCGACGCTTCCGATGTCGCTGCCACAATCGCTGAAGTCGTCGTCGCTATCGCTATCGCTCTCAAAGATCTTGGCACCCCAATCTTGTGCCTGCCCTTGGAGGTCAAGGGCATCCGCAGGCGGCAACCGCGCAAGCCGTCGACGCCCTTTAGGCGGAATAGGGTCGAAAATGGCACTGCGAAAAGGCGGAGGCTGAACGTCACTTGGCGTAGGCTCGAAGTCAGCATTTTGCTGGTAGTTCACAGGAGGTGTTGATGGCGGGTCATTTTCCGGTGGCTCCGGACCAAAGATCAGGTCGCCAGTCATGGGGATAGGGAAAGTGGTGGGACTCGCAATGATGGGAGGAGGCACTGTGACTGCGCCAGGCGGTGCATTCGCTGGTGACTGCGCGGCCGTGGACAGCGGCGTCTTGGACGGCGCGACTCGCGGGGTACCTTCTCGACCATTGGGAGGGGCCGCGCGAGGTTCCAACATGTCGCTGGCCTGCGGAATCTCGTCAACACGTTCCTTGAGGGCTGGCTTATGACGAAGCGGAGGCGTCTTGGACGCCCCGCTGTCCTCCGCGACGTCATTGGCAGGGAGCTCGGACGAAGGCCCACGGAGCCCCGCGCCAGGAGGCGTCTTGGACGCCGCGGTGTCCTCCGCGACGTCGTTGGCAGGGACCTGGGAGGAAGGCCCATGGAGCCCCGCGCCAGAAGGCGTCTTGGACGCCGCGGTGTCCTCCGCGACGTCGTTGGCAAGGAGCTGGGAGGAAGGTCCACGGAGCCCCGCGCCAGGAGGCGTCTTGGACGCCGCGTCGGCAGGTGTCGCCGATGGTGCCCTCCCCTGCGGGGTCTCGTTGACCTTCTGATTATCGACTTTGGAGGCCTCGGGGTCACCTGCGTATAGCCATGTAGTTAGCAGGTGTCGGCACACAATCATCATTACTCACTCTCATTCTCTTGCTCCGATTCAACGACAGCAGGGCTCTTCGGCTTAGGTTGGGCCTTGCGCTTCGTTTTCTTGGCAGGCGGGGGCTGCTGCGACGCCCCTTCACCAGTGTTCTCGCTGTCCTCGGTAGATTTGGCGGCCTTCCTCTTCTTCGTGGCTGTTTTTGGCTGCGATTCAACAGCTCCCTCGTCCTCGTCTCCCTGCGTGACCTTCTTCTTTCTCGCCCTGGTCTTGCCTTCCTTGGACTGAGCCGGTAGGATGTCCTCGTCGTCGACGATATCGGCATTGTTCTGATCAAAAGCACGTTCTATGAGACACGTTAGCGTGACTTCAATTCAAATAACCAATCACACTTACGCATGGTAACCGAACAATTCATGAAGGCTTGATGAATTCGCGCCTTGTCTGTGGAGATTGAGTTCAGGAAAACATCCGGCGTGTCCCTCCCGATCAGGCGGTAGACGTGTACGGTCTTGGGCTGCGGATATCTCCAGATACGTCCGATGAGCTGGGAATCATCCTGAGCAGACCACAGCGTGTCCTGTTACAATATTTACCCTGAGCTTACCATCACTGAAGTTACACAACACACAAGGACTGACCAGGATGATCAAGATATTGGCGAAGGCGACATTGAGCCCCACCATACCAACCCCTGATAGGATGAGGACATCAATGTCAGGATCCCTCTTGAAGTCCTCCAGAGCCTTGGTGCGTTGACGCAACGGCATCATGCCATGCAAGGTCAGCCAGCTTAGCCCGGCTTCTGTCAATGCCTGCGAGTATAAGTGAGCTCAGATGTGCGCGTACCGTAAGTGCAAAGGAGCCTACCCTCTCGAGCACATAGTTGTTGTGGGGGAACTGCGAGAAGATCACAGTCTTGTCCCTACCAAGTTCAGGTCCCTGTGGAATTATGCTCAACGCGGGAGGTTCTCCATTGGGCCCAGGGAGATATTTCGGGTTGGGTTCCAGGACGTTGTCGCTCCCCGGTTTGACCCAGAGAGGTGGAAGGCCCGGTGCCAATTTGTGGTGCTTGAGGATTGCGAGGGCCGCATCAATCTTTGTGGACGGATTGTCAACGTAGAGGTCGTCGGGTGACCACACGTTGTCCGTTGCCAGGTCGCGATGCGTTAAGCACATCCGAATGCCGAGGTAAAACGCCTGTCACAACAGTGTTCAGTATTCATAAGAGATTGGCGTCTTCGACGCCTCACGGCAGCCTGGCCTCGATGCGTCCAGGGATACGCATTGAGGGCACAGGATGGCATCGCGCGGGCGGCGTCAAAGACGCCCCCACCCGTGATTGCTCCTCGGAGGTACAAGGGACCAGGCTGCAACTGAGGGACGTCATAGCATGGAATAGAACTCACGTGCAGCTGTCGCACCCCTGCGCCTTCCTTCACCACTTGTTCCGCCAGCTGATCGAGAACGCTGCGCTCCTCCTCCGTCAGTGTCAGCAACAACGGATGCTCGTGATATGGGGGCAGGCCGGAGATTGGTTCGCCCTTCCAGTCGAGGGAGTCGATCGTGTGGCGAATGATGTGCTCTTGGAACAGCTCACGGAGCTTGTCAATCCATTCCTGGAGCGAGCGGTCGTACTGCGTTTCGTAGTCCTGCCTCTTGGTCTTCTTGCCTTTTACGAACGCCCGAGCGACCGTGGCTTCATTGATACCCGCCGCTTTGCGCTCGGCACGATCCTTGCGCTTGAATTTATCCGTCATACGGCGGTATTCGTCGAGCTCGTCCGCGTCTTCCTCAAATCCACGGATTCCCAGGAAGTTGCCTATATTGACGAGATCCTGTAAGAAGTTAGTGTGATAATGGGTAATTTGTGCAGGCGGACGTACCTGAGGGGTTGACATCACCGGGGTAGCTGACATAGCGACCGTGAATAGTGCGCGATGCCGAAGCTCCTTCGCCCCGATGTGGAACTTGTTCGGCAGGCGGAGCATATGGGCCTCGTCAAGGATGAAGTTGTCGTATTGACGCCCCGCCCCGAATAGAGTCTGAGCAGCGAGCCCGCCGCTGAGATTCTGCGCAGGACGCGCCCGGTTGTGTACCTCACGAGCAGATTGGTCGAAGAAGCAGTGCTGGGCATCCGACTTGACAGCCTACAAGTATATCAGTTCGTGTTCGGTGAGGTGATAATCCGGCTACTTACAGATATCGTCGCAACAATGATGCGCCTGTTCATCGGCACAGGAAGCTGATTGAACTCTCTCCAGAACGCGTCCCGATTCTGTTCCCTGCACGCGGCGGTGTACGGGAGGACAGCGAAGGCTCCGAACATGAGAAAGCGATGCATCTCGGAAATGACCTGATCGAGGAGGTTCCCTGGGACGACGAGCAGCTGAGGCAGATTTCCCGCGTTCGCGGCCACAGACCCGAACTTGTCCTTCTCCGCTGTGAGAGAAGAGTTATTACTGCACCTGCAGGGCCTGGACTAAAACATACCAAACGTCCCTGGAAAATGCCCTAGTGTCGCGAAGGAGGCTTGATAGTAGACCGAGGCAGCGATAAACGCTAATGCCTGCCCCGTCTTTCCAAGGCCGACCATGTCCGCGAGGGCAGTGTTCCTCCCAGCGAACTTGTTCTCGAGGAGCGCAAGAACGCCCACCTTCTGGTGCCAACGGAGGCGAAGAGGGACGCCATTCCCAGCAGTCTGCATGGCGCGTCCCTCTGTGGACCACCCGTCGATGAGGCCGTTTGGATCGTCGACCTTGTTGAAGTCAGGGAACGTGTCCTCGATGCCAAGAAGTTGGTCTATAGCCTCTTCGTCGAGAGACGCGTATTTCTCGGTACCCTCTTTCCAATTCTTGAGGTCAAGTCCTGCGGCGGGCTCCGGGAGTGGAGTGTCGTCTGCGTCCTCCTCCGCGGCCTTGAGAGTCGCGCCCACGAGAGCTAGGATGCTTCTGACATCCTCTTCAGTCGGGATGGTGAGCAAGGCGCGTCTGAGACAGAGGGGCAGGCCTGCGCACGGTTAGTCTAAGAGTCGCCCGCGTCACCCAGGTGAAAGAGATTACTCACGACCGGGGGGTGCCTTGTCACCCTCGATGAGCAGCAGCTTAATCTCCTCAGCCTGTTCGCAGTAGTGCTTCACGCGTTGACCACTCTCCGCGTCGTGGAAGAGCTTGAGCTTCTCAATGAGCGTGGACACCTGTTTCAGGTATTTGCGGACAGCGGCCATTTGCGGCGTCTTCGACCCCACTATCTCTATAGAGACCTACAGTTAGCACACGTAATAATGGTAGTAGTCGGGAGCCTGCGTACTCTGATACAATTGATCTGCAGCGCTCCGAGCCCTCTTGACATACCCACGGCGCGTACTGTAGGACTTGCGCCATCTGTGCCACGTGTGCGCGCAGAGTTGTGTCACGAACCGCGAGACCTGGTAGTGGGGCATTCCATCGGGCTTGAATCCGTCGGCGCCGAACAGCCTTGTGACAATGTCATTGAAGGCCATGCTAGCCCAACTCTCCTCCATGGTCATAAGCTGGCGAAGACAGCCTTGTAAGCCCGAGCAATTGTGAACCATCGCACGCAGCTTACCGAAGACCCGTCGGGGGTAGCGACCGAGTACATAGTGCGCCCATGGGCGGCCATGGCCTCATCAATGATTGTGTTCACACCCCAGGATTTCCAGCGATCGCCGACCCATTCACGGAGCGCGTCGCGGCCCTCGAAGTTGGCTTCGGACTTCCTGTAGAACCTGAGACGTGCATCCGCGCTCGAGTGCGCGTAGTACTTGTGAACAAAAGCCCGGATGGCGGCGAGTTTGTCCTCGTCCAGGAGCACGTCCTCCGGATCGGCCTCGAGGACCCATGGGGGGTGTTGGACATCGGTGAGGTTGCGCCACTGATCCCAATACCAGGGGGCAGGGTGGTCAAAGGGATCTGAACCTACGCTCATGGTCAACGCGAGTTCGAGGAGCGCACATGCCGGAGGTGGGGTGGGCATCTTTGGACGGGCACACAGAAACGTGAAGAACAATCCTCACGAGACTGGCGATGGGCGGTGTAACGGTGACGGTGGCGGTGATCCGCAGAAACGTAAAGAACAATCCTCACGAGACTGCAGAGGGGGGAAGGGGTGGAAAGGTAAACTATGAGCTCGCCTGGCCCGTGGCCTTATATATATGTGTGTCGGGTTAGTACTGGCGGCATGAGATGGGACATTGTTCTGCAAGGTGATAGGAGGTGAGATATGGGCTAATCGCTGATCGCAGAGATATCATACCCACTCGGTTGTGGCTCCATCGAGACTACGCGACTCGGACCATACGATTTGCGGCCCTAGAATCCTCTGATGGAAAGGAAAATCGGTTAGTGTATGATCGGTGGCGTTGTCCAGTATGTTTAAGCAGCGGGTGGTCTTGGGTAGCGACGCGTAGATTGATGCGGGCGGTTCCTCGTTAGAAAGGCGGCGGCTCAGACGCCGCGCGCCGCGGGTCAAAGAGGCACTGTGGCCATAAACGTTGCGCACGGAGGCGTCTGTGACGCCGCCTGTCGCGGGGGACTACTTCTGCGCACTGAAGCCCTCGGGCGAGCAGCCATGGCGTCGGGAAGCGGCGCGCGGCGTCGAGGACGCCTCACTCCTGTGTGCGTGTGCGAAACGTGAGAACTTACCTAGTGAGAGGATCGTAATCTCGCATCAGAGACGTTGTGTGTGTATGTATGGCAGGGAATGGCGCCGTGACAATGTCGTCAATCGGGGGCAAGCCGGCCGAGCATAGGCTTGGCATGTTTGCGCCAGTTGCCGAGGGGAATGGTCGCCGCGCGTGGGCCGTCCAGGACGGCGAGATGGTGTGTCAAATCTGTACGCAGCGCCACAGCCGTGCGTGTTGCGAGGCGTCTTGGACGCCGTCAGCTTCGTCCGTGGGCCAGTATTCAGCCGCGGTGCTCAAGAGTCGGACAAGCATCGGCTCAGAGTTTACGGAATCGTTTGGCGGGAGTCGCTTACATAGTGGTGTGGTAAGTGGGTACTAGGGCTGCTCAATTCTTGTGGACGCTGGACGTTGGACGCGTTCAGAGCACTTTGACGTCTTGCTCCTCCCTCTCCTCCTCAAAGCTCTCGCAGCGAGCTAAACTAGCCTTGGGATGACGTCGGAATTCTTCTGTGTTCGTGAAATACGGCACCCTAGCCGATGCATGTGTTTCAGGGATATGCATCTTGCGGGAGCTGGTGGGACAGCGTTGACGCCACCGAAAGGGCAAAAGCGCGCGGAGGATGTCAGCTGTTCTCGCTTACACCATTGCGTCCATCAAAATGCTCTGAACGCGTCCAACGTCCAGCGTCCACAAGAATTGAGCAGCCCTACTTGAGTGTCTTGCCGAGATGGCTGACGTGTCAGCAGAGGTCGCCAGATTGGCCGAGACGCAGGAACGTGAAGAACAATCCTCACGAGGCTGCAAGAGAGTCGCCAGGAGGTGCCAGTTTTGCGCATGGTCCGGCGGAGAGTGTGCGGGACGGCAGCAGGGTTTGACCTCCCAAACACTTCGAAACGAAGCCGGCGCCGCGCTCGTCTTCAGATCCACCGGACGGGGAGGGAGGAGGAGGAAGAGGGAGGAGGAGGAGGAGGAGGAGGGAGGAGAGCACGTGTACACGGATAGGGGCCGAGATAACCAGACACCGAGAAAACATGGATACACCAGAAGAGAAAGGGTGCCGCAGGACTATTGTCCCGTGTCTTGCCGAGACGGTTGACGTGTCGTCAGAGGTCGCCAGATTAGCCCGAGACGCAGGAACGTGAAGAACAATCCTCACGAGGCTGCAAGAGAGTCGCCAGGAGGTACCCGAGACGCAGGAACGTGAAGAACGATCCTCACGAGGCTGCAGGAGGGGAGACGAGCCGAGCCGCGAGATGTCAGGAGTAGGCGTTGAGTATGAGTATGTTCAATCGAAGTCGCTTCGGTCCACGTGGCGATCTGAGATGCCATCTTCCTCACGTGCTGCGGACTAATCTTATCTCATAGAAGTCTAATCGCCATCTCCACATGGAGATCTTCATTATCTTCTTCGCACAGCCACCGGCATGGCAAAAGCCAAAAGGCCGACTTCCCGGCACAGCCACCCCCACCAAACAGCGCCAAACACAAGCTCGAAAATCGCTAAGTCCAACATCGTCGCTTCCACGTACCCGACATCTGTTCCGCATCCCTCATCCCTAGGTTTTGGAGGGTAAATCCTTCCATCTCCTTTCCCACTTCTCTACTCACTTCTGGCGCCCCCCCTTGCTCTTTGGCTCTGATCATCATCCCACCATCTCCGACGGTTCGCCACGTAGTCACCCTCACGCGACAACCGACGTTTCACCCACCAACTCGCCCAGTCGATACGGCTCCGACCACCATCTATCAAGTATCCAGTCCGGAACTTCTGCGATCTTTGTCCAACAAGATCCCCGTCTCCCCTCTCCTTCCCCTTGCTTCCGGGTTCTGTGAGGATTGTTCTTCACACCTCCCGTCGACTCATACATCTCCCTCTCTCTCTCCCACCCACTGTGTGTTGTCATTCCGGGTTCTGTGAGGATTGTTCTTCACACCTCCCGTTGGCACCTACCTCTCTCCCTCTCTCGCATATCTCGCGTATCTCGAACCTCTGGGTTCTGTGTGGATTGTTCTTCACACCTCCCGTCTCGCCCTCTGCCGATTTTCGCTGTTCGTACGTGCTTATCTCGCGATTCCATTGCCCATATGTCACATAGCTCACCTTGCTTGCGCACAGGATATTCTGCTTGTGTCCTCGTCCGACTGTCCATTTCCCTCGCTTGCTCATCCGACCATTGAAAATATGGAGCTGTCTACTCTGTAAGTTGCGACACTTGTGAGAATATATATCCGCATGCTAAACTGTCCACAGGCAAAACTACCCGCTCAAGCGCCTCTTCTTCCAAGAGGACAACTCTATGTTCGTCCTCATCAACCCATCCGAGATTGAGTCCTACCCCGGAATGATTCTCGAGTGCCCGTACGATGGTGGCGCATCAGGTCGAGACCTGCGCAAGGCCCTGTGGGTCAACAAGAAGTGCCCGGAGCTCGCATACATGCTCCGATCGTTTGACATCGAGAATCAATGGATGGCTCAGGTTGGCGTCAATGTCAAGAAGCTTGAGTTTGAGCGGTATGGGAATGGCGTGCGCATGAAGAAAGACATGCTCGACAACTGGGACCGCGTCGAGAAGGCTCTCCTTTGGCTCAGCGAGACTCTTTTCGCAGCCCTCCCGCCGTCCCCTGCCTCGAAATTCCCTCTCGATCCTTTCTGGCCCCTCCCCAGAGAGTACAAGTATCAATGGATCCATCCTCACGAAACGGCCGCGCGCATTGCAGCTGTGCGCGCGCGAGACGCCATGGGTGTGCTTGCAGCTCGGTGCACCCTCGCGATTGCCCTGACGAAAACCCTCCTCCCTCCTCCGCCTGCCCACTATCCTCCCTCCTGGGTACAAATCATCATGCCCAAGGTATCCGGCAACTGGCTCACCATTTTCCAGAACAGTTTCATCCCCGACCTATCTCCCGGCATCCGCGTTGGTGCATATTGCTCCATCACGAAAGACGAGCGCCGGTTGTGCTGGATCGACCACCTCCCCGTGATGGCTGCTGTCGGCCTCCCCATCTACATCGAGGTCCCCCGTTCCGAGCAATTGTTTGAGACACTGTTGGATCAGCCCTGGTTCCAGAGTATCTGTAGCTCTGGCCAGCAACACTACATACCTGCTCCTCGTCGTTTACCAAATGTCGACCCCGCCAAGGTCGCTGCCAATTCTGTGTATGGCTTGGCTCGCACGTTCCGCTGGGACCGGTTAAAACCCAGGTTCGATTTCCAACTGGCAGTTCCCCAGAGCAGTGAAGGCCCTTTGCCAGTCCCAGGCGACGCTCCACCCGCTCAAGATGCACCAGCAGTCGCGGACATCCCGCACGGCAAAGGACAACGGCCGGGGGAATCCTATGCGGAATTCTTCAAGCGACGAGAGGAAAGGGCAAAGGACATCATGGCGCAAGAGTCGGACACGGCGCGGGCTGCCCGCCTCGAGCGGGAGCAGGCGAACGCTGCGTTCAAATATCCCCCCCATAAAATTCCCATCTTCCTTTGGGTAGAAGTCGGCGAGATCGACCCGAACGTCAACCCGGACTTCCTTGAAAAGGATTATCGCCAACTTGTCGGGAGGCGCAAGCGAGAAGAAATCTGGCACCAGTATACTGTCAAACAGAAACGCTACGACTCTTTCCACAACGAGTGGGATATCTGTCCGAAGTTGTGCCCTGATGACGAGCTATCCGACGACCACTCCGACGACGAGTTCTACGCCCCGTTGACCTTCGCACCCCTGGCCCAGCCGCTCATGAATGGTCCTCCAACCGCGACCTCTTTTGTTCACCCGACGGCTCCGCCTGTGCCTTCGTCATCTCACGCTGAGCAGCCACTTCCATCCAACTCCAAGTCGAGAGCTGAGGGGAAGTCGTCGGGAGACATGTCTGCGCCCTCGTCGGTACCTGTCGCGGAGGCCACGGAGGAAGGGGAAATCCCTACCTTCCTCATGGCATCATTTGGCTATGACTTGAGCGAGTTCAGTCAGGCCGACACCGTCAACTTCCTCCCGAAGTTCGATTCCGCGTCCGAGCTCTTCTGTCAGCGCTATGGAGTGCTCCCTCTCGAGAATCCACCGGCTGAGTGGTTTGAAAACGACTACACCACCGAGCTCCTCCGCAAATCCATTGGGTACCTCTGCTCGGACCGAGAAGATGGTGGTGTTTTTGCGGTCAATGAGGCGTACATGATCTGCTTTGGAGCCTTCATCGACGGTCTCCTCAAGAAGCCTCCCGCAATCCCCCCTGCTGTCTGGGACCTCCATCCAGACAACGAACAGAACATCCTGCGCGCCGGGCTTATACATCCTTCCCTGCAAGTTACCAGGAGAGAACTGTCGAGGAATTCGTGGTACTTCCTACGCTACACCAACGACGAGGTCCTGCAACTGGACTGGGAGCTCATAGTTCCTCATGCGGCCACCGTGGTCACCCTCCTCCGTGTGCATAACATCGACAACCGCCAAGAAGCCGCAGAGTACCTCGTCAGCAGAGGTATTCCGTTCCGAACAATCTATCAGCCCGATCACAGGACACCGATGAACCTCAGGCCCGCCCCCCCAGTGACACTTGGATGGCGCGCAGACAGCATGTCTCTCAATGCGTACGACTACACGTTATACGAGAGGCGGGTTTACGACCTCCTTTCGGGTCCGAAAGGACGTGCTGCTTTGCTCCGGGGAGGCATTGTCTGGAGGATAGCGATGGAAGTCATGCATGGCGGGCTGGTTGACGCAGCGGTCGATGGGCCTTCGCAGGACGTCTTTGTGTATGGCGAGACGTTCCGCCCAAACAAAGGCGACGATTGGTACGACGATGGGCTCACCGCAGACGAGATTTCTCTCATTTGCGGTGTCTACAAAGTCTGTTCCAGTACGTATCCTTTCCTTCATTCATTCACTATCGCTAACGAAACGAATGTTCTCCTCTTATGTAGATGCCCACAACACGCAGACGTCGGATATGTCGTGGTGGCCCCAACCTCACTATTGGGACCGCGGCACATACAACAACAGGTTCTGGAGTCCCTGGGCCGAAGGCTGGTTCCTCGCGTGATTGAGCTCCATTCGCAGCAACAAGGCCAAACTGTACGGGTCAAAGCTATGGGGAAAAAACCTCAAGTCCGCCAAGATTGCAGGTCAGGTCCGGGATGCGGTGGAGGACGCTAGCGTGCAGTTCCTGACCGACCAACTCCGTGTCTTTGTGGTTGAATAGGTGAGGTGCTTTGCCTATGTGTTACCATTTCTCCATACATTCAGACTGATGATTGTTTCCTCGTTGCTCTATTATATCTTCAGCTAAGCATCAAGCGCCGTGCAGAGGTTGCATCTCGTGCTCGTGATATTGTACACTCGGACATGTATTCTCGAACATAATGTATCATAGAATGTCTCTCGACAGATTCAATTTGTGTGCTATATCGACAATGGCATCCTCAACACACCACGCTCGATGCTGCTCTGGGTTGCCTCACCTGAAATGCGGAACACCCACCAGCGGCGTCCAAGACGCCGCAGGTCCCGCATGTGTGCACATTGGATGCAAGGGTGCAAGTACCACTCCCAGGGGTGACGCGCAGAGTGCGTCTAGGACGCCGCGTGCCTCGCATGGAGCGAGGACGTGGGGGAGCCATGGCGGATGTGCCCGAGGGAGTAGAAGCGAAGCGCGGTGAGGGGCGTCTTGGACGCCCGGTTCAAAATGGTGTGATTCACACACATGCAATCTAAGCACACTGCCCGATCGAGTCTTACGACCAACTGAGTTCTACAGTCTGGGATCCCGCGTGCAGGCCCGCGGTGCAGGGCGTCCAGGACTCCCGCATCTCTGTGTGTTCCGCATTTCTCGGACCCCCGCGTGCCGGCCCGCGCTGCAGGGCGTCCCGGACTCCCGGATCTCTGCGTGATAAGATTGAGCAACTAGATAAGCGCGACCATGTCCCAGATAAGATAACTACAGTGTTAGAACCGCTGCATTAAGACATAAGAACACACTGATTACAATGTCACTCTATACAAGTAAGAAACAATAATCCTGCCATATTACTATATGAGTTACCTTTCAATGGTGTGATTTGATATGGCCGCTGCTTAAAAGTCCAAGTTTGGCATTCTCAGTATGGCAGAATATCTATACACCAAAGCATGCAAGTTGCATGCTTTGGTGTATAGATATTCTGTCACTGTGAATGCCAAACTTGGACTTTTAAGCAGCGGCCACGATCAGAGTGCAATGGGGGATTTATCGTATGCTGTTTGCCTATAACTGCTATTTCAATTCACTAACCAGAATAAAATCCCAGTCCAGTATATAGATGAACCTAGTGTATTTGAGTATATAGACATAGTAAATCAGTATAAGTTGAGAATATATGCCTGTTTGCTATAGAGTGTAGATATGATGCTGCGTGAGATATTTAAATCTACATGAGTTGGTACCCATGGCTGTCTGTAGTATCTGTGTGACATACGTGGGACGGGGGTGGGAAAGTCTTATTTAAACCCTAAACTAGGGTTGTAAGACCCTACCCTAGGGTCTAATCTCAACCCAGGGACCCTCAGAATCTCTCATAACCCTAATCCCAGGCGGTGGGAACAACATCATAGTAAACCCTTGTCAAGTACGTCGCGCAATAGTACACTCAGCGGAGACTTTTCAAGAAGCCCCCAGGCATATGTTGCCGGCATCAATAGCTTGCTCACAGCGAGATAGCTGCGCTGTCCTCAAGCCTTACTTATAACATGCCGCCCAACACTAGTCCACCATTCTCGATCATGCACTCTGTGTGTACAACATATCAAATACAGGTCTAACATCTTAATATTAGCTTTAAACTTTGAAAGTCTTGTTAGTATCAGGGACATATTCCCCCTATGATGCACGCCGTCCGACACTGTCAGACGTGGAGCACAGGGTGTCCAGCGCCTGTCTGCGAGTGCTTCGCACGCCGTCCGACACTGTCGGACGTGGGGCATGGCAGCCCCAGCATCTCTCAACCAGGTCTGTGTTTGATATCCGACACTGCCAGACACTAATGCCAGGGCCCCTCTCTGCAACTCACACTCTACTCGTCCAACATGTGTTCATATAGCTGTCCGTGCTCCGCAACTATTCTGAGCTCCATATCTGATAGAGTCGGATGATAGTGCACCTGACCACAATGAGCAAGATTGCTGCTGCGCTTAACGTTTGACACTGTGAGACACTTTTTGGCTCTCACTCAGCTGCGATCTGCATTTACATAGTGGTCTCGCAGGTTCAAGCATACGGGTGTGACTTCTTTACAAATTGGGTAATTCAGGGTCATGTGATAGCCCTTGTAACCCCATCCTAGGGTCAGATTCCACCCCTAGGGTCGTTCATTTTGCCTCATAACCATGCTGCAAATAATGTATCATTTGCCCAACTTATTCCAAACTCCCTCTTTGCCAACCTACACCACTCATTGCAGTACTATGCCCAATATACCGTTGGCCTCATCATGTCCAGCCATGCCACCTTACAACTTGTCCCCTTGCCCTTCCCAGCATTCGTAGTTCATTGAGGTAGTCGAGAACTGTTGGACCACTTAGCACAAGCAGGGCACCACCAGTCAAACCCGCTGTCCAAGTATACATGCTTTTGCCTATCAAAGAACTTCATAAACAGGCTATGCCAACATTGATCCTTCGGACGCATCAGCACCACCTTCAAAGTGGTCATATGACGTGGTGGGCGACTCAGTCTTGTGACCATACTCCCTTACTGCTAGCAAGTTTAGTCACATGACCTGGATAGCTGGTCAGATCACATGGTCCAATCTACCAGACCCAGCATGCCAGAATGCGATATTCTGGAGGTGACAAGGCAGTTTCTTTATGGGGACACATCGTACAGACACAAAATGGGTACCGTTGGATTCGTCTCTTTTCTGGCTATACAAAGGACCCCTTGTCACCAAGGTTCCGACCAACGGCTGGCCCACAATCAGGTTCTCAATGACCTTGGTGACAGTCTCAGAACGCAAACTCTGCTTGTCACTTGGCTGTTTCTCCATGGAGACTCCATGGATTCCCATGATTGTACCCCCATCTTGTAGCCCTGTGTCATAGCTCCTAGGGGACCCCTTGTCACCTGGGTTCCGACCAGAGGGGCAGCCACAATGAGCTTGTCACCACCCGGACCAACTCTGCCTTAGAATCCAGTGACAACAGGTGACAAGCCATTTCTCAACGGGGACTGCATGGATTGTCCTGATTCTACCCTCATTTTGTAGCCTTGTATCCTGGCTTTCATATGACCCCTTGTCACCTGGGTTCTGCCCAGGGGTTGAGTCACAATGGGCTCCACACTGAGCTTGTCACCCGGTGCCAAAAGGCATTGACCCTTGTCACCAGGCCATATCTCCATGGGGACTAGGCGCACAGCCACAAAACCAACACTGTTGGATACTCCTGCTTCTTGGCTATAGGAAGGACCCCTTGTCACCAAGATTCCGAGCAACGGTTGGCCAGCTATGGCCCAAACTATTTTGTCACCTCTGAACCTTGGGGCAAAGTTCACGGCGCATAACACTATTATTAATATCAAGGAGCTTCCTGGTGTCAGTCGAGCGTGTGAAAACAAACATCTATCGTGGGTTTATGCAGTGAAAACACTTGACTCATGCACAGTTTATACAGAAAAATAGCAAAGGGGTAAGTAAGCTCGTTAGCGTTTACGGGGCAAACAGGTCTATTAGCGCTCATTAACAATAATTAGCAGGGAGAAATTTCCCTGATGTCCTTGAGCTGTTCAAGCAGGCCCTGCTTTGACAAGCTGAGGACGCACTTGAAGTCCCGTGCAAGCCAGCTAATCTCGAGCGAGCGACACATGCACTGAGGTTGCTCCCGGACGCTCGGATGCGTACCAGTGTGCGCTCGGGCCGTTCATCAGTAATGTAAGGTGGTCGGGCCGCGTCCGGACTGGCGGTGTGCTCATCGCCGCTTTTGACACTCCCCCACGAGCGGAGCCGAGCTTTTCGGAGATTTGCGGATGAGCGCGAGGACATTGTTGACCTACCAGACATCAAAAACGGGAGGGGATCGAGTCGTCGAGGGCATATCCGAATTGAACGGACGGAGGTAGCCCAGCGCGAGAACGAGAGAGAGTAGACGTCGAGTGCGAACTACGTAATGGCTGCGTCGACAGTGGCAAGTGGGTCTTGCGAGCACTTGGTAGGGTATCGAACATGAGGCTGGAGAGGTTGAGCGTGGAGCGGCTGAGAAGAAGGCGTGAGCTGGAGAAGAATGACGAATAAATAAACGTACTCACACTAGAAGACGTGGGCGCGCTGGAACCGGCGCCGGTGAGGAGCTGGATATGGTTAGGTAGGGAGGCAAGGCGGGAGGCGCGTCAAGGGGGAGGAGGGTCTGGGCGACGTTAATTAACGAGGTGGGGGATAGCCGAGAGAAGAACGTCGTCAATGTTGTGGGTGGAGGGGGTAGGGCGGGGGGAGAAGCGAGAAGAGACGGGTGGTGGCGAAATACGAATTGGGGAGATGAAAAGCCGAATGAAAAGGGACAACGGAGATGAAGCGTACCGAGTTCATGCGCCGGGGAGGGAGTCGGGGAGTGTCCCTGGCGGTTGTGGAGATGGCGATGTCGGGCAGGAGCGCAGCGAGGTGGTCACACTCGTGGGGGAAGGTGGAAGAGGAACGGCAAGGGCCGCATGGGACGAGCCAATCAGACGGATAATCAACATGAGTTGCGTCGATCAGTGAGTGCGAGGAGCGTCATGGAAGGTGTCCTAGCGAGATATGGTGGCAGACAGGTGACTGGGCGCGAGGCCAAGGAGAGGCCCGCGGAGAGGCCACGGACTGCGCTGGAGTGCGTGCCGAGGGCACATGGGCCCACACGAGGCTTCTTCTATCCCCACCGCGCGACGTTGCGACCCCAGGCGACGACGGCGACCGGCACTGGGGGCGCGGCGGGAGAGGCGGGGGGCGGTGTGGGGAAAGATGGGGTAAGAGGGAGTCGGGAATGATCAACGGCGGAGGCATTGCGAGAGGCTCGGAAGAGGAAGAGTGGCTGCCGGCGGCAAGGGGGACTAGATTGAGTGCAGCGCAGAGATCCGTCAGAAGCTCCGCCTGAAGTTATGCGCGCCTGGCTGGGACGACGGTGGACGAGGTGGGTGGTGCTCTCTCTCGCTCTCTCCCTCCATCGTCCTCCATCGAACGCGTCCTCGACTATGCCCTCCTTCCTCTCCTAGGCCCCCCACAACCCTCCCCGCCCGACTCACGCCCCGCAACACGCTCGCTAACTCTCGCCTCGCGATCACGCTAGCTTTTACGTCCTAGCCGACTAGACATGCCTCTTCCTCCCTCTAATGACCCTGAAAACCCCCTCCCGCAAAACCTTCATCCCTCCCTCCACAACTACGACCCTCTCCCCTCCCACCAGCAGCCCGCACCCGCCCTCCCAAAGAAGAAACACGTCTGCCAGGTATGCCAACGCGCCTTCACCACCTCCGGCCACCTCGCCAGGCACACCAGAATCCACACCGGCGAGCGCAACCACAAGTGTCCGTTTCCCGGCTGCGAGACTCGTTGCTCCCGCCAGGACAATTTGCAGCAACAGTAAGTCCCGCGTCAATCATCTCCACGTCCACTTGCGTCTCCACTCGTACCCGTACTCGCACACGTCCTCGTACTCGCACACGTCCTCGTACTCATACACCCATCTCAGCTACCGCATACACCTCTCCCCGGGCTCACGCAGAAACTCGGGCTCCGCGACCCGCGCCGCTATGAATCGCGCAAACGGCGTCGATCGCTCCCGTCCCCCCCGCAGGCGTTCCAACGTCCCAGACGACAGTCTCTCCCCTGCTCCCCCCTCTCCCATTCCCTCTCCTCCCCTCGAGCCCCCGCCGCTTGCCCAGGCCTACCTCCCAGAACCCCCAGACACGCCCCCGCCCCTCGCAAACGCCTATCCCACCCTCCCCCTCCCCACAGCGCCCGCCTACCATCAGCCGCCTCTCTCCGCCCGCCCGTCCAGCCGCTCTTCCAGGTCCACGCCCGAAGTCTACCACTCCCCCGTCTCCTACTCCCATTCCTCCCTCGCCCCTGCACCTACCTACCCATCCTACCCGTCCGACGACGTATCCTACCCCCCCTCCTCCCAGCCTAGCCGCGCGCCTTCCTCCTTCGGCCGCCCTGCCGACGAGCCCCGCTGGTCCTATCACCTTCAGGGCGAACAATCCTACCCTGCCTCCGAGTCTGACCGCTATTCGCCCCTCTCTCCCGCGAATCCTCCCCCGCAGTACCCTGAACCCGTCTCTCCCGCCGACAGCCTCCACGGCCAGCACAGGTCCCAGGGTCAGCAGCTATCTCCGCACGACTCGGCTTCCTACTACAATCAGTACTCGCACCGCCAGACTCTCCCGAGCGCAAGCCCCACGTCTCTCCCCCATCCCACCCTTCCGCCTTCGTCCCACAGGCACTCCATCGCCCACATCTCCAATCCCGTCCGTCACCACTCGCCTACGTCCACCCACTCCGCCTCGCCCGTCGTCAGCGCCCCGCCCACGCCCGGCTATGGTTATGTGCACGCTCACTCCCACAGCATGGCCAATTATGCAGAGTCTCCACCCGAGTCGCTCAGCCCTGCGACCCCTGCTCCGCCGCCCATGCCGACGTACCGGTCCTACGAGTCTTCTCTCGCTTCTGCCGGATACACTCACCCTCCGCCCGCGCATACGCAACAGCACCCGCACCAGGAGCAGCAGGCCTACGACCGCGTCCTACCCGCCCTTGCCCCGTCCAACGCGCGCCCGGAGCCGCAGTCGGCGGTGAACAGCCATTTCGACTACGCTTCGTCCGCGACGTACAACCCCCCTCCGTCCTCTGACCGGTACGCCGACTCGCGCCCTACGCTGGCGCCAATTCAGGACACCCGTGTCGGGCGAGACAGTAGCGGCGCCGCCAATGCAAGCGCGAGCATTCGCTACGCTCCTCCCGCAGGATCCCCACAATCGTACGTGCCGACGCCGACGGCCCACCTGCAAACGCTCCCGTATAGCTCACGGCAGCTCCAGCCACCGCACGGCATGCATTCGCTTGCAAACGTGAGCCGAGGCAGTGCAGCCAACGTTGCGACTTCGCAACACGCATTCTCCTACCCGGCGCATTCGCACGTGCAGGCGCAGGCTCAAGAACCCTCGACTGAGCCGTCGTACACGCATCCACCGGCGTACGGTCACCCGCCCGCTCCTGCCGCGTATGCACACACCCATGGGCATGGGCACGCCCCGAGCGCGAGTTCGTCTTCTATCGGGACGAATGCCACCAACTCGACGGGATCGTCGGCGGCCGCGGACTACTACTCCTATCAAGCTCTCCCTTCCCATGGACAGGGGCACGGACAAGCTGCCCAGCACCATGCTCACATCCACTCCCACTCGCACCCGCAGCGAGAGATGTCGCCCGAGGTGGAGAGTCTCGAGGGGGTGGAGATGGAGCCGGGGGCGGAGGGTTACCTGGAGCTGCATCAGTCGCAGCTGCCGCGGACGCATGCGCAAGGGCACGTTGGGCAGCACCAGTACATGCAGACCGGCCCCGGTGCCGTTCTCGCGGGGGGCCAAGGCCAGGGGCAGCCTCTAGTGCACCCGGTCTGGAGGGACGACTATCGAGGTCGGCTGGTGCAGTGAACAGCGGGCGGACGCGGCTCTCTGCATCACGCTCGGGCGAGCCCCGCACATGCATGAGCTAATACCGACCGCGCTCACGCGAGCGAGGACCGGGAGCGCTGCTCGGGGTGCGGAAAGAGTGTATGTCGCGCTGCTGACGTGGGTGCGCTCTCAGCAATCTCCCACCTTGCGTGTTCGATTACGGTATGCCTATCCCCTTCTGTCTCTCCCCGTTTTCTTCTCTTCCGCTCTCTGTCTCGGATTCATCTTTCGCCCCCTGCTGTCATCGTATCTCGTACCACATCGCATATACTCATCTATTATAGTTCCTCTACGCTAAAGCTCGCGTCTGTTTTCGCGCTGATCTCGTTGTCTCATCCCACTCATCTGCTGTCAGCATACGTACATTACCACCCGAACTCCCGCCGACCGTTGATGCGGCCGCGGGGTTATTTATGGCCACCATCTTTCCACATCCGTTCGTTGTACAACTTTCTCGTGCTCTACGCTCGTCCGCCATATTCTCTCTCTACTACGCCCCCCTAGCTACACGCTGTCTCGCTAAATCCTCACCACCGCCCTGTCGTATAGTAACCCGTCTGTGTCCTATGTCTCATGCTCGGCTCTCTCTCTCATCTCCTCCGCATCGTCTAACGTGCGGACCCCCTACATTACAGGCTTATGGTCCCCTCGCTAGTTGTATCTCTCTCTCCTGACTCGGAAACGGCTCGACGCCGACCCCCACGCGCTCTGCGATTTTGCATATCGCGCACGTACATACCATTTTAGCCTGCACTCCCATCGCTGTATATATCCCCCCATCGCTTGGCTTCCACTCCCTGGATCTCTCCGTCGTGTATCGTGTAATATTTCTTGGTTGTGGTTCGGTCGTACACCGTAGAGCTTGAGATAATATAGCATACTTTGCGATGCACACACGCGCGAGTTGGGCGACTGATGTGAACTTAATCAGTTGCCTTATATGGACTGGGGTCTAAGCGGAAAATTATGCGCCACACCAGATCGATTCTTGCCTCATCGCCTCCTCCTCCTCCCCGCCTGCTCTCTCTCTCCCCTCCACGACACTGAGACCACCGTACACGACGACATGGCACCGTCCGCATCCAAGCAAAAGCGGCTCGCTGAGAAGGCGGCGAAGCAGTCCGTCAAGAACAAGAACGGCGGCACCGACGCGTCCACCTCGACGTCGACCCCGACCGGCTCAGTCAATGGCGGGAGCTCGGTCAACACCCCCCTCACCAACACCTCCGCCGCGACGAGCCAGGAGGACCTCAGCGCAATGGCAAAGCTCCAGCTTGCCACCGATCGGTGCGTCTCTCGTCTCGCGTGCGGCAGTGGGCGGAGCGTCTGGGACGGGAAGCTGATGCGTGCGGGTCGTCGGGCAGGAGTGCTGCGGGTGTGCTCGTCTCGGACCCGAAGGGACGGGATATCAAGATCGACTCGTACACGCTCTCCTTCCACGGCCGCCTCCTCATCGAGAACGCCGAGGTCTCCCTCAACTACGGGCAGCGGTATGGGCTTTTGGGCGAGAACGGGTCGGGAAAGGTGCGTGGCCCTGTCGGTTCCGTTCCGTATCCCCCTCGATTGACGTCTGCATGCGTGACTTGGCGTGCTGCAGTCGACGTTCCTCCAGTCCATCGCCGAGCGCGACATCGACATCCCCGAGCACATCGACATCTACCTCGTCCGCGGCGAAGCCGAGCCCTCGGACGTCAACGCGATCGACTTCATCGTCGCCTCCGCCAAAGAAAAGGTCGCCAAGCTCGAGCAGCGCATCGAGGACCTCTCCGTCGCGGACGACATCGACGAAGTCCTGCTCGAGCAGCTCTACGAGGAGCTCGAGGAGATGGACCCCTCGACGTTCGAGGCCAAGGCGGGCTCCATCCTCCACGGTCTCGGCTTCAGCCAGCAGATGATGCACAAGCCGACAAAAGACATGTCCGGTGGCTGGCGCATGCGCGTCGCCCTCGCCCGTGCGCTCTTCGTCAAGCCCCACCTCCTCCTGCTCGACGAGCCGACGAACCACCTCGACCTCGAGGCCGTCGTCTGGCTCGAGGCGTACCTCTCCATGTACAACCACATCCTCGTCATCACCTCGCACTCGCAGGACTTTATGGACACCGTCTGCACGAACATCATGGACCTCACCATGAAGAAGAAGCTCGTCTACTACGGTGGCAACTACTCCACCTACGTCCGCACCAAGGCCGAGAACGAGGTCAACCAGATGAAGGCGTACAACAAGCAGCAGGAGGAGATCGCGCACATCAAAAAGTACGTACACACCGGTGCCCACAACTGACCACCACTCCGTTGTCGGTCCCTGACGTCGGCTGCTGTACGCGGCGTTCCTGATCGTGCTCTGTTCCTTTCGTTCTTTCCCTCGACTCTTTCAATCAACGACCGGCTTCTCACCTCTTCCTTCTCCCCCCTTTTTCCCAGGTTCATCGCGTCCGCCGGTACCTACGCTAACCTCGTTAAGCAAGCGAAGTCGAAGCAGAAGATCATCGACAAGATGGAGGCCGCAGGCCTCGTCGAGAAGATCGAGCAGCCCCGCCCGCTCAGGTTCAATTTTGAGGACGTCGCGAAGCTGCCGCCCCCGATCCTCGCCTTCAACGACGTCGCGTTCTCGTACTCGGGCAAGAAGGAGGACTACCTTTACCAGGGCCTCTCGTTCGGTATCGAGTGCGTGTCTATCATTCACATCCTAGATTCCGTCGTTCGCACGCTCACCCCCTCGCACAGCATGGACTCGCGGATCGCCATCGTCGGTCAAAACGGGACGGGCAAGTCGACGCTGCTGAACCTCATCACGGGCGCGCTCCAGCCCTGCGAGGGCACGATCTCGCGGCACGTCGGGCTCAAGCTCGCAAAGTACTCGCAGCACTCGGCCGACCAGCTCCCGTACGAGAAGTCCCCGATCGAGCACCTCCAGTCGCTCTACTACGAAAAGTATCCGGACAAGGACATCCAGGCATGGCGCGCACAGCTCGGCCGCTTCGGTCTCTCGGGCGCGCACCAGACGTCGCCCATCAAGCAGCTGTCCGACGGCTTGCGGAACCGGTGAGTAGCGTTATGCTTCCGCCTCGGGCACGGTGCCCGCGTCCTCTCCTCCCCCCCGCGTGGCTCAGCCCTGAGCTGTCAACTTGTGTTGTGTCGCGGGAATGTGGGCGCGGCGCGTGGGCTCGAGGTTGTTCTCGGTCACCTGGCAGTGGCTAACGCGCTCCCGTTCCGTGTCTCAGGGTCGTGTTTGCGCAGCTCGCGATGGAGCACCCGCACATCCTCCTCCTGGACGAGCCCACTAACCACTTGGACATGGCCTCGATCGACGCGCTCGCACGCGCCATCAAGGAATACGAGGGTGGTGTCGTCATCGTCTCGCACGACTTCCGTAAGCTCCCGTCCTTGCTCGCTCGCTCTTGCGTTCTAGGACCTCGTTCTCACATGCATGCGCTCTGCAGGGCTAATCTCGCAAGTGGCCGAGGAGCTGTGGGAAGTCAAGGACCGGAAGATCAAGAACTTGACACGGGAAGACATCACGATCCGCGACTACAAGAACATGCTCGTCAAGAACAGTGCGTACCCTTCTTTCATCCCCACGCTGTGCGGTGCTGACGTATCGCCCCAGGTCAAGCCGCGCTCGAGAAGGCGAAGCTGTTCAGCAAGACGACGAGCAAGACAAAGGCTTGAGCGTGTCGCACCATACACGCGCCACGTCTCCGTCGCAACGCTGTCTGTATCTGTACGTGTACGACAAAGCCCACACTCACGCACACACGCACGCACGCATGAACCCTGTAGCAGTCCACCTGTCTGTTTTCGCATTCCCGCATCCTCCGTACATCTGCATCTGCACCCCGTCTTCGTATTCCGTAGCAAGTAGCCCATCTTAGATATCTCTCACGACTCACGACCCCTGACCCCTGACCCCTTCGACTGTGCGACCCTTTCAAACGACGAGTGAGCTCTAGCCCGAGCGCCAATAGTAGCAGTAGCAGTAGCAGTTGTATCACGACCACGACCGCCCGCGCGCACCGATTGTATTCATTGACCTCAGCAATGCCCTCTATCTATATAGACCGTATCCTATGATCGTGCACTGGAACCACCATCACATCGTCCCTTGGCCGTCGTATCATTGGTGAACGCAATATTGATAGACGGAGACGATCCAGAGCCGCGACGCGGACGAGCATCGTATCAGCGAAGGCTTTGCACGAGCGAGCCAGCGGCACCTCGGGCGACCGAGGACGCCGAGGTGTTGCATATGTACATGTCCGTACGGACTTTTGGCTTCAGCAATCGTTGAGGGTGTACAGGACGGCGTGGTGTGTTGAACATTGCGCCGCTCCTTAGCTAGTAACATATGACTTGTCGGTGGCGAGTGACTATGTCGAGACATTGAGATAGCCCTGGCCAATCAGAATCCTGATCCTGGTTGCAGATGAGGAGCAAGTCGAGTCCGCGGTGGCGTTTACCAGCAGATTGGCCTTTCAAGTTGAAAATAGTACATACACGCTTCTCGAAGGGTCATCTCCAGCATGCAAGAGTCAACGTCCCTGATTTCGTGGCGTTGAAGGATACGAACGGTATCAAGAGAGCTGAGAGCTGAGAGCTGAGAGCTGAGGGCGGTGGTACAGTCGTCAAAGCACGAGAGGAAGGTGAGACTGGGAGAACAGACGGGTCTTGGCCTTCGGTGAGTGCGCGTACCGACCAGGCCATCGTCCGTTCTGAGCTGCGTGAGCGACGTACATCACAGTTCTGCACCAGAAATAAGTGCTCTTCAGTGAGCCTGCCGGAAACGCTCTCGCTGAAACATCCCGAGTGAACTTCATTCCTTCTCGTCGTCTGCCCATTCACGCTCGTCGCTCACATCCCAGTACGCTCTACGATGAGGCTCACGTCAACGCAATGCAACGCAAACGTACAGAAACGAAAACATGCACGGCGGAAGATCCAAAGTAGGCTGCGAGTCGTCCCTATCCTGATTCTCTCTTCTGGGCAGCGGCTGGAGGAAGCCCGATGTTACAGTGACAGGCATGTCGAGCCTGAGGTCGTTGCCCATCCGGGGAACGGCACTTTGACGACGAGCTGGTACTATAAGACAGTCAATCAACACACAGACCTGAGAGACGTAGAGAAGAGGAAAGACAAGAACACGCACGTCGCACTCCATGTGGTGCACCGCAACCGTCGGCGCACAGTCGAGCCTGAACGCCGAGCGGAACGTCGCCCGCTGCACCCAAGTCCCCATTGCGTCCGGCCCCGACTGCTGCCCCTTCTTTCCACCTGCGTCTTGCCCCGACCGACCCGATTCGAGCGCTCGTCTTTATCGCATGCGTCGCGCCCACCGCCTTGATCAGCGCCGCCCCGGTCTCGTCGCGGGGCACGACCGCGAGCGGCACGCGGTGCTTCTGGTTCACGTTCAGCAGGCCCGGGCGGACGCCCACGACCGTGAGCGACTACCGCACGTTCGCGGACGGCCCAAACGCACGGAAGTGGAATGAGGACGGGAGCTGTGGGGGGAGCGCGGACTTGAACGGGAGGCGGAGGACATGCGAGTCCGGTTGGGGGTTCGGGCACTCGGGTTGGGCACGCGACCAGAGTGTGGTGTCGTTGCGCACGAGCGGGATCGTTTCTACGAGTGTTCTTGTCGCGGTGGATGACCCTGGGTCCGAGTTAGCGAACGAGTCGACTCCCGGGCTAGTGACGAGATAGGACAAACGTCTTGGACGAGCCGCGGAGGCGCAGTTGGACCTCTTGGATGTTCTCCTCTTGGAGCTTTGGAAAATCTATCTCGACTTCGCCGGCGATGGTGCTGCCCGCGGGGTATATCGCAAGCGGCCCGTAGATGGTCAGAGCAGACGAGGAAGTGAAGCGGGAGAACATGACGATGATTCAGGTACACAAGGAGTCTGCTGCTGCCGCCGCTCGCGGGTGTATGAATGAGGTACCTTCCTCTGCGTCCGAGATCGAGCGTGTAAACGAGGAACAGTCAAGTGTCGACCGAGTCATATAGTGTACGGATGAGAGAGACCGTCGATGCTATAGCGTACGTGAGCACACGTTGCGCACGTCTACACCATACTGCGCAATCATCGATCGTCCATGAACTGACAGCAGCTGCGGGATCGCGTGACATGGCACTCACCGTAGCAATCGCATGCCGGGGCGACCACAAAAGGCTCGGACTGTGTGTTGGGAAAACGTGATAGCATGTCCAGCAATGTCACAGCACGAAAACAATACAAACACACAACAAACTCAAGGATAGATCTCCCGCTCAGTGGTTCTCTCCCTCCGTCTTCGTCGCCGCCACAGACGGCTCCGGGTACAGCTGCCCAACACACCCATAAGTCCAAACTCCCCAGTCAGACACACGACGCACCTTGCCAGGATTGAACAAGTTGTACGGATCGACGGTCTTCTTGATCCGCCGCATGAGCTCGACGGTGCCCTCCCCTAGCTCCTCGACCATATAATCGCGCTTGCCTATCCCGACACCGTGCTCGCCCGTGCACGTCCCGTCGAGCGCGATTGCGCGGTGGATCATGCGCCCCACCGCCGCGCGCGCCTTCTCGAGCTCCTCCTCGTTCCGGAACAGCAGGAGCGCGTGGAAGTTGCCTGGTGCGCGAGGTGAGGGTGCGTCAGCAGACAGAAGGGAAGAAACGTACCATCACCGACATGCCCGACGATGGTGTTCACGATCCCATGCTTCTCGAGGTCCTCCTTCGTCGCGTACACAAGATCAGGCAGCCTCGAGGGCGGAACGCTAATCACCATCCGTCACTCCCTCGACTCTCACGACCGCCTGCAACGCCACGCACCAGACATCCGTGCTCCATCCACGCGCGCCCGGCAAGATCGCCAAGCTCGAGTAGAACGCGTTCTTCCTGTCCGTCCACAGATCCGCCGCCTCCTTCTCGTTCCGCGCGAGCGCGAACCCCGTCCCGCCGTACTTCTTGCTGATCTTCTGGACAACGTCCGCCGTCTCCTGCAGCGCGCGCGGCGTCGGCCCCTGGAACTTGAAGAACAGGCTATCCTTCTCGGGCCACTTGCGCGCCGACTGGCCGTACACGTTCGTCGCGCGCATGAACTGGTCGTCGCACAGCTCCACGCACTCTGCGCGCGTGATTCAGATCCTGTGCGGGAGAAAGGAGACGAGAACGAAGTTCAGGGCACTTACGGATGCCGACGCCCGAGTTGACGATCTCGATCACGGCCTCGGTCGCCTTGCGGACGTCCGGGAACTGCACGACGGCGACGTTCGTCGGGAGGACCGGCGCGAGGCGGACGGTGACTGCAATATGAAGTCAGTGTGCGCCTCCGTTGAGACGAATGAAGACAGGAGGCCAACCTTCGGTGACGATCCCAAGCGTGCCCTCGGCGCCGATGAAGAGCTTGGTGGTATCGAAGCCGGCAGACGATTTGCGCGCCCGCCTGCGAGTCTTGATGACCTCTCCCGTTGGCAACACCACCGTCTGTGAGACCGTCAGCGAAAGTCGCGCGGAAAGAGCAGAGGAGACTGACGGCGTTGAGGAACCACTCGGCCTTTGCAGTCCCGTACCGGACGGCATTGGCTGCGTTGGATCAGTACGCGGGGCGGATACGCAGAATCGTAAAGTACGTACTGCCGGAGCAGCCTGTGCTGAGCATGCCGCCTAGCGTCGCTCCAGGGCCAGGATCAAGCTGGGTGGGAAAGGAAGTATGAGAGGTGCGCATGGTCTCAGTACTGCGGGCACAATCAACGTACAGGGAAGAAGAGTGGGATGCCTGGGATTGATTGTGAGCATGAACAGATGCACCGAGCTCGGTGGGACGGTACCTTTTTTCTTGAGTGTTTCGTTGAGGTCCATCCAGCGCAGTCCAGGCTGACAGACGACGTCCGAGTCGGATTCTGTGGGCATGGTTGGGTGATGAGTCTATCGCGAGACGGGCAGACTGACCGTGTATCTCGATGATTCTGTCCATCTTGGACATGTCGACGCAGATACCACCGACAGACGGCTGATTGGCGAGTGAGCAAAGGTGTCTGGGATGGAGGAATACGAGACGTACGGCGCGGAAGTGACCCTCAAGACTGGTAGCACCCGAGTAAGGAATGACGGGCATCTTGTACTTGATTGCGGTCTTGACGATCTTGACGACATCCTCGGTCGATTGGGGGTAGACGACGACAGAGGGAAAGGAGCCTGCGGACGTTGGGCATGGGATGGATGCTACAGTGAAATAGGGACTGACTGGGATGATAGTCGTTCTCTGAGAAGCCGTGCTCTTCGAGATGCTCTGCGTCTGTCGTGACCGCGTCCTCGCCCGGGAAGAGCTTCCTCAGGTCCTCGATGGCGTTCCTGAAGTCCTGTGGGGAGCCGTACTGGTTGTTGAATTGTGTGGTGGACGCGGCAGGAGCGACATCGGAAGGGGAGGAGAGGGCGTAGTAGGTGGCGGCCCCGGTGAGAGCAGAGCCTAGAACGAAAGCCAGGGGAGCATTGGACTGAGGGCGAGGAGGGTCTGTGCGTGTGCTGTTATGGCGCGTGCCAAGAGTCCTGCTGAGCACGGGGGCGGACGAGCGCGATAAAGACCGCCGGGAAGAGGCGGCGAGGGCAGCGCGGCAGGAGGCGGGGACGGACATGGGGGCGAGAGGGACGTGTGGGAGGCCATGGTCGCTGCTATAAACGACGGCGAGAGGGGAGAAGGAAGCCCACAAGCGTGCATGTCACGAGCACGCTCACTCGCATCAATCCTGGTCCAACGCTTCTCTGTACAAACATACGAGCGAGGACGGCATGCTTCTTGATCAGTCATGTACGTCAATCTCCCCAGTTTACGGCTTAGGCACCCTCACGCTACCCACCCTATGCCTGGCCGCCATCCTTGGTCTTCATGCTACCACGACGGTCGACCGTCTCACAATGACCTAGTCGGGATAACCTGATACAACAACGGCCATTTCCGCCGGTCGCTCCTGTCGATCACGTTGAACGCAAGGAAGTTGAAGAGACCCTGCGTCGCCTTCACGCCACTTTCAATCTCCTCGTCCAGATCCGCACAATCGTCGCCCTGATAGAGTACGAATCTGATCTGCTCGATAGTAGCCAGCGCTTCCAGCGCCCGCCCAAAGCTGCGCCACAGTGGTTGCTGCGTCTCCTGCTCTTCAAATACGCGCCAGCCGAACGTGTAGGGGATGTCAGGTCCACCCAGGATGTCGACACGGAGCTATTGCAGGGAGGGCAGTGCAGTTGGATTCGAGATCAGTTTGGTGTAGACTGAGATCGCGTTGCGTACGCGCCGCGCTCTGGTCTGTATCCTGGTAAACCATTCTTCGTCGCAACAGATGTCGAACGAGAGGCTACAAAGGGCGGGAAGGACAGTCATGTGGAAATGGATATTCTCGGCCTCTACCGGAGCGTTATTAGCATCTCCATCAAGTCATCACAAATCGTGGCAGAGGACACGTAGAATGTTGTGCATAGAGGAGATCCCTCACCAGGATAATCTTCAGCTGTAGACCACAGATGCAAGTAAAGAGTGACCAGATGAGCCGCTGCCTCTGGGAGAAACCGGAAGAAGGACATGGCGTCCTTGTGCATATCGAAACCGGTATAAGTGAGAGATGTGAGGGCACCCTCGAGTGATCCTGACTGACGCAGGAGTGCGTAGACAGCCTCGGTACATGCGTGGTGACCTCCACCCAGGTCAAGAGCGTGTACGATAGGCAACGGAGTGGGATTGGTCAAGACGGATGATGCTGGAAGATTATGCCAACATCCCAAGACGCAGCTCAGTTTGCGGATGTCGGAGAACATGCAGATGCCTTCAAGCAGAAGGGAAGCATCTCTTGAAGTAGCAGAGCAATCGTCAACGCAAAGAAGGTGAAGGATCGGTTGCCGTGCATCGTTAGATATGGCCGCTTCGCCTGGACGAGTGGAGAGCAAGCGCTAACTTCAACTCGAGGAGGTTCGGAAGCGACGACAACGAAGAACGTAGCATGTCAACCGAAAGCACGGCGTAGTAGAGATACACTGTCTCATCTTCGTCGTCGGGTATGTGCGGATCGTACCCTTCGAGTGTCAGCTTCTGGATATACGGTCCGATGTTCGGAACGGAGGTACATCCATTGAGAGCATCGGTGGTGAGGGCCTGGAGGAATATCCTGAACCGCTCTGGCTGCTCTCTTTCCAGATGGGACTTGAAGAGGCAGAAGCGGCTAACATGAAGCCAGGCGCGAGAGACGAGGGCACAGAAGCTGAGTGACTGCTTGTCGTCCTCGAGCGCCTCCATGATGAGCAGATGTACATCAACGGGGAGGGACGCCATAGCACTGCACTCAGGCTTGAAATCGATACACAAGACAAGGTCTGTGGCAAAGCTTAGTCGCACCTGCAACAATTCAGTGTTTGAGTGGTCTACGAGAACTGGTTTGAGACAGGGTTAAACGAGCAGAGTAGGCTGCACATACGTAGCTGTTGCCAAATCGCGCCAGTTCAAGTTGCGACATGAGACTCTGATAATCATAGATGCAGAGGCGAGCGCTGTTTGTGCTTGTTTCCACCTATCAAGCGCCTATCTAAGCACTTCAAGGACTCGGTTGGGCCAGTCTTTCCGAGCGACTCGAATCTCTGACCGACCCAACTCTCTCCTTTCACTTCAATGGCGTGAATTGCGCGCGCGCCCACCACTCCGACCCCTGATGGTCCCAAGCCGAGATTCCGCTACAAACGCATCCGATATTCTATCATAGGTGACCTTACCTGTCATCATGGAGAAAACAACCAGGGCTCGCGTGCTGATACACGTTCCTACAGCTCATGTTCACATTGAGATAGCACGACGCTATGAGACATCATGCTGTGGCGGCGGACCGCGGTGCCTCGTTACTATCTTCCCATCTTCGGAAGCTCCTCTTCGGAAGCTACGAGTGCGTCGGGGTCATTGTCTGATTGAACAGAATCTGAAGCTGTATAAGACACGAGTTGGACGTGGGGCGCACCCAATGACTTCAAATCACTCACCGGCTCGACGACGCGATTTCGCTAGTATCGCCAAGTTCCGGAAGAATGGGATGCGCAACACAAGCAGGGCGAGAACGAGACCGCAGAGAGCACCGATGATGGCACCACAGGTAAGCGAGACTATTTCTACTTTCCGGTGCTGCACCTCCGACGGTGTGCTCGGAGGAGAGCTCACACTGATCCTGTCTCTCTTGCCATGCGCGATGGGAGGCACTTTGCTCGCGGACTCTCCACAAGCGGTGACACCGGAGAGCGGTTCGTAGTCGCGGATGAGGAAGAAGTCGATCCACAGAATCGAGTTCGGTGCAGCGTCCTCGTTCTTGATCACAACCTCGTATTCCCCTAGTGGAAGGCCCGGTCGACTGTCCACCCTGGGGAGTATGCAACAGCGGCGTCCGCGTCGTCGACGAAAACGTGAGTCGAAGACATACGGCTGTGCGCGAAACCTTCGAGGTCGCTGGAGGAGACAAGAAACAGAGGGTATCCCATACGTGAACAACCTGGGGTTCTTATAGACGTCAAGACTTGACGCCAATGCCGATAGCTCGGTCCGACGTCATAGCGGCAGGGGCCATCCAC
Source organism: Coriolopsis trogii (assembly GCA_020543525.1). Classification (NCBI taxonomy): domain Eukaryota; kingdom Fungi; phylum Basidiomycota; class Agaricomycetes; order Polyporales; family Polyporaceae; genus Coriolopsis; species Coriolopsis trogii. The sequence continues at coordinate 2,343,440 of JAHYIO010000037.1, read as the reverse complement.
ACACTGTGTATGCACCTGACGAGCGACCATGTCCATTCGAGATGTAACAGCAGGTGTGCCTGATGCTGACCCTTGAAAGATTCGATACTCGGTATGGTACTACGCACAGCCTCGTGGTGCGTGTGAGCGGAGCGACTATCTGTATCCTTTGGGCTTCGTGAGCGAAGGGCAAGGCCTAGGAAACTGATTGGACATGACAACTTGCCAAGGTACAAGCAAGAATTTGCGTCACCGAGGCTAGGAGCGAGGAACTCAACTGATTGTTTGCCGCTCCAGGCGGAATCTACCACTAGCGCCGCACGAAAGGAACGATATCTTAAACTGAAGGGTCCCTACGAGCCGTACCTTACCGGGCTCGTGTCGGACATCCTGGACAATTCGTCATGAGACCGCTTCGAGATATAAGGCCCCGGCACTCGGCCGTGTTGTTGACACGAGACGCCTGACTTCCTGAGTGTGTTTTCTTCTGATGAACGCAACTCGTCCCTTCATGGCAGACTGCATGCGTACCTGGGGGAACTTCTCAAGGGGCCACGGCGATGGCGAGTATCAGTCTGAACTTTGAGCTGGCTATGTCACAAGTCACTATTGCTCGAGAAGGCCGTTTTATGTGAGCGAGGATGCTCCCGGAACCCTTCTTCCACATCGTCACATTGGACTTGTACCTGTGGCGGACCGTAAGACGAGAACATGATGTGAAACGCTAACGAGCGAGAATCACTAAGTACAATGGATGGTCCGGCGAGCGCGCAATACTCAATCCTATAGGAAGTAGTCCGCAGGAGGCCGTTTTGCGGGTATCGAACGTACATCCTGCGAAGAGATGCGATCAGTCAATCACCAGGTACATTGCGTGCCGCTCAGAGCCTGAGAGAAAAGAAAAGACGTACCGATGGGGCGTGGTTGAAGACCTTGTATTCCTGTCCCAGGTGCTCGTCGAGCTCAAGTATGGACGCGACATTGCCACACCTGCATCGCGTGTGGAAGGTGTGCATCGATCAAACATCAGAAGTTCCTACTATATACAAGCGGCAGGTGTAGGAGAAAGATAATCACGGACCTATAACAGTAGTTGGGTGCACTCCATACGGTAACGATGGTCTTGTCGAACATGAGTTTGTAGCCCTCCATGGCGAGTTGATGTGCGCGCGCTATGAGGTCGATCCCATTTCGGTGTGCGAAGAACTTCGTAATATCCGCCCCGAAGAGGTAACCAGCGCCGCGGGGGGAGAGACCCCAACCGGTAATGTCTGACTGCGGGGTCAGGGATGGGGGACAGAAGCCGAGGGAAAGAGCAAGGGAAAGGAGACGAACCATCCGGATCTGACCACAGTAGGTCGCACATTGCGCCGTCATGGGGAACTTCTTGCTTTCGGTCGATGGTGCGAATCTGGGCGACCGGGGTTCATACACTGTAGAGAAATGACTGAGACGGTGCTGCGCACCTGATCGATAGCTTGCAGGCTGGGACTGAGACCTCCATGAACACAGAAAACGCGACCATCGACGATGGCACCAAGAGCTAGGTAGTCGAAGACTTCGCAGCACCACCGCCAAACGTTGCTTGTCCCGTATTTCCGTTGACATTCATCGTAGAAGCCGTATACCTGGGTGATCTGCCGGGACTCGTGGTTGCCGCGGATGAGGGTCATGCGCTCAGGATAGCGAACTTTGAGGGCGAGGAGGAGGAGGAAGGTCTCGACGCTGTAGAAGCCACGGTCGACGAAGTCACCTGTTTAGATCATGAGCGCGACGCGGTAGGAATTAAGGAGAATGGAGACGCACCCATGAAGAGGTAGTTTGTCTCTGGACAGGGTCCGCCGACCTTGAAGAGCTCCATCATGTCCCAGAATTGACCGTGGATGTCTCCGCATATCTTCCCCCCTTATTTACTCCCCGTCGCCGTCCGATATAAGGGGTGACTTACTGTTACTGGTGAGTCCACGACTTGCACGTTAGCCTCCTCTATCAGGATCTCGCGAGCCTTGATGCATAGTCGCTTGACTTGTTCTTCTGAGATGGGTTCACACCGGAGGAGTTGCTCGATCTGTCTGCCGCGGATGTGGGCTGAATGGCGAGCGCGAGACCGCGAAGGACACGACGACGAACTTGTCTAAGTCACTCGGCATGTTGTAGTACAGTGTCTCGAGACAAATGCAGGGCAGACGCGGTGTATTGAGGACAGGAAGAGTAGCCGCAGCGGCGAGATGAGAGTACGCGAACAAGCACGCCTCTCATATAGACGCCCGCCTATCCCGCTTTCGCGATGGGCGGGCCGCCGGGACTACATAGTCCTTGCTTTGCTACTCACTTGCTTCAAACCTTCAACGTCCACCTCCCACTCACTCTCACATAGTTCACCGCGAGCACGGATACATTGGCATACTGGATACATCAAGACACATCAGGATCGGGTAAGGACAAGGTGTGTGTGCCACGATCATCCTCGCCGGTGCTCGCTTGACATTCACAGGCACTGAGAGTAGCTATCCAGAACATGTCAGCGGTGCTCTTTCACCATCGCGGGAGGGTACTCTTGGTTCTGAGCCTTGCAGGTAGAGCCCGCTTCGCAAGTGGTGAGCCCGGTCCACTGCAGTTGTCGTCGGACCAGGGGCGGGCACCGACACGGGCGCATCACCTTTGTAAACCGCGAGACGGTTGGTCGCCCCGCAGAACTCTACGTCGCGCGTCAGCGCGTGCCGCGGATGTCCAAGAAGCATGCATACCAGATGGGTCGCCTGCGCACGCAAGGTTGGACGCGTAGCCCGACGAGCTCTGCTCGTGTCGAACGTACAGGCTGCACTGGAACGCCACAGCTCCGCCCGCCAATCACACCTTCGGAGGATACTGCAGCGGAAGCTTGAGAGGCCGAAGTCGTACAGGGCAGAACTCTTGGTGGTAGCACTAGCGAAGTGCACGATACTGACCTGAGTTCGAGTCGGCTCGTTGACTCCGCCACGTGTTCTTCAATTTAGAAGCACCTTGGTGACTGCGATTCGGCCTCGACGCCCCATCCAAGTCGCGATCCAGGATAGATCTGCCGTAGACGCGGTCATTCAAGAACCTAATGACCGGAAGCAGTAACTCACCCAATTTACGATAGTCCGACACAAGCGTGCTCTCTCCAAGGCTCGCCGTCCGACACGCGTCTCATCGGCTTGAGTAGTCAGGATCGCCCCCGCCGCCCCCATTTGTACAACAACCTAATCTCCCGCAGAGCGCCTCGTTGATTTTGACGATCCCCGACCGGCGATTGCTGCACCTCTACAAGTACCAAAGCGAATCTGCACTCACCGATGGTGGTTTTCCAGTATCAGCATGTCTTCTGATTCGCGCGTCTGGCTCGGTACGCACCTCTCTACCTGCGCTCTCAGCAAGTTCTGCTCACAGCGCCGCCCACAGTGACTGGCGCATCCTCCGGGATCGGCCTCTCGACCGTCCAAGAGGTCCTCGCCGCCGGCGAACGCGTCGCCGCAACGACCCGCGACCCCTCCAGCCCATCCGCATCCGCCCTGACCGCCCTCCTCCCGACCTACCCCACCTCTCTCCTCATCCTCGCCTACTCCCCCGCCTCCGCCTCCTACCCCGCCTCCGCGCTCCTCGCCCAAGTCACGGCCCGGTTCGGCCGGCTCGACGTCGTCGTGAACAACGCCGGGTACGCGGTGAGCGGCGTCGTGGAGAGCATCAGCGACGAGGCCGCCCGCGAGCAGCTCGAGGTCAACTTCTGGGCCCCCGTGAAGATCAGCCGGGAGGCTGTCCGGTACTTCCGGGAAAGCAACCCTCCAGCGCGCGGCGGGAGGGTGCTGAACGTCTCGTCCGTGGGCGGGTTCATCTCGAACCCGACGCTCGCGTTCTACTCTGCGAGCAAGTTCGGTACGTCCCGTGACCACGCGTACGGCATGCAAGGAACACGCACGCTCACCGTCGTGCTGCTAGCCCTCGAAGGCTTCTCGGAGGGCCTCCAGAAGGAGCTGGACCCGGCGTGGAACATCAAGGTGATCTCCATCCAGCCGGGCGGGGTCCGCACCAAATGGGCGCACGGGAACATGCACGACGTCCCCTTCCCGCCCGCGTACGCCTCCCCCGACGCGATCCCGACCCAGTTCCGGAACCTGAACAAGGAGCACGTCCCCATGGGCGACCCCGCCAAAGGTGCGTCGCACGCACTCGCGCGCGCGGACATACCGAGCGCGCTTGCTGACGAGTGGGGATTGGGCAGTGGCCCGCGCGTTGATGACGATCTCGAAGGAGCCGAACCCGCCGTTGCGCCTCCCGCTCGGGGCGGACGCGCGGTTCGTCATCCAGAGCAAGATCGACGCCGTCCAGAAGGAGCTCGACGAGTGGAAGGACCTCGAGCTGTCCACCGTCGCCGACGACGCCGACCCGCACTTCTTTGACAAGCTGAAGGGGACGGTGCTCCACTAGGCGGGCAGTGGCAATGGGCGATGCACTCGTAGTGGCGAGGATTTCGCTGGGAGCACGGACTTGCCTGGATTTATAACACCCGACTTGGGGCGTGCGTAGTGTACATACAGTGGAAACTTGCCTAGTCTTTCTCATGGTCCGCCCATCCTCCGTCGTCGTTGGCGTCCCAGTAGGCACTAACATGACATCAGCAAAGAACGGTCGCGAACAAGACACGCATACTGACGGCGGGAGGTCCAACGTAGGCATAGCATCTGCCTCCACGTCCCGGGGCCCGCCCTCCACTTTGGCGAGCGGCTCGACGATGCCCGACGCGACCGTGACGGGCACCTCGAGCTTCACGTCGTTCCCCACGCCCGAGAACGGCACTTTGACGACGAGCAGATACTGCCACGCCCAAAAGACGCGTCAACACACGCGCGCTCGCAACGCACAAGAAGCGCACCTCGCAGCGGACGTTCGACAGCGCGAACGTCGGCGCGCAGTCGAGCCGGAGCGTGGAGCAAAAGGTCGCGCGCTGGACCCACGTCCCCATCGCGTCCTTCCGCACGTCCTTCTCATCGCGCTCCTCGAGCGGGACCCACTCCCTCGGACGCACCTCGCTCTCCACCGCTTGCGCCTCTCTCGCGCCCTTCTCGCCCGAGCCCAAGAAGACGGCGACGTCCGTGCCCGCCTTCTCGGTGTGCCCCTGCGCGCTCAGCTTCAGCTTCCGGTGGAGCGCGAAGCGGACGTCGGCGGGGGACGCGGGGGCGGGCGGGAAGACGGGCTTGTCGGGGGGATGGGCGTCGGCTTTGGCGCGCGTGAGGGGCGGGGAGGTCGTCGTGACGGCGATCGTGTAGGGAATGTCTGTGAAGAGCGGGAGGACGGGGATGTCAGGGAGGGTGAGCTGTAGGGGAATATGCTCAGTCTGGGTAGAGCGCGACAGGGAGATGGACGAACGTCGACTTGGACCTTGGAGTGGTCGCCCCAGAAGCCCTTGCGGACCCGATCCTCGACGGAGGCGGTCTTGAGGGGGCGGAGAGCGAGCTCAGACTTGAGCCGCATACCGAGCTCGTCGCGGGGGAGGATAGCGAGCGGGACGCGGTGCTTCTTGTTCAAGTTGAGCAGACCGGAGCGAACGCCGACGGCGGTGAGGGAGTAGCGGACTTCGGCGACCTTGTCCAAGGCGCGGGTGCGGTGCGAGAAGGACGGCGGGAGCTGGTCGGGCAGCGTGAACTCGAACGGGATGCGGAGGGTGTGCGAGTCGGGGTCGGGATAGGCTTTCCCGCGCGACCAGAGGGTGCGGTCGTCGCGTACGAGACGGACCATTTCCGTGAGAGTGTACTGGGGGAGGTTTATCTGGCTAGAGAACGATCAGTAGAGACAATCGCAGAGGCAAAAAGAGGGCAGGCACGTCTTGGAAGAGCCCCTGAGGCGGAGCTGGATGTCTTCGACGTTCTCCTCTGTCAGCTGGCGAAAGTCAATGGAGAGCTCTCCGGTGACGGTGCTGGCGTCGGTGTAGATGGTAGGGGGGACATAGATGGTGAGAGCCGAGGTGGAGGTGAAGCGGGAGAACATGATGGTTTGGGACGACTGACCAGTGGTGGGCTTATATCAAACGGCTGCGCAGGGGGAGAGAGTAGTAGTACTATGGGCTGACATGCAGTGCATAGAGCAGGCAGATGGGCTTCCAGAGCGGTGCTAATACTTGACCATCGATGGTGCTGCGCGGTGATCGACTATGAGGTGTGACTAGTGAGACGAGTCGTAGCATGCACTGTGTTGATGACGCGAGCAGCTGCGAGAACATCGTTGGGTCGAGCGAGCCTGGAGGCCTAGGATATGCACATCGTCGTTTGGGAAGAGCAGGCGCGGCACGCGTGTAGTAAGTACTGTTGAGCAGCGAGTCAGGAGGGAGAGAGGCGTGCTCGTGACGTGCGCGCTGTTGGCCGATGTCCTCACCTTCTTCCCCTCTCTCGCCATCGTTTATAGCAGCGGCCATGGCCTCCCCCTCTCGCCCCCATGTCCGTCCCCGCCTCCTGCCGCGCTGCCCTCCTCGCCTCCTCCAGGCGTTCCCTATCGCGCTCGTCCGCCCCTGTGCTCAGCAGGACTTTTGGCACGCGCCATAACAGCACACGCACAGACCCTCCTCGCACCCACTCCAATGCTCCCCTGGCTTTCGTTCTAGGCTCTGCTCTCACCGGGGCCGCCACCTACTACGCCCTCTCCTCCCCTTCCGCTCCTGCCGCGTCCACCACACAATTCAACAACCAGTACGGCTCCCCGCAGGACTTCAGGAACGCCATCGAGGACCTGAGGAAGCTCTTCCCGGGCGAGGACGCGGTCACGACAGACGCAGAGCATCTCGAAGAGCACGGCTTCTCAGAGAACGACTATCATCCCAGTCAGTCCTTATGTCACTGTAGCATCCATCCCATGCCCAACGTCCGCAGGCTCCTTTCCCTCTGTCGTCGTCTACCCCCAATCGACCGAGGATGTCGTCAGGATCGTCAAGACGGCCATCAAGTACAAGATGCCCGTCATTCCTTACTCGGGTGCTACCAGTCTTGAGGGTCACTTCCGTGCCGTACGTCTTGTATTCCTCCATCCCAGACACCTTTGCTCACTCGCCAATCAGCCGTCTGTCGGTGGTATATGCGTCGACATGTCCAAGATGGACAGAATCATCGAAATACACGGTCAGTCTGCCCGTCTCGCGATAGACTCATCACCCAACCATGCCCACAGAATCCGACTCGGACGTCGTCTGTCAGCCTGGACTGCGCTGGATGGACCTCAACGAAACACTCAAGAAAAAAGGTACCGTCCCACCGAGCTCGGTGCATCTGTTCATGCTCACAATCAATCCCAGGCATCCCACTCTTCTTCCCTGTACGTTTACTGTGCCCGCAGTACTGAGACCATGCGCACCTCTCATTCTTCTTTCCCACCCAGCTTGATCCTGGGCCTGGAGCGACGCTAGGCGGCATGCTCAGCACAGGCTGCTCCGGCAGTACGTACTTCACGATTGTGCGTATCCGCCCCGCGTACTGATCCAACGCAGCCAATGCCGTCCGGTACGGGACTGCAAAGGCCGAGTGGTTCCTCAACGCCGTCAGTCTCCTCTGCTCTTTCCGCGCGACTTTCGCTGACGGTCTCACAGACGGTGGTGTTGCCAACGGGAGAGGTCATCAAGACTCGCAGGCGAGCGCGCAAATCGTCTGCCGGCTTCGATACCACCAAGCTCTTCATCGGCGCCGAGGGCACGCTTGGGATCGTCACCGAAGGTTGGCCTCCTTTCTTCATTCGTCTCAACGGAGGCGCACACTGACTTCATATTGCAGTCACCGTCCGCCTCGCGCCGGTCCTCCCGACGAACGTCGCCGTTGTGCAGTTCCCGGACGTCCGCAAGGCGACCGAGGCCGTGATCGAGATCGTCAACTCGGGCGTCGGCATCCGTAAGTCCCCTGAACTTCGTTCTCGTCTCCTTTCTCCCGCACAGGATCTGAATCACACCCAGAGTGCGTCGAGCTGTGCGACGACCAGTTCATGCGCGCGACGAACGTGTACGGCCAGTCGGCGCGCAAGTGGCCCGAGAAGGATAGCCTGTTCTTCAAGTTCCAGGGGCCGACGCCGCGCGCGCTCCAGGAGACGGCGGACGTGGTGCAGAAGATCAGCCAAAAGTACGGCGGGACGGGGTTCGCGCTTGCGCGGAGCGAGAAGGAGGCGGCGGATCTGTGGATGGACAGGAAGAACGCGCTGTACTCGAGCTTGGCGATCTTGCCGGGGGCGCGCGGTTGGAGCACGGACGTCTGGTACGTCTCCTCTTCCCTGTAGCCCGGTTGACGGCATTGACGTTCGGTTCTTAGCGTCCCGCCCTCCAGGCTGCCTGAGCTCGTGTACGCGACGAAGGAGGACCTGGAGCAGCACGGGATCGTGAACACCATCGTCGGGCACGTCGGCGACGGTACGTCTTTTGCCTCCCTCTCTGTTGCCGCACCCTCACCTCGAGCGCCAGGCAACTTTCACGCGCTCCTGCTGTTCCGGAACGAGGAGGAGCTCGAGAAGGCGCGCGCGGCGGTGGCGCGGATGGTGCACCGCGCGATCGCGCTTGACGGGACGTGCACGGGCGAGCACGGCGTCGGGATGGGCAAGCGCGAGTACTTGGTCGAGGAGCTCGGGGAGGGCACGGTCGAGCTCATGCGGCGGATCAAGAAGACGGTCGATCCGTACAACCTGTTCAACCCTGGCAAGGTGCGTCGTGCGCTCGTCTCGGGCGGTGAGAGCGTGCTGATGAATGCGTATGGGGCAGCTGTATCCGGAGCCGTCTGCTGCGAAGCAGGAGGGAGAGAAGCACTGAGTGTGAGGTCGCTGTCTTGGGTCTGTTGTGTGTTTGTACTCTTATGGCCGCGCGCTCGTGCTGGTGCGACATACTATCAAGTGTTTCGAACGCGCAGTCCGGACTCGGCGGGCACGCTATCCGTACGGTGAGTGCCATGTCATGCCATCCCGCAGCCGCTGTCAGTATCATGGCTGCGCAGTATGGGGTTAGACGTGCCAAGCGTGCGCTCACTGGTACACGAGCATCGACGGTCTCTTTCATTCTCGCACCGCTTGGCCTCTGAATGACTCGATCGACACTCGATTGCTCCTTGTTTCCACGATCGATCTCGGACGCAGACGCACCTGCAGGGTATACATAAGCATGCATACATACACCCGCGAGCACCAGACGTCCTTGAGTCCCTGAATCGTCGTCATGTTCTCCCGCTTCACTTCCTCCTCTGCTCTGACCATCTCCGCGCCGCCTGCGATATACCCCGCGGGCAGCACCATCGCCGGCGAAGTCGAGATAGATTTTCCAAAGCTCCAAGAGGAGAACATCCAAGAGGTCCACCTCCGTCTCCGCGGCTCGTCCAAGACGTCCGTCTTGATCCCACCTTCACCCCCTCGCATGCGCTAACGCACCCCCACAGGGTCATCCACCGCGACAAGAGCACGTTCATCGAGACGATCCCGCTCGTGCGCAACGACACCACGCTCTGGTCGCGCGCCCAACCCTCGTGCCCATACCCCCCACCCGACACACACACCCTCCGCCTCCCGTTCGCGTTCGCGCTCCCCCCGCAGCTCCCGTCCTCGTTCCACTTCCACTCGTTCGGGCGGGACAGGACCGCGGACGTGCGGTACTCGCTCACCGCCGTCGGCGTCCGCCCGGGCCTGCTGACCGTGAACAAGAAGCACCGCGTGCCGCTCGCGGTCGTGCCCCGCGACGAGACCGGGGCGGCGCTCACGGCGGGGGGCGCGACGCATGCGATGAAGACGCGGGCGAAGGAGGACCGGGTCAGGAAGGGGTTCTGGGGCGAGTACGCTACCGTCCGCGTCGAGGTGCGCCTCCTCCCCTGTGTCTGTCCTCTTGCATCCGAACTTGCGCGATTTCTGCGTTCACAGCTCGCGCTCCCGGACATCCCCGTCCTCCCCCTCTTCTCGGACATCCCGTACACGATCACCGTCCGGACGACCTCCGCGCCCCTCTCGCGCGCCAAAGCGGACGCGCAACCTGCGGACAAACCCGTGTTTCCTCCGGCGCCCGCCACCCCGGAGGGCGTCCAGTTCGCGCTCCACCGCCAGCTGAAGCTCCGCGCGAAGTACGCCCGGGCGGGCGCGAGTGGGGACGTCGCGACGTTCCTGGGCACGAAGCGCACGAGCAAGGGTCCCGTCGAGAGCGATGTTCCCGCGAGGGAGTGGGTCCCGCTCGACTCGGGTGGGTCGGCACGGGCTGAGAGAGGAGAGAAGGGGGAGCAGGCGGGCGGAGAGGACGGGGCGGGCGGGGCGGGACGGGACGCGATGGGGACGTGGGTGCAGCGGGCGACGTTCCGCTCGACGTTCAGGCTCGACTGTGCGCCGACGTTTGCGGTGCACAACATCGAGTGCGACGTGCGTGTGCTTTTCGTTTCTGCCTTCCTTCTTTCTGTCGACGGTCGTCCGTTCGAGCACGGATGTGTTGACTGGCGTCTTTGTAGTACGAGCTCATCGTCAAAGTCCCGTTTCCTGGCATTGGGAACGACCTCAGGCTCGACGTGCCCGTCACGGTGACTTCGGGCCTCGACCGGCCGCTGCCCAGAGGAGAGGACCAGGAGGGGGACGGCTCGCAGCCTACTTTGGATCTTCCGCCGTGCGTGGGTTTGTTTCTACGCGTCTGCTTTCGTTGACGTGTCCATCGTAGCGCGTATTGGGATGTCAGCAACGAGCGTGAATGGGGAGACGACGAGAAAGCATGAATCTGACTCGGGATGTTTCACTGAGAGAGTTTCGGGCCGCCCTGGAGATCAACATCAGTATTTCCCCCTTCATCTGAACGTCTGAAAGTGCGGGAATTTCCGGCACCTGAGCCCCTCGAGGAGCTCTCGGGCTTCTCGAACCTCGCTATGCAGCGAGAGAGCGATTTCTGAGGAAGATATGCGCGAATGTGCTGCTCGTCGTCCAGCATATTTGATCTGAACCCGATCCCATTGGGCGCATGGACAGTGGCGCATAAGCCGTCGCATGGGGGGCCGCGGGTATACCCGCGCCAGTCCCTACCTATGTTTCAGCTGACGAGACTTACTCTCAATATATGGCCATATGTCCAGGCACAGAGCACGGAAGTGTACTATGAAGTGCCTGCCAGGTTGCAGCCATCTCTGTAACGGCAGCAGGATATCTACATAACACCAGGTCTTTCCTTCTGCAATCAGTAACTTGATTGCTCCCCTAGCTCGTATGACTGGGCCAGGCGTCGTCTTTAATGAGAGCAAACCGATGGGATCGCGCGAGACGTCCACACTTGACCGGTAGTATATTGGCATAGTCACGCTTATGTATCCGAGTCCCTGACGTGGGGATAGATTACAGGCCGATGTTTGGAGCAAAAGTGTATATTGGTACAGATTATTGACATCCATAATTACTGGTACATCGCTGATCATGACCCCGGGCCCATAGTCCGAGTCGGGGATTCCTGACTGCTCTGCTGGAGAGCCGTTAACACATATTTGTCACGTCTGAACCTCACCATCGTTCGTCTCACGATGTTGCAACTGGATCCGGTACCACAGATGGTTCTCCAGAGTCGGAATGAGCATGGTGTCCCGCATATTGGTGAGCTCTGCGTCGGACTCCTAGGTACCGAGGGCGAAGATGGGAGCCGCTGCGAACCTGGCGATGAAGGAAGCGGTGAGTTTCGCGAATGTCCGAGCTTTCTTTCCAGCCTTTGGGGGTGGATGGTAGCATTCTTCGCGGGTCGTCTTGATCCATTGCCAGTAGGGGCCTGCGGCTGCCATCGTAATGACGGTCTGGGCAAATCTGTCGCGCTCGAAATACGACCGTGCGTAGTTGAATACCTGTTGTTGGGCCCTCTCCAAGCGATCCTTCAGCACCGTCTCGAAGTGATCCCCTCGTGCCCTACGACTCGGAGGTGGCTTGATCTCCTCGATGATGACCACGCAGTTGTGCCTTGCCTTTCGACCCTGTCGAAGACGCCAGGCTTGCTTCTCTGCATCGGGTGCTGGCTCTGGCTTTGTGACAGTGTGGATGTGGGTCACAATCATGTCCGGAAAATTGGCTGTAGCCTTGCCATCGGGGGTAGTGTGAGCGGACGCGAACGACTCGTCAGCTTCACATGCATCTAGCGGGTATTTGGGATCAGACAGGTGAGCATCTGAGGACACAAGGACACACGAACCTGTCAGTCTCTTGGCCGTACGTTCAAGCTGGACCATGTTCTCCATAGCTTGCTCCTCGTCCCTCTGAGTGAACTTCACTTTGCTCGCAAGCGCAGTACGGGTTGCATCAGAAAGGAAGGCTGAAGGGAGCCTGTCAGCTGGATTTCTAGGTTTCAAGGTCCGGCCTCTCTTAGACTTGAGCGGTGGTGCTGCTACAAATATGATAATGTGAGTACCCAACGACTGCGTGGAGAACGAACCAAGACTCACCACCAACGTCGCGATCAACGTCATGATCGTGACTGAGATCTCCTTGAACCCGAGCATCATCCTCAGTGACATTGTCGTCACCGTCCATGAGCAAACGTTGAGAGACGTAGTCGGCGCCCTCTCCCATTTGATCCGCGGAATGCTGAACGTTCGTCAGGGAGTCACCCCCTTCGTGTCCGTGATTGTCAGGAGCATCATCGACACAAGCATCCTCTGCGTCACCCTCACTGTCGATAGCTTCGTCATCTGCCTGATGACCGCTCTCATCGATGTCTTCGTCTTCGTCAACGACCACGTTGCTATCTTCGCTCTTGTCGTCCTCGTCCACGTCCACTGCCTGGGAAGGCGGTAGACGTTTGTCGCCCGTCCTTGGTGGTGCTGGGAGGTCTTCCCAGGTTTCGTCCGGATCGGCTTCGTCATCCAACTCCTGGAAGTCGTCTAGCGGAGCGCTGCCACCATGGTGATGCTCTGCAGAGCCACGTTCGGAGTCCTCTTCCGAACCTTCGGGGTTGAGCTCGGCGAGGAAGTGGTCTACCTCTATCTCTTCCTGTTCGTCCTCAAGGTTGTCCTCGCCGGCCGACCAGCCGTCATCCGAGTCAGCCATCTCCATCGCCTGCTGACGAGCCGTCTCGGAAAGCTTCCTCAAATCGACGGCGGCTTTTGATAACCAGAGGTCGAACTGCTGGCGCGCGAACAAAGAGCCTTCATCGATGGCGAAATCGACCAAGTCGGAAAGTGTATCATGATGACTGGCGTACCAGTCGCCCTCCTTATTGCGTGAGTTGAGCGAGGTAGACTGGGCTGCATTGATGGCGTCATGGATGCGCTCTTTTGTGCGATACGGCTCAGTAGGACGAGTGATGGGATGCGGCGGGGGTTTGGAGGAATTGGAAGACTGGGACTCGGAGGTGTACGTGATTCCAGGCGCTCCGGTTCATTTGAACGCGTCCAACCTCTTTCTCGTCTCCATCCACCCATCTTGCAACCTACTTGTACTCAGATCTCAATCATGGCAGACTCCTCCACGACCTCACCTTCGAAAGTCATGCACAGACCCCTCCCCGCGACGAGCACCGACGGGAGTTCTGTTGCAGAAGGCTCTAACCAACGCGCCACTGATGATTCGAACATACCCCCCGACGAGACCTCTGGAACGTCAGCTCCTGCGAAGCGCACCGCAAGGCGTCCGTCTCCCACACCAGCACCGATCGACGACTACTACTTCATGCGCATATCACCAGGAAGGGATCCTACCGCTGTGTACGGATTCATCGTTGATCTCCCCTGCCGCATTCGCTGGGCACGGTACTACTACAAGGAGCTGTACGAAGACGATTTGTCGTCTTCGCCCCTGGAAGACGCTGCCAAGGAGCTCAGGATCATGGAGAGACTCAGCCGTTGCATTATCCCCCGCATGGTCTACCACGCGTTCCCTACTCTCCCCCGCGTCCAGGATTCTCTCCTTCCGATCGACCCGGAGCCTGGCAAATCCAAGATGCAGTACGTGTTCGCCCTCAGGGACAACAGTTGCACGTGGTCCCAAACAGTGCGACTGCTGAAATCGGACGTCTTGGGTGTGAGGCGCATGCTCGGTCTCAGTGGGGACCAGATGCCAAAGTGGTATGAGATGTATCGGTACGTTCGGAGCTCAATATCCCTGTTGTCATTTCGTTGCTCACACATTTCTACAGCGAGTGATGTTGTTTTTCTGATCTACCTATCTCTGTATACATAATGAAACCAATGCATGTCCACTGTTTGCCCGTTTCGTCCATTATGGTGCTCCTCTTCCAGAGCGGCAAGGTGTCTGTCGGCGCAACAGGTTGGCCGATGACATCAGTCAGACGAAGTGGTATGGCACCGAAGAGGAACGAGAGGTCTTCTGGGAGCACACGAAGGCAGATGTCGAGCGCCGATCACTTGCGGGGAACATCGGTTCCGCCTGAAAGAAAAAGCAGAACACTGCCTGTGTGATTGTATGAGTTGGACTTTCCCGGACCCACCATGCCCTGCCCGAGGGTAGACGGAAGGTGCGCCGGAGAACACCTCGCCTCGCGCCCATGCACGTCGATGAGATTAGATATGTGTACGAACATGTTTCGAATACGTATACGTTACGCAGGTTTGGACCGTAACGGTGGGCTGCTAGACTTGCTTGAGACTCAGAGTTTCTCTGCGGTGATCATGGATAGTCCCCTCCCAACGATGACATCCACTACGTTGACGATTTCTGCCTGCGCAGATGGAGGCTCTAACCAATCCGCCACTGACGCTTCGAACACCGTTGCAGTTGAAGCCTCCGGAACGTCAGCCCCTGAAAACCGAGCCCCAATGGCGTGTACATTCCTCCGCCTTGCACGTGCGAGTTGTCACTGGTGCTCGGGGCAGATGGCGCGTCACCCGCCGGAGGCTACCCCAAAGGCACGGGCGTCGTGACTCCCAAAACGACTCGGACAGGCCACTCGAGCGCGACGTCGTTACCAATGCCCGGGAACGGCACTTTCAGCCGTAGCACATACTGTGATCGATTCAGCCACAACCTCGCACAAAGGAACAAAGCATCGAGAGCATGCTACGCACATCGACTTTGATGAATTCAGTCTTGAACGTCGGCGGGACCGTGAGCCGCATGTGCGACCGGAACGTCGCTCGCTGCACCCACGTTCCCTCGTCACCCTCAGACATCCACTCCTTCTCGGGAAGCTCCCGTGTCCACGGCAAGCAGATACGCTCTAGTCCCGTCGCCCAGTAACAGCGCCGCATCATTCTCACCGTCAGCGGAGCGCAGGCCAGCGACCAATCTGGTGAAGCGCAGGAGGCGGAATGTGAGGGCGGAGTGATGTACTGGAGGGGCGGGGAAGATGAGCTTGTCTGCAGGATGCTCGTCTGCCTTTGCGCGCGAGAGTGGAGCGGTGGTAGTCGTTATCTGGAGCATGTACGGAATGTCGACGAAGAGCGGGAGGATGGTTGGGCTAGGCATGCTGAGCTGCGAGTCATGTCAACGACTGTGCCTCCATTGTGTACCTCTTCCGCTGCACTTCCCGACTTGAGGCTCCGTCAAGGATGAGGAAGGACGTACCCGTACGTGTACCGTGGAGTACGCTCCCCATAACCCCTTCCTGATGTTCGACGTCTGCTCACGGTACTCCCACATACCCTGGGGTCCTTGCGACGGAGGCGGTGTGTGGTCCCTTGGAACGACGACGATCGGCCTCGGGATCCTGCGATTGGAGTGGAGCATACGCGACTGACGCGGACGTCGTAGAAGAATGAAGGGGGAAGGCCATCTGGCAGCTGGAAGCGGAAGGGAAGAGTGAGAACGTCCGACCCTGGAGGAGGGTATGCGTCGCCATGTTTCCAGAGCGGCATGTTGGTGTATATGAGCGGAACGTTTTCACGATAGTGGCCTTTGTTGACGTCGGTCTTGGTCTTGAGCACGCCGCGGAACTTGAGGTATTTTCTTGGATGTTCTCCGCTTGTAGGTGACGGAAGTCAAGAAGGACTTGGCCGTCCAGGGTACTGCGAGAGACATAGATGACAGGTGACAGGGAGAGTGTGATTGGGAGCGGAATTGAGGACGGAGGGAGAGCCATAGAATATGTCGCGCAGACTACAGAGCAAGCTAGCTGTTGAGTACCCTTGCGATAGGTGGTATCTGCCGACAGAGCGAAAGCAAGACGAGTCAAAGTCTGAGATCACGGGTAAGGATGTGCATGTCGGCCGAGATGATGAACATACACGACTCCACTTGCCGCGTTACGAGCAAAGAAGGTAGTAGGTCTTCCGGGCGTACCGTTGTAAGGTACAGACATCGGAAAACGCTCTGTCAAGGTCGTCATACACCCAGAGCAATGAGGAGGTTGGCAAGGGAGCAGGAGGAGAACGAGAAGAAACAGTCCGCGCTTGCAGCCTCGCCGTTGTCCTCAGCCGTACGATGACTCTCGCTCTAAGCAGTAGACTTGACTCATCGCCACTACAAACACAGCCCCGGCTTGCTATGCTCTGGAATATCGATCCTCGTCTCCGGCTACGCAGACTAACGTCAACCCGCATCTCGCGACGGCGCATAGGCCGATATCTCGACTGGTCAAGGAGTGAATTTGACGAGTCGGGATGTTTCAGCGAGAGTGTCTCTGGCAGGAACCCTGAGAACCGGTTGTTCATGGTTCAGAACATTGGCGTTCGTCACTCACGTAGTTCAGAACGAGTCGGTACGTGCACTCCGCGAACGCCGAGACCCTTCTGTACTCTCCTTCCTCTCGCTTTTTGACCGCCGCATCTCGCTACTGATGGAGCCCTGGTACCGCCATTGCCCTACAAGATCACATCATCACCTTTGACGGTCGCATGCAGCTCGAGGGCAGCGCGGCTCGAGCCTGAGGCGAGTCTAGAGAGACGTCGGGTGAGCACGGCCATATTGTCATCGCGGCGAGACGATTGCTGATGCCCGCCGTTGGCGGGGAAAGCAAGTGGTTGGTTGCGCTCACCCTCGCAGAGGTCCATCAGTCCAGGTCGATTGTCCGTCCTTCTGCCTTCCAATTTCGTCATTCATGTCACAGTCTCTCAGGACAGTTCAAGGGGGTCGAAACTGTCCCTGGCTGGTAAGCGCTGGAGGTGATTTCGATAGGTCGCTCCATCACTACTTCGAACCCAAAGACTGCGCACCCAAGTAAGTTCAGATACACTCGCGTCAACGAGTGCTTTGCCTCTCTGGACGGATGACTCAATGTCGCAAGGATTCACGCACGCACACTCGTCCGCGCCGACGGAGGGTCAAGTGAAGTCATTGGGTTTGAACTGCTGACTCGGAGATCCTAAAGTCGAGCAGGATACCACCCGTCGTCCGAATGTGAACGGAATCGAGGGGCAGTGACAAGGAATCGTTTGACTTTGAGCAGGTGCACCCATTGCGAGTGGCGCTATATATTGATGGGGCGACGAGGCATGCACCGACTCGGAGGGTATTCGCATGATTCTGCGTCGCTTGGGTTCTCTCGAGGGTGCTCTCACGGACCTCACAACTCACCTCGCCTTCAACGTTATTGGTAGGGACGATCGGTGGAAATGGCCGTTGTATCTGGTTTACCGAGCGACGCTGTTGTAGTCCGTCATCGTAGGATCGAATGAAGGACGGGAATTGGTCAGTTGGCTGTTACACTTGATTCAAATCACTGCCGTGCTGACGAGCTTATGTATGTAGGAACGCGGCCATCCTCGCTCTCTAACGCGTCCCTTCTATCATTCATGACTCTTGTATTGACGCGGGCGCATGTTGGATGTCTCGATGAAACTCACGCAGCCTCATGCGTCAGTCTCTTCTAGCCGGATGAAAGAGCATACCCCAAAAAATCCGGTGTACCATGCAGGAAAGGCTCTGAAGGGTGAGTGATCAGACAAACACAATCTCACCCTTCAGAACGTACGGTGCTCTATACCCGCGTCTGCCACGAGCTCTCACAACGGTGACAAGCCCGACAGCTCTATTGGGCTCCGTCTTGCTCACCGGTCACACAACGGACTGAAGAACTTACGGCTTCACGGCATCACTCCGGCATGTGCGACCACTTTTGTCACTATCGGTGAGCTTCGTGTAAGTCAAGAAACCTTGCACTGGGTATATATACGCGCGGACCGCTCTTTTCCTTGGGTTCTCGTGATCGCCATCAAGTTGAACCTGACAGCTTTTGGATTGCAAGAATGCGATAGCATCGATGCAGTGAGTACCTCAGTACTTGTCTAGTAAATCACGAATGATCCTCGAGTAGGTTTCTGCGTATATTCCCCTAAGCAGTAGCCTTGTCTCTAGTAGAGTATGTATACCTTCACGCTCTTGCTCATTGCTAATCTCATGACCTCAGCGCAAGGGTTTCGCTTCATTCCCCCTCTCCTTTGCTGGTCCCGAAGCGCAGCGAGGATGCCGTTGTCGAAGTTGATACCCATAGGCGCATAGGAGCAGGTGAGCCAGGAGCGCCGTGCGCATGGCAGGCACACCTACACGGTGGGCATACATCAGACACACCTGAGCTTCCTTCGCTCGGGCCTTACGGCTTCTACAGGTATGACTCGAGCCTCCTATACAGTCAAGGTCCGAGTTCGACCTCCTTATAAGCCTGGATGTAGGGCAACCATGGACCAAACATCCTCCGCCCCTTCCTCACTGACCTAAATTGCCGCTTCAATGTCATCACCTCAATTCTTCATCGACGATGCAGACCCTCTTGTAGTGTATACTCCAGGATGGCAAGTCGAGAACAACTTCCTGGGAGCAGTAGGTCCAGGCACGCGGCATGGCGCTCTCGGAGACAACAGTCTTTCGGCCACTCTTCGTTTCCGTGGTGAGCCTTTACCGTTCAGGGTACACACCTCTGTGCTCACATTACCACTTGAGGCACGGGCATCGAGATGTACGGCATCTTAGAACCACAGGACGGACAACCCTGGGCGACGCTATACCTCAACGGACAGTTCGACGAGGCCGTCCAGTTCGCGCCCGCTAAAAGCCTCGAGACCAACCTCTTGTACCTCGGCGTCTCGCGCCTCCCCTTTGGAGACTACGAGGCGGTCATCAAGAACGAGAACGCCACGGCAAACTCACTTCTCTGGATTGACTTCTTCCTCATCCGCGACTACGAGCCGTACGGAGGTAAAGCCCTGACGGCTCTAGAGCTCGCCACCGCCAACCATTCGTCCGCCACGTTGGGCAAGAGGAGCGCCACATATGCACCCTTTGACGCCTCTCGCTCGGACGCGCTCGCAGGGCCTGTCTTTTCGGCCACGAACGTCGTTGCATTCACTTGGGGGCTCGTCGCCGTCATCGCTATGGTCTTACTCCGACTCGTTGTGCTGCTCTATCGGAGACAGCAGCTTAAATCACGAGGCCCCGCGGGTGAGTGGTCGCTCGATCCAAGTTGCTCCAGGGGCTGACGATTTATCAGACACGTTCTGAACGTGCCCTTGCACTAGCCTGTCACTGGCAGAATAGTACCAATGCTCTGGGATGTATGTACGAGTGTTCTGAGCGCGGGGTGGGTTTCAGATGTAAATGGGTGAATGGTCGTCATGATGTGGGAGATGTCCAAAGAACTTGTAACCACGAAATAGAGGATGATACATGTTCGAGTAATGATGCACCGGGCTATACTTCGGTATATCGAGGGGGAGGTGCGGCATCCGCAGTATCAAATAAGCGCAAACCCGAGTCCACTTCCTCTGGTACCATTCCGGGCTGCACATCAACACCTCGGGCGAACAACGCACGGAAGAGCGTCGCGACCCTAGACCGGAGCTCGGGTGGCGCATATGATAGTGCTTGTCCAACGTCTGTCGGTAGCACGAGGTCGTCCGTCATCTGAGTTGGCGGAGGGTCGGACGAATCGCCCCTGGCCAAGTGGCCTTCAAAGCGGCGGTTTTCCAGCTCTTGCGGGGGATGAGATTCGGTCTGCTGTCGTGGACCGAATGCTTTGTCCGAGACGTCTCTGCGCACCGCCGAAATACGTGGAAGGTGTTTGGGGGAACGCGGTTCATCGGGGGGACGGCCATACGAGTTGACCACTAGCAGCGGTGCCGCGTTAAGATGCGATGAAGCACGCTCGGACATGTTCGACGTGTGAAGCAACGAGCCAGGAGTATCAGATAGTGGAGGGGATGAAGCGATCATCTCGTCGGACAGGCGTCCTGCTGCTTCTCTATGGCGCAAGTCGGAGCCTGTAACCGCCACGCTGCGCGGATTTGCGTGTGCAAAGAACGGCTCGACAGTACCTATGTATTAGTAAAGGATGTTAGTCGGAGCGGCAATGGCGCGAAGTGGGCTATCATCACCTGTCCGGCGGGGTCCTCGCGACAGGTTCCTCCCGCAAGTACAGAGACCAAGGAGTAGTATTATGATGACTATACCGCCGATTACACCGCCTAGAATCTCTCCAATAAGCGTTCCTGTCCCGTCTGGGGTGTCTGCCGTCAGCTTCGCGGTAGGTCCCGCGTGCATTGACGAAGACGGCAAGAGGGATGTTTGCTCGCTAGTCACCATAGTGTTGTTGCCTGTGCTCTGCGGCGCAGATCCTCTCGTCAAGGCACCATCCGTCATAGGGCGGTCAGGAGATTTCGTTAGGGAGTGTGAACCGGTGACTGTATCAATCAAGTATGAGGTGTCAGCCTGTTCTCGGATCGTCTGAAATGGTACAACGACTGTAAAAGGTCGTACCTGAGTCGACAACAGAGGCTTTCGTGGGTGCGCTGAAAGATAGGCTGCTTCCTGTCGGAGCACCTTCGTAGTCGTAAAGAAGGATGTAATCGATCCAGAGCATGGAGCTGAGGCTCGCGTTCTCGTTCTTGATAATAATTTCATACTCCCCGAGCGGCATCGCGACAGTGCTCAGCCATAGCACGTCAAACTGAACCTCCTTCACCTCTGGAAGCTGCACTGCCGAGTCGAACTGGCCGTTGATATACAGCGTCGCCGAGGGCTGTCCGTCTTCTGGACCCAGCGTGCCGTATACTTCTATCCCCGTACCTGGGTGATACGCGGCAAGCAATCAGTCTGCGCGCAGAACCGCGAGTCGAGAGGGGGCTTGCATACCACGAAACCGTAACCGTGCACTGAGATTGTTGTCTCCTGCAGCTCCGTGGCGCGTGCCGTTCATTGTCTTGTCAACGTTGTGGTCGAACTTCCATCCTGGCGTATACGCAATCGAGGGATTTGCGTCGTCGAGTCTGAAGGGTGCGGTCATGACGTCCTACACGTTGTGCTTCCAGCCTGCAATGAGGTATGAGAGGGGACCAACGTCTCCATGACATGGGGGGATTCCACATGTACTTGAGGGCGCCGCAGTGAGAACGATTGAGCAACTCGTATGACTCGACAGAGCGTCCTAGAGCTGTCAAACTGTATTTGGAACAAGCGGAGTGAGACGAGAGGGCACGTTGTGATGATGCACGTCTCAAGAACATGATGAACCCACGAGCTGGATGGTCTTGTATCTTCTGTAGGCGGCCTCGGGAGACAACTTGACCCCAACAGAGGGACGTGCGCTGGCATCTTAACACAGCCACGTTGTCAAACATACACCGCCGCCAGGGTACGATGGCATGCTGTTCCCGATGCTGTGATTCGACCGGATCAACATTGCGTACAGCATAAGAGGGATAGCTCATACGTACTGCAGTTGAGTGTGCTTCGAGGTCGCCTCGATGGCTGATGCTATACCCGAAAAGCATGCATCAGCCAGAAATGTGATGCGGAAACCCACACTGATAGACCGAGCAGAGTATGCGTTCGTCTGATGTCGACAATAGCACCCATGCTTAGGCCTACCAGGCCCCAATGCGACCTGCGAATTGGGTGGTTAGGGTTCTCTGAAGACGACTCGGAGCTGTGTGAAGGTAGGCACACTTCGGACACAACTCTGATACGAGAAAACACGATAGAGCAGAGTTGTTCTGGCGTCCACAGGACCATCCATGCCTACACATAGGAGACCCACCCCCAGTCCACGCCCAACGATCCCCGGGCTTTAACAGGTATTGAGGCAGAAACCCCGGAGACGACTTTGGTAGGCCACTGCAATGTGACGTCGTTGCCGATACCCGGGAAGTGCACCTTGAGCCGTAAAAAGTACTGCAAGGACCATCAGTCGAGACTCTCGGTGACTCAGAGGAGCGGGACCATACCCGCAAAGCAAGGACGGCCAATACGTACCTTGACCTTGACCTCTCTCGTCTCGAATGTCGGCGCCACCTTCATTCGCATCCTGGATTCGAAAACGGCACGCTGCACGCACGCACGCCCCCTCCTCACCTCCGCTCGAGACGGGGACCCATTCCTTCTCCGACAAGTCGGTATCGACGGCGATCGTCCTCTCGTTTGTGCCAGGTCCCAGGAACTGTTAAGCAACCATGTTGCCATGGGTGGAATGACACCCGGCCCTCAATTCCAAGTCGCGTACTAGGCCTAGTGACAACTGGGAGTGGTGAGCAGGCGGGGACGGGAAAATGGGCTTGTCTGCGGGATGCGCGTCTGCTTTTCGACGAGGCAGCGGAGCGGTGGTCGTAGTGATCTTGATGACGTACGGTATAGACACGAAGAGCGGATGCACAGTGGTGTAAGGCATACCGAACTGTGGGACACCCAGAACCGACCTATCAGTATATCATCGACATGATCAGGACGGAAGAGATATCGAACCTGTATGTGGACTGTGGAACATGCACCCCACAGTCTCTTGCTAATCCGTCGCATGTACTCACGATACTCCCATCCGCCCTGCGAAGCCTGCATCTGCGCTGGCAAAGCAGCCTTCGAACGACGTGAATCTGTCGTGTATAATTGTGATTCACTTCCAACACGCCTTGCCAAATGCCGACGGCCACTATAGAATACTTGACGGACGCAGAGTCGCTGAAGCCCTGATAGGTGACCGATGGTGGAAGGCTTTCTGGAAGTGGTAGGTGGAACGGCAAGTGCAGGAGATCCGAGTCCGGTACTGGATACGCATCGCCGCGTTTCCAGACGGTGACCGTCTTTTGAATCAGGGGAACGTTTTTACGATAGCGTGCAGTGCCGCTCCCGATCCGCGTCTTGAGAGAGCCTCGCAGGCTGATATGTACCTCTCGAATATATTCCGTCCATAACTGGTGGAAGTGTAGCAGACACACATCATCTACGGCATCGCCGGAGACATAGATCACAGGCGGCATAGAGAGGCGTATTGGGCCTGAGGGCGGCAGCGACGGTAGTGGCGGGGATAGAGCCATGACAGATGAAGAGCGTACGGGACAATCTCACACAGAAGGTGGGCTTATATCAGTGGACAGCCTGTTGAGATTGTAAGTGAAGCGCAAATTAGCCAATTGATGCGATGACTCAATCATGTCGCCACTCAAGAGTTCAAGTGTCCACGTCTGGCATTGCGTAGTCTGGTGGGAACGGGGACACGGAGTCCATCCCTACATGCGGAGTTCGGAGACAATATTGAACACCGGATCCCTAGTGTCGGTGACGACACGCGAAAGTATGTAGAGCAGCGCTTGATTCTCCACCTGCCGAACCCAGCCGACGGGAGGAATGCCGTGTTGTGTACGATGGTACGAGCATGGGCCGGACGCAACAGAGCATATCAAGGGAGGAGCGGAGCGATGGAATGGTGTCGTGAGTATTTGAGAGTATGAGTCCACACATACCGGGTAATAGTCATACATTCTGATAGGCACCTCAGTCTTTCTCATCGTGGTCACCCCAGTGACCACCGCTCGCGTCCCAATACGATCTGAGAGAAAGATGAGCACAGACAGTCAGTGTCAACGCATGCCTGCCGAACGACTCACGGTGGTAAATCCAGGGTGTACATTCCCCCGCCTTGCACTTGCGAGCTGTCACTGGTGCTCGGCACAGACAGCGCGTCGCCCGCCGGAGGCTGACCCAAAGGTACGGGCGTAGTAACTCCCGAAACGACTCGGACAGGCCACTCGAGCACGACATCGTTGCCGATGCCCGGAAAGGGCACTTTCAGCCGTAGCGCATACTGTGTGATCAATTCAGCCACGATCTCGCACAGAGTTGAGAAGCAGTATATGCTACGCACCCCGACTTGGAGGAGCTCATTCCTGAACGTGGGCGGAACCGCGAGCCGCATGTGCGACCGGAACGTCGCTCGCTGCACCCACGTTCCCTCTTCGCCCTCCGTTTGTCCATCGGAGACGGGCACCCACTCTTTTTCCGGGAGCTCCGTGTCGACAGCGAGCGAGTTCGCGTTCGTGCCTTCGCCCAAGAACAGCGCCGCGTCGTTCTCGGCGCTGGCAGAATGCAATTCGGCCATGAACTCGGCGACGCGGAGGAGGCGGAAGCTAACGGCGGAGTGGTGGACCGGAGGAGCGGGGAAGATGGGCTTGTCTGCGGGGTGCTCGTCGGCCTTTGTTCGCAAGAGCGGGGCGGTGGTCGTCGTGATTTGGATCATGTACGGGATGTCGACGAACAACGGGAGGATGGTAGTGTTTGGCATGCTCAGCTGGGGGCCATGTCAACGGAATGTAGCTCCATTCGTGAGGACTCTTCGTCCCGTGTCCGATACAGAGGGAGTAAAGACGTACCCGTACGTGAACGGTGGAATAGGCACCCCAAATCCCCTTCCTGATACTCGACGTCTGCTCACGATATTCCCACATCCCCTGAGGGCCCTGCAGCGGCGGAGGTGCATCATCCCTGGGGACGACAACTATTGGTCTCGGTATCCTGCGATTGGAGTGGAACATGCCTGGCCGGACGCCGACAGCAGTGACGCTGTAGGCAACAGATGCAGAGTTTTGCCAGCCGTCATAGAAGAACGAAGGCGGGAGAGCCTCGGGCAGCTGGAAGCGGAAAGGAAGTGTGAGGACGTCGGATCCTGGCGGCGGGTATGCGTCACCATGTTTCCAGAGGGGCAGGTTGGTGTATATGAGCGGTATGTTTTCACGGTGTGTCCGCTTGTTGCGCTTGACCGTCGTCTTGAGGAAGCCTCGGAACTTGATGTAGATTTCCTGAATGTTCTCCGCTTGGAGTTGGCGGAAATCGAGGAGAACATGACCGTCCACAACACTGCCCGACACGTAGATGACAGGCGGGAGGGAGAGTTTGATGGGGAGCGGAGAGAGAGCCATAGAATGGGAAGAATGTCACTCACACTGACACAGCGCAGGCTCACTGTGAATGACCGTTGCGATACGTGGTGTCGTCCGACAGAGCAAATGCAAGACAAGTCTGAGATCACGGGTACTTACACATGTCGGTCGCGATGGCCTGATCCACGACTCCACCTGCCGAGCGCTGCGCTGCCAGTTACGAGCAAAGAGAGTAGGCGTACCGTTGAAAGTTACAGATTGGAACACGGCCATTTAAAGATCATTAAGAGGTCATCATACAAGCAGAACAAGGAGGAGGTTCGCAACGGCGGGGGAGAACGAGAAGAAACAGTACCGGTCGGACCGGACCGGCAATGGCCCGGGACGTGCCGGGGGCGCTTGTGCTGGAGTCCAGCTCAGCCTATGTATGTGTAGCTACGCGATGACTCTCGCTCTGAACAGAAACCTTGACGCATCGCGACTGTACCTCAAACAAACACAGCTCCTGCTTGCTATGCTATGGAATTTGATGCATTGGTGCCTCGTCTTTCGCTTAGCAGATTCACGTCAACCCGCCATTTGCAACGCATGATATCTCGTCTTGTCTCAGATTGCGGTCACTCCGAATAGCCCTCTGTACTGCTTGCGCCAGACTATAGAAACAACATGAGCCGCGAATGGTATGCATCCACCTTTCAACATGTCTTTCGTGCCCCTTTCATCACCAGCAATCGACGTCTCTCTCCCACTCCTAATCCATGTCCCAGGAAGCACTATAGACGGTCATGTCTCGCTCAACATTCGACTTCTCCATGAAGAAAACATAGAGGAAGTATACATCAAGTTCCGCGGACTCATCAAGACCCACATCGAGAGAGACGACAGTCACTATCACGAGAATATTCCTCTCATACACATCAACGTCCCCCTCTGGAAACGCGGCGAAGCATATCCATCCCCTGGCTCAGACTCTCTCCGCTTCCCCTTCCGTTTCCAACTACCAGAGAACCTCCCTCCGTCTTTTTACTTTGCTGGCTTGCACCGCTCTGCTTCTGTCCTCTACGCTGTCACCGCTGTTGGCGTCCGCCCGGGCACGTTCCACGCAAACCGTAGAGTCTCTCGAGCCCTGATCGTCATCCCCCGAGGTACAGTCGACACTCGCTTCACGACCACCGGCTTGAGCCAGTGGACGCATCAGGAACACACGAGGCAGATCAGAAAGCGACTCTGGGGAGAGTATTCGACTGTCCATGTCAAGGTACGCAAATTCCCTGTCCAGGCAGCTTCGTCCAAAGTTCCTGTACCCATGTCCCGCGCACAGCTGTCCATGCCCTCCTTCGTCCTCCCGCTCTTCACAAAGATCCCCTACACCATCGAGGTCACGACGACCACCGCCCCCCTCGCCCGCTCCAAAGCCGACGCCCACCCATCAGACAAGCCCATCTTCCCTGCCCCGCCCGCGCACCACTCTGCGCTCACGTTCCGGCTCATGCGCAGGGCGGTCTTCACCGCGCGCAGCCGCACGGCGGTCGCAGAGACAGACGAGGCGCATTTCCTCGGCGAAGACATGGCCTCCGAGCCGTGGCTCCGCGTCGACGCTGACTTTCCCGAGAAGCAGTGGGTGCCTGTTCCAGGGGAGGACGAGAAGCGAGGGAAGGGAGTGTGGGTCCAGCGCGCGCGGTTCCAGTCGACGCTCGCCTGCTCCGTCCCGCCGACGTTCAGGTGCGGACCACTCGGGATCGAGGTGCGTATCTTAGTCTCTGTGTGCGTGCGTGCGGGACGAGCGCTGATGGTGAAGCGTGTTCCGTAGTACTTCTTGTACGTTCGAATCCCCTTCCCAGGTATAGGCAACAACCTCGCCGTCCACTGTCCCGTAACGCTTGTGTCGAGCATCGATAGACCTATACCGGCTGCTTCCAAGTCTGGCGCGCGAGCGAGCGACGCGGGGAGCAAGGCCAGTGCCGTCCCCGTCCTAGACCTTCCGCCGTGAGTAGCGTGCTCGTCTTCATCCTCGGTATGGACGTCCCTGACGTTAATCCGTTCGAAGGTCGTATTGGGAGGTCGACCATCTCCGCTGGGGAGACACCGGCGAGAAGGATTGACGAGAGAAGTCGCCCATAGACCCGAGATTGCTGTACAGTACCCTCCGCCTCCGTCACGACTCGCCGCAAACGTCCCTGTCTCCCGCCTCGGATCTCTCGCGCAAGACCAGCTCGCGCACGCGCGCCCACTCTCAACGATCACCGCGGTCCGTGCCCGCCTCTAGCCGCCTACTCTCACAACGCGCGGCCAGGCTTGCCCTCCACCCCCGCGCCAGCGCCAGCGCCATGTCCGTGTCCGTGTCCATGTCCGTCCGAGGCCGAGGCGTCCTCGCTCTCGACGGTCCCGACCGTCCCGCTCAGCTCCGAGTCGGAGAGCGCGCGGAGGAGCCTGTCCGTGCGCGACCGCGACTGCGACCGGTCGGCGGTGAACATCTCCGGGGACCACGTCTTGAGGCCTTCGAGCGCGCCTGGGTCGTCGAGCGAGCCTATCGAGTCTGTGCTCCGGTCCGAGTCCGAGTAGGAGTACGTCCCTGCGAGCTGCGACGGCGGGACGCGTGCTGTTTGCGTGCGAGGGTGCGAAGAGACTTGGTCAGTGAGGGGGGAGGACGAGGGTAGGGGCGAGCTTACCTTGTGTGGTTGTGCGACGTTTTCGGTACCGTCTCAAGAAGAGGAAGGCGATGGTCAGGGAGACGAGGAGGGAACCTCCGACTGTGCAAGCGATGATGATGGCATTGTGCTGTTTGTGCATGGCACCGCCAGCATTCGAGTCGGCGAGTCCCGCCGTGGCCGTTGAAATCGAATACGAATACACTGAAGAGGGTGTAGGCTGCATAGAACGCAGACTATCCCTGGACAAGGCAGTGCCTATTGTCTGAGACGACAGCCTGGAGGACGTGGGCATGGACAATGTTGTCCCGCCATTTGTCGAAAGTGTACGAGAAATGGAGGATGTGGGGGGTGTTCCTCCAGATTGAGGTGAAGTGGTGGATAACGAGTTGGATTGCGAGACAGGCATAGTGACTGGATAAATGAGAAAGTGGTGAATCCACGATGTCGCGCCAGGATGGCCATTTTCTGGCGGTCGACCAAGGCTAGTGACTGTGAGGTTGTTCTGTCCTGAGGGCAGAGTGCCCTTACAGAGAGTTGCGTTGAACGGGGTGCTATAGCTGATGGCTGTCGTAGTTGGAGCGGTGTATGTGCATGTCCTCTCGTCTGTGCCATTGATTTGGTACTTCAGAACTTGGGTATCGGGATCGGGCTTGTGCGGAGGGTTCGATCGCGAGCCTTGCGCGGACGCTTTGATAACCCCGATGATTTCAAACATACTACCTGTGATTGTGTCAGATATGTACACGGTCAAGAACAGTAGCAAGCTCACCGTTCACCAACAGCGTGACAGTGCCATCAGGCTTGCCACTGTGTGTATGTAACCTACTATATCGTCCATCAGCTTGAGAGTTTCGAGATTTGTTCCTCTGCGCATTGCCGACACTGGTCTCGAATTTCCAATCATCCGCGTTGGCAAATGTAACCAATTGTGTATCGTTGACGTCCACAGTGGTGCAAGGAGTCAATGGATTGTCGCACATCGATGTCATTGACATCGATTCTAGACCAAAATCGATGTGAACGTGTGGGATGGCAAAGGAGAGGAAGAGCGGTAGTTGCGAGTGAAGGTATAAATCATGGCATGCGAGCCTGCATACTCTATTCAGCCTTCGCAGTATCAGATTGGTAGGTGGTCGCCCGCCAGATCGCACAGCCCAGTGTCGACCGCAGGAGTGGGAAGCACAGACCTCCATGCATCTCTCAGCAGACGACCCGCTTCCTGAGACTGCGGACGGGATGGTCGGGGGATACAGAAGAACTCTCAAGTCATAACTGTCCAACCTCAGAAGATTGTTGTAGCCAAGTGCGTAGTGGGCATAGAGGGCAACGGATGGGGGCGGCATGGTGTCGGACAAGGTTTGACACTCAGGCGATGACGGTCGTGCCGCGGGCGCGAGACAACTAGGGCTGCTCAATTCTTGTGGACGCTGGACGTTGGACGTGTTGAGAGACTTATGATGGACTGAAGCGAGGGCAGCCGGTGGTTCGGCAAGCCTCGTCTTGCTCCTCCCTCTCCTCCTCAAAGCTCTCACAGCAAGCTAAACTGGTCCTGGAATTACATAGGAATTTTTCTGTGTTCGTGAAATACGGCACCCTAGCCAATGCATGTCTTTCAGGGATATGCATCTTGCGGGAGCTGGTGGGACAGCGTTGACACCACCGAGAGGGCAAGAGCGCGCGCAGGATGTCGGCTGTTCTCGCTTACACCATTGCGTCCATCAAAGTGCTCTGAACGCGTCCAACGTCCAGCGTCCACAAGAATTGAGCAGCCCTACTATGCCGCTTCATCCATCTGCTAGGCTCCATTCCTCCTGTAGTCGAGACGTTCAATTCCAATCGCAGATTGATATGAATTCTCCAGCGCCGCAGGGCGCCCGCGGTCGCGTCAGGATATCTCAGGCTGACTCGCCAAGTGGTACTGCTCATCTATGACCCGTTCAAACGGGAGGTGACTGGCCATATTAACAATGGCCGTAGTAAGAGTTATATCAAGAGCAGATTGCGTACCCAGGCCCAATCTCTGTTATGAAGTGTCATAGCCGATCAGCCTTAGTGGCAGTGAATACGAGTGAATTCTGACTCCTCCCTGTGATGTACGGCACCAAACCTCGTACCTCCGGAATCAAACCAACAACTTAGTGTAATCCGGCAACATAATAAACTGAGTGTAGGAGTGTAGGAAGTTTAAGAGGCAAGCGGCGTATACGTAGTGACATGCGATTACTGGTTCAACAGCTGCATGGCAAAGGAACCACCTATGCCTCCAAAGTTCGCGGTCCACGAGGCGGGTATCATCCAAATCTTACAACGGTTTGATCTATGCTCGAGTCATAGCTTCGATCCCAGCAATAGATGCTTGCAAGTTGCTCGGAAGACAGGGACGAGATAAGCTACTACCACGAGCAGTCAAGTTGGGCCTGTAATGCAGAGGCTGTCAGATGTTACAGCTCATGACGGGAAGGCAAGGCAATTGTACAACCCCACCCCGCGACTCCAGTCGACGAGCGCGACCATCGTGCGACTACCTCCCCGATACGGTAAGAATCCGTAAGATGGATCTCATCCAACCCCAATTCATGAGCGGCATGTAGTGCGTTGAAGTTGGGGGTGCGCTGCGTCCGTCGCCATCTGCTACAGGAGCGGAGATACGCTGGTGAGCCTGGTGCACCAAGAGTGATGCTGGAGCGTCAATGGCGCCGCGGCGAGACGAGCAAGAAGGGGAGCAAGGGCGAGATGCCTGGCATAGTGTGAGCACGTCAATGATCCGCCGTCGTAGGCCTATTCAGATGCGGGCCTAAGCGTCAAGTGCCACAGGTTTGAAGAGCGGTCCGACCCATGGAATACAGAGTTTCTGAATCCTCAGGCTAATGATCAGAGGAATAGGGGCGGACTTTGGCAAACGCTGGTAAGCCGGTGACTTGGGCGCCAGCTCAACCACCCTTGTCGTCACTCAGGCAAGTCACCAGGCAATGCGAGAGGTCCTCAAAATTTCGCAGTCATACACGCCTCGTTGTCTCCAGCCTCTGCGCAATCCTACTCGACATCTTCTGCGGAAGGAGGGAGATACCCTTTGAGAGCTCGACGCCGCCCGTCTCATTCAGCAGGATGACAGATGCTCCACCAAACTCAGTCATCCATTTCCATGCTTTCAGGCTTTGCCATCCCCCAGGGGAGTCACCAGGCAATTTGAGAGGCTCTATTCGCAACTATACTTCCATTTGCGAGTAGCGGAAAGTCTTCATGCCGATTGGTGACACCGGCCATCGCTGCGTGCTGGAGTGAGGTGCAACCCGTGACGGGGGTCTACATACAAGCAACGGTCGGGCATAGCAGAAGGTAGCGTCTCTCCTCTGCGTGACCGAAGCGCGGAGTTAGAATGTTGTAGTAGGGGAATGAAGCTGCAGCGATTCGCTCACCCTTCACATTCATAGTCATCGTGCCGCACGTTCCCTATGCAAGTTCCGAGGACCCTCGGAAGGAGAGCGCTTCGGCGACACCAAAGCCGCCGTACGCGAACGCGCTTTTGAGACCTCACGACGAGGTATTAAAGCAAAGCTGTGAGCACAACAAGTCCCCAGCCTGAGCATCCCGCCTCAGCTCCCTCACCGCTAAGCACAAACAAAGCATCTCAACCTACTACATACAGTGACTTGCTGCCATGCAATTCAAGGTCCTCGCTATCGTCACTGCCGCGCTCGCCGCCGTCGTGGCTGCATCACCCACTGAGCAGAAGCGCGACTGCGTACGTCCTGTACCTATTACTGAGGTATTTCAGTTTACTAACGAAGTGCTATCTGCAGATTACCGTGTTCTTCCCTGACACATGTCCCGGGGGTTATTTCGCTTGTAACGGAGCGGGCGCGATCACTCTGTGCTGCACGGTAGGTATCCGGAGTCGGAGCTAGCAAAAACCGTGGCTGACCCGTCTTGCTGTGTAGAGCTGCACGTGAATGCAAACTGCGACCCGCCTTCAAGCACAAAGCACATGGCGCCGTCACGTACTCACCCGATCAAACATGTATCGTAGCATTGCCCTCACAGAGCAAAAATGAATCAGAGCTTCGTACCTATTTCGTGCTCTGAGTGATGCTGCCGAGAGAGGTTGATCAGCGGATTTACTAGTGAATAGACTGCAGGTTAACCTTGTTTTGCTAGCGCGCCTCGTAACGTCGACTCGGAGGTTCATGAAGGTCATCGCCCAGTAGCCTGTCACGTGCAGATACGAGTCCGAGATGCCCTCTACTGATCGGTCGAGTTGATGCATGCGGGATGGCACGACGTGTAGGCCGACGATACTGGCTCCATCTTCAGCCTATATTCATAGAGTTAACCCTGTTAACGATCCTGAAGAATTGATATACTGGTAGATCCGAGGAGACGACATATCTTTGGAGCAACTCTGTGGAACAGATGAGCGCATGGCTACAAACAAGCCACCGCAAGTCGTACACAACCCGTCGGAATCTCAACGAGAGAACGCAACAAACCAATGTCCCGACATCGTCAAGACCTCCTCATCACGGATGCGCGATAGTCCAGAGGTGTACCGAGAGCCTGCCATACACATTTCGCGACGCGTAGCCAATCGTACATTCCCCGTGAGGTCGCTACCCTGCGGTATACGGAGGCGGCAGCGTGCCATCCGCATACGCGCGAAGCCCCGAATCCACCGACACCTCCGCCGGCCGTCCGCCCTCCCGCAATCGATCCCGGTCGAGCACGCGCGCCGCAGGAGCTCCAGGCGCGTACCACGGCACCCCCGCCACTTCCTCCATATGGATCTGCTCCACCCCGACCGCGGACTGTCGATCGCGGCCACCGGGCGTTGGCGAGGTGCTGGTGGGAGTCTGGGTAGTTGTCGGATTTAGAGGCACCGCGTCCGGAGCGTAGGATCCCAAAGACGGGTCTGAGACTTCCGGGTCTGTCTTCTCGACGACGTCGGCAGGGGTAAGCGGAGGGCTTGTGCCAGGCGTTGTTGGAGCGCCAGACTGGGGACGCGCAGCCGTCGCTGGGATGTTGAACGCTTGTGATGGAGAGGAAGCATGGTTCGCCTCTGGATGGGACTCGGACGACCGTCGTCGTCGTAGGAAGAGGAAGAAGAGACAGACCGCAACGATGAAGACGACGCCTCCGATTGTGCCGCCTACGAAAGCGCCCACGGGCTTGCTATGCGAAGCACTCGCAGAGGTCTCCGATGCCGAGGAAGAAGGCGCTGATGATGATGAAGAAGGTGTGTTCGGCGTGGTCGTGGTCGTGGTCGTGGATTGGGCGACATGCGAGTTCGGGTAGACAAGGAAGTAGTCGAGCAGAAGGATATCGGGACTGGCCTTCAGGTTCGTGACGACAATGACATGGTCTCCAGGAGCGAGATCGAGCTTTGAGAAGTACGTCACATTGTATCGCGCGGTGGTAGGGGGAGGAGAGGGACCAAGATAGCTCCCGACGGCACGGTTGTCGATGGTGAACTGCGCCTGAGGCTGTCCATTCGCAGGCTCGAGCACCCCAACGACTTCGATGCCTGTACCTGACAGATAGATGTAGTGAGCCTCAATGCGCAGCCAGACGGGATTCAGAATCAAACTCACCGACGAAAGCGAGAGATGCATTGATGTTGGCGATGGGAGCGGCGTGTTGCGTGTTGTCGACCTGCTTGTCAAGGAGACCGTGCTGCCAGTCCCATCCGGATTGATACTGGACGGTGTAGTTCGAATCGTCGACTAGGAATGGTGCCTCGGACGTCATGACAGGCTAGCGGAGGAGGAACATGAAAGGGGGCGGGAGGTTACAGGGCGACTGATCGTGGAGGGGCACAGGAAGACTCAGACCGGCGGGTGCGGCGACGCATGAGATAAAACCAGTCGTATTGCGCCAGATACTCCCATGACGCCCTCGGGGGCCGCATCGAGTCTTTACTTATCCCAGAGATGAATGCATCGCAAGGTCAGGGACGAGATCAACAGCCTGATCAGCAGATTGGCAGTTTTTTCCACGAGAAGCAGTCTGACCTGTACGATAGGCTCGGCGGGAGCAGCGAGTGTTCAAAAGGAGCTACATACATAAGGAAAATGGGACAGTGTGGGCAGTCGTGTACTGGAATATGAGCTCGAGCACGGAGCGGCGAGAGGAGAGGAGGGAGAGTCGACCAACCATGACCGTGAAAAGGGCATTGTGGCAGTGCATACAAGTAACCGCGCGAATTGGCAATGTACTGCTGGAACACTCGGAATTGTCGAGCGTAACAGCAGATCCTGCCATGAGGTCAACAACAACCCGATACTTGATCCGTGTCTACGGGCAGGATACAACACACCCGCTTTGGGTGCGCACAGCGGACTGCCACAATCGCGGTCACCAAGAGGACTATAGACGCGCAGCAAACGACATGCAAAACGAAGGGCTTGAGCCAACAGGGTTCTCTACTCGATGACACAGGAAAACAGCTGCAAGTCCATATCGCTCCTGGAAGGCAGTCGCAGGCGCGCAGAGTTGGCTCGTGACGGTCGCGCGACTTGCTGCCTTACAGTAGATATGTTCAACCCGGCGTGAATGGAATTCCAAGCCTGGTCATCGCCTGGTGCTCGCCGCGACGTAAGCGTGCGTAGACAAGCCGGCCCAATCCCAGCGTATATTCGGGCACGCAACAGGCATTATGCGCACGTCAATGAGGGTCTCGTCCCGGTGTTCGGGAGGCGCTCGCGATGTCCTCAAACGGCGAGAAGGGTGGTGTGGCACCGACTCTGAATCTACTTGAGCAGCTCGTGGGATGGCCTGCGCAATGAGCCGGGAGAGCGCAACCAAACGCGTATGGTAGACTGAGAGAGTAAGATAGAGTTCCCGTCGTGTCACCGGCGTATCTGTCCCGACGCCTTGGACGCCGCAGATAGAAGACGCTCTTGATGACGACCTCGCACGAGGCGATGACGGTCCCATTTCCCCTCGCCGATGGTTCGGTCAAGCGCACCGTATAACATCTTGCGGGCTATACTGCAGCGACGGCGCCATGTTGCGCAGTAGCGGGGGTTGTCGAAGTCCGTTTGTACTTTCCCAGCATACGCCTAGAGCGAGTGCGCAACCACAGGCGGGACGGGGGCTCCGCGGTGTCTGAATCGCTGTCGCTTCCCCAGTCGGCAGGTAGTGGCTGGAGGACACGAGGTCGAGGGCTCAGGCGACGAGCTGAGAACAGCTCTGGGATCCACGTTCCCAATAGCGCATGAGTCTCTACCTCCGATACGGGGCGTTCGCTGGAGGGCAAGGGCGTGACTGCGGACCGGGACAAGCGTTGTTCACATGCACAGACTTGAGGAGTGTTGGTGCGACGTACCTTGTTTTCCCTCTGATGACTTGCGCTGCCAGCACCTCCTGAAGAGAAAGAAGAGGGAGACGAGGAGGGCTAGTATCGCTAAGCCGCCGACGATGCTGATTATGATAATAGTCTTTGAATCTGATGTCGGATGGGGTGGGTCTTTGTCATAGTTCCAGCGTGGAGGAAGATCAGAACTGGATGGAGCGGCAGCTGGTGTGCGCGAAGATGAGGATGCAGATGTCGATGTCGATGAGAAAGGGAAAGTGAAAAAGTTTGGTGAGACGACACTGCTCGCGACCTTCGACCTGGATGGAGGCGAAGGCTGTATTGGAGATGCTGTAGCACCCGAACTCTGCAATGTTGTCGACAACTCTCCCACTGCGACTGTTTGTGAGCTGGCAATAGATGTCTGTGAGCGGATCGCTGAGGCATGAACCGATAGTCAGATACAGCAAGGGAATTCACTTGCAAATGAACTTGCCTGGAGTTGTAACAGGCGGATGCTGGTCGTTTATGAACTCATGCGAGTAATGAGCAGATCCTGTACCAATTTGTTGGTACAATGGCTCAGAGTCCGTAGTCAACTGAATGTTGATTGAGGTGGAGGCCGAGGAGGCCATCCCAGTAGAGACAGAGCGACGGAAGAAAGAGAAACCGGGGAGAGGATGACTATTTTCATTTCAGGAGGCATATAAGGCCTATCTGTGCCGTTGAGCAGTGTCACAAGAAGGGAAGATAGATGGTCGTCAAAGATGTGGGCACCCAAAGACAGTTCGGACCTCAGGCGGGAACTGAGAACCAGGAGAAGTACAAGCGAGACACCTGAATATTTCATGTCACTTTACCCTCTATGTCATGGAAAGTGATGAGCTCAGGTCATGGCGGTAGAACCAGACGGCGACGAGGAGCAGGTCCGCGTCACGGTCAACAGGACAGGCTTACTGTCCGGCAGTGACATTTATGGGAGACATCTCCACCTAGTCCTAGCACTGCTTTGTTTATCGAGCTGTAGCGGTAGTTGCCTGTCGAGCTCTCGGTATCGCGACCTTCCAGTGTCCACAGTCTCAGGAGGTGATGGCAGTCGAGGTGCACGGCGTTGTGTGAGACCGTGACCGTGACATGACTCGTGCCAACGCGTCGTGTCACTGCCACGTGACGCTTTGTGTGACCTGTGACCAGCCAGCTGGTGTTCGAGGCAAGCGCCGGTCACCTCTGAGGTCGGTGTGGCCATCATGCTCGTCTCGCGTTCCCGCCTCCTCCTCGCTCGCTCTCCCTCTCTCCTCAGGCGCCTCTCGTCTGTATACGTCCTTCCTGTTGATCCATCTGCTCCTTCCGCTACCAGCCGCTCCCAGACTGCCGTTGATGCTGCTAAGCTATGGAGCTCAGTTCCCTCCGGGTC
Source organism: Coriolopsis trogii (assembly GCA_020543525.1). Lineage (NCBI taxonomy): Eukaryota > Fungi > Basidiomycota > Agaricomycetes > Polyporales > Polyporaceae > Coriolopsis > Coriolopsis trogii. The sequence continues at coordinate 2,307,122 of JAHYIO010000037.1, read as the reverse complement.
CAAACCCCCGAAAGTTGGCACAACTCACCTCATCTATGGAGAAACTGTAACTGCGCTGTCGTCGCTTGGCGACAAGTTCTCTGGAAAATCTGGCAACGAGAGGAGAGAGGTTGTCAGGAAGGCTGTCGCTGGCGGTGTTCGCAAGGTTCGGGACTTGGGTGAAGGCGTGGAACGTAGCCAAGTCCTCGTCGATGCCTCGGCAGATCCTCATGCTGCCGGTGAGCATCTCGCATCGCCTATATGCGTCTCATCTTCATGTAACAACCAGCTGTCGGCGCCCATCTCGCCCTCTACAATTTCACGCTCAAGACAAAGCCCACGTCTCCATTCGATCCGCGATTGACTGCGCCCGCGCCTGAGAAACTCACTCTGGCCTCGCTGTCGCCAGAGAGCGACTGGGATACTGGCGTGGTCTACGCCCAGGCACAGAATCTTGCCCGTACGGTGCGCTTACGTCTGATGTATGCGGCGTCCTTCACGTAGTGACTGACAACTCTTTTCCGCAGCTCATGGAACTTCCAGGAAACATGATGACGCCTACGGTAGGTCCTGCGACCTTTCGCTTCCCGTCAATATGACTGACTGTGCCCGTAGATCTTTGCGGACCGCATCAAGAGGGAGGCTGCTAACATCCCAAATGTCGAAGTCATTGTCCGTGATGCAGGTATGTCACGTCGTTCCTGAGTACGCTTGTGTGCGTATGTTGAATTCTAACACAGTATGATGGGATGTAGACTGGGCAGCAGAGAAGGGCATGGTACGAGCAAGGGACGTAGTGTCAATTGACTGCCATCTGACGCGTCAGCGCAGCGTACATTCCTCTCCGTGGCGAAAGGCTCACAAGAGCCTCCAAAATTCCTCGAAGTGTACGTTCTCAAGATTCATGGATATTCCACAGATCGCTGAGCTTTTTGGGGGGGACACAGGCATTACAAGGGTGGTTCGCCAGATGCGGCGCCGCTCGTCTTCGTCGGGAAAGGAATCACCTTCGATTCCGGCGGGATCTCCATTAAACCGTCCGGGGCAAGCGTAGCTTCAAGTCGTACATCCCGCGCGTCACTGACCTTTTCCCTTTCTACAGGGTATGAAACTCATGCGAGGCGACATGGGTGAGTGTCGTAGAGCTTTACCGCGCCCAAGCCGGAGTCGCTCAGTAGTGTCCGTTCTCATGTAGGGGGCGCCGCGACTGTCAACGCCGCAGCGATCGCGATCGCGAGACTCAAACTGCCGTATGTTGCTCTGCTCGCATACTGCGTCTGAGACTCATCTGTTTTCTAGTATCAACCTCGTTGTTTTGACTCCCTTGGCGGAAAACATGCCAGGTCCGGCGGCTAACAAACCGGGTGATATGTGCGTAGTCTCCCGTATCGCATTCCATCGAGCTCTGTGCACTGAACATCGGAGCAGCGTGTACGCGATGAACGGCAAGTCAGTCGAGATCGACAACACTGACGCCGAAGGTCGTCTTGTCCTTTCCGGTGCGTCTGCATCTGTATGTCATACTAAGTGGATGCTCATGAAATGACGATGCTCAGATGCAATGTACTACGGCTCGACTGAATTCAAGCCACATACGCTGATTGACGTCGCGACATTGACTGGGTTCGTGATGCTCCCGTATCTCGCCCGATCGCAGCTATTCATCTCATCTCATACAGCGCGATGGATGTTGCGCTAGGAGAGCTCTACTCAGGTGTCTTCACGGTGCGTATTCCGCTGATACGCGCGACACGTCCAGTCTCTCGCTCACCCCACCCGTGCCCAGAACTCGGACTCGTTATGGACAGAGCTCCACTCGGCCGGCCTGCGGGAGCACGACCGGTTCTGGCGGATGCCGCTCGACGAAGAGTACGGCCCACAGATATACCAGTCCAACGCCGATCTGTGCAACGTCGGCGGGAGGCGTGCAGGCAGCTGCACGGCTGCGCTCTTTTTGAAGGCGTTTGTGGAGGGCGTCGAGCCGGCCGAGGGCGAGGAGGCGCCGAAGGTGCGGTGGGCGCACATCGATATCGCGGGGTCTATGGAGGTGCGTCTTCTGTGTTTCTGCGCTCTCCGGGTGTTGTGTACGAGCTGAGTATGGGCGTGCACGCACAGTCTGCGGGGAGTGCACCCTACCAAGGAAAGGGCATGACGGGTCGGCCGACGAGGTGAGAGCCGCTATGTTTCGTGTATGTTGGGAGCAGATGGCTGAGGACGAGCTTAGGGCGTTGATTGAATTCGCGAGAGGTCTGGCGGCGTGAGGCTGAGGCCTGTAGAAGCTCACGTTCACTCTCATTCTATCCGGATTCGAGCCTACCGTGACATGCTACATTTATCGTATATTACTGATCTTCCACCGCGCTTCAAGCACGACTATTGATATGCAATTACTGTTACAGCGCGTGAGCCGGGCACGGAACAGCGCGAGAACGAGGCTTCGACGCAGGTCGCTGACTGCGCATACGAGATCGTCGGTAGGAGACCGATTGGTCAAGTGGAGAGGAAGGATCGCGACTACACCTCGGTAAGTCGGGTGTAGTAACGCAAACCTTGATAAATCTTGCAGCAGCGCCATCGTTCCCTGCAAGAATCTGCGCCACCTCCATGTCGACTCCTCCCGCCTCGCTATCGTCGTCGATCTCCCTTGCGCTCCCGGCGGTCTTCTACGTGGCTGGCAGCACTATACACCGCGAGATCCTGCTCGACTTCCGCCACCTCCAGGTGGAAGACATTCAAGAGGTGTACGTCAAGTTCTACGGTTACGTCAGCACGCACATCAGGAGCGTAGTCGGGCAGAGCTTCATCGGCCACCGCGGTATCATCTACAGCAAGAGCCCCGCCTGGAAACATGGCGACGCATACCCCTCGGCGGGCTCGGACGTCCTCCGCCTACTGTTCTGGTTCAAGCTGCCGGACGTCTCCCCCGACGTTCGAGACGCAGACGCTCGAAGTCGAGGTGCGTGCATTCGCGAGTCACGTGAGGAGTCGAGCGATGGGATGGTTTGCAGTATGCGTTGCAGCTGAGGGTCCTGTTGCCGGGTGTTGTAAACGACACCGTCCTGCAGTCGCGAGTTGTCGTCGTCTCGGGCATCACTGCGCCTGGTCCTCTTGGGGAGCCGTCGGCGGATGGGCAGAGGCTGACCGGAGCCGCCCGGTCCGCGGAGGTCGCACCTCCTGCGCAAGTCCAGTTTGGAGCAGGACTGTATAGGCTTGATCTGCCACCGTGAGTAATTGTACTAGAGCCCTGTTGGGGAGTGACGCTGACGCTTTTGTAGGTCGTATTGGAGTGTTGCTCATGACCAGTGGGCCGACGTTGACTGATACTGGTGTTTTCGAAGAACGATCTATCTAAACTTCCACACCGTGCTGCTGAATGGAGCAGTTCTCCCCAATGACTTGCCATAGACAGAATCAGCCGTTGGAATCGCTGACTGCGGGTGGCAGTGGGGAGCAGTACATAGGCGCTTATATCCCCCCTCCCGGACAACTCGCGCTTGACTAGGTCCAAGGCTTCATATTCTCTCTTTGCTACAATGATCTGCTGTGCAGTTTTGATCTATTGAGGACGCACACATACTAATACTTCTTGCTAGTATGACTTGTAATAGGGGCAGAGATACTATCACCGCATGAACACGGATCACGAATGCGCGCAGTCCTACACTTGCGACGACCCAACCGCCATTGGCCAAATTGACGTGAGTACCTTACTTGCTTTCAAAGTAACCTGTGCTAAGAGAACTACATCATCCGCCAAGGCATGATGTCACCCCCGACTCATGTAGACGAGTGGCACTCAAACACTGACGGCGGGTTTAAGTTGTTGTTGGACCCGCGCAGTGTCTCAAATCCAGAGCGCTGCTTGTTCTCGGAGTGACATTTAGGCGCCGCACAGGTGCTTGGTCTCGACGAAGGTGCGACGGTGAGATAGACACTTGATCACTGCCCCTCACTCGACGCTCGTATGTAAGTGTATAACTGCAAGCGTTCCCCTGGATTCATATGAAAACGTGCACATCCACACCCTAGATGTCCTCTCAAGCCTCATAGATGCCTTCCTACACCATAATCGACGACAACGATCCACGTGTAGAATACCAAGGACAATGGTTGGCAGATAATCTCGCATATGCGCACGGTGGCAGCATGCACGGCACCTCGCTCGCAGGATCCACTGCATCACTCCAGTTCAATGGTGTGTACATCACGACAGGCACTGTGTGGACATTTGCTCACCCATCATCATAGGCACCGGAATACAAGTGTTTGGGGTTCCAGGGCCCGACGCCCTTGATCAGCTCGCCATCGACTACTTCATCGACGGTGTTCTCTCTGGCGTTTATGTGAACCCTCATACCACTTCCACTCACAACGCCACTATGTTCTTCTCTGCCCGCAACCTATCCATGGGGACCCATGAGCTCCTCATCGGGAACAGCAACGGGACTGTGAAGACGGTGTTCTGGCTCGATTACTTTGTGGTCGACTCGCTCGACTCAGCTGAAGTCCCGCAGGCCGAGTCGAACTCTATGCAACACAATGGACGGGCCGTGATCATTGTTAGCGCAATCGGCGGGGCATTCCTGCTCCTGATCATCGCAACGTGTGCTGTAATAGCTCTTGCTAAGAGACGACGCCGACGCAACCGCCGCCGCTTCGAAGGTATGGCACAATCCACGTAAATATCCTGCCAGCCGGGCTGATTTGGGCTCTGTATTACTTCAGCTATTCTGCCGTTTGCTCATGTCTTCGTTGATCTGAACAGACCAACCGTCGAGGCCCTGGAGGACAAAGCCCAAGCCTGTTCCCTGCCCGAGTGGATCGGGAACGCTCAATGTCGTCCGTCGTCTCTGCACACTTCCAACGTGTCCGAGATTGCAACGTCCAAGCCTCCTTCTGTCAACGAGGAGAGCACGCCGCAGCCAGGACTCACAGACCGCGAGAAGGCACCAGAGCCCCAACACAGCGCGAATCGCCTGCCTGGTACTGCCGAACTTGGAGCACCGTCTCCGAACCCGGTGTGTAGCGCTGCCAACGTTCCTGATCGAGACTTCGCGCCTGCGGTAGAGGTCATACATATGGAGGACGTGATTCGCAGTCCCTGGTACGCTTCTCGGGGCCGAGCCGTTCGTTTACTCCTTCGGGGTTGGCGTGAAGCGGCGGGGAAGCGACCACAGGAGGTGGCGGTAGACTCTGGGCTCCGGATGTTTTCCGATGATATCCTTCCACCTCCATACACTTCGGATTGAAGCTTTCCATATGCATGTTGGTTATTTTGGGGAATACATACAGTGTCGTTCTTGGTTGTTCCGCAGGGGTGCTGTCGCGATATAGTATGGGTACGTTCACCACAGGGAACCGGGCAGAGCTAAGTATATACTGCGGCCCAACTCCGAGTCGAAACCTCACACTCTCAGCACCCGAGAAAATATTTGCCGTCAAGCAGATTGCATCTGGTCATCTGGCAGCTACACGCATCAGTCCCTTCCTACTACCCAAATCGCAAGTTCTAACGTCGCACGCGCTCACCTGGCCCAGCGCTCAGCGCCAGCAGCGCTCTCTCGCCACCATGTGTTCTCCACGTACATATGCCCTCTTGGACGTCTTCCTCCACCGGCGCCGTTCCACTACAATACGCTAGTCTCCGGATTCTGCCTGGCCGTATTGGCTCATCACGGACCAGGCCGCCGGCGCACACGTACAAGGTCCTCATCGTGGCAAAAACTGTCAAAGTATTGATGCAGCCCATGATCCTACAGATTCGTTCCTGGCTCCTCAATGCGGTCACCACCCTGGGGCCATCCTGGATAACGACTTCCATCTATCACGTACACTCGGGATTTGGTGATGGAACACTATTATGGTCAAAGGCGAACAGACAGAGAATCTGGAACCCTCTGAAAGCCTCCTGTTACCGTCGGCACCATCTGAGTTGATCTGCTGCAAGCATAGGGCCCGCAGCACCCATGGGAGTGTCGGACACGGCGGCGATATCTGAGGCTCACTGTCTTCGGCGATGAGCTCTCTCTCCTTCGCCTCCTTCGTCTCCTTCTCCCGACGTCTTTCTCGTCAATTCTTTCCTCTTGGTGCCAACGTGCCCCATGCGCTTGTGCACTAGACTACCATGGCGTCCGATCCTCTCCTTGTAGACGACTCGAACTCCATCGTCCAATATCAATCCGGATGGGAATGGCAGCACGGTCTTCTCTCCCAACAGGTGGACAATACGCAGCATGCCGGACCTGTCGCAAATATCATTGCGTCGCTCGCATTCTTCGGTAAGTGTATTTGCGAGACTGCTTTGCTTGAGACTCACAAGGCGTAGGGACGGGCATTGAGGTCGTTGGGGTGCTCGAGCCACATAACGGGCAGCCCGAGGCACAGTTCACCGTTGACAACCAGCTCGTCGGACACTACGTCGGACCCGATAGCCCGCCTGGGAGTACTCAGTTCAATGTGACGTACTTTTCAAAGTTCGACCTTTCGCTAGGAGATCATACCGTTGTCGTGAAGAACATGAGGGCGAGTCCGAACATTCTCCTGCTCGACTACTTCCTCGTGTACCAGAACTCGCACGTCGTCCAACCTCCGCCGCCCCAGTCCCAGACGACTCCGACGCGTACCTCGACGACTCAGCCTCCGACGTCGACTACTACCCATTCCTTTACCACCACACTCCCTACCAAATCCACCACGTCCACGACTTCGACTTCATCACCGACGTCAACAGGTCACTCCACATCGACGTCGACTTCGACGAATCCGGATTCGATATCGGCCTCGGGGGATGTCTCCACTACAAACAAATCTTCTTCCAATACCTTGCTTTCGTCTGCAACGTCCACGGACTCACCCCTAGTGTCCACCCTTACCATGTACTCTCCTGTATCGTCTTCAACACCATCCAACGTCACAGCGCAGCTCGGCAACTCCCCCACAAACGACGCTCGAGGTCCTAACATTGCCGCGATAGTGGGTGGGGTCGCAGGCGCCGCCCTCTGCATCATGTTGACTAATCTTGTCTTCATCATCCGCCGGCGTCGACGTCGTACGAATGATGCTTACTCCGGTACGATTCATCTCCTTGGATACCGATGGTCTCAAATTGACTCGTGCTCCGTGAACGTTCACAGACGTACCCGACAGTTCGTCAAACGTCACTCCCAGTCCCACCACGCCGGCACCAATGGCGCAACGGCAGGCCGACTATGGATCAGGTCGCCTCGCTCCCAATCGGTTAGGCTTCGACACGTCGACTACCACGCTCATCCGGAGTCCGACCGCGTCTACGTCCACGAACCACGGCGCGTCCGAGAAGTCCTCTTCGTACCCCATGGACCCACAGTACGGTATGCCGCTCGACGCGGGATGGACGGCCGAGAGCAACTCTCAAGCAGGCACTTCCGTCCCCACCGGCACCGATACCCGTGCACCCTCCTTTCCACCTCTACCTCCACCTGCAGCTTCCAACATAGATGATCGGGGATTGTCTTCTCCAGAGACAGTCGATCTGCGCAACGTGCCAATTGGCCCGAATATGCTGTATGTACCGCCGGGGCTCCAGCCCACCCTCCTGGCGTCGCTCATTCAGGCCGTGTCTGGACCTTCCGGGGCGAACGGTGCAGGAGCGGACCCGAGGGAGGCAGTAGATTCGGGCGTGCGGATGTATGACGAGGGTATGCTGCCGCCGCGATATACAGAAGTATAGGGAGAAAAGAGTCTCTTGGACCCTTGGCTGGGGTCACTTGATTTGAAGCGTTGCGTAGAGCTTCGTGTGCCACTTATCCTGAGTGGGTGGGACTTCAAGTTTGTTGACAAGGGCGCCGGCGGCCCCGTTTCCCTGAGGACCTTATACTTTACCACCACCTTTGTCTTTTGAACGTAACTGAACATCCCGGATGTTGTACAACTCCCTATACCCCAACTGCTGAAACAACAGATAGTACATTATCCTTCTGACATGACTTCAGCTCGATTTGCTGTGTAGCAGCGAGGCCGGGAGCGCCGGTCCGGGATCTCGATGCGATCAGGGATCGGACGCTTGAATCTGAGATGAGCTCAGTGGGCGCCTGCGAAAAGGACCATCCGCCACCAAGTCGGCCACTTTCCGCCAATCCACATCTCTACGCCCTCCTGCCCCTTGTTTGCATCATCTGGACTACAACAAACACAAGGAAAGACTCTGCTTGTTCTTACATACTTCTTACTGTATCATCTTCAACAACTGCTTGTCTCTCCTCAAGTCACCCGCAGTTCAAGTTCATCCAAGGTCGACCTCAGCCACATCTGCACAAACCGTGCAACCACCTGAGTTTCGGAGAAGTGGAGGCCCTTTGCGATGTCAAAGAGGAGGGTTGCATACTACTATGACCGTACGTCTTGACTCTATCCTTTGTCTTCCATCCCTCCAACACCTACCGCAGCCGACGTCGGTGCGTACTCCTATGGCCCCCAACATGCCATGAAGCCACAGCGCATGCGGATAACACACGAGCTCGTGTCCGCATACGAAATGCTACCCAAGATGCATGTCCTCGTAAGTACCTCATACTCGTCCCCGTCCCCCTTGCGCCAAAACTGAATGCCCGTCCCCATCCCCCAGCGTGCGAAACGCGCGACCCCCGAAGAGATGACGCGCTTTCACACAGACGAATACGTCGACTTTTTGTCCAAAGTGACATACGAGACTGTCAGGAAGCTGACATATGGTGGCACACGTTTCTTGGTCGGAGAGGACAACCCCCCCTTCGAGGGTGTGTTCGAGTTCTGCTCGATATCCGCAGGTGGATCCATAGGTGTGTTTCCAACCCTGGACCTTTTGGGAAGTCTGCCAACACCACTTTGCAGCTGCCGCACGTCGCCTCATGGAGGGCCATGCTGACATTGCGATCAACTGGGCGGGTGGTCTGCACCATGCGAAGAAGCGCGAAGCCTCGGGCTTCTGCTACATCAACGACATCGTCCTCGGCATCCTCGAAATGCTGCGCTACGTCCCCCGCGTACTCTACATTGACATTGACTGTCATCACGGAGACGGCGTCGAGGAGGCGTTCTACACCACCGACCGAGTAATGACCTGCTCGCTACACAAGTTTGGCGAGTTCTTCCCCGGCACAGGTCAGCTGGACGACCGCGGACGAGGGAAAGGGCGCGGCTATGCGATCAATATTCCCCTCAAAGACGGTGTCACAGACGAGTCTTACAAGAGCGTGTTTGAGCCGGTGCGTCATACGCTCGCACCCTGCTCCCCGCATTCATTCAAGTCTTACGCGCGCCAATATCTAGGTTATTGACAAAATTCTCGAAGTCTTCCGACCATCTGCGATTGTGCTCCAGTGCGGCGCGGACTCGCTCTCGGGCGACAAGCTCGGAGGGCTGAACCTGACAATGCACGGGCACGCGCGCTGCGTGCAATACATCCGCTCCAAGAACATCCCCCTCATGCTGCTGGGCGGCGGCGGATACACCGTCAAGAATGTCGCGCGGGCGTGGACGTACGAGACTGCGTGCGCGCTAGGCATCGAAGACGACATCGACCCGAACCTGCCCTGGAACGAGTATTTCGAGTGGTTCGGGCCGCGCTACCGGCTGGAAGTCCTGCAGAGCAACCTCGAGGACCTGAACCTCCGCGACCATTCGTTGGAGAAGATCAAGTACGTCGTCTCTTCTCATTCGGATACGCAGGTTGCAGCAGGAGACTGACTGGAAGTACCGTCATAGACTGAAGGCGTTGCAGTACCTCTCGGAACTCCGGCCCGCGCCGTCCGTGCAGATGCAAGACGTGCCGCGCGAGAGTGTCGATGAGCACCTCGGTCTCGGGGGCATCCATGCGCACGCCCCGATCGACGAGCTAGACGAACGACTAGCACGTACGTCCCTCTGCACTCTCGTTCTTACGCCCGGCTGATCGCTCCGGCCTGCCCAGAAAACGCCCGCTTCGTGTACGAGCGCCAGACCCAGTCGGACCAGACAGATTCTGAGCCCGAACCAGACGAGGAAGACTCGGACGGCTCGAGCTCGACGGCTCGTAACGGCCGACGCGCCGCGGGACGGTCGTCGCGCCGGATCCGGAGCGGGAAGAAGCGGATGAGCATCACGACGAGCAAGTACTTTGACGTCCCGCGCCTCCCGCCCGAGTTCGAGCGCGAGCTCGAGCTCGACGAGGAGGATGGGTGCGGGCACGGGCGCGCGTACGGGTCTGGGTATGCGCATGCGCATGAGGCGAACGGGAGCGGGAACGCGCGGAAGAGGCGGTTCTTCCAGAGCGTCGCGGAGTGGGACCCGGTCAAGAAGGTCGTGACGGAGCGGGAGCGGTCTGGGGTGGGGGTGGTGAGGAGTTTTGAGACGCCGTTTGTCGGGCGTATGTCTTTGGGTGGGGAGAGAAGTGAGGATGTGCTGAGCGAGGACAGGGGAGATATGGATGTTGATATGGAGGGTGATGAGGACGACGAGTAGGATGCAGGCTCCGGTGACACATGTACGAACATATTTGTATTCCGCTACACGGGTATGTTGGAGATACATTCTACACCCCCATTGGACCTGAAACCCAGCGAAACAGATCGGAACACACTGGCGACACATACCATCGTAATCGAACAAAACACCTCTGGAACGAAAGCGGCATTACCGAGTTTCAGACTATACCAAAGCAAGTCCATGAATCGCACCTCATTCTCACCCCCTGAACCTATAAACCCCCAGCCGCTCAACACCCCCACAAAACTCGAACCCAGCAGCGCCCGGGAGGGGACAAAGCGAGTTGCACTCGACCTCCTTGACGGTCTGCGAGCCGTCCGCGATGCCCGCGTCGCTACACAGGCACGTCCCCGCGTTCTCGACCCCAGCAAAGGCGAAGCCGGAACGGGAGCACGCCTGGAGACACTGGTTCACGAGGTCGAGGTTCGTCCCGAGGGTCTGCGGAGACGCGTCCGGGAACGCCGGGGTGTCGGCGGTGTCGACGATGCAGCCTTGGTACGTCCAACTGCCAGGCCGGAGGGCGGGGAAGGTGTACAGCTGCGGGAGTAGGGCGAGTCAGCGGGCCGGCGCGTACCAAACTGATAGAGGCGCAGGCGCGAAGTCGAATGCGGCGGAGGACGGAGGCGAGAACGGACGTACCTGGATCCCCCAGGGCCCGCCACAGGAGAGGGTGCTATCGCCCGCGCAGGGGATGTTGCAGTCGTCCGCCCCGTTAGGCGTGGGCTCGATGACGCCCTTGAGCGCAGTGCCGCAATGGCACTCGTTCCCGAACTCGACGCCGGCGTACCCAAACCCCTTCGCGTCGCAGGAGGAGATGCATGCGGCTGGGGTGTTGTCGTCGGTCTGGACGGTGATGTCCTGCGCGAGGATGCGCGCCGGGTTGTCGGTCGCGCAGGTCGAGAGCGTCGTCCAGTTCAGCGGGATGAAGGGCGTCTCGAACGAGCGCGCGGCAGGCGCGAGGAAGAGGATCGCGAGCAGGGAGATGACGGGCAAACGGAATGGGGGCGCCATGCGTCGCGGGGATGACGTGAGGGTTGCTTTTGAGTCTAGGCAGAGAGGGGAGCAGATCGCGGAGTTGACCCGGACGCCGTGGAGACTGAGGCCTGAGGGGTGGCAGATTGCATGCGCGAGGTATATGTACCTTGCAGGTTAGGTACGAGAATGGCATCGGTATGCAGGTCCCGAGCCGGCGTCAGAGGTCGACGCCACGCTGGACATGCATCGTGAACAACGGTCGTTTTACCGAGAAGTCCATTGACCGGTGTTTCGCTATGTTTCGCCTGGGTCCGGGAGGAGCGAAGATGCGCTGTGGAAAGAAATTGGTCGAAGGAGTAGGCGGGTCCCGTTCAAAGTCCACGTTGGGCTGCACAGGAAAGCTGCAAGCATACCAAAGCACTCAAGTGTGAGTTAGGAAGGCCGGAGGGCGGGCGCAGCTACGCGGCGGCGAAGAAACAGGGGCGACCTGGGCAGAGCGAGATGCTAAGACGCCGTGATGGCAGGAACAAGCGTCGGTGTCAAGGTGGACGTGACGGCTTCCGGGGTACCTATACGCGTCGTCGTCATCAGGAAAGACCACGTCTCTCGTCCCTCGTCCCTGGTATTGTATTGGCGATTGCCATGATAGGTGGCTTGAAGGCGGCGCGGAAGAAGGGATGCGGGATCTCCACCCGGTGTATCGATAGCGACCCTGGACACCTGAATACAAGGACGTAAGCCTTAGATAGCGTCGAGACAACTCCTCTTACAAAAAAGGCTCCTCTGATTGAAGAGGTCTACTACTACTGTAACTTGAGGCGTCGTGCTACAGAATAGACACGGACCCGGACGAGTCATCGTCGAGCACAGTGTTGGCAGATCTGCTGTGAGCCCTGATTGGTTATGGTATCTACCTGGATTTGCTACCGCACCTTCTGTGTCCACCATACACAACAACGACGGCAGGGCGCGCAGTCTCCCCAAGCTCGTCTGGCATGTCGACGATTGATGCAGTATGATGAGGTGAAGGCAAGATCGAAGTGTTCAGCGCGAGCTTCGGCCGCCGGTTTTGATCACCGTATGCGGCCTCATTCGTCCTCGCACTAAGGCGGAGCATGTCGTACGACGACGTGCGGGAGGTCTTGAACCCGTCCGCGTCCGTGCTGGAGGATACGAACTTTGCTCCAGGCATGTTTGTGTCCGCGTCGAGTCGCGGACACGACTGCATGAGCATCATCTCCGGGGACCACGTCTTCAGCTCGACTTCACTGTGCCCATCCGAGCCGAAGGAGCTGTCGTCCTCATGCCCTTCCAAACGTGACGACCGTCCTCGTACAACTATACGCCCTGAACCATCAGATCGTATTCCTCCGTATGCGCGACTGCGAGCTTACCTGACGCCCACAACCTTTGCAGTCGCGTCCTGAGCAGGAGGGCGAGGAGCAGTACCACCACTCCTCGGAGAGTTCCGCCTATGATCGCTGCGTTGTTGTGGTTTCGAGCATCCTCAGCTCCCTGGCGACTGTGTCCTTATAGGTACTGGAGAAGACTGTCCCATATTGGTGACATCAGCCTGAGCAGTGCTGGTGAATGACTTGTGCGGAGTCGTGGTCGCGGTAGAGCCCGACGCATTGGGTGCACACGGTTGTGTGGTAGACACCGAGGAACTCGTGATGACAATGGACGTGATGAACTCCGTCAACAGAGCCACTCTTGAGGTCGGCGTTGCTGATTGCGAAGGTGCATCGTAGGGCGAACGGAAGGAGGTGCTCGCAGTAGTCAAAGGAAAGGAAGATGTTCCAGGTGCTGTTGTCTGCAGACTTCGACTGAGAATGATGGAGTCGATACAGATTGTCGTCCCTCCTATCAGATTTGTGCTCGATAGCGTGAGCATGTTCGTCTCCGGCGGCAGAGTTCCTGAGCATATTATGGCTTTGTAAGAGAGAATGCCGTTCACGACTATGCTGGATGGCTCTACGGTATTTCCGAGGGTACAACGCGTCATCGAGCCGTCTCCAATGACAAAGCTCAGCGTGTACGGCAGAGGATTGGGGGTACCAAGGCTCTCGCCACGGCCGACGCCAATGACTACGAAGTCTGTACCTATCGGCAGGTCAGCAGTAGGAATGGGCCTCGAATGAGCGACCTTCCTTCGACCGGGACGGTCAGCTTTGCTGGCACATTGGGTCGGCGGATCCGGTGTGCTGACAGAGTGTCATCTGTCATCCAGTTCCAATCATACTCTATGGTCGTTCTTGTCGTCTATCACGGTGTCCATGGCCTCGAGCCGAACGAGAGACAAGATACAGAGAAACCCTCGGCATGTCTTGTCGGAGAAGCCAGGAGGAGAGCGTATGTTTTCAAACCGTGCGTGAGGTATATAGACGGACGGAGTCTGATAATTGATCGCGATGCAGTGAGGTCTGCCATATAGATAGAGACCGTCATAGGGAGGCGTACCGCATACGTCAACTGCCCAGCAGCATCCCAACCGAATCCAGCTACACTCGTTTCCGCAGTGAGCAAAGGCTTGGGCAGGTTCGATGTGCCGCGACTTCAGATATGAGGTGCTCTCCGGGAGCACTCCGCCCGATGACGTGACCGAAACTGGGCAACAGGCCCATTGTGTGGCGTTGCCGCTAACCTCGCCCCAGGCCACAGTCTTTATCATGTTTTCTCCAGAGTGCTCTTGCTAGCAGTGCATCGTGAGCATGGAGACACACACAAGAGGTGATAAGACTCACCCAATCAGGGGTACCGGTGATAGCCTATCACAGTGTCATGAACGAACACAACTGGCGACGCCACGATGTGGTCCTGACGCTAAGGTGGATCATCTAGTAAGACGTATGTGCACAACCGGATATACACCTTGTATGCTTGGAGATAGCTGAGACTACTCACTATGTGTCCTAGTTGGAAAATCATCGAGAAGATGCTGGTCGGAAGACGAGTCAGTGAACGGTTCTGCAGGGCACGACCAAACGATGGTCTCACCTGGTCGAAGCTGCCGCCGCAGCCGAGACTGCTCCGAACCCAAGACGCTTCATGTCCATCCCCAGCCGCTCCATGTCCTGTGTGTTCCCCTTCGGGGCAACGGGAGCAGCAGCGACGGGCGCACACTTTGTCACAGGCGACTTGGCCTTTGTCGCGGCAGCCTGCTCTGCAGCAGCAGCCCGTGCACGAGCCTCCTCCTCAGCCTTTTCCTGCTTGTGGTCGTATCCAAGCTGGCATATACGCTCCGCATCTTCGGCTGCCTTCCGCTCTGCCTCTGCAAAGTCGACAGGAGCCGCCTTCTTCGCACCCAGACCGCCAAGCTTGGATTTTTGGGAGCCGCAGAGGCCGTGCTGGCGACAGAGGGGGTGGAGTAGTTGAGCCAGAGGCTCCGAGCGTGGAGACTGGTCTTGAGGCAGTAGATGTGGTAGAGTTCGACCGGAGCGAAGCGGAGCTCACTGTACGAGGGCCCGTGTTGGCGCTGACAGAGTGGCCGATGACAGGTGGTGCGGAGGGCTTGGAAGAGGTGATGGAGGATTTGGGGCTCGCAGGCTTGTCTCAGGACGAGAAGTCGTCGTCGTCGTCTGCGGCTTGTGCAGCAGGGGCGGGGGCAGCCTCAACCCCGTCAACGACAATCTTGTCGGGATATCTGTAGCCATTTGCTGGCATCGATGCATGCGCTAGACAGAGTAGAAACGCACCTCCTAGCGTCCCCCTTCACTCGCAGCGCAAGTTCCTCCTGATAGAGCTCCGCGACTCGGCTCAAATACTGTTTCTTCGTGTCCGAGTCCTGGAGGAGGGCTGCGCCGCCGTGCTTGGTGAAAAAGTCGGTGGCGGAGGTGTTTCCGCCGACTTTCATGGTTCGGAGCTGGTTGAGCTGCCAGCTGTCTAGGTTTGTCGACCTTGCGAGGAGATAAGACTCTGCCTGTCATTTGCCCAAACGAACACTCACCGGACAAAGCTGATGTGTACACCCATGTTGCGGTGCACGTTCGAGCAGTCGAGACAGATATACACACCAAACGTCACGCTCGACCATGTCGGCTTACGAGCCTGGCAATCGAAACACATCTGTCTCGGCACAGTTAGTCAAGCTCGCGGATGGAGACGAGGATGGAGGAGATGGCGGATGCTGGTTGAAGGCGGGATCCCGACATGCTCGCGGGGCCACGTGGGACTTGCTTTCCAGAGCGTCCTCGCCAGCGCTTATGACGCTCCTTGACTTTGAACCACAACCATGACCAACGTTCAGTACAGATTCTTGTATCTTGATCCTGACTGGGATCGCGACCCTTTCTTTGTTATACGCTTTCCTGATGATGATATCGACTTCGGAGTATTGTGGGATCAGCTCCTAGAAAGACAGGAGGCTCTCAAGAACCACATCGTCAAAGTACCAGTTGCCTTCTACGCTGTATGTCCATCATTGCCGTTGGCTCCAAGCCGCTCTTCTCATGTTCTCTAGCTTCTCGATTTGCCCCTTGAACCACCGCAGACTTTGTTCGAGCGTGGTCGTGAATGGCTTCGGCAGCATTGTGATGACGAGGACAGGATAATCACGAGTGTCCGTCAGCTCAACAAACTCTTCCCTGGTGGGCCACCTCGCGACAACCTGCATTTCATCGTCGCCAGCAAAGCAGGTGCGTGCTCATGGAGACGTCCCTATGTATTTGTCTGTAACACGACTGATCACGCCTCCCAGCTCTCACCGGTTCGAAAGACAGTGAGTACTTTCCTGATTTGTGTGGCAACGCGCGCTGAGTATGCCTGTCAGGTCGCGAAGACATTGCTCAGCGAGCCTACGAACGGGTGGCTCCTTCGGCGGCTGCGAAGGCATCGGTGCAGCGAGAGATTCAGGACCCGAAGAACCCTGACGCTGTGTACAATTGGCGTCCCTGCGCGCTGCAGCCGCCTCCTATTGCGCCCTATTTCCCGGCCTTTGCCACATTCGCCCGTGCTCTGGACAATCGTGAAGCGGTACTCACGCCCCACGATCTTGCTAGCGCATACAAAGTTGTCGTTGCCGCTCTCGGGCTTTACGAGACTGGGAGGGATCGAAGCATGGCCCTTCGGTCAACTGCATTGTATCCTCGCGAAGGGATTTCAGTGGATGCCCCGTCTGTGTTGGCACCCGGAACCATTCGCGCAGACCTTCTGCTCGAGACATACTGCTCAGTAGTGAACTTGGCGGTTCCATACGAATTCACGGAAATCAGGAACGAAATCGGGGAAGGAAGTAGCGATGCACTCGCGCAGGCGGAGCGTGATTACGCCACGACGTTTAGCTCGCCGCAGGTGAGTTCCTCCGAGCATTCTATCACCTGAACCTGCAGCGACATCATATGCATAGGCCCGACCCCTCCGGGACGCTTCCTGCTGCCCCGTTATGCTCATCGGGATTTGCGGGCCGTACATCATTTTTGCGGGCGCTGTCTTTGCGCACGTCCTCATTGCACAGCGCCTCAGCGGGTACATCTTTCTCGGGCCGCAGGGGAACGAAATGATGGAGGACACGGTGAAGCGCGTGGCGCGTATGCTACGTGCGCTGAAGAACGTGAGACAAGCCCTCCAGACGTACTACGCGGAGCTGCAGCCCAAGGACGAGGTCCAGCGTGCGGCCAAACGGCGCAAAGGGAAGGATGCGTTGTCCCTAGTCGACCTACCGCCTCCGTTCATCGGCCCTACGTTCAACACGTTCGTCAAGGACAACGAGAAGTACGCGCTCGAGTACATTGCACGGCTGGATTCAGATCCCGTGGGCGCGAACAAAGACAAAGCTGTCTTCCGCGCGCTCGCGAGACCCGTCGGTGCCGGTCCTGACGCACGGGCCCTTGACGTCGTGGTCAAGTTTGTGAAGCGGTACGGGAAGGAGGGTCACGAACTGCTGGCGAAGAGAGGCCTTGCGCCGACCCTGCATTATTGCGAGTGCGTCGATGAGCTCGGCGGGCTGTGTATGGTCGTGATGGACTTTGTCCGCGAGCGCAACTCGGGCGAGTGGCTCAACAAGGGAGCTCTCGAGGCGGTGAAGAAGGCGGTGAAGGCGCTGCACGATGCACAGCTCGTCTTCGGCGACCTGCGACGGCCGAACATCCTGGTGACGGACACAGGGGCGATGCTGATTGACTTTGACTGGTGCGGGAAGGAGAGTGAGGCGAGGTATCCGGTGGAGATCAACATGTCGATCACATGGCCCTCCGGGGTTGATTCTGGCACGGAGATGAAGCGCGAGCACGACAACGAGATGGTCCGCAAGTTGGATCCGAATGGCATGGTGGCATGATTTGTGACGGCTGTGTTTGGATGCATATGACATTGGGCTTGTAATATTGATACCTGTATGATGTCTTGCTATTCCTTGTGCACGTGGTCAATCTGGGCTACTTGGAGATAAGTAGCGCAAAAAATGTGCATTTGGCATTGTGGCGAAACGGGGTATTCCAGCGCTCAGGTGTACAATAGCAGGGGCCCCTCTGGGCAGACCTGGACATTATGGGGTTGTCTTGAGGGTAGTAGTCTGATCTACCTGGGCTTTTGAGTGGAGTCTATATGTCCTCGTTCCCCTACCCACATACTTGCCCAGCCCAGCTCAATATGCTCTCCTAACTGTGTTTCCCAACATGCTATTACTCCACATAATCTGCCTGGGTTGTCTGGAGGCATCCCCATTCCTCTTGGACCCCCAGCCACCACCCAGTCCTCCTACCTAGACTACTTTAACCCCCCATTTGAGCCTCTTCAGTGAGGGCAACTAGTCAAAAATGACTAGGTAGTCACCGCATACTAGTCATGACTAGTTGAACAAGAAGATGCATATGGGCATAGTGCTAAAAGCTATGGTGTAGCTAGAGGGTTAAGCCATATCAGTCATTCCCAGGCATCAAAGACTAGTACTGTCATGGTCAGTGGACTAGCACCCCTTTCGCCTTCCTGGAAGCTTCAATTTCCTACTCTGACCCCCTTTTCATTTTGTACACACCCCTTTATATGACCGCATGCCTCGTTCTCACAGTGACCATCCCTTTACCCATTCTTTTGTCTCCCACCTGTACAGTCTGACCCGGGCAACTCCCCCGGGGTCTGTCCATTTTGACCCCCAAATTTCGGCCTTAAATACGCAAACTTATGGGCCTGGGATATGCAAAGTCGGATAGGGATGTAATATAGTCACGGGTGCTTAGAGTTCATGTGCTGCTATGTCACGCTGTAGTAGAGACCTATCTCGTCGCGGCTTCGTTCTCTCGTATTCGTGCTCTGGATTCGTCTTGCTACTCAACCTTCATCAGGAAAAACCGTTTACTACGTAGGGGGGCACTGCGGTACGTAGTGTATATAGGGCATATAGTTCAGCTGGGCGCTATGTAATGGATGGTAGACGGCGGTAGGCCGGTAGACTCGGTCGGATCCCATAGCTTGAGGTTCGGTCAAGCAGAGTAGTCAAGGACATTCATTGGTCTGTCATATATCGTAGTAGGACAAAATCGTGATGACGTAGGTATGGGTTAACTAGGAATTTTGAACACTTGTCAAGTACGTTGTCGGAAGTCCACGTCGGGTCAATGCGTTTACCACAGTGTGGGATTAGATGTATGGTTCGTACTATATCAGTAATCGGGATAATTGAAGCAAACCGACGATGTAGACGGGATGAAGGGGAGACTACGTACATTCCGGTGGGCTGGTCGACAACGTGGAATGGAGTGAACCACTCTACATATGCGACAGGATCACCCACACCTAGCTGGCCGGGTTTCAACTCCACAGGCAGCCCAAAGATTGCACGGACACGGGCGATGCGGAGACCTGCATACAATGTTGAGTTGTATATCAGAACGGGCTCTGCGTGAGTCGACATAGACATACCAGATAGGGCTTGTGCTTGAGGGAGTGATCGGCCTTGTAGGCCTGCCGAGGACGTCCGCTCGCGCACAAGGACAGTAGACATCTTCGCTGGGGTTGTGCGACCCCAAAGGCCACTTCGAGCAGGCGAGGCGTGGACCGTATCAACGAGTATGGAAGAACTGACTTGACGGACTGCGGGTAGTCGAATCTTGAACTGTTTGTAACCAGAAACATGGGTGAGGTTGTGGATGGGGAAGGGAGTATGGCGAATATGCGGCAGAGTGAGGGCAAGCGTGGTCGTATATGTGGCAAGATGGTGGGCAATGTCAACAGCACCGAAGTTGTGTTCGAGGTCATGGAGGGTGAGTGTACGGAACGCAGGAACCTTTGCAATGCGGTAACCTCTAGCGTAGGGGTCGTCCTTCTCCTGACCGATTTGCTCACCTGTTTGTGCGCGTACTTGACCATCCTGTGCGACCATGACCCTGTCCCGATGACGCTGCACATCCTCGTCCTCGCCCTCGTCCTCGTCCTCGTCCTCGTCATCGTCCTCGTCTCGCTCCTTCTCTTCCCTCGTGGCCGGGACGTCTACCTGGGCTTGTGCCCACTTCAAGTAGGAGGCAAAGCGGTGTACGGCTTCCTGACGGTCGAGCCACCGTGTCATCTGCTTCACGTATGTTGCCTGTTTATTGCTAGCACCGTACGCGAGTTTGGCGAAGTCGATGTGTAGCCTTTCTGGGTGTTCGGTGCTGTATCCGTCTGCAGAGCCTCGAGATCGGATTGAGCGTTCGTAGTGTTCAGTCGAGTGCCCCTTCGGAAAGTTAAAGTGTGTGCGAATGTTGAGGTCGACGAAGATGGACTTGTGTGTGTGATAGGCCTTCCAGGCAGCGTGGAGAGAATCGAGCGAAGGGTCGGTGTGGACTTCGAAGTGGGCGTAGTGGATGAAGTTCAAGACAGCACGCGCCGTGAGAATGACATCAACGTCGTCGGCGCTCGCAACCGCACCAGCGACAGCGCCGAGAAACACGCGTTCCATGTTCTTGTACTCGTTCCCTGTCCACTGAGTCACCTTGGATATCCCATTCTTGAAGTGTCTTAGTCCAGGATGTCGCGGCATAGCCTTGAATCGACGGTCGAGCTCGTCCTTTCCCCCGGCCATCGCCTTCGAAACCCAGCTAACTAGATGGTCCTTGAACAGACCCTTGTGGAGTTGATGAAGGATGTCGGGCGTGAGGCATTCGAAGATATTGCAGTACGGTAAGTACTTCCAGAATGGGTCTACAGGTCGCAGACCCCATTTTCCGAATTCGGATGGCCTTTCTCCCTGGGTGATGCGTTCGAGGATGGCAAGGACGGCGGCCGGATCTTTCGGCTGAGTGTATGCTGGCTCTCCTCGGTCGTCTGGGTCCACAGGACACACAGGACAGAAGTTCTCCTGGCAGCCGGATATGAGGCACTGCTCAGGGTGATCGGCGATATATGCTGCGAGGAGAGGATGAACGCGCCGGATGCACCCATCCGCACAGACCATGTCGACGCCCTCCTTCCCTGCTGCGACGAGAGCGGTGAGCATTATTTCCATGCATTTGTGATAGAGTCGGTAGCTTTCGAGAGCGCGACGTTTCTCGGAGAAGCATTCAAGCTTCGTGACAGGCAGATAGCCGAGAAGGACCGTTGCATGCATGGATGGTTTGCGCCGTATGCTCTTGTCTATATTGCCGATGGTGAGATAGACTGGCCAGGCGGTCTTGTCGCCGCTCATGCGAGAGAGTTGTGTCTTATCTGACGCGAGAATCACAGGTGCAATGGTCGCTCCATTGGGTAGTTTCAACTAACAAGATTTGAACAGTGAGCCATGCGTGTACCCGCAAATTACGTAGACCGAGAGTTATTTACTTGAGTTTCCCACCACCAATTCCCCGTCCACATGTTGTCATAGATGCGCTCCTTCCCCTCCTCATCCGCATACACTCGTTCTGGCGCGTAGCGCATGGAGGTGCGGAAAAGCGGATTCCCCAAGAGCTCTCGGACGCACTCGACAGGGTCGCGCCACCACAACTCGACGGTCTCCTTGCGAAGATTGCCCGCCTCGTCTCTCTCATCTCCTTCGGCTTCGAGAAGCTCAACCTTCCACTGAGCAAAACCCCCCGGGAGCGCGTCAATCTTCTGGTAGAAGAGATACGCGCTCGTGAAAGACAGGCGGGTCCGTTCGCACGTCTGCGACGTGTCAGATCAGTCGGTGACGTGACATGCAGAGGGAGCTTACGATTTTGAGCTTTAGGAACTTCTCGATGGCTTTCTTGGTCAGCCCCGATGTCATGAGCCATTGAGCAAGCTCCCATTCCTCTGCATCGGCAAACGGGGCCCATGGGTGTTCCTTGACAGCTTCCTTGGCAAAACGGTAGGTCTCAAAGAACGTTTCCGCAGTGCCATAGGTAGAGCCAGCAGGCCGCGGATAGTCTTCTACGAAGGGGATCTTCGGAAGACCGCCATGATCGAGACCCGGCTCCCCCTCGTCCGGTACTTCTTCAACTGTCGTACGGAAGGGGTTTGTGGCGGCGGCGTGATCTTGAGCAGGTGGAGTGTTGTGGTTGACATCGAAGGCATAGGTCATGTCATGATCATCGTCAGGTTCGTTCTCTGGTGCAGGAGGCCCCGGGAAGACATCGTGGTCCGCTGTGCCGCTGTCCTGAGCAAGACGGGCTTTTGCACGCTGGAAAGCGTGACGGCACTGAGAACGCTGCGCAAGATGTGCACGAAGGCCTTGACGCGTAGGGAGGAGCCGGGCGCAGAAGCGGCAGATGTGTCGTCTGTCGGGGAGGGGGTTTTTCGGAGGTGGCATACTGGGACGAGGAGGGACAGCACCGTGAGTTGACGGTGATAAGAGGCAACGCGTAAGTCCGTTTTCGTGCCAGTATGAGTCACGCAATTCTGACACTAGCTGGCAAACCAATCAGGACGAGTATACGAACTCAGCCCGGTCTTGTCCGCGCGCTCCACCTGTTGCCTGATGCCTCTCTACCACCTCCCTCTATTTCTTCCTCATTGACTGCCTGCTCCCTGCTCTCGCCTCCATGCCACCTAGAGGCAGCGCGGCAAGGGGCACCCGCTCAAAGCGCACCGCTGCAGATGCTACTGACGGTGATGCGAACGATGGCCAGACCGACGATGACGCTCAAGAGCAACCACCACGAAAAAAGATGATGTCGAAGAAGGCAGAGCAATTGTGTACGTCCACTTGTATTGTTACACACTGCCAACCTTACTGTTATTTCAGACGTCGACAAACAGGATGCCCTCAAGCAGCAGCTGGAGAAATTGAAACGAGAAAATGCGCGGCTGAAAAAGGCCACAAAAATTGCTCATATTGGTGCGTCCTTGCCTAAACACCTGGAACCCACCTGACATTTCTTACATGTGTAGATCAAATGGACGATGACTATGAGAGTGAGGAGGAACAGGAATTTCGTGTCGCTGAACGGCAGCATAAGTCAGCGGTACGCATCTCATCTTTTCATCACTTATCAATGCTGAACTGCTCACTCACCCTATAGTTCGAATCCCGTGGCATCTTTGATGTCCAGACCCCCGCTAAGAAGCTCCGGCGCGCAGACGCACCGCATACACCGGTAACTATGGTCGACAAGAGTGGACATGATGACAACAATGATGAGGCCGATGAAAACAACAGAAGGAACTCCATGACCGACGACTCCCAACACCTGCAAACTGGTGAGAGGCTAGGTCACGCCGAGCCGCAGAAGAAATGTCTAGCCATAGCTCACCCCAGTCTGCTGATCCCCCAGGTCGCCGTCGGGATGAACGTAGTCCTGGTTGTCAAGAGATGGCACCGCCCGGTCTGGAACGCACAGCATCCTCTCCGTTCTCAAATTCAAGTCGTCGTCGCTCGGGTTCGCCACACTCCCACACAGGCTCTGCGCATGTAGCTCACAACAACGACCAACTATGCTCTCCTCAAAATCCGGCTACACCTCAGCGCTCTCTTTCACGGGACTCCCGACACCGTACTCACTCTCGTGAACATGTTCCTCGCTCACCATCACGCGAACCTCGGGGCCGCTCACCATCACGCGAATACCGGGGTCGATCAGTTGCACACCAAAGCCGTCGTCGCTCACGGTCACACCAAAACCGTCGTCGCTCACGGTCACACCAAAGCCGTCGTGGCTCACGGTCGCGTGAAGGCCGTCGTCGCTCACGGTCGCGTGAAGGCCGTCATCGCTCCAAGTCGCGTGAAGGCCGTCATCGCTCACGATCTCACACCACCCGCCGTCGCCCTCCGCCTCGCACATCCGGCACCCACCATCGCTCACGCTCACGCTCAGGACGCGACCACTCACGTTCCGGCGGGCGTCAGCTTCTAGATCTTAACCATGCCCCGGAACCTCCTTTTCGCCATGGAAAGACAATCACCGGCGATGCCAACGCCGCCGACTACGAGGCTCATGTCACCAAGCTGATACTCGCGGCATGCCGTCACTTTGCCGTTCTCGTTGTTACTGAAGATCCTTTCCCAGATGAACGCAAGCAAGATAGATGGGCGACTACGGTGTGGGAGACAGCGTGTGCGAGTATGGAGCTCGAGTACCGCATGACGGATCAGGTGAAGAAACTGGTGAGTTTGATCATTGTCTATTAGTCGCCAGCCCCTGCACTAGTGCCGGACGCCGAGCGGCTCGCGCTCCTTCGCGGTTATCACCTAAATCCACTGCTCTGTTATACTACCATGATTGAATACCCCACATGCCGTGCCTGTCCTGTCCTGTCAGAGGCTCGTCTAACGGTTTAGTGGCATTGATTTCGAATATCTGACATGCACATTCCCAGATTACGTCAAGGACTTCCCATACACGCGGTCACCTCAAGGATACCATCCGCCGTCATGTCCCCAAGTTCTACGGCCTATCCACAGACTTGGACGAAGACTCCCAAGCATCTAATCGCGCGAAGTACATGCGGCTGCTTGACAAGGGCAGCAGCGAACCTGACCCCGTACTCTATTACAAGGTATGATCCTCTGCCCATGCCTGGACGCCAGCCCGGTAGTACTCATACTGACTCAATTGTTGTTATAGGACCCCGACCATGCCCGGGGGTTTGCAGAGCAACCAATCGTCGCCGAAGTCCTCCATGAGGAATGGTTTGACAATAAGAACAGCTCAGGTGCCCTCTTTGCGAGCAACTTCTCCCCGATCCGATCGGTCACGCTGGCTCTCATCTTCACCGCAGTAAGTCCGCTCCGTTCATCCGTGCACTCCGCAACCGTACTGATCCATGCTCATTGTCAACTCCGTAGATCGAGTTCTGTCTCGACCAGTGGGCAGACGGATACCAGAAGACCAATAGCAAAGCACAGTTCTCGGAGAAGGACTACAAGGGCAAGTATCTTGCTCATCTCAGAAGCACCGAAGAATGGTGTGAGCTTGATCGGGAGGTCACCACTGATGTACGGCAGAAAATGCATGACCACGCGCGGTACGCCCCTTTCCTATTTGTCGGTTTGAGTATGCTGTACGTACATGTCGGGGCTCATGCAGATGGTTTACCCTAGATCACGCTCCGGTGCTGGGCCCATGACAGCGTCACGATCAGGACTGTCTGACACTGCTCGAGCACGACTTCAAGCGGAACTCGCAGAGCTGCGAGCGGAGAGGGAACGGGAGAGGGTTTGAAGATAGTACTCAATGCGGTGCTGTGTGTCCAATATACCTATCTGTACAGTTTTTCACTAGATTATGGATCTCATCTGCTTCCTCCGCTCGTGTTTGCGAAGCATGCAACTATGCCTATAAGCTTGGAAGTCCGGATATGTGCTGTTACCCCGCCTACGGCCTGGCTACCGAGCGCTACATATCTTGCGCCTAGACTATATGGCGCTGCGTAATCACTGCTCATCTATCGCCACTTACAGAGTTGGGACTTGTCTACCCAGCTACCCAGTCTACATAGCCTACATAGAACTACGTAGACAAGCCAATTTTTCATGATGTTGGATCTATGATATACATTATGCCTGTATATGCTACCAGAAACAATCGATTGTGTCGATGCATTGAATCTCACCGCCTCTTGGTCACCTGAGGGCCCGACAACTTCTGGTCCCCATCCATGCCTCCCGCAGTTGTCAACTTCTGCACCCCCCGCTTCACCAGCGAACACCACTGGGGCATCAGGTTGGGCTTGAGTGTAGCGGAGTGAGGAGGACCGGTCATGGTGTTCGGTCCGAGATGGTAAAGGAGGTCAGCTGCATTTGTGTGAGTCCTCAAGTTGATGCTCCCATGTTTGCATGTGAACACAGTTGCCGGAGCCTCCTCCTCTTCCTTCTCCTCCTCAGTGTCATCTTCATGAATTGTAGTCTGTGTGTTACCCTATATAATGTGACTTAAATGTCGGGCTCCGGCATCAGAGAGGAGACAACTTACATAGGTGAGTGGGAGATATAGCTGCAGCGAGAGGTGTGAGAGACCAGCACAGCTAGTAGCAACATTGATTTTGCTCCGCAGAGCCTGTACTGCCTGAGATACCTAAGGAGGAGGAAGTAATGGTCCAAACTCAAGACAGAGTGGGGGTGCAAGCTCTTCGCTGGTGTTCGTGTTGAGCTCTGCCAATGTTATCTCGTAGTCCGCCGATATTGCCATGTACCGTGCCGCATATTGAGCAGAGTCTTCGGTTTGAATGCTGATGGAGGCTCACGCAGGATCGATACTCCTGTTTCCATCAGGCTCACCACCCTCGTCTAGTGAGTTGTCCTCTAGATCATTGTCATTGTCCTCATCCCCGTCCTCGTTGTCTTCATTGCTTCTACGGCGGTGCGCAGCTGGTGACTCGAGCAGTGAAAGCTTGAGAGGGAGGGAAGAGACCGGGGGTCCCAATAGTTGTTTCGATATTTGTAAGGTCTCTTCAAAAGCAAGTACCACAAGCTGATCCAGCTGACTCTTGGATATCACAGCACAAGCGTTGACAAGCTCCTCTGGGGTAAGTGGTGTGGCGTTATAGTCGAGGATGTATCCTGCCCGAGAGTCGCATTCCTTCTTCATGTTACTAAATTCTCCTGTCAAGAGAATGTGTTGACGAAGCATTACATGTTTCACAAGCTTCAATAGCTTGGCGTATGTGAAGTTGGGGAGGAGGGACCGAGCTAGGCCAAAGAAGTGTTTGACAAACTCTGTACCAAGCAACCATGGACAGAATGAGTGGGCTGGGTATCATTGCGCGTATGTGAGCACAAGCAGTTGCAGAGCCAGTTGAAGATATTAAAACTTGCAGACGAGATGAAGGAACGGGATGTGCTGTAGAAGCCGGGATAGCATCTTGCCATCTTGACAATGTGGTCGCGCCAGATATGGAGAAAAACACGGGCACGAAGGACCTTCAGACACCGGTTCCTGGATTACAAAGTAAGCCGAGGTTTGGGGGGGAGAAATCACGCTGCAAAGTGATGGTAACATTACGCTCGCATGCAGGTCACATCAGTCATATTACGGCGTTACACAGAGAAAAACAGAAAAGTCACTCTACAAAGTGACGGTAACATCATGCTTCACGTGTATGTCACATATATCATACCACGGCGTTACACTCAGAAGGGGACAAAGGTCACTCTGCAAAGTGACGGTAACATCACACTTTCTTGCATGTCACGGGTGACCGCTATCACTCCATGACTACCTGAGAGCCCCCGACTGTTACTTTTTGGACTTCATGCTGCCATCTGCCCCCGCGCGTTGAAGGAGGGCGCAAGCCCGACTGATGCGTGCCTCTCAATCTGGCGATCTGCTCAGTACAATACCTACGTAATCCAGATGTGCCCAGGGGCCCTTACTATCTGAAACTGTCATACGCGGATGTATCCATGTGTTAAGATCGATCTAAGCGAGGGATGCTACGGCCTTCGAGCGCACAGCGAGATGTCGCGAAGATGTGAAGAGTGAATAGAACACCGTTCTATTCAGAAGCCTGATGATACAGATTAGGTGAACAAGAAGATCGAAGCTGGGGTTCCTTGATGGAAACCTCGGCTATTATATATAGTACAAGGTATCCTGCCATAAACGGTATAGTGTCGAGGCAGTACCATAGAAATGGAGTCATGAGGCTGCGGATGACTGAGCGGGGGTTATATATAGTTAAGCTGACAGATCTGGGTTTATATATAGAGAGGCTGACTGAGCGAGGAGATATAGATAGCAAGGATGATTAAGCATATGTAAAAGTGATGACGGAGAGACAAACAATGCATGCGGAAAGACAAAGAGTAAGCAGGATGACGACAAGGGACAAAGGACACGACAAAATGGTAAGAGACAAGACGATACTGGTCAGGGATAAGGGTAGGTTGTAACATTACCCCCCTCTCAAGGCCGATGGTCCCCAGAGGTGCACTAGACCTAGTCGACGTTGTCCATTGATGGCGCTGCATTGCCATCAGGAAATGTGTTGTCGACTTGGGCGTCGTGTTGTTCCAGAAGATCGTCGTTGTTGATCTCGATGTTCGTTACGTCACTGTCCAACGATTCCCAGGTCGCATTGTTTGCGGCCGAGTCGTCCCATCTGCTCTCCGGAATGCCCCACCCCTCATCGCTCAGAGGGAGACGACAAAGGTTGATCCTTGTCACCCCGTCGACGACGTTTCCGTGGGCGATCCCCCCCAGGGTCTCCTCAGCAGCAAGTCCCCCAACGCCTGAGTGATGTAGGGGTGCACTGCGAGGTGCCGCAGGGCATCTTCGGCGACTCGGACGAGTCGCGCGTAGGCGTCCTCCAGGGCCGCCAGAACGTGCCTCTGGTTCGCCCCTGAACTCTCGGCCAACAGGATCCCTTGTTGGATCCCCGGCCTGATGTGTACGTACTCCCGATAGGCTTGCACCCACCGGAGAGCCGCAGGGTACTCGATCAGCCGTGCCTTCACCGTTCCCTCCAAGTCCGGGTGCGCCAGCACCCACCCCACCCGGTCGTGGAGAGTCCCGTCGCTGTACAACCCAGTCTGGGGGCGGGGGAGGTGGTTGTAGGATGGGAGCAGATTGCGATCGGAGCAAATAAATGAGGGTGTGGGCGGTTGCCGTGAGATGGACAAGTGCATGTGTGAATCAATAGAACTCGGGGGGGAGGAAGAACGGGGCTGGTTGTTGTTGTTGTTGCGGCGGCGGTTGTTGCGGTTGCGGCGGCGGTTGCGGGAGTTCTGGGGTTGTTGCTGGTTCTGTTGGGGTTGCTGGTGGGGCATCGTGGTCGCGAGTGATGGTGAGGCCGGGGATAGGTTCGAGGTCGGGGAGGTCGGCGAATTGATCTGGAGATGGAGGAGGATTGAAGTGGGAATGGGGGTGTGGTTGGCGAGAGGTTGAAGCTGGAAAGACAGGTGGAAGAGGGGGAGGAGGTATAAAATCAGATAAAAAAGAATGAATAGGAATAGGTCGGGTAGGGAGGGGAGCCATGGCGAGACAGGAAGAAGAGGCTGTGGGAAGATGGGGGGCTGTGAAAGTTGAGAGTTCTGGGGATGCAGGGAAATATCGAGGGCTTGTTGGAGGGGGAAGAGGAGTAGGATTATAAGGAGGACTTGCGAGGGCATCGTAGTCAGGGTACTGGAGTTCACCCGGAATGGTAGGTGGAAAAGAAAAGTGGGATATGGTTTCGTTCAAGCCATTCTGTGTCGTTTTTTATAGGTTTTTAGGATTGTTTGTGCATGTTTGAGGTCCTTTTCCCGTAGCCACTGGTTTTCGTAAGAAGGCTGACCCTTCCATGTGACTAAGTATTGGACTCCGCCTCTGGCCGGCTTCCGATGATTAATGATTGCTTCTATTTCCCATTCTTCTTCTCCGCCAATAATCTCAGGTGGTGGGGATTGGTAATTCGGCCCGTGTTCCACTGTTTCGTGATATGGGGTGAGTAATGCCACATGGAACACTGGGTGGATCTTCCATGATTTAGGTAATCGAAGTCGCACTGTGACAGGTCCCATTACATCATCGATTATAAAGGGTCCTTCTTGTTTTGGTGCTAGTTTCCGATTTGGGTATGGTAATTTGAGATTTGTGGATTCAAGGTAGACTTTGTCTCCTTTTTTGAACTTGTAGTTGCCTCCTACATATCGTTTGGCCATGGCTAGATTGGCTTTGTCATGGCTTGCCAGAGCTTGTTTACATTGTTCCTGCAGGTCGGCTAATCTTTCCTCCGTGCTAGGATGTTTCACCGCTGGCTTGGTTGTTAGTATAGCCTTCGGTTGATATCCTATGAGTAATTCAAATGGTGATCGGTTGGTGACTGAATGAGTGCAGTGATTGTGTGCGAAATCAAATTGCGCTAATTTGTTGCTCCATGTGTCTGGGTAGTTTCCGCAATATATCCGCAATGCAACCTCTATTTCTTGTATCGTTCTTTCCGACTGGCTGTCGGTTTGTAGATGGTGTGATGTGCTCAATACTCCTTTTACTCCAATTAGGGTATTCAATTCTTGGTATGCTTGTGAAATGAATTGAGGGCCTCTATCAGAGATAATTCGGTCCGGTAAACCAAATCGTTTGTATACATCTTGCTCCAACATCTTGGCTGTGTCCATGGCACTGGTTTCTTTGGTGCACGCTGTCAACACAATAGCTTTAGTCACGTCATGGTCAACTACCACTTGTATTGCATCGAAGCCATTGGATTCTGGTAGAGCTGTGACGTAGTCCATAGTGATAGTGCTGAATGGTCGAAGATTGTGTATATGTGGAATTGGCATTAGTCCGGCTTTGGTAGGGTGTGTGTTGACTTTTGCTGTTTAACACGTCGCACATCCCTTGACATATTGGGTGACGAATTGGCGCATATCTGGCCACCAGTATTCTCTTGATGCCAGTTCGTATGTTTTCTGGATGCCTGGATGTCCCATTACTGCGGGATCGTGATGCAGTCTGACCACTTCTTGTCGGAGATCAAGATTTGGTGGTACGTATACCCTCCCCTTAAACATCACGATGCCGTCGTCCATTTTCCAGTCTTCGCTGTTGCCTATCAGTGGCTTTTTCTTGAGATGCCATACATTGTTTGTAGATTCCATAACTATATAATTTCTTGATGTTGTATCCCGGATTCTTTCTTGTAGTTCAATATTGATGCTATTGACAAATAATTCGTTAGGCAACAAGGTTACTTCTTCGTTGTCATGATTTCCCGGATCATGATCAGCTCTTCTTGACAGCGTGTCTGCTTGGGTTATTGTTTTGCCTGGATGTATTAATCGGACGTTGAATTGTGAAAAATATAGGCTCCATCTTGCTTGTCGTCGGTTTTATTTTTGTGCTGATCTAAAGTAAGTCAAATTCTTGTGGTCTGATAGGATGTGCACTGGATGTTTTGCGCCTTGAAGGTAATGTCTCCATGCTTCCAGTGCTCGTATAATTGCTAGTAATTCCCTGTTCGTAGATTTGGTAATTTCTTTCTGGTTCAGAAAATGTTTTAAAGAGATAGGCGCAAGGGTGCCACAACCCGTCAGTTCCTAATTGTCGTAATACTGCCCCTGTTGCCACTTTGGAGGCATCACATTCAATTTGAAATGGTCTTTCGACGTCGGGTATTTGTAGGATAGGTGCTTCTTGGAATTTGGCCTTGAGTGTATCAAACGCTTTTTGGCATTCTTGTGACCATTCAAACTTTTGCCCTTTCTTTGTCAGTTCGGTTAATGGTTTTGCCAAATGGGAATAGTTCTGAATGAATCTTCGGTAGAAATTTCCAAATCCTAAGAAACTTTGCACTTGTTTGACGGTAGTTGGTATTGGCCATTGGGCTAGACCTTCAAGTTTAACTGGGTCCATCGCAATTTGTCCTGGTTTGATGATTGCTCCTAGAAATTCGACTTCTGTTACCTCGAATTCGCATTTTTCTGCTTTGAGATATAGATCATGTTCTCCGAGTCTTTTGATTACTAGCTCGGTTCTTTTCCGATGTTCTGGAATAGTTTGAGAGAATATTAGTATGTCGTCCATATAGATTACTATCCATCCTTTAGATAGGTAGTCCTGAAAAATGTCGTTCATCATGGCTTGGAATGTGGCTGGTGCGTTGTATAGCCCAAAGAACATGACGGTGGGCTTAAATAGTCCTCTTGGCGTTTTGAATGCTGCTTTCCACTGGTCCTCATCTTTGATGCGGACATTATTGTATCCGGCCCGTACGTCTAGTTTGGAGAAGATTTTGGCTTCTGCTAATTGATCTGTTAAGTCTGAGATCAGTGGTAACGGATATACATTTTTTATCGTTCTGTCATTTAGATAACGATAATCTTGAATTGGCCGCATGCTTCCATCCTTTTTCTGGACAAAGAAGAAAGGGGAAGCCATGGGTGACTTGGATGGTCGGATATATCCTTTGGCTAGATTTTCATCGATAAATTTGTCGAGTTCCTTTCGCTCTGTTAGAGATAATGGATATGATATATTTTGCAATCTTTCGGTTTGAACTCCAGTTTTAGATCTATTGCATGGTCCCATGGTCTTGAGTCTGGGAATCGCTTGGCTGACTTCTTTTCAAAAATGTATTTGTATTGGTGAAGATATTCTGGCAGGAATTCTTTCGGATCTCGTGGGTTTTGGTTTTGCATTGCCTGAACGGCCAGTTCCGTTGCTTTGGTGACTCGGTTAATGAGCAGGCTAGCCTGGTTTTGCTTCTTCCATAGTTTCCCAATAGTCGCGCTTCCGGATTGACTCCATCGGTCTTCCTCTTCCCATGCCTCAATTTGAGTATAGGTTATTACTCCATCTTGTGAGTCAAAAATGGAAGTTGTTCCCAATCCCCACATAGGTACTCCTGGAGGTGGTTCATGCTTCTTCTGATAATCGCGGATCATCTGCTGTCTTTTGACTAATCTGGGGTCGAATTGGAAGATACCGGTGGTCCAGTCTACTTGGGGATTGTATCTTTTGATCCATGGTACCCCCAATATGGCATCATCCCTTCCGAGATTGGCAACATAGAAGTTGGTGGGTAGGCTGTGACCTCGGATGATAAAGTTGGTTTCCAGTCGATGAGTTACTGTTCCAATGGTATTAATGCTATCGTCTGCATTCCGGAATCGGATTGGGTGAGGCAGCCGAGTTGTAGGTAGTTGATATTGATCAATGATTCGTTGGTTGATGATTGTTGCATAGGCTCCTGAGTCAAACAGGGCCTTGATTCCGACGACTTTGGGGCCGTTTTCGATGTAACCGGTTAATAGATACGCTGATTTTCTTGATTCGCCGATGGTTACAAAGGAAATAGTATAGTCCCAAATTTCAGACGATCCCAGCGTCGGGGCGAGTTGTCCTGTCAAAAATCCGCCTCATTATAGTCCATTGATTCCGAACCAATGGCCTCGATATAAGCTTCTTCTGTCGGTTCTTCTTCCTCCACGACCCTAGCTTTCTGATCGGGAACCCTCTTCTTCTTCGGGCATTGTGCGGCTCGATGTTCTTCTTCTCGGCAATAGAAGCACGCATTACGTTGCATGAGATCTTCCCATGTCTTCTGGTCTAGCCGATTAGTGGTGATTGCTTGGACCGCGGGGTTTCTTGTAAACCTTCCCCTGAAATTGGTATTGCGCTCCGGCCCTGTTCTTATTCTTCGGCTTCCCTGGACTTTGTCTATGGCCAGGTTCCGAGTATAGGAGTGTTGTAATTCAGTGACCCAATCAAACCAATCGGTTATGGTTTGAACCCTTGGATGAATAAGCACCACTTGTTGTCGGAGATAATGTGGAAGTTTGAGTTGATAAATTGCTAGCAATGCCGTATCTTCTTTGATGTCGGCTAGCTGGCTAAGTCGCACAAATTCCGCATGGAACTCATCAATAATCTTGTAGTCATGGAATTTGAGATTCGTGAGTTGAACCAATGCTACCGCCTTTTCTTTGATTGGTGCAAAAACCGCGAGAAATCGGTTTTCAAAGGCTTCCCATGTTCCTAATCCTTTGGGAATTCTGTTGTCCTTCTTTTCCTGGGTGACTCGTACCAGGGTGTCGACCCACCATTCCGCTTTTCCGCCGATATATGAGAGTGCCATGACAATTCTGGCGCGATCAGTGACGTAATCGCTTGGCCTTCCTTCGAATAGAAGGTACAGGTCTCTCAGGAATTGTCGCGCTTCTTCTCTTTTCCCTTCAAATAGTCTTAGTTCTTTGACCCGAGCTTTGCCGGCTATTTTGGGAATAACAAATCGGTCTTTGTTGCCGTCAATGTCATTATCTGATGGGTCTTCATCTGGTCCTCCCGGACCTCCTGGTCCTTGGGGTCCTCCAGGACCTCCTGGTCCTTGTGGTCCACCAGGGCCTTCTGGGTCTCCGGGACCCCCTGGTCCATAAGGTCCTCCTGGACCTCCAGGGCCTCCTGGTTCTTCTGGACGTCGTCGTCCTTCTCGCCACTCTCTGAGTTCTTCTTCATCTTCTCGATCCAGTCTTGCTCTTGTTTGCCTTGCTTCTTCGGCTGCTGCAACCAGTAATCCGTGTGATTCTGCTTCCAGTTGGGGCGGTTCTCCTGATGTGTGCCGTACCAGTGATGAGATAGAATATGTTGCTGACATCTCGGGTACTAGTGTGGGATCCGTTGGCTGGATAACGATGGTTTCGGCTTCTCTGTCTGATTCTTCTGCAGAAGAGTCCCCTTTGGCTGGTCCTTCTGCCGTGGGATGTTCTTCAGTTCGTGGTTCGGGTTCGGGTAATGGTGTTCTCCTGATTTCTGGTGTATTAGTGATGGGAAGTGGTACGTTTGATTTCCCTGGGGTCGGTGCTGGAGTCCGGTTTCTGGATACTACCCTTGTTACGGGTTTTACGTATCTTGTTCCACTTGGTTGGTCGTTCTTAGTTGGTTTGAAATAGGTTGATCGAACTCCTTCAGGAAGTGGTGGCCCTTCTAGCAGCCTATTTGGACAAGGCTGGTATGTGCAAGTTCCCCACTCTGCGTTCGCGATGTGGTAATAAACGTCTTTGGATGTGTTTCTGTTGTACCGATGTAACTTCTGGCTGCACGTCAGGTTTGTTACCCAACTCATCCACTAATGCTGATGGGGATAGATGGGAGTGTCAAGTTCCCACTCGATGATTAGGTTCCTTGCGGCAATGTGTTCCTGGTAGCGGCGGAACAGCGGATGATCCTCTCTTCTCGGCAAATGAGTATCAGTTATTTCAATGATGTTGAGAAGGTCGGCAATCTGTGATTCAAGCCAGGCTTGGAGCGTTGGACTGGGAAACAAGGATGGCAGATATTGGAAATGACCGTAAACGTATCGGTGTGCTTCCAAAGTGTGATAGGCCACGTATCGCAATTCTACTCCTACTTGGCCGTCTATTTGTGGGTGTTGTCGTACGTAGTTTTCCAGAATCTGGGTGTTATGCTGGACAAGACGGATCTGGTTTTCCAGCCACTCCCAGTCGTAGATAGTGGGTACCGAATTTCCGGAACTTGAAGTTCTGTTGCTTCTTTCCGTAAAGATTCCCCGTGTGGATTCTTCAGCTAGGGTCCGTTCTTCTTCTTCTATTGTTCGCGCCCTGATGTCCGGGGTTCTTTCGTCTATGACCGTTCCTAAGAATCCCGACTGGCTTCCGGTTGATATGTTGAGCCTTCTGCTGATTCTGTGTGTTGCGGATTGTAGCGTTTGAGCTACTCTCCTTCGGAGACTTGTCCTTACACCATCGGTGGGTGAGGAATCCAGAGCTTCGATCTAATGTTAAGATCGATCTAAGCGAGGGATGCTATGGCCTTCGAGCGCGCAGCGAGATGTCGTGAAGATGTGAAGAGTGAATAGAACACCGTTCTATTCAGAAGCCTGATGATACAGATTAGGTGAACAAGAAGATCGAAGCTGGGGTTCCTTGATGGAAACCTCGGCTATTATATATAGTACAAGGTATCCTGCCATAAACGGTATAGTGTCGAGGCAGTACCATAGAAATGGAGTCATGAGGCTGCGGATGACTGAGCGGGGGTTATATATAGTTAAGCTGACAGATCTGGGTTTATATATAGAGAGGCTGACTGAGCGAGGAGATATAGATAGCAAGGATGATTAAGCATATGTAAAAGTGATGACAGAGAGACAAACAATGCATGCGGAAAGACAAAGAGTAAGCGGAAAGACAAAGAGTAAGCGGGATGACGACAAGGGACAAAGGACACGACAAAATGGTAAGAGACAAGATGATACTGGTCAGGGATAAGGGTAGGTTGTAACAAAACATACCACTTCCCATCACTAATACACCAGAAATCAGGAGAACACCATTACCCGAACCCGAACCACGAACTGAAGAACATCCCACGGCAGAAGGACCAGCCAAAGGGGACTCTTCTGCAGAAGAATCAGACAGAGAAGCCGAAACCATCGTTATCCAGCCAACGGATCCCACACTAGTACCCGAGATGTCAGCAACATATTCTATCTCATCACTGGTACGGCACACATCAGGAGAACCGCCCCAACTGGAAGCAGAATCACACGGATTACTGGTTGCAGCAGCCGAAGAAGCAAGGCAAACAAGAGCAAGACTGGATCGAGAAGATGAAGAAGAACTCAGAGAGTGGCGAGAAGGACGACGACGTCCAGAAGAACCAGGAGGCCCTGGAGGTCCAGGAGGACCTTATGGACCAGGGGGTCCCGGAGACCCAGAAGGCCCTGGTGGACCACAAGGACCAGGAGGTCCTGGAGGACCCCAAGGACCAGGAGGTCCGGGAGGACCAGATGAAGACCCATCAGATAATGACATTGACGGCAACAAAGACCGATTTGTTATTCCCAAAATAGCCGGCAAAGCTCGGGTCAAAGAACTAAGACTATTTGAAGGGAAAAGAGAAGAAGCGCGACAATTCCTGAGAGACCTGTACCTTCTATTCGAAGGAAGGCCAAGCGATTACGTCACTGATCGCGCCAGAATTGTCATGGCACTCTCATATATCGGCGGAAAAGCGGAATGGTGGGTCGACACCCTGGTACGAGTCACCCAGGAAAAGAAGGACAACAGAATTCCCAAAGGATTAGGAACATGGGAAGCCTTTGAAAACCGATTTCTCGCGGTTTTTGCACCAATCAAAGAAAAGGCGGTAGCATTGGTTCAACTCACGAATCTCAAATTCCATGACTACAAGATTATTGATGAGTTCCATGCGGAATTTGTGCGACTTAGCCAGCTAGCCGACATCAAAGAAGATACGGCATTGCTAGCAATTTATCAACTCAAACTTCCACATTATCTCCGACAACAAGTGGTGCTTATTCATCCAAGGGTTCAAACCATAACCGATTGGTTTGATTGGGTCACTGAATTACAACACTCCTATACTCGGAACCTGGCCATAGACAAAGTCCAGGGAAGCCGAAGAATAAGAACAGGGCCGGAGCGCAATACCAATTTCAGGGGAAGGTTTACAAGAAACCCCGCGGTCCAAGCAATCACCACTAATCGGCTAGACCAGAAGACATGGGAAGATCTCATGCAACGTAATGCGTGCTTCTATTGCCGAGAAGAAGAACATCGAGCCGCACAATGCCCGAAGAAGAAGAGGGTTCCCGATCAGAAAGCTAGGGTCGTGGAGGAAGAAGAACCGACAGAAGAAGCTTATATCGAGGCCATTGGTTCGGAATCAATGGACTATAATGAGGCGGATTTTTGACAGGACAACTCGCCCCGACGCTGGGATCGTCTGAAATTTGGGACTATACTATTTCCTTTGTAACCATCGGCGAATCAAGAAAATCAGCGTATCTATTAACCGGTTACATCGAAAACGGCCCCAAAGTCGTCGGAATCAAGGCCCTGTTTGACTCAGGAGCCTATGCAACAATCATCAACCAACGAATCATTGATCAATATCAACTACCTACAACTCGGCTGCCTCACCCAATCCGATTCCGGAATGCAGACGATAGCATTAATACCATTGGAACAGTAACTCATCGACTGGAAACCAACTTTATCATCCGAGGTCACAGCCTACCCACCAACTTCTATGTTGCCAATCTCGGAAGGGATGATGCCATATTGGGGGTACCATGGATCAAAAGATACAATCCCCAAGTAGACTGGACCACCGGTATCTTCCAATTCGACCCCAGATTAGTCAAAAGACAGCAGATGATCCGCGATTATCAGAAGAAGCATGAACCACCTCCAGGAGTACCTATGTGGGGATTGGGAACAACTTCCATTTTTGACTCACAAGATGGAGTAATAACCTATACTCAAATTGAGGCATGGGAAGAGGAAGACCGATGGAGTCAATCCGGAAGCGCGACTATTGGGAAACTATGGAAGAAGCAAAACCAGGCTAGCCTGCTCATTAACCGAGTCACCAAAGCAACGGAACTGGCCGTTCAGGCAATGCAAAACCAAAACCCACGAGATCCGAAAGAATTCCTGCCAGAATATCTTCACCAATACAAATACATTTTTGAAAAGAAGTCAGCCAAGCGATTCCCAGACTCAAGACCATGGGACCATGCAATAGATCTAAAACTGGAGTTCAAACCGAAAGATTGCAAAATATATCATATCCATTATCTCTAACAGAGCGAAAGGAACTCGACAAATTTATCGATGAAAATCTAGCCAAAGGATATATCCGACCATCCAAGTCACCCATGGCTTCCCCTTTCTTCTTTGTCCAGAAAAAGGATGGAAGCATGCGGCCAATTCAAGATTATCGTTATCTAAATGACAGAACGATAA
Source organism: Coriolopsis trogii (assembly GCA_020543525.1). Classification (NCBI taxonomy): domain Eukaryota; kingdom Fungi; phylum Basidiomycota; class Agaricomycetes; order Polyporales; family Polyporaceae; genus Coriolopsis; species Coriolopsis trogii. Next base: position 2,269,174 of record JAHYIO010000037.1, on the reverse strand, counting down.
AAAATGTATATCCGTTACCACTGATCTCAGACTTAACAGATCAATTAGCAGAAGCCAAAATCTTCTCCAAACTAGACGTACGGGCCGGATACAATAATGTCCGCATCAAAGATGAGGACCAGTGGAAAGCAGCATTCAAAACGCCAAGAGGACTATTTAAGCCCACCGTCATGTTCTTTGGGCTATACAACGCACCAGCCACATTCCAAGCCATGATGAACGACATTTTTCAGGACTACCTATCTAAAGGATGGATAGTAATCTATATGGACGACATACTAATATTCTCTCAAACTATTCCAGAACATCGGAAAAGAACCGAGCTAGTAATCAAAAGACTCGGAGAACATGATCTATATCTCAAAGCAGAAAAATGCGAATTCGAGGTAACAGAAGTCGAATTTCTAGGAGCAATCATCAAACCAGGACAAATTGCGATGGACCCAGTTAAACTTGAAGGTCTAGCCCAATGGCCAATACCAACTACCGTCAAACAAGTGCAAAGTTTCTTAGGATTTGGAAATTTCTACCGAAGATTCATTCAGAACTATTCCCATTTGGCAAAACCATTAACCGAACTGACAAAGAAAGGGCAAAAGTTTGAATGGTCACAAGAATGCCAAAAAGCGTTTGATACACTCAAGGCCAAATTCCAAGAAGCACCTATCCTACAAATACCCGACGTCGAAAGACCATTTCAAATTGAATGTGATGCCTCCAAAGTGGCAACAGGGGCAGTATTACGACAATTAGGAACTGACGGGTTGTGGCACCCTTGCGCCTATCTCTTTAAAACATTTTCTGAACCAGAAAGAAATTACCAAATCTACGAACAGGGAATTACTAGCAATTATACGAGCACTGGAAGCATGGAGACATTACCTTCAAGGCGCAAAACATCCAGTGCACATCCTATCAGACCACAAGAATTTGACTTACTTTAGATCAGCACAAAAATAAAACCGACGACAAGCAAGATGGAGCCTATATTTTTCACAATTCAACGTCCGATTAATACATCCAGGCAAAACAATAACCCAAGCAGACACGCTGTCAAGAAGAGCTGATCATGATCCGGGAAATCATGACAACGAAGAAGTAACCTTGTTGCCTAACGAATTATTTGTCAATAGCATCAATATTGAACTACAAGAAAGAATCCGGGATACAACATCAAGAAATTATATAGTTATGGAATCTACAAACAATGTATGGCATCTCAAGAAAAAGCCACTGATAGGCAACAGCGAAGACTGGAAAATGGACGACGGCATCGTGATGTTTAAGGGGAGGGTATACGTACCACCAAATCTTGATCTCCGACAAGAAGTGGTCAGACTGCATCACGATCCCGCAGTAATGGGACATCCAGGCATCCAGAAAACATACGAACTGGCATCAAGAGAATACTGGTGGCCAGATATGCGCCAATTCGTCACCCAATATGTCAAGGGATGTGCGACGTGTTAAACAGCAAAAGTCAACACACACCCTACCAAAGCCGGACTAATGCCAATTCCACATATACACAATCTTCGACCATTCAGCACTATCACTATGGACTACGTCACAGCTCTACCAGAATCCAATGGCTTCGATGCAATACAAGTGGTAGTTGACCATGACGTGACTAAAGCTATTGTGTTGACAGCGTGCACCAAAGAAACCAGTGCCATGGACACAGCCAAGATGTTGGAGCAAGATGTATACAAACGATTTGGTTTACCGGACCGAATTATCTCTGATAGAGGCCCTCAATTCATTTCACAAGCATACCAAGAATTGAATACCCTAATTGGAGTAAAAGGAGTATTGAGCACATCACACCATCTACAAACCGACAGCCAGTCGGAAAGAACGATACAAGAAATAGAGGTTGCATTGCGGATATATTGCGGAAACTACCCAGACACATGGAGCAACAAATTAGCGCAATTTGATTTCGCACACAATCACTGCACTCATTCAGTCACCAACCGATCACCATTTGAATTACTCATAGGATATCAACCGAAGGCTATACTAACAACCAAGCCAGCGGTGAAACATCCTAGCACGGAGGAAAGATTAGCCGACCTGCAGGAACAATGTAAACAAGCTCTGGCAAGCCATGACAAAGCCAATCTAGCCATGGCCAAACGATATGTAGGAGGCAACTACAAGTTCAAAAAAGGAGACAAAGTCTACCTTGAATCCACAAATCTCAAATTACCATACCCAAATCGGAAACTAGCACCAAAACAAGAAGGACCCTTTATAATCGATGATGTAATGGGACCTGTCACAGTGCGACTTCGATTACCTAAATCATGGAAGATCCACCCAGTGTTCCATGTGGCATTACTCACCCCATATCACGAAACAGTGGAACACGGGCCGAATTACCAATCCCCACCACCTGAGATTATTGGCGGAGAAGAAGAATGGGAAATAGAAGCAATCATTAATCATCGGAAGCCGGCCAGAGGCGGAGTCCAATACTTAGTCACATGGAAGGGTCAGCCTTCTTACGAAAACCAGTGGCTACGGGAAAAGGACCTCAAACATGCACAAACAATCCTAAAAACCTATAAAAAACGACACAGAATGGCTTGAACGAAACCATATCCCACTTTTCTTTTCCACCTACCATTCCGGGTGAACTCCAGTACCCTGACTACGATGCCCTCGCAAGTCCTCCTTATAATCCTACTCCTCTTCCCCCTCCAACAAGCCCTCGATATTTCCCTGCATCCCCAGAACCCTCAACTTTCACAGCCCCCCATCTTCCCACAGCCTCTTCTTCCTGTCTCGCCATGGCTCCCCTCCCTACCCGACCTATTCCTATTCATTCTTTTTTATCTGATTTTATACCTCCTCCCCCTCTTCCACCTGTCTTTCCAGCTTCAACCTCTCGCCAACCACACCCCCATTCCCACTTCAATCCTCCTCCATCTCCAGATCAATTCGCCGACCTCCCCGACCTCGAACCTATCCCCGGCCTCACCATCACTCGCGACCACGATGCCCCACCAGCAACCCCAACAGAACCAGCAACAACCCCGGAACTCCCGCAACCGCCGCCGCAACCGCAACAACCGCCGCCGCAACAACAACAACAACCAGCCCCGTTCTTCCTCCCCCCCGAGTTCTATTGATTCACACATGCACTTGTCCATCTCACGGCAACCGCCCACACCCTCATTTATTTGCTCCGATCGCAATCTGCTCCCATCCTACAACCACCTCCCCCGCCCCCAGACTGGGTTGTACAGCGACGGGACTCTCCACGACCGGGTGGGGTGGGTGCTGGCGCACCCGGACTTGGAGGGAACGGTGAAGGCACGGCTGATCGAGTACCCTGCGGCTCTCCGGTGGGTGCAAGCCTATCGGGAGTACGTACACATCAGGCCGGGGATCCAACAAGGGATCCTGTTGGCCGAGAGTTCAGGGGCGAACCAGAGGCACGTTCTGGCGGCCCTGGAGGACGCCTACGCGCGACTCGTCCGAGTCGCCGAAGATGCCCTGCGGCACCTCGCAGTGCACCCCTACATCACTCAGGCGTTGGGGGACTTGCTGCTGAGGAGACCCTGGGGGGGATCGCCCACGGAAACGTCGTCGACGGGGTGACAAGGATCAACCTTTGTCGTCTCCCTCTGAGCGATGAGGGGTGGGGCATTCCGGAGAGCAGATGGGACGACTCGGCCGCAAACAATGCGACCTGGGAATCGTTGGACAGTGACGTAACGAACATCGAGATCAACAACGACGATCTTCTGGAACAACACGACGCCCAAGTCGACAACACATTTCCTGATGGCAATGCAGCACCGTCAATGGACAACGTCGACTAGGTCTAGTGCACCTCTGGGGACCATCGGCCTTGAGAGGGGGGTAATGTTACAACCTACCCTTATCCCTGACCAGTATCGTCTTGTCTCTTACCATTTTGTCGTGTCCTTTGTCCCTTGTCGTCATCCTGCTTACTCTTTGTCTTTCCGCATGCATTGTTTGTCTCTCCGTCATCACTTTTACATATGCTTAATCATCCTTGCTATCTATATCTCCTCGCTCAGTCAGCCTCTCTATATATAAACCCAGATCTGTCAGCTTAACTATATATAACCCCCGCTCAGTCATCCGCAGCCTCATGACTCCATTTCTATGGTACTGCCTCGACACTATACCGTTTATGGCAGGATACCTTGTACTATATATAATAGCCGAGGTTTCCATCAAGGAACCCCAGCTTCGATCTTCTTGTTCACCTAATCTGTATCATCAGGCTTCTGAATAGAACGGTGTTCTATTCACTCTTCACATCTTCGCGACATCTCGCTGTGCGCTCGAAGGCCGTAGCATCCCTCGCTTAGATCGATCTTAACACATGGATACATCCGCGTATGACAGTTTCAGATAGTAAGGGCCCCTGGGCACATCTGGATTACGTAGGTATTGTACTGAGCAGATCGCCAGATTGAGAGGCACGCATCAGTCGGGCTTGCGCCCTCCTTCAACGCGCGGGGGCAGATGGCAGCATGAAGTCCAAAAAGTAACAGTCGGGGGCTCTCAGGTAGTCATGGAGTGATAGCGGTCACCCGTGACATGCAAGAAAGTGTGATGTTACCGTCACTTTGCAGAGTGACCTTTGTCCCCTTCTGAGTGTAACGCCGTGGTATGATATATGTGACATACACGTGAAGCATGATGTTACCGTCACTTTGTAGAGTGACTTTTCTGTTTTTCTCTGTGTAACGCCGTAATATGACTGATGTGACCTGCATGCGAGCGTAATGTTACCATCACTTTGCAGCGTGATTTCTCCCCCCCAAACCTCGGCTTACTTTGTAATCCAGGAACCGGTGTCTGAAGGTCCTTCGTGCCCGTGTTTTTCTCCATATCTGGCGCGACCACATTGTCAAGATGGCAAGATGCTATCCCGGCTTCTACAGCACATCCCGTTCCTTCATCTCGTCTGCAAGTTTTAATATCTTCAACTGGCTCTGCAACTGCTTGTGCTCACATACGCGCAATGATACCCAGCCCACTCATTCTGTCCATGGTTGCTTGGTACAGAGTTTGTCAAACACTTCTTTGGCCTAGCTCGGTCCCTCCTCCCCAACTTCACATACGCCAAGCTATTGAAGCTTGTGAAACATGTAATGCTTCGTCAACACATTCTCTTGACAGGAGAATTTAGTAACATGAAGAAGGAATGCGACTCTCGGGCAGGATACATCCTCGACTATAACGCCACACCACTTACCCCAGAGGAGCTTGTCAACGCTTGTGCTGTGATATCCAAGAGTCAGCTGGATCAGCTTGTGGTACTTGCTTTTGAAGAGACCTTACAAATATCGAAACAACTATTGGGACCCCCGGTCTCTTCCCTCCCTCTCAAGCTTTCACTGCTCGAGTCACCAGCTGCGCACCGCCGTAGAAGCAATGAAGACAACGAGGACGGGGATGAGGACAATGACAATGATCTAGAGGACAACTCACTAGACGAGGGTGGTGAGCCTGATGGAAACAGGAGTATCGATCCTGCGTGAGCCTCCATCAGCATTCAAACCGAAGACTCTGCTCAATATGCGGCACGGTACATGGCAATATCGGCGGACTACGAGATAACATTGGCAGAGCTCAACACGAACACCAGCGAAGAGCTTGCACCCCCACTCTGTCTTGAGTTTGGACCATTACTTCCTCCTCCTTAGGTATCTCAGGCAGTACAGGCTCTGCGGAGCAAAATCAATGTTGCTACTAGCTGTGCTGGTCTCTCACACCTCTCGCTGCAGCTATATCTCCCACTCACCTATGTAAGTTGTCTCCTCTCTGATGCCGGAGCCCGACATTTAAGTCACATTATATAGGGTAACACACAGACTACAATTCATGAAGATGACACTGAGGAGGAGAAGGAAGAGGAGGAGGCTCCGGCAACTGTGTTCACATGCAAACATGGGAGCATCAACTTGAGGACTCACACAAATGCAGCTGACCTCCTTTACCATCTCGGACCGAACACCATGACCGGTCCTCCTCACTCCGCTACACTCAAGCCCAACCTGATGCCCCAGTGGTGTTCGCTGGTGAAGCGGGGGGTGCAGAAGTTGACAACTGCGGGAGGCATGGATGGGGACCAGAAGTTGTCGGGCCCTCAGGTGACCAAGAGGCGGTGAGATTCAATGCATTGACACAATCGATTGTTTCTGGTAGCATATACAGGCATAATGTATATCATAGATCCAAGGTTGAGTAGCAAGACGAATCCAGAGCACGAATACGAGAGAACGAAGCCGCGACGAGATAGGTCTCTACTACAGCGTGACATAGCAGCACATGAACTCTAAGCACCCGTGACTATATTACATCCCTATCCGACTTTGCATATCCCAGGCCCATAAGTTTGCGTATTTAAGGCCGAAATTTGGGGGTCAAAATGGACAGACCCCGGGGGAGTTGCCCGGGTCAGACTGTACAGGTGGGAGACAAAAGAATGGGTAAAGGGATGGTCACTGTGAGAACGAGGCATGCGGTCATATAAAGGGGTGTGTACAAAATGAAAAGGGGGTCAGAGTAGGAAATTGAAGCTTCCAGGAAGGCGAAAGGGGTGCTAGTCCACTGACCATGACAGTACTAGTCTTTGATGCCTGGGAATGACTGATATGGCTTAACCCTCTAGCTACACCATAGCTTTTAGCACTATGCCCATATGCATCTTCTTGTTCAACTAGTCATGACTAGTATGCGGTGACTACCTAGTCATTTTTGACTAGTTGCCCTCACTGAAGAGGCTCAAATGGGGGGTTAAAGTAGTCTAGGTAGGAGGACTGGGTGGTGGCTGGGGGTCCAAGAGGAATGGGGATGCCTCCAGACAACCCAGGCAGATTATGTGGAGTAATAGCATGTTGGGAAACACAGTTAGGAGAGCATATTGAGCTGGGCTGGGCAAGTATGTGGGTAGGGGAACGAGGACATATAGACTCCACTCAAAAGCCCAGGTAGATCAGACTACTACCCTCAAGACAACCCCATAATGTCCAGGTCTGCCCAGAGGGGCCCCTGCTATTGTACACCTGAGCGCTGGAATACCCCGTTTCGCCACAATGCCAAATGCACATTTTTTGCGCTACTTATCTCCAAGTAGCCCAGATTGACCACGTGCACAAGGAATAGCAAGACATCATACAGGTATCAATATTACAAGCCCAATGTCATATGCATCCAAACACAGCCGTCACAAATCATGCCACCATGCCATTCGGATCCAACTTGCGGACCATCTCGTTGTCGTGCTCGCGCTTCATCTCCGTGCCAGAATCAACCCCGGAGGGCCATGTGATCGACATGTTGATCTCCACCGGATACCTCGCCTCACTCTCCTTCCCGCACCAGTCAAAGTCAATCAGCATCGCCCCTGTGTCCGTCACCAGGATGTTCGGCCGTCGCAGGTCGCCGAAGACGAGCTGTGCATCGTGCAGCGCCTTCACCGCCTTCTTCACCGCCTCGAGAGCTCCCTTGTTGAGCCACTCGCCCGAGTTGCGCTCGCGGACAAAGTCCATCACGACCATACACAGCCCGCCGAGCTCATCGACGCACTCGCAATAATGCAGGGTCGGCGCAAGGCCTCTCTTCGCCAGCAGTTCGTGACCCTCCTTCCCGTACCGCTTCACAAACTTGACCACGACGTCAAGGGCCCGTGCGTCAGGACCGGCACCGACGGGTCTCGCGAGCGCGCGGAAGACAGCTTTGTCTTTGTTCGCGCCCACGGGATCTGAATCCAGCCGTGCAATGTACTCGAGCGCGTACTTCTCGTTGTCCTTGACGAACGTGTTGAACGTAGGGCCGATGAACGGAGGCGGTAGGTCGACTAGGGACAACGCATCCTTCCCTTTGCGCCGTTTGGCCGCACGCTGGACCTCGTCCTTGGGCTGCAGCTCCGCGTAGTACGTCTGGAGGGCTTGTCTCACGTTCTTCAGCGCACGTAGCATACGCGCCACGCGCTTCACCGTGTCCTCCATCATTTCGTTCCCCTGCGGCCCGAGAAAGATGTACCCGCTGAGGCGCTGTGCAATGAGGACGTGCGCAAAGACAGCGCCCGCAAAAATGATGTACGGCCCGCAAATCCCGATGAGCATAACGGGGCAGCAGGAAGCGTCCCGGAGGGGTCGGGCCTATGCATATGATGTCGCTGCAAGTTCAGGTGATAGAATGCTCGGAGGAACCTCACCTGCGGCGAGCTAAACGTCGTGGCGTAATCACGCTCCGCCTGCGCGAGTGCATCGCTACTTCCTTCCCCGATTTCGTTCCTGATTTCCGTGAATTCGTATGGAACCGCCAAGTTCACTACTGAGCAGTATGTCTCGAGCAGAAGGTCTGCGCGAATGGTTCCGGGTGCCAACACAGACGGGGCATCCACTGAAATCCCTTCGCGAGGATACAATGCAGTTGACCGAAGGGCCATGCTTCGATCCCTCCCAGTCTCGTAAATCCCGAGAGCGGCAACGACAACTTTGTATGCGCTAGCGAGATCGTGGGGCGTGAGTACCGCTTCACGATTGTCCAGAGCACGGGCGAATGTGGCAAAGGCCGGGAAATAGGGCGCAATAGGAGGCGGCTGCAGCGCGCAGGGACGCCAATTGTACACAGCGTCAGGGTTCTTCGGGTCCTGAATGACTCGCTGCACCGATGCCTTCGCAGCCGCCGAAGGAGCCACACGTTCGTAGGCTCGCTGAGCAATGTCTTCGCGACCTGACAGGCATACTCAGCGCGCGTTGCCACACAAATCAGGAAAGTACTCACTCTCTTTCGAACCGGTGAGAGCTGGGAGGCGTGATCAGTCGTGTTACAGACAAATACATAGGGACGTCTCCATGAGCACGCACCTGCTTTGCTGGCGACGATGAAATGCAGGTTGTCGCGAGGTGGCCCACCAGGGAAGAGTTTGTTGAGCTGATGGAACTCCGTGATTATCCTGTCCTCGTCATCACAATGCTGCCGAAGCCATTCACGACCACGCTCGACCAAAGTCTGCGGTGGTTCAAGGGGCAGATCGAGAGGCTAGAGAACATGAGAAGAGCGGCTCGGAGCCAACGGCGATGATGGACATACAGCGTAGAAGGCAACTGGTACTTTGACGATGTGGTTCTTGAGAGCCTCCTCTTCTCGTAAGAGTCGCTTCCACAATACTCCGAAGTCGATATCATCATCAGAAGAGCGTATAACAAAGAAAGGGCGGCGATCCCAGTCAGGATCAAGATACAAGAATGTGCAGTGAACGTTGGTCATGGTTGTGGTTCAAAGTCAAGGAGCGTCATAAGCGCTGGCGAGGACGCTCTGGAAAGCAAGTCCCACGTGGCCCCGCGAGCATGTCGGGATCCCGCCTTCAACCAGCATCCGCCATCTCCTCCATCCTCGTCTCCATCCGCGAGCTTGACTAACTGTGCCGAGACAGATGTGTTTCGATTGCCAGGCTCGTAAGCCGACATGGTCGAGCGTGACGTTTGGTGTGTATATCTGTCTCGACTGCTCGAACGTGCACCGCAACATGGGTGTGCACATCAGCTTTGTCCGGTGAGTGTTCGTTTGGGCAAATGACAGGCAGTCTCATCTCCTTGCAAGGTCGACAAACCTAGACAGCTGGCGGCTCAACCAGCTCCGAACCATGAACATCGGCGGAAACACCTCCGCCACCGACCTTCTCACCAAGCACGGCGGCACAGCCCTCCTCCAGGACTCGGACACGAAGAAACAGTATTTGAGCCGAGTCGCGGAGCTCTATCAGGAGGAACTTGCGCTGCGAGTGAAGGAGGATGCTAGGAGGTGCGTTTCTACTCTGTCTAGCGCATGCATCGATGCCAGCAAATGGCTACAGATATCCCGACAAGATTGTCGTTGACGGGGTTGAGGCTGCCCCCGCCCCTGCTGCACAAGCCGCAGACGACGACGACTTCTTCTCGTCCTGAGACAAGCCTGCGAGCCCCAAATCCTCCATCACCTCTTCCAAGCCCTCCGCACCACCTGTCATCGGCCACTCTGTCAGCGCCAACACGGGCCCTCGTACAGTGAGCTCCGCTTCGCTCCGGTCGAACTCTACCACATCTACTGCCTCAAGACCAGTCTCCACGCTCGGAGCCTCTGGCTCAACTCCTCCACCCCCTTTGTCGCCAGCACGGCCTCTGCGGCTCCCAAAAATCCAAGCTCGGCGGTCTGGGTGCGAAGAAGGCGGCTCCTGTCGACTTTGCAGAGGCAGAGCGGAAGGCAGCTGAGGAAGCGGAGCGTATATGCCAGCTTGGGTACGACCGCTAGCGGGAAAAGGCTGAGGAGGAGGCTCGTGCACGGGCTGCTGAGCAGGCTGCCGCGACAAAGGCCAAGTCGCTATGACAAAGCCCGTCGCTGCTGCTCTCGTTGCCCCGAAGGGGAACACACAGGACATGGAGCGGCTGGGGATGGGCATAAAGCGTCTTGGGTTCGGAGCAGTCTCGGCTGCGGCGGCAGCTTCGACCAGGTGAGACCATCGTTTGGTCGTGGTCTGCAAAACCGTTCACTGACTCGTCTTCCGACCATCAGCGCAGCAACCTCTGAGGATGCACCCACTTTCGCGCGCGAGAAGTTCGGGAACCAAACGCCGATCTCGTCGGACATGTACTTTAGGCGTAACTCGTACGACCCGAACGCGATCGCGCAGGCGCAGACGTGGCAGTCGTTCCAGGGCGCGCAGTCGATCTCGTCGAACCAGTACTTTGGCAAGGAGGAAGAGGAGATGGGTGGCGTCGGTCACAGACAGGACGGCGGGTTGCTGGACGCCGGCTGGGCTAAAGTTGGCGGCGCAAGACGCGATTTCCGAGGTTCTCGCGAACCCCGACGTTCTGCACGTCGGGGTAAGCATCCTTCAAGGCGCTCTCAAGGTATGTGACCATCTGCTTCTAACCCCATACCGGGGTCCCAACAGATCTGTGTTGCAGCTCTCCGGCTACCTCGCGCAATCGTCTGAGCGGTAGTACGCTGCGTCATCGTCACGTTGGGTTACACGGTCGCCACTCACGGCGGGCAAGAGGCTAGAAAAGGCAGCAAGAAATGTCCAGAAAAATCTCCACCAAGGCGACCTGGGGGGAAACGTCTTAAGTCATAATGCGCCACCTGATATGTGACATTGCTTGATACTTATCCTGGGATGAAAATGTTATCTGTGTTGCACCCATTCTCCTATTCTAAATAGGTGTCATCTTTGACGCTCAGAAAGGTTGGGTTGTTAGAAAGGAAAGTTTCCTGATGGAAAGATAGTAGTCAAGAAGCTGACCTGCACAGAACCTTATAATATCATGGTTATCTCTCATTTTGGGCAGTCAGAAATCTCACAGGGAATGTTACCCTCACAGTAGACCATTAATTCCTTGTAACGTCGGTTAAATGTCAATAGAATGTTACCTTCTCTGTAATCCTTGTTAGCATCATGAAAACCAACAGAAATTTCATATTTCTTGATCATTCATTAGTGATTGAAAGTCAGGTCATAAGACCAGTTGTGACCGTTATAATGACCGGACATAACCAATATTTGACCTGACTTTGTCCGGAATTTTTACAGTCATGTTAAAGGTTAGGTTACGGTTATAAATTAGAGGATATTGTGGCGGACTGGTCATGACCGGCTATGACCGGTCCATGACCGATAAGTTATCAGGATGATATAAGTGGCATTGACATTCATGGCCACAAGATAGAGACCTACAAGTGAAGGATTCCCGACATCCAAGAAGGCCATGTTTTCGGGAACCGAGAAATAGGATTGCCTCCACACGGCAACGCTCAACACCACACTATATCGCGAGGACCCGCATCCGCTCCTCCTCACACTGCTTTGTTTGACACAGCGCTCCTCCTCACACTGCTTTGTTTGACACAGCACTCCTCTGTGAATCACCGCTTTGCATTGCAACAACAAAAATTGCAACCCTGCACTGCACCCCGCCAAACCTTTGCAAGACCGCACCCCACCTCAACCGACAAAGCACTGGCCCAGCTTCACATCGCGCAAGACATCCTCGATGCATCTCGCCTACTTTACGCCACACGACCCCGCACTTCACTCTTCCGTCATCGGCCCTAGCCGAGCCTATTGAACATGCTTGTTCCGCGTCAATCTAAAGAGCGCCCTTTACATCCGCGGATATGGCGACCCACCCCACAAAACTCCTCTTCGCGCCTTTACCAAGCAAGCACAACGACTTTAGCTCCGCGCCAAGCTATGCTTGAAGGCCTTACGCATTCGCGTATGGCGACGCACTTGAAATAACTCGACAGGCGCGCCTCGTCCCACTGAGCATGCGACTCCACGCCACGCTACGCCCTGTACGGGGAGCCAAATGGCTCCCCAATAGAGCAACCATTGTCCGGATACTCGTACTCCGTAGACACAGAGAATGAAGACAGGATTGATAGCGACGTCGGGACCACAGAAGCGAAGGCCTCAAAGTGCGCCATCTCACAGCCTGGAAGGGACCATATGACACTGCGCATCCCCGCACCTGAGAGGACTCCACACTAGGACTCCGTATACTCAGCCAGGTACTAGCTCACAAGGGGCTCAATCACATTGCTATATCTCTGACCACGCAGCCTCACTCTCCCTTCGGGTGCGATGCACTAGGACAACACCTTACAGTGACCTATGGGCATATCTGCCCTGCACTATATGGCATCTTGCACGCGCATCTGCTCCAGCCTCTAGACGGTTCCGAACGACGCAACTCGGATGCGCTTGGATGACGCCTTATGGTGTCCATGATATGGCGCCGTGTGTTACAACCTACCCTTACTTCTGACCAGTATCGTCTTGTTCCTTACCATTTCGTCGCGTCCTCTGTTCCTTGTCATCATCCTGCTTACTCTTCGTCCTCCCGCATGCATTGTTCATCTTTTCGTCATCACCTTTACATATGCTTAATCATCTTTGCTATCTATATCACCTCGCTCAGTCAGCCCATCTATATATAAACCCAGATCTGTACCACATCACGAATGCAGAGTGGGAAACTTGCACATACCAGCCTTGTCCAAATAGGCTGCTAGAAGGACCACCACTGCCTGAGGGAATTCGAGCACCCTATTTCAAACCAACCAAGAATGACCAACCAAGTGGAACGAAATATGTAAAACCTGTGGCAAGGGTAGTATCTAGAAATCGGACTCCAGCACCAACCCCAGGGAAATCAAGCATACCACTTCCCATCGCTAATACACCAGAAATCAGAAGATCATCACTACCAGAACCAGAACCACAGGCTGAAGAACATCCCACAGAAGGACCAGCCAAAGGAAACTCTTCTTCAGAAGAATCAGACAGGGAAGCAGAAACTATCATTAGCCAACCAACGGATCCCACGCCAGTACCCGAGATGTCGGCAACATATTCCATCTCATCACTGGTACGGCACGCATCAGGAGAACCGTCCCAACCGGAAGTAGAACCACGCAGATTACTAGCCGTGGCAACCGAAGAAGTAAGGCAAACAAGGGCAAGACTGGATCGAGAAGACGAAGAAGAACTTAGAGAATGGCGAGAAGGACGACGACACCCAGAAGGGCCAGGAGGCCCTGGCGAACCCCACGGACCAGGAGGTCCTGGAGGACCCCAAGGTCCAGGAGGTCCAGGAGAATTGGATGAAGATCCATCAGATGATGGCATTGGCGGCAACAAAGACTAATTTGTTATTCCCAAAATAGCCGGCAAAGCCCGGGTTAAAGAACCGAGACTATTTGAAGGAAAAAGGGAAGAAGCGCAACAATTCCTGCAAGACCTGTACCTTCTATTCGAAGGAAGGCCAAGCGATTACGTCACTGATCATGCCAGAATTGTCATAGCACTCTCATATATCGGCGGAAAAGCAGAATGGTGGGTTGACACCCTGATACAGGTCGCCCAGGAAAAGAAGGCCAATGGAATTCCCAAAGGACTAGGAACATGGGAAGCTTTTGAAAACCGATTTCTCACAGTTTTTGCACCAATCGAGGAGAAAGCGGTAGCATCAGTTCAACTCACGAATCTCAAATTCCATGACTACAAGATCATTGATAAGTTCTATGCGGAATTTGTGCGACTTAGCCAACTAGCCGACATCAAAGAAGATACGGCATTGCTGGCAATTTATCAACTCAAACTGCCACATTATCTCCGACAACAAGTGGCACTCATCCATTTAAATGTTCAAACTATAACCAATTGGTTTGATCGGGTCACTGAATTACAACACTTTTATACTCAGAACCTGGCCATAGACGAAGTCCAGGGAAGCCGAAGAATAAGAACAGGGTCGGAACGCAACACCAATTTTAGGGGAAGGTTTATGAGAAACCCCACCATCCGAGCAATTACTACTAATCGGCTAGATCAGAAGACGCGTGAAGATCTTATGCAACGTAATGCGTGCTTCTATTGCCGAGAAGAAGGACATCGAGCGGCACAATGTCCGAAGAAGAAGAGGGTTCCCGATCAGAAAGCTAGGGTCGTGGAAGAAGAAGAAGAACCAACGGAAGATGCCTATATCGAGGCCATCAGTTCGGAGTCAATGGACTATAACAAGGCGGATTTTTGACAGGACGACTCGCCCCGACGCCGGGATCGTCTGAAATTTGGGACTATACTATTTCCTTTGTAACCATTGGCAAATCAAGAAAATCAGCATATCTATTAACCGGTTACATCGAAAACGGCCCCAAGGTCGTCGGAATCAAGGCCCTGTTTGACTCAGAAGCAGATGCAACAATTATCAACCAACGAATCATTTATCAATATCAAATACCTACAACTCGGCTGCCTCACCCAATCTGATTTCGGAATGCAGATGATAGCATCAATACTATTGGAACAGTAACCCATCAACTAGAAACCAACTTTATCATCTGAGGTCACAGCCTACTCACCAACTTCTATGTTGTCAATCTTGGAAGAGATGATGCCATATTGGGGGTACCGTGGATCAAGAAATACAACCCTCAAGTAAACTGGACCACTGGGATATTCCAATTCGATCCCAAATTGGTCAAGAGACAACAGATGATTCGCGATTATCAGAAAAAACATGAACCACCCCCAGGAGTACTATTGCGACCTGTGGTCAAGCGAGACGCGGAAGGAGACTGAGGTGTCGAGCGAGGGTGAGAGTACGAGTCTTGTGCAGCGAGAGTGGAGCAAGGTTCAACACACAGGGCTGGAGACAAGTTGTATTGAGAGAATGTAAGTGAACAAAAATACAGCGAGGCTCACCTGGAGACAAGAGGTCGAAACTGAAGTCTCCAGGTGGCAAGCGTCTACTACTTATATACGGAGAACAATAAGCGCTAGGGACAATAGGTCACAGGCGTGCACGAGAGCGCTGGAACAATAGTGGAAGCGCGGACAAAGAACAATGGAAATGAGGGGTTCATGACAGTACCCCCCTCCAAATGCTCATGTCCTCACGAGCGGCGTTGTGGTGGTACATATAGGTTGTGTGGGCCCGGTGCTGCAGGGAAACATGTATGGAAGTCTTGGATGAGATCTGCAGCATGTTCCAGATCTGCCGCAGCTTCCCATAAGTCGTGCTCGGGTCCATACCCTTTCCAGCGGACGAGGTACTGCAGCTTGTGCCAGCGACTATAGTACCTTGAGTCCCGGATCTCCGCAACCTCATATTCCTCTTCGCCGTCGACCTCAATGGGCGCTGGTTCTGGTGGTTTGTGACCTGGTATCGTGCTGGGTCGGTGAGCGTGGAGGAGGGATACGTGGAAGACTGGATGGATCTTCATTGTATGGGGGAGTTGGAGTTCATAGGCGGCGTTGCTGATTTGTTTCACAATCAGGTAGGGTCCCGCAAACTTGTCAGCGAGTTTCCTGGGGATGCCCACGATGCGCAGGTTGCGCGTGTCGAGCCACACCTTTTGGCCTTTGCGGAAGGTGGGTGCCTGTTGTACGTGCGTGTCGTGGTACTGCTTTATGCGCTCCGCTGTGAGTCGGAGTGCGGCTGTGGCGTCTTCGCGGGCGTTGGCAAGTTGCTGCAGTCGCGCATCTGCGTCCGCCACATGAGTGACTGGGTTGGCCGGAACGTGGAACTGGGGTTGATATCCTTGTGTCAGGAAGAATGGTGAGTAGCCTGTTGCTGAGTGGACTCGGGAGTTGAGTGCAAACTCCGCGATGGGCAGCCATTTAACCCAGTCTTCCCTCCTCTGGCTGCAGAAAGCGCGGAGGTACGCCTCGATCTCCTGGTTCAGCTGTTCTGTCTGACTATCGGTTTGAGGGTGATAGGCGGTTGACATCCCGCTCTTGATGCCTAGTCCCTTGAGGATGCTGCGGAAGAGCTCCGATGCGAACTGAGGCCCCCGGTTGGAGATAATCTTGTGTGGTAAGCCATGATGCCTGAAGTACCCGCGAATGAAGATATCGGCGGCCCCTCCTGCATTGATTTCCTCGCTGCAGGGCACTAGGTGAGCGAGTTTGCCATGGCGGTCGACTATGACCTGGATAGCGTTGAAGCCATCAATCAGCGGGAGGCCGACAATGTAGTCGCAAGTGACGATCTGCCCTGGGCCGTCCGGCACCTCGTTGGGTTTGAGTTGGCCGTGAGGCTTCCCTCTTGCAGGTTTTGTGCGTCGGCAGGTGTCACATGTGTCCACGTAGTCCTTGATGAACTTCCCCATATTGGGCCACCAGTAGTTACGTGAGACAAGCTCAAGCATCTTAAACTGGCCTGGGTGTCCGGCCAAGGGTGAGTCGTGGTGGACTTTGACAATCTCCGCGCGGAGGGATGCGTCCTTCGGCACATAGACCTTGCCGCGATACAACAGCAGGCCCGCTTTGACGTTCCAGTCGACCAGGTCATGCCGTAGACCCGCGGGGCCCAACTTCTCGACTGTCTTGAGGGCTTCAAGCACCTGTTCATCTTTGGCGGGACAAGCGCGGATCTTGCAAAGGAGTGACTTGTCGGCGGTGATAGTGGTGTGTCCGCGTCGTGCGGCCAGAATGCGGAACTGCTCGGGGCGTAGTACAACCTGCTCGAGGTTGTCTTCAGTGTCATCCACCTGGTGATCTGGGCATCGTGTGAGGGCATCAGCGCGTCCATTCGAAGTTCCTGGTTTGTGTGAGATGATAAAGTCAAAACGGGACAAATAGAGTGCCCATCGTGCCTGTCGACGCGTCAGGTATTGCGCACGTTTCCAGTACTTGAGGTTCTTGTGGTCCGACTGGATCTCAAACGTGTTGGGTAGGCCTTCGAGATAGTGTCGCCATGCCTCGAGAGCACGAATGATTGCCAGCATCTCCTTGTCGTAGATCTCATAGTTGCGTTCGGCATCAGACATGGACTCCGAGTGGTATACAACCGGGTGCCACTTGCCATCGTCCTGTAGTTGCGCTAGGACTCCACCCGTAGCGTAGCCCGAGGCGTCAACCTCAATCCGTGTTTTGCGGTTGGGGTCATAGAGACAGAGTACCGGGTTTCGTACAAATTGCTCCTTGAGCTCGTCGAAGGCGGTCTGCTCCTCTTCTCCCCACTGCCATGGCGTCTTGCCTGTGAGGCGATCGAGCGGTTTGCAGATCCGGCTGAAGTCCTTGATGAAGCGGCGATAGAAGTTCGCAAAGCCTCGGAACTTGCGTACATCAGATGCGTTGCGCGGGGTAGGCCATTCTGCGATGCCTTTGACCTTGACGGGGTCCATCTCTACGCGGTTGTGCGAGACCACCATGCCTAGATACTCGACCTTCGGGACCTCAAATTCGCACTTCTCCGGTTTGCAGAACAGATCGTACTTCTTCAGTTGTTCCAGCACCTCCTTTGTGACCGCGCGGTGTTCCGTGAGGTCGTTCGAGAAGATGAGGATGTCGTCGAGGTGGATCGTGAGTTTCCCTTCGACGATAAGGTCTTTAAAGATGTCGTTCATATATGCGGAGAACGTGCTGGGTGAATTCGAGAGGCCAAAGAACATGACATTCGGTTCAAAGAGGCCACGGTTCGTCACAAACGCTGCCTTCCATTCATCACCGGTCTTGATACGGATGTTGTTGTACCCCCAGCGGATGTCCAGCTGCGTGAATATCTTCGCGTTCTTCAGGCGGTCGACCAGCTCAGAGACCAACGGAATCGGGTAGCGATTCTTGACCGTGATGTCTTTGAGGCAGCGATAGTCCTGAACCGGTCGAAGGCTGCCGTCCTTCTTCTTGACAAAGAAGAATGGAGATGATATGGGTGATTTGGACTCGCTAATATAGCCCTTGGCCAGGTTCTCCTTGAGGAACTTGTCAAGCTCCCCCTGTTCGTTCGGCAACAGCGGGTAGACGCAAGAGTGGAACATCTTTGCGTTGGGCACAAGTTCGATTGCATGGTCATAGGGTCCGTGGTCTGGGAGGCATTCGGAGGCTTCTTTCGAGAAGACGCGTAGGTACTGGTGGTACTGCGGTGGTACGATCTGTTTGACCGTTTGCACCTCGCGTTTCTGATACTCCTGCTCGGCAAGTTGTTGGGAGTAAGTGTATCCTGCCATGGCAAACAGCTGAGGGCCGTCCGCGAGGTTGTGTCCTTCCTCCCAAGAGCTCAAGAGTGCGTCCTCTGATCCATCCCATGCCGTGGATTCCGGGTTGTCGTTGCCTTTGTCCGCCATCAGTGTCGCTCGTACCGAGCCCAGCTTTCGAACCTTTGGCCTCTGCCGAGAACGTCCACGCACCGTAGGCCATACCCCCGTATCACGCGTGTCCATCTGAGTGGGCGAAGGTTCTGGTTGCTGTGCCCGACACTTGTCCGTACACCGGGACAGACACATAGTGCCCTGGTCCCAGTTGATTTGCGGGTTGTGTCTGCGTAGCCAGTCAAGGCCGATGATGACGTCCTCTTCCCCAATGTCCGTCACCACGAGTACTACCTTTTCTCGATGCGTGCCAACCTGTAGATCCAGGATGGCAGCCTCAGAGATGGTTCCTGCGCAGTTCAGAGTCTGATCGATGTTGTAGAGGGGAATGGGGCGTTGCAGTTTGCGCGTCGCGACATGGTTGTCACGGACGAAGCGTTGACTGATAAAGGTGGTGGTGGCTCCGCTGTCCACCATCACCACTACTGATTTTTGTCGCCGTTTGCCGATAAGTTGTACTGGGATGTGAAAGTGCTGGCCCAAATGATTGATCTCATAAGTGATACCAGCGTCTAGTACAGCGTATCGACTGGATGTACAGGGACAGCCACACATGGCATCGAGTGTCGTCCTTATCAAAAATCCTCCGCTTTGTCCTGCTCGACAACTTGTGCGGTTGTGGTCGACGTGGAAGCCAGCTTCGCTTCCAGGCCCTTGATGATGTCCTCAAGTTTGCCGACTTGCGTGGCGGCCACTTTGTTGGATCGGCAGTTCCGCGCAAGGTGACCAACCTTGCCACAAAGGCGACAGGTTCGGGTCTCTACCTTGGGTGTTGCGGTGGCGGCGGACTTCTGAGGTTGGCGTCCCTTCCTCTTAGTTTGCCAGGGTCGGAACTGAGCTGCCTCGACCTGTGCGAGTGACTGCGCCATCTTCAGGACAACTCCCTGCGTCTTGCTGAGATCGGAGACGTCATTGGCGGTGACAGCGAGGTGACGTTGAAGATCTACTGGGAGTGCGTCTTGGTACCGTACACGTCCGTCTTCAGCCGATAAGGCTGTATGCGCAAGGAGTGCATTGAACTTGGCTGTCCACTCTTTAAGGTTGACTATCTTCGGACGATTTGCGCCCCGGCACCAGTGTTTGAGCTCGTCCAGAGCGGCTGCCTTGTTGTTGACGGCACAGAAATGGGTAGTGAAGTCATTTTCGAAGTTATCGAAGTCCGCCCAAGCTGAGTCGAGTTTGGCGTAGTAGGGTAGGGCCCAGGACGCTGCATCCACGGTCAGCAGGTTCAGAAGTGTCATAAACTTCATCCCCGTTGTGAACGAAGCGTCGGGGAGTAGTGTGAAGAAGGTCCTGGCCTGTGCAAGGTACGCTAACGCCTCTGCTCTGTCCTTTCCGTCGTACGGCGCGGGCATGAACATTTTGAGCATACTGTCCGACAGTGTAGAGCTCATGTTGGGTGAAGCACGACCGGAGCTTTGAGTTCGAGCAGGAGATCGTGGAGGGATGGGGGGTGGGGAATTCAGGTCAATGACGTCAGGTAGAGGTAGAGGGGTAGTGCGGTCAATTGACGTACGTCACTGTTCTAACCGCTCTGCTGCCAGTGTGATCCCCGGGGGTATTGGTGAAGCAGGTGGAGGTGTGGGTCATTGACTCGCTGGCTGGCTAGGTGCCCGTTGTGCTGCACCCCGCAGAGGTGGTCGTGATGTGTCGTGTGCGGGTTCAGCTGGCGGGTTAGCTAGTCAGTCTTGGATAAGTTTCTTGTTGTCGTCCGTTGGTTTGACAAATGGTGTGTTTCGGACGTTAATGAACGACTCGTAGCGATTGCCACACGGTTGTTGGTCACAGAGGAAGAATTTCTTGTGGATGGGGTCGTACGCGGCGTCCTCTACTGACTTCTCGTTGAAAGCGTGCGTCCAACGCTTACATGATGTAGGTCCTGGGGGTAACGCCAGGGTGGATTGGGTTTGATATTCACTGGCACTCGAAAGAGAGTTTCGACCTAGTGTCGCAACCTGTGGTCAAGCGAGACACGGAAGGAGACTGAGGTGTCGAGTGAGGGTGAGAGTACGAGTCTTGTGCAGCGAGAGTGGAGCAAGGCTCAACACACAGGGCTGGAGACAAGTTGTATTGAGAGAATGTAAGTGAACAAAAATACAGCGAGGCTCACCTGGAGACAAGAGGTCGAAACTGAAGTCTCCAGGTGGCAAGCGTCTACTACTTATATATGGAGAACAATAAGCGCTAGGGACAATAGGTCACAGGCGTGCACGAGAGCGCTGGAACAATAGTGGAAGCGCGGACGAAGAACAATGGAAATGAGGGGTTCATGACAAGTACCTATGTGAGGATTAGAAATAACTTTCACTTCCGAATCACAAGATGGAGTAATCGCCTATAACCAAATCAAGGTATGGGAAGAGAAAGACTGATAGAGTCAATCTGGAAGCGCGACTATCGGGAAACTATGGAAGAAGCAAAACCAGGCTAGCCCGATTATTAGCCGAGTCACCAAAGCAATGGAATTGGCCGTTCAAGCAATGCAGAATAAAAATACACGAGATCCAAAAGAATTCCTGCCAGAATATCTTCACCAATACAAATACATTTTCGAAAAGAAGTCAGCTGAATGGTTCCCGGACTCAAGACCATGGGACCATGCAACAGATCTAAAACCAGAGTTCAAACCAAAGGATTGCAAAATATATCCATTATCCCTAACGGAATGAAAGGAACTTGACAAATTTATAGATGAAAATCTAGCAAAGGGATATATCCGACCATCTAAGTCACCCATGGCTTCCCCTCTCTTCTTTGTCCAGAAAAAGGATGGAAGCATGCGACCAATTCAAGATTATCGCTATCTAAACGATGGAACAATAAGAAAATGTATATCTGTTATCACTAATCTCAGACTTAACAGGTCAATTGGCAGAAGCTAAAATTTTCTCCAAACTAGATGTACAAGCCGGATACAATAATGTTCGTGTCAAAGATGGGGACCAGTGGAAAGCAGCGTTCAAAACGCCAAGAGGACTATTTGAGCCCACAGTCATGTTCTTTAGGCTATGCAACGCACTGGCCACATTCCAAGCCATGATGAACGACATTTTCTGGGACTATCTATCCAAAAGATGGATAGTAATCTATATGGACGATATACTAATATTCTCTCAAACTATTCCAGAACATCAGAAAAGAACTGAACTAGTAATCAAAAGACTCGGAGAACATGATTTATACCTTAAAGCAGAAAAATGTGAATTTGAGGTAACAGAAGTTGAATTTCTAGGAGCAATCATCAAACCAGGACAAATCGCGATGGACCCAGTCAAACTGGAAGGTCTAGCCCAATGGCCGATTCCAACTACCGTCAAACAAGTGCAAAGTTTTCTAGGGTTTGGAAATTTCTATAGAAGATTCATTCAGAACTATTCCCATCTGGCAAAACCATTAATAGAGTTGACAAAGAAGGGACAGAAGTTTCAGTGGTCATAAGAATGCCAAAAAGCATTTGATAGACTCAAGGCCAAATTTCAAGAAGCACCTATCCTAAAAATACCCGATATTGAAAGACCATTCCAAATTGAATGTAATGCCTCCAAAGTGGCAACAGAGGCAGTATTACGACAATTAGGAACCAACAGGTTATGGCATCCTTGCGCCTACCTTTCTAAAACATTTTCTGAACCAGAAAGAAATTACCAAATCTACGACAGAGAATTACTAGCAATCATCCGAGCACTGGAAGCATGGAGACATTACCTTTAGGGCGCAAAACATCCAGTGCAAATCCTATCGGACCATAAGAATTTGACTTACTTCAGATCAGCACAGAAATTAAACCGACGACAAGCAAGATGGAGCCTATATTTGTCACAATTCAACGTCCAATTAATACAACAACCAGGCAAAACAATAACTCAAGCGGACGCTCTGTCAAGAAGAGCGGACTATGACCCAGGAAATCATGACAATGAAGAAGTAACCTTGCTACCTAACGAATTATTCGTCAATAGCATCAACATCAAACTACAAGAAAGAATTCGGGATACAACATCAAGGTGTCATGAACCCCTCATTTCCATTGTTCTTCGTCCACGCTTCCACTATTGTTCCAGCGCTCTCGTGCACGCCTGTGACCTATTGTCCCTAGCGCTTATTGTTCTCCATATATAAGTAGTAGACACTTGCCACCTGGAGACTTCAGTTTCAACCTCTTGTCTCCAGGTGAGCCTCGCTGTATTTTTGTTCACTTACATTCTCTCAATACAACTTGTCTCCAGCCCTGTGTGTTGAGCCTTGCTCCACTCTCGCTGCACAAGACTCGTACTCTCACCCTCACTCGACACCTCAGTCTCCTTCCGTGTCTCGCTTGACCACAGGTCGCGACAGCTTGGTAAAGACGCCCGCGGCTTATCACAGCACGTTACCATCTACTAAGATAAGTCCTCTACTTGCCGCATGTTGGAATGGCAGTTGGATAAACACAATGATGCAGGCTTGCTCGAGAATGCTCACAAAGGCTTGTTATGTCCTCGTCCCAAATCATCCGCGCAACACCGCACTGCATGGTGCATGGCACGGCACCACATGGGACAACTTGGCTCAACACGACACAGTCTCACTCAAGGACACTCATGAAGGCTCGGTATCACTCACTACAATACTGCCCAAGTTGTCCATATGACACCGCACAGTACCACACTGTGCATATATATCTGATCCTTATCACGGCTCCTTACCATACTTAGACAAGTTGTCTCTTGATTCCACACAGAATCGCTTGACACAATCACAACTCACCATATATATACTGAACAAAGGCTTGGTCGAACACTTTGTACGGGACTATTCTTGTCGACAACCACAGAACTGCAACAGGTAGAGCAGTTGACTATAGTAAGCACCAGAAGACTGTCGAGACTACTTAGAACAACAATTTCAAACTAAGCCCACTTTTTTCTCACCCAGAGGATGCCCAATTATCAGGTTAAATCTCCCAATTGGTTGAGATCATGTATATTTTGCATATTTTGCACCTATAACCTTTGACATGGCTTCAACCTGTCAATGGTGGATAACCTAGTTTGAATATATACTGACTCCGCTTAGCTTACCTTTGGCAAGAGGCGGTAGATTTACTTTGTACAGGTAGTGAACACTTCTTATCACAGGCTTGAAAAGTCTTGTACCAAAATAGCTATTGCATGGCCCATTCAGAAGAGGCTAGTAAACCTATCTGGTACTGCAGAGGGCTTGCCATGAAATAACTGATACTTCCCTGATACAAAGGGCAATAGGCTAAATTAGTACATGCTGAGAATAGCTTACTTAGGGCTGATCAGGATAGCCCTGAAAAAGGCATGCAATAAGTCACCTTGTACAAAGCAATTTAGTCTTCTCATGATAATGTGATAGTTTGCCCTTTTGCACAGCTATCCCCTAGCTATTGCATCTTGCAAAATTGTGGGTTGCCTGCAGTGTGCGCGCTCCACGTACCCGATTAAGTGATATACATATGTATCTAATCTTATCTACGTCCCAATATGTCTATCAATCTTACACTTGGGGACTGGCGTGGGCCGTCATTCACCACCATGGCCAAGCCATTCACTAAGGCCTGTGAGGCGGGACGAGAAGTTGACGTAGGAGCCTCAAGATCAATATGTCCATTCACCTCTCTATCGTTAAGAGCGGCAACAGGGTCATATGAGCCCTCAGAGATGGCGGGGTCAGAGTTGACGGTAAGTTGTGCATCACATCCCAGAATTATCGACTTCCTCTTCTCCAGAATCGTTTGAGTCGACATCCATGTCAGTGTCGCGGATGGTCACCGAGTCCACATCCAGCTCTGCCCTCTTGCCCTCCTCGCTCATGCCTGCAACATCGGGCACTATCACAGGCATACCAACAGGCTCGACAGCCTCTCTGCCAATGCATCCACGGTCATGGCAACTCAAGACCGCCCAGTGCCAGCTGTGTCCAAATCTGCAACCAACCTCGGAGTGATCATAGGCGGCACCATTGGCAGAGGAGTAGCAGTGGTCGTGCTGACCGCCGTGATCCTGATGTGATATCTCCAACGGACGCGTGTGCCATGCGCCGCTTGCAGTCCAATTGACGATACGTCTTTGCATATGCGTTGGTCCCACCAATCGAATGCTGACACTGGTGCATCCACTCACCCACTACAGATGTGCACCCATTCGGGACGTGGCGCGACGTCAATTCATCGCAGGTGCGCTCCTCAAAGATAGAAAGCACTTTCCCAGCGTCGGACACAGCAACGGATCGACCCTTCCGCTCCCCCACAACGAGTGTGGCCGTGGTCGTGAATTGAGCCTTGGATGGAGCGTTGGCCGATGCAGAGAGGGAGCGCTCAGTGATGGCGACTGCACCATCGCACTCTTCGCGAGGAAAGTTGCTGATGCGCTTCCTGCGAGGCACACGCATCAGCGACCCTCCGAGCCTGCCACCACCCATGGTACGACAGTCCCTCGACTCCGGGCTGAGATTGACGGGCGAAGGAACGTTGCCCCCGCCATATACGCGCAACTGATATGACAGCAATCGGTGGGTCGGTGGCCCTATGGTTCGTACATGGGACTCGCCTGAGACCATGCTTCTTGTTCAGCTCTCATAGCACCTGTCAAATGGCTTTTGTTGTTGTATGCCTGCCATACCATACGGTACATTGTGATAGTCTGCGATATACTCCTCCATAATCTGTCATTATTGTCAAGGAGATGCCGGTGTCATTGCTTCGCCGGACCACGTCCTTGCCAAACGTCATCTAGTTGTGGGGCAATTGACGGAGATGTGAGATTAGAAAGTCAGGCTTGGGGGTAGAATGACGAGTGCGCCTCTTACCAGAACACTTTATGTTGTCTCCTGCTGCTATAGCAATGGGTGATGCATGTGCAAGCATCCTGACTGGGTGTGAGTGGCAGAGAATATTTCCTGTCATAACATGGGCATAACCGAACTCGACAATGATGATGAACAGACGCACCACGTATGTCTCGCATATGTACGATGACTGCAGAATGCTATAACAAATAATACAGAGCCCCGCACGTTGGTTCATGGACACATCTGTCAATGCGACACACCACCCGTCCAACCGAAGATGATGAATGAATAACCAGAAAGCTAAGAGGACAATGCAAAGTGTGCTGCCGAAGCTGCCTGGGATGGAGGAGAACAGAAGTACACGCCGGATACCCAACCTTTGCCATACAACCAGTGGCGACCGTGTAACCCAACGTGACGATGACACAGTGTACTACTGCTTAGACGATTGCGCAAGGTAGTCGGAGAGCTGCAACCAGGGGGCACCCATCTGGTTGATTTCGCACATCGACCGTTTCAAGTTTGGCGCTGGACCCCGGCCACCTGTTTGAGGGGGGGTACTCGGATAGATTAGATAACTTCACGCTCTCTCACACACAATGACACGCTTGATGACTACCTACCTCCCTCCACCTTTTGGTGAGTCCGGTCTTTGTTATATATATACTAGATGACCCTTCTCGCTTGTTGTTGCTCTATTTTCCCCCGACCAGCTCATTACAGCATGTACTATGCCGTTGCTCTTGCCAGTGGGAGCTTACTGTAATCCAACCTCCGGTTCAGAGGCATCCAGGACATTCTCTCCTTGTCTGATAATGTACGATCCAACAATTAGTTGGAGTTATTGCATATATCAATGAAGTTAGGCTCCCCGCTCCCCGCACAATGAAAATATGCATGGTGGGCCATATACATGTGCTCACTACTACAGGACTTCCTGTCCGCAGAGCTGTGTATATGGACGTGAGAACACCTCCACTAAGTACTGCGATGCATACAGACAATTTATTTGATGATTCTGTGCTAGTAGCTACGACTTATTGACGCCACAAACAACGATCTTCAGCAGTTGGTGCATTTTCTCTGACTCTGACAATACTACCCTTAGCAAATGTAGGCGGTTCTGCTCAGTAAAATGACAGGTTTTCATCTAACACACTATATGTGGCATGATGTAGCATAGGAGAGACTTCTGATAAGAGCATGGCAGTAATACTTATTTAACGGACTCCAAGGGCAAGTCTGCCAGTGAGTACGATAATCAGATCTCGGACATGCACCCGAGGTGCGTTGGCGCTTGTCTTGGTCCAGATAAGATGAAGGGAGCTTGTCACCTGACTTCATCCGTCTATAATCGCTCACATTTTGTGGGCATGCAGGTTCAATCTCGCCATAATTTGACCTTATGTGAATGGGGTATCTACTTGTAGATCATTTTCTGGGTTTTGGTGAAGTTTAGAAGCACAGTGCACGAATAGTGGGCAAATCCGTCGAAATGGGGCTTTCAAGTTCAAATTGGGACCCCGGCCACCGATTTGAGTGGGGTACCACAGGGGTGGATGTCAGGCGTCAACCGGATGGGTGCCCCCTGGCTGCAACACAGATCTGTTGGGACCCCGGTATGGGGTTAGAAGCAGATGGTCACATACCTTGAGAGCGCCTTGAAGGATGCTTTCCCCGACGTGCAGAACGTCGGGGTTCGCGAGCACCTCGGAAATCGCGTCTTGCGCCGCCAACTTTAGCCCAGCCAGCGTCCCGTCGCTCAGCAACCCGCCGTCCTGTCTGTGACCGACGCCACCCATCTCCTCTTCCTCCTTGCCAAAGTACTGGTTCGACGAGATCGACTGCGCGCCCTGGAACGACTGCCACGTCTGCGCCTGCGCGATCGCGTTCGGGTCGTACGAGTTACGCCTAAAGTACATGTCCGACGAGATCGGCGTTTGGTTCCCGAACTTCTCGCGCGCGAAAGTGGGTGCATCCTCAGAGGTTGCTGCGCTGATGGTCGGAAGACGAGTCAGTGAACGGTTTTGCAGACCACGACCAAACGATGGTCTCACCTGGTCGAAGCTGCCGCCGCAGCCGAGACTGCTCCGAACCCAAGACGCTTTATGCCCATCCCCAGCCGCTCCATGTCCTGTGTGTTCCCCTTCGGGGCAACGAGAGCAGCAGCGACGGGCTTTGTCATAGCGACTTGGCCTTTGTCGCGGCAGCCTGCTCAGCAGCCCGTGCACGAGCCTCCTCCTCAGCCTTTTCCCGCTAGCGGTCGTACCCAAGCTGGCATATACGCTCCGCTTCCTCAGCTGCCTTCCGCTCTGCCTCTGCAAAGTCGACAGGAGCCGCCTTCTTCGCACCCAGACCGCCGAGCTTGGATTTTTGGGAGCCGCAGAGGCCGTGCTGGCGACAAAGGGGGTGGAGGAGTTGAGCCAGAGGCTCCGAGCGTGGAGACTGGTCTTGAGGCAGTAGATGTGGTAGAGTTCGACCGGAGCGAAGCGGAGCTCACTGTACGAGGGCCCGTGTTGGCGCTGACAGAGTGGCCGATGACAGGTGGTGCGGAGGGCTTGGAAGAGGTGATGGAGGATTTGGGGCTCGCAGGCTTGTCTCAGGACGAGAAGAAGTCGTCGTCGTCTGCGGCTTGTGCAGCAGGGGCGGGGGCAGCCTCAACCCCGTCAACGACAATCTTGTCGGGATATCTGTAGCCATTTGCTGGCATCGATGCATGCGCTAGACAGAGTAGAAACGCACCTCCTAGCATCCTCCTTCACTCGCAGCGCAAGTTCCTCCTGATAGAGCTCCGCGACTCGGCTCAAATACTGTTTCTTCGTGTCCGAGTCCTGGAGGAGGGCTGTGCCGCCGTGCTTGGTGAGAAGGTCGGTGGCGGAGGTGTTTCCGCCGATGTTCATGGTTCGGAGCTGGTTGAGCCGCCAGCTGTCTAGGTTTGTCGACCTTGCAAGGAGATGAGACTGCCTGTCATTTGCCCAAACGAACACTCACCGGACAAAGCTGATGTGCACACCCATGTTGCGGTGCACGTTCGAGCAGTCGAGACAGATATACACACCAAACGTCACGCTCGACCATGTCGGCTTACGAGCCTGGCAATCGAAACACATCTGTCTCGGCACAGTTAGTCAAGCTCGCGGATGGAGACGAGGATGGAGGAGATGGCGGATGCTGGTTGAAGGCGGGATCCCGACATGCTCGCGGGGCCACGTGGGACTTGCTTTCCAGAGCGTCCTCGCCAGCGCTTATGACGCTCCTTGACTTTGAACCACAACCATGACCAACGTTCACTGCACATTCTTGTATCTTGATCCTGACTGGGATCGCGGCCCTTTCTTTGTTATACGCTCTTCTGATGATGATAGATTCTTCGGAGTATTGTGGGATCAGCTCCTAGAAAGACAGGAGGCTCTCAGGAACCACATCGTCAAAGTACCAGTTGCCTTCTACGCTGTATGTCCATCATCGCCGTTGGCTCCGAGCCGCTCTTCTCATGTTCTCTAGCCTCTCGATCTGCCCCTTGAACCACCACAGACTTTGGTCGAGCGTGGTCGTGAATGGCTTCGGCAGCATTGTGATGACGAGGACAGGATAATCACGAGTGCTCATCAGCTCAACGAACTCTTCCCTGGTGGGCCACCTCGCGACAACCTGCATTTCATCGTCGCCAGCAAAGCAGGTGCGTGCTCATGGAGACGTCCCTATGTATTTGTCTGTAACACGACTGATCACGCCTCCCAGCTCTCACCGGTTCGAAAGACAGTGAGTACTTTCCTGATTTGTGTGGCAACGCGCGCTGAGTATGCCTGTCAGGTCGCGAAGACATTGCTCAGCGAGCCTACGAACGGGTGGCTCCTTCGGCGGCTGCGAAGGCATCGGTGCAGCGAGACATTCAGGACCCGAAGAACCCTGACGCAGTGTACAATTGGCGTCCCTGCGCGCTGCAGCCGCCTCCTATTGCGCCCTATTTCCCGGCCTTTGCCACATTCGCCCGTGCTCTGGACAATCGTGAAGCGGTACTCACACCCCACGATCTCTCTAGCGCATTCAAAGTTGTCGTTGCCGCTCTCGGGCTTTACGAGACTGGGAGGGGTCGAAGCATGGCCCTTCGGTCAACTGCATTGTATCCTCGCGAAGGGATTTCAGTGGATGCCCCGTCTGTGTTGGCACCCGGAACCATTCGCGCAGACCTTCTGCTCGAGACATACTGCTCAGTAGTGAACTTGGCGGTTCCATACGAATTCACGGAAATCAGGAACGAAATCGGGGAAGGAAGTAGCGATGCACTCGCGCAGGCGGAGCGTGATTACGCCACGACGTTTAGCTCGCCGCAGGTGAGGTTCCTCCGAGCATTCTATCACCTGAACTTGCAGCGACATCATATGCATAGGCCCGACCCCTCCGGGACGCTTCCTGCTGCCCCGTTATGCTCATCGGGATTTGCGGGCCGTACATCATTTTTGCGGGCGCTGTCTTTGCGCACGTCCTCATTGCACAGCGCCTCAGCGGGTACATCTTTCTCGGGCCGCAGGGGAACGAAATGATGGAGGACACGGTGAAGCGCGTGGCGCGTATGCTACGTGCGCTGAAGAACGTGAGACAAGCCCTCCAGACGTACTACGCGGAGCTGCAGCCCAAGGACGAGGTCCAGCGTGCGGCCAAACGGCGCAAAGGGAAGGATGCGTTGTCCCTAGTCGACCTACCGCCTCCGTTCATCGGCCCTACGTTCAACACGTTCGTCAAGGACAACGAGAAGTACGCGCTCGAGTACATTGCACGGCTGGATTCAGATCCCGTGGGCGCGAACAAAGACAAAGCTGTCTTCCGCGCGCTCGCGAGACCCGTCGGTGCCGGTCCTGACGCACGGGCCCTTGACGTCGTGGTCAAGTTTGTGAAGCGGTACGGGAAGGAGGGTCACGAACTGCTGGCGAAGAGAGGCCTTGCGCCGACCCTGCATTATTGCGAGTGCGTCGATGAGCTCGGCGGGCTGTGGATGGTCGTGATGGACTTTGTCCGCGAGCGCAACTCGGGCGAGTGGCTCGACAAGGGAGCTCTCGAGGCGGTGAAGAAGGCGGTGAAGGCGCTGCACGATGCACAGCTCGTCTTCGGCGACCTGCGACGGCCGAACATCCTGGTGACGGACACTGGGGCGATGTTGATTGACTTTGACTGGTGCGGGAAGGAGAGTGAGGCGAGGTATCCGGTGGAGATCAACATGTCGATCACATGGCCCACCGGGGTTGATTCTGGCACGGAGATGAAGCGCGAGCATGACAACGAGATGGTCCGCAAGTTGGATCTGAATGGCATGGTGGCATGATTTGTGACGGCTGTGTTTGGATGCATACGACATTGGGCTTGTAACATTGATACCTGTACGTAGGCTCGTCCCCAGCCTGTTCGGTGCCGAGATTACCGATTCAAGCTCCGTCGTAAACTCCTGTGAGGGCACCGAACAGGCTGGGCCAACTGGGCGCGCTTTAGGTGGGGGGTACCGTGTGAATTGAGACTTAGAGATTTCGCGCGTACAGGCTGCCCCCGTTTTGCCACTCTTGACCGCCGAAAGCGCATCACACCCGACCCGCCTGCCAAAAACTGTACTAACTGATAGCGGAGGTATCTAGGTATCGTATTATGCATGCAATATACTGGGCCATTAAGCGGGCTATTGAGGCCATGCTGTTTCGCAGTCGGATACTTCAAGACCAGCGTTGGCGCGTGCTGGGATGGGACCCATTGGTGACGAAAGATGTTACATCTCATACACAACATCACTCACGTTTGGCCGGCACCGTCACGGTATGTTTCTGAGATACCCTCATAACATTGTGTATTGACTTATTCACTCACTCACACAGCACGGGAGTGGCTCGCCATGATCACTCCCTATATTGATATTCTTCGCCGTCTTGCGACCCAAGTCAACCAGGATCTTGGTTCCCACCAAGGGACCAAGCATACGAGCCCCAACCTCGAGAAGGACATCGCAGAGCTCATGCTCTCACTTGCCAAGCACATCGCATGTACGCCCACAAAGCCGGACGTGTCATTAATGGTGAGAGCTCAGATGTGGTCCCTCACGCCGCCAGTGCAGGCTTGAACCGGATGACCGCACCTCTGCATGAGTTCAATATACAGCTTGCTCACCTTCAGAGACGATGCATGGTCACTCCTGTAGTTGGACCGCCATACACATTTTCCTATGCCCGCGGTAACGCAGCTGCTCCCATCTTGTCTGCAAGCCCGCAAGCTGCTGCTACCTCAGTCTCCATGGCTGAAAAGTCCCCGTGCGTCCCGCAATCTACTCTCACTCCTATGGAGTTCACGCACGAGGAGGACAATGTGGACACGATGTCCGAGGCGGATTACTGGGATATATACCCTTGGGATGAAGAAGACCGTGCCAAGCGCATCCCATTTTCCTTAGAAGACGAGGCTGATGTTGCTCTGGACATGGACGACCTAAGTACTATGTATGAGGACTGAATCTGTGATGTTGTAGTATGTATGCGCGCATTCATGACACCTTCCGCCTGCAAGCCTCCCTCGCGAATTCTCTAAGTCTTAATTCACACGGTACCCCCCACTCAAAGCGCGCCCAGTTTGCCCAGTCGGTTTAGGGACCTATCCCGATTTCACACTCCGCTGTTCTCCTGCCTCTTTGGGATAGGTCCCGACCGACTGGTTCACGAGTCTAACCTGTACGTTGTCTTGCTGTTCCTTGTGCACTTGGTCAATCTGGGCTACTTGGAGATGAGTAGCGCAAAAAATGTGCATTTGGCATTGTGGTAAAACAGGGTATTTCAGCGCTCAGGTGTACAATAGCAGGGGCCCCTCTGGGCAGACCTGGACATTATAGGGTTGTCTTGAGGGTGGTAGTCTGATCTACCTGGGCTTTTGAGTGGAGTCTATATGTCCTCATTCCCCTACCCACATACTTGCCCAGCCCAGCTCAATATGCTCTCCTAACTGTGTTTCCCAGCATGCTGTTACTCCACATAACCTGCCTGGGTTGTCTGGAGGCATCCCCATTCCTCTTGGACCCCCAGCCACCACCCAGTCCTCCTACCTAGACTGCTTTAACCCCCCATTTAAGCCTCTTCAGTAAAGGCAACTATATCAGTGGATCCCCAAATGTCTTAGGTAGCTTAGGTGTCTTAGGTTGAGGCCTAAGACATCTAAGCCACCTAAGACAGGCAAGACGAACAAGCAGAAATCCAACAGTACATATCCAGGCTGGTTGCGTTATGAACATTAGACTAGTACAACAGTACCTCATGTGAATGGTAATCTATGTACGGGTTAACATAGTATGACTGAAATGCATCTAGTGTGTCTGAGAAGTGGAAGTCCGCCCCAATGAATGTCTGCCCGTAGCGTGGCATCAAATGGCATGCGCGAGCAATGGAGGTGAGAGCTACAACGCTAGTTATACGTCGACCAAATATGACTTCTGGGTGAACAATCCACATGCCCGTCTCCCTGTCAGGCTCCGGATTGGTGATGAACCACTGAACCACTGCACAGTGATGACTCTCACCCTCGTACGTAAATGAAACAAAACGAAGAAGGCGGGTGACACGGAAATGTCGCATTCCCCATACATTCGGGTTGCAGGTGACGAGAACTGTATCGTAGCGGGGGTACTCGCCATACCACATGGGAGTACACCGGATCAACTCTCGATGCAGGCCATGGTGTCCACAGCTCTCACTGGGAGCATGATACACAACTGATGCGACGACATGTATGCCCAGTTTGATTCGCGAGGACACATATGGCAGGTAAGCTTCGCCGGCACTGTCCAGATTATAACGGTTCTTTATGTATCTGGACACAAGGTCACGAAGGTTGGGGAGGTCAAGCTCCAGTGCAAGCTCCATAAGCTGCCAAACACCTGCACGTGCGTGATGAGTATATATGATGAAGCAAGAAGAGGAATAGGACAGACCGGTGCGCTCTCCAAGTTGGATATGCTCAAAGTTCCCGTCTGCAGCCTGAGCGTCCCGGGCAGCGACGTAGAGCATCTCGGCATCGTGCTGTTTGTTGATCGCAAACTTGTCTGCAAGATCCAGAAGTGCAGCTGTGAGAACATCACCGTGGAGCATTCCCTGGCACCCGAACTCTGCCCGAGCTGCTGACAGCTTGGTCAGACGAGAGAGAGTCGTGACCATCTGTTCGATGGGGTCGTTGCGGTTCGATCGACGCCAGATGCGCTTGATGGCATTGATGTGTTTCGATTCCGTGATAGACGAGCAGAGGCTGTTGGGGGAGCCAAATTGTTGGATCACCAAGACGTAGTGGATGAGGGCATATTGACGGGGAAGTCCAACGCCATCAGGCTGAACACCAGTGTCAACAAACACAGACCGGAGCTGGTGAAATTGGTCCAGAGCTTGCTCCATCGTGTGAAGGGATATTGTGTCATGCTCGGAGCGCCGGGCCATGTAACAGAAGTCGAGAAATACCGCCATGCATTGGAGAATTGTGGTGGGAATGAGTCCAGCGATCGCCGCTAGATAGACCTGGTGGAGGTGTCCGTTTGTTACAGGTAGACAGTGTAGTCGCAAAATGAGGATGCACCTTCATCAGCGCTTCCGAGTCGTCTCCAGTCCATTGGGAGAAGTTGCGTCCATGCGGGAAGCGCCGGAGACCCGGGAAAGGAGGGGCGGCTGCCAATCTACAACACATATGAGCAAGCGGTAATTGACATACATAGCACTGTTCTCTCACCGTCGATCAATCTGTTCAATTATTCTGTCGGCTTCCTGCTCGCTGTCTGATGTAATGCGTATATATTCGTTCATCCATTCGATGAGATAGTCCTTGAAGGTGCCCTTGATAAGTTGGTGCAGCAAGTCGGGTGTGATGAGCTCATGGATCTCGGCACGGGGGAAATGGGTCGTGAAAGGCTGTCAGGACAATGTGAGTGATACAAGGCAATGCAATCATGACATTAGCTTACTGTTACACCAATGTTCAGGCCAAAGACATCCCAGACTATGCCCGGAAGGAAGGTCTCAATGACTGCATCATCATGAGCTTTGAATCGCGGTAGGCCGGCCTTTTTCAGTTCGTCAGAATAAGCTCGACATCTACAAATCACTAGTCAGCTCATGTTATGTCTATGGAGCGATAAGAATATTGTACTTCGGACACCAACCAGAAACCACACCCGCGAGGCATACCTGCTCAGGATAATCGGCAATGAACGGTCCGAGCTGGAAGACGGCGCGCCGGTAATGGCCGTCGGGACATTGCATAATATATGGGGTCGTCATTGCTGGCCTTAGAGTACTCAAGATCTGTGCGAGCGAAGAGTGGTACAGCTGCTTCGTGAATGTACAAAACTCGTCTGTTGCTGGTGCTCGTCCCCCTGTGAAATGTTGTCAGATGAGACCATAGAGGTTGAGAGGATACAAACATACACTTGGGAATGGCAAGGAAGGCAATGGGAATAAGAGCATCACCGTGTGCGCGACGGGTGTCATTGCGCAGGTTGCCAAGGGACATGTAGAGCGGGTGATACTCTTGATGGCCAGTCGCGACCAACACTGTTGTCTTGTCTGCACCGAGGATGATTGTTGTTAACATTGCGCCACAGTTGTTTGGGTCGGCAGAGAGCTCATCCTGCAACACGTAATGCGTCAGTTACAGAACATAATAAGTTCTTCAGATAGCGAGAGCATAAGACGATCCATGGATGTATAATCAAGACTTCTATGCAGGAGTACCGCCTGAGGGGCCATCTCACGGAGTAGGAGTAGCAGAACACATGGGAGCCTTTGAAGAGGCGGGAAATGATCCATGCAAGAACCAATACTCACTGCTTTTTTATACGCAAAGCGACCGGACATAAAGTCGCAAAATCGGCGAACCGTCGCGCTTGTGAACTCTTCGTAAGAAGCATAGTTCCAGGCCTCCATAAAATTGGGGTTGCGTGCGATAGCTTCGGCAACTTGGAGAGGATCTTGAGCATACACAACGTAGGTCTTCAATTTCCACATCAGTGTCTGAGGTGTAATTGGACCGGTATACCTGAAGTGATACTTGACCCAGGGGAGCCCGTCATCTTGTATTGCGTCAATTGTCGCATGCATATCCTCTGCATTGCTGTAGAAGGACTGGGCGGTCGGATCCCCTGTCTCCCTCGCCTTCTGCACCGCTAGGTTCTTCAGTAGCTGATTGAGATCACCCTCAGATGTTTTGACCTTCTCAAAATGCCATGTCGTGAACTCGAATTGTTCCCGACTATCGAAGGGCTCGAAGTTTGTGTCATTGATGCAGGCAGGCGGTGGTGTTCCAATAGGTAGATAATTCCCTTGTGTATCACAAATCCGCCCTGAGGGAATCAAAATGAGTAACCAAGAGCCTGATAATATGGTCTGATTATGAATGATCATACCGTTCAGGTAGGGGTGATACACCTTGTGCGATGGAGGTGGTGGTGGTTTTGGAAATCAGTGAATATGTATGTTGTGCTCGTTGTACCCACGCTCCGTGGCAAACGAGTAGTGGCAGAGGTTACAAAAGCGGACCATGGCAGAAAGTTGTTGAGAAAAAGGGCTGTAGAGAGGATGAGTTTGCGATAGTAGAGTGTAGACCGAAAGGGCGCCTCGGACTTGGAGAATTTTGGCCAAGGCCGCAAAACGGGCAGCAATTTTCCGCTCATCTCTACCTCCATGACTACCCGCACCAAACGAAAGAAAGCGTCCAAAAGCACCCCTGAGGACATGCCAGATACCACCGGGGGCCACAGCTATGGATTTGAGAAAAACACGAGTACATTGACACCAATATTACAGCTGACACCCTGCATTCGTGCGCAGGGTGCGAGCGACAAGAAATATCTAACTACACCTTCAGCAGACTCTCAGTCAGAAATGATATAGCAAATTGATGGACAAAACTTACCACTGATGCATTCTCCCCCCACTAGTCTTCCAGCCTCGCACAAACGACGCCATGTTCGACCTCCATCTCCTCTCAACGGCGTCGTGGCCCCCGATTCAGTCCCGGAGGTAATAGATGATGTATCACTGAGTCTGCCTCGCCCCTACAACACGCGCAGTGGCAACCGTGAACGGCATCCTGCCGTGGACATCGGAATCTATTGGGAGGAGGCCAAGCGTGAATGAGAAGCGGTTCAAGCCAGTCGGTTTGAGAAGAGATCTGAAAAGATCAAGAAGAAGCAATTGAGGGCTGACATCGCGGCACACGAGGAGCAGGGTGTCCTGCGAATCGCGGCATTAGAAATCAACAGAGAGGACGAAGACGAAGCAGAACAAGTCTACATAATTACCATGCCCACTGGCTATCGTTCCAAGATGTCCAGAAAGGCAATCCGGCTCCGAGGTGACTCCGGCAAGGTTGAAGCGCAAGCAGGACTCGAGACAGATGATGAAGAGCAAGATGATAAAGAATACGAGTATGAGGAGAGCTCTGAGAGTTCAGAACCAGAACCGAGTTTGTCGGATGAGGAGACGGCGGCTGAAGGCAAGCCTGCGAAGGGGAAGGGCAAGGCTATCATCAAGCCCAGACCTGCAAAATCGGATGGAATTGTCAAGGTAAGCATGCATCACCGTTATCTCTTGCATCCTCGCGATCCTCAGAAAGTGTCTTGCAGAAGATGACCAGTGCTGAGCGCAAAAGGCTGAAGCACGAGAAGGTCGCCACACGCATCGCTGACGCGTGCCAGGTCAATGCCGGTGAAGTCACTTCGCATGCCATCACGACCCTGTACATTTGCTCAGCTACACCTACTCTGACTCTCGCTGACCGACAACGGCGTGTTCGTCCATACCCTCAAGTACGCGGATCACAGATCCTGTCGTCAAGTCCGACTTGCGGATCGTGCGCTCCTCGGAACCCAGCAATAGCACTTGTACCCTGGTTTCTGGGTACATCCACCTTCGGAGACAGTAGATGGTGTTGGAGTGCTAATCAAACTGAAGACGTAGCTCTCGAGATGAAGGCAACTTTGATGGGTTCACGCCTGCATACCGGGCCAC
The DNA here is from genome assembly GCA_020543525.1 of Coriolopsis trogii. Taxonomy (NCBI): domain Eukaryota; kingdom Fungi; phylum Basidiomycota; class Agaricomycetes; order Polyporales; family Polyporaceae; genus Coriolopsis; species Coriolopsis trogii. The sequence goes on along the minus strand of JAHYIO010000037.1, from coordinate 2,231,732 downwards.
ACTGGCAAGTCGATATGCCGGTACGTCTTCTGCGAACAGTTCCGGCAATTGAACGTGTCCTGCAAGTGCCACCCCCCTCATAAAATCCACGTCTCGCCTCCCCGCTTTGCTCTCTCTTGGAACCCGGACTCCGTCTTCGTCATCGCCTAGACTCTTCACTATATCTCCGAACGCCAGCCCCCCCGGATCTCCATCTCTTGCCTCAAGCTCCTCATTGCTGCAAACGGCGAGCTTCACGCCTTCCTCCAGTATCTCCACCACCAACCTTGAACGACTTCGAATTCACCTGCGAGCGCAGGCAGCGGTGCACCGTCAGGAGGTCGAGCCGCACGAAGGGGCTCACATTGAGGTGGGAGGAGGATTCAATGATGGAGATATGGCCAATTCTCGTGCATCGGTAATTCCACTAGGCAGAGGACGTCCGCCCCAGATGAGTTGTGTCTGAATGTGTTCTGAGGCTCCTCACTGATGCAAGTGTAGATTGTTGGACTCGTGCATACCAAGAGCGCGCAGACAGCCCAGCCCAAAAAGCCTATGCGCACTCGGAAGGGTGATGTCCCCATGGCGAAGTCGAAGTCAGCCAACAACCTCCCTGAGTGGGCCCGAGACATCTTCGACGTCCTGATAGCTAGTCTCATTGAATACTATGGGTCCTCCGGCGACTTGTGTAACCTGAACCCAAAGACACTACACAATCTGAACGCTCCCCAGCCGACCACGCTTCTCAACGTCATTCAAGAGATGGTTGAGGTCCTCGCCCCTCATCAGTCTATGACTCTTAAGCACTCAGATGTGCTCTACAAAATAGTCAGTCTCCCCTATCTCGTCCGCTTATTGATGTCTGATGTCTCTATCAATACAGGCGCGGCAGCGTGTCTGGAATTGGCGCCGCACGTTCCTCGACCGCGCACAGACCCTCATCAAGCAGGCTATCAAGGAGTTCAAGGACAACCATCCCGGAGCTGAAGAAGAAGACATCGCCGTCTGGTTGCCAGAACTTGTGGACCAAAGTACAGGCTCTGCATGGTGGGAGATACCCAAGTCGATACACATATGTTTCTTGATTATCAGGCTCGGATATCAGTGTTCGCCACTGCATGGTCTGGGTCATCCTCTCCCCTTGTGCTGGTACAGGGCATCTGCGATGATAAGACTGAGTACGAAGTTGTGTTCACAGTCCTCTGCGTCGTTTGGGCTGGCATGATCCTCATTACCACCTGCACTGATGAGACTTGAGTACGCAGCCGAGTTCAATGGTTATGTTGATGTCGCCCTGCTTGAGCGCATACACGACCTGAGAATGCATGTGCTGAGGCCACCAGTAGAGTAGATGATGGCACTTTGGGTCTGCAATCTGCAGATGCTTCTGCAGCGCCACCATCTGCTTCCGTCCCTTTATCTGTGCCCTCCTGCTTGTGACAGCACAACATGACTTACATCTGATTGTGCAGAATGTCAAGCCCTCGGGTGCTCTTAACTTACCATTCATTATCCAAACGCTTGCTCTGCACTTCAACGCAATCAAGGGCTCTCTCTCCTGAGAGAGAAGGAACCTCCAGTGAATGCTGTGAGCCTCACCTGTGCCGCGGTACGCTACACTAGGTCATGTACATCATAACACTTTGTGCTTACATGTTTCTCTGCTAGCTTGAGAACATGTTCCAAAGGTACCGGACCGGAACCTACATCGTTGATAACCAAACAAGCAAGTTCGATGGGGAGAACGGAGGAGGCGCTACTGATGATTTTCGAGAGACCACCGTAGAGCGCCTCATCCGCAACCATCCAGACCGATGGGTGCGACTGCTTGAGCGGGCGCGCGACTGCTCACGCAATGGCCATCCTGCTCCCCGCAAGAAAATCACCAAATCGAAGACGTTGTACCGCCGTACGATTGCCGACAGTTCCCCGCCACCTGCGGAGTGATTATGTATCATGGTGTGCTCGTAATTTTTACGAATTAATGTTCCTATATATCTAGAATCCCCGCTCAATGACATCCTATCGCGTCACCTCTCCCCGAACTTGGTGATCTTACCTGTCTTAGACTTGTCTTATACTGCCGTCTTAGAAACACAAGGCACAGCCACCCATCTTACGCCTTAGGGTGTCTTAGGTGTCTTATGTGCCCTCCTAAGACGTCCTAAGAGGCCCTAAGACATCTGGGGATCCACTGATATAGTCAAAAATGACTAGGTAGTTACCGCATACTAGTCGTGACTAGTTGAACAAGGAGATGCATATGGGCATAGTGCTAAAACCTATGGTGTAGCTAGAGGGTTAAGCGATATCTAGTCATTCCCGGGCATCTGCCTCATCGAAGACTAGTACTTCTGTGTATGGCCGACTAGTCGCCATGCGAATACTGACTAGTCACTGACAATTGTGCGCCGCTGCGAGTACTGTGCATAGCCTGATGCCTGAATTTGCTAAGGCTGCCCATATGGCAACCGCAGCTGCTCAGCAGCTGTGCTTGCGTGTACTTAGTATAACGGATAGCCCTGGTGGTGCTCAGCAGTGTGGCGGCGGTGTACCATAGTGTTGAGTAGGTGGGGGAGGTGATGTCTACTGGCATTGGGGAGGTAGGGGTGATGGCCCAGAGGCATTCAGGCCATGGAGATTCATGATGGATACCTTTGACGACTCGAGTCCAGTCATAGGCTTGGGTGGGGGAGGAGGTACCGGCGGCTTGCCACCATATGCCAAGCTGGAGCTAGACTTTGGAATGACTAGTTGTCACTCAGTCTCCGCTTGCAATGCGAGGGCTTCACGCTTCACATTGCATTCGGAACATATTATGCTTCAGGACAGCCTGAGAGGTGAGCTCTGTCAATTTAGTGTAAAACTGCAGGCCTTTGCTATACACAAGTATCCATGAGGCCTTGTGTTGACATTCCGGATTTATGGCTCTACCAGTCCGAAGTTGTGCACACAACCTTTGTATGGTCATGTTTACTTATGTTTAGATAGCACTTACTATAGGCTGTGTTTCTACTTACCATATACGGTTTTCTCCACGAAACTACTGTACATTCCCATGACCATATGGTTCCCTTGTCTTTCTGTGCATTCTACAATGCATCGGAACTTTCTAGACCTTATGTCTTACTCAGAATACTCTTGGCTCTTACTCATACGCTGAGTATGGACTCTTACTCATCGTCTTATGGTTAACATGTGACTGCTTCATTCACTTACTCATGCACTCCTCTCTCCAGTATATAAGGCGGTCTGTTTGCCCCTCTGCTCTTCAGTCGTTCACTCACTGACTGAAGAGTAAGTCCCACTCATTACTTATGCTCTACTACACTTTACTTACTAGTACTTGTAGTCTCTCTTTGTGTGACTTACAGGTACTGGACTATGCAATATAGTTGTTCGCTCACTGACTGAAGATCTCTCTTTGTGTGACTTACAGGTCGCTCCAAGCCTTCCAGGTTCAGAATTTATCACCTCGGTCGCATCAATGAAGTTAGTTGACTTACGCAGAGTCTCCGTAACCATATGTCTCCTTGTCGAAGTGAGTATAGTGGTCTCCACATGTGTGTCGGTGTGGATCGCGGGTATACCGGGCAGGCTTGACGAGCTGGTGTCCATCATGATGTCTTGGCCTCCCGAGTCCACCACAAAGTAGTCCAGCCAGAAGAGGTTCAGATCCGTTTGTCTTGGTGATTGTCAACGTGTGGGTGCCAGGCGAGAGCCCGGTCCTGTGAAAAACCGAGATGTTCAATGTCTGCAGCATGTTCGCTGGCGCATTGGAGACTTCAGCGACCAGATTGTCGACCATGTACGAGGTTGTCGGCTGCCCTGCTTGAGGCTCGAGTATCCCGAATACCTCTATGCTGGTACCTGACAACGCCTGGACATGAGGTTCGATAACACGGCAGGAAACATGCTACGCACCGTCAAAGGTGAGCGTGACCGTTGCTCCGGACAGCTCCGTACCATGACAAGATGGGTAACTCATCGTCGTCCACCCAACGCCGTTAGGGTCACCGTACTGTACGCGGGGGTCAGTGTCCTCTATTTTGATCCCGACGGACATAGGTCAGTCGTTGATTGGACAATGCGACAAGGAAGGTAACGAGCGACAAGGGTAAGCCAGGCGAGAGCTGCTCGAATACAATCAGCAAGACGAGCAAAATGAGATCACCAGTAAACCTCACCTTGCTTTTGAGTATGCTCATTCCAATGGGGCGTTCTGGCCTAGAAGGAACGCCCGCGGGAGAGGGGTCAGGTCGAACAACCCTCTGTGAATACCTTGATGAGTTACCACTAACAGAGGGCGCATGTTCACATCTCTCCGGATAAGAGAGCAATAATTGTGCCAGTGCCATAGCACGTTAGACAAATCTGAGGCGAGGAGACGAGCGAGCAATGTTGGGGTAGAAGAAAGAGGAAGATCATCAGTGAGCGGCGTGGAGAGAGCAGCGGCTGAGACGGTATGGCCGACGGGCGGCACAGCATCTCCCACTGCGGTAGTTGATAAGGCAAGTAGAGCAAACTCCTTGAGCTCGCCAGCTGTACGATGGCACACAGGCTTCTGCGAGACCACCCGGTGTTTGCACGTTAAATAGATATCTGTCGAGCTGAGAGTCGGGACCACAAATAACGAATAGTGTACCAACGAATGACTGCTGTTGAGAGCTCGCGGTAGTCCGTCCGCACCTCAATCGAGAAGTATAGCCTGTGTCCAGAACATCACATAAAGTCCGCAAAGGAATGATATTAAGAGAATCTGGATCAAAACCTGCCGCAATCGTCGCCCGTCCGTCGCTCCCTTCCCTGGGGAGCCCCGCTGCGCGCATTGTCTCGAGGCCAAGATCAGGTTTCAGATGGTTTGGTCTGCCACGATATGGGGGGTACAAAACGCTCTCCCGGCTTGGGCGCCACGTATGACCCACCGGAGTCGCGATCCGTGCGTGCGGCCTTCTCCAAAAGACCAGCGGAGGAAGTTGAGGTCGTGCGGCTGCCAGAAGCGGCCTCCGGCCTCCGTCCAGCCAGATACAGCCTGGACGGGGTCCAATCTCTGAGGTATGCCTCGGACATGTCGTCCCGTTGGGCTAGGTCCGCGTCTGGGAAACCTAGGACAGAATAAGTAAGAAAGCGCAAACGTATCCACCGCACGCTGTGGGCTCACCTCGACGTGCCGCACGACGACGTCTTCTCAGAAGGAAGACGATGGCAGCAAAGATGGAGAGAAAAAGAACAGCACCGATGACACCTCCAATGATGGCGCCGGCGTTCGCGTGATGCATGCTTGATACGGCGTCAGCATTACCGCCAACCAAGGGCGACGGCGCGCTACTGTTCGCTGACTGTGAGGCGGGCAGAAATACCGTGATGTAAGAGGGATCTGGCATTGACAAAGGTGATGGAGAAACTTGCGCAGACGTAGACCGCGAGGACAGCGTTTGAGTGGATGGCTCGCTGTGTGGCGTCATCGCGACGGCCGATGAAGAGGGCGTACGAGTATTCCTGGTCTCTGTGGGCTCTCCGCTGGGTGACGCGGACGTAGAAGGGGGAATATTTGGTGGCATATCCAGCGCAGAGGTCGCAGAGGAAGACGAACTGGTCGTCGATGCATCCTGCGAAATTGGGGGAGTATGACCGTATACGAGGAAGTAGTCTAGCCAAAAGACAGCCTTGTCGGCCGCATCGATATTGGTGATAACGAGCGTGTGGTCAGCATAGGGCAGATTGTCAACGCTGAAGAAGGTCGTATTGTAGTGGATTTGTCCAGGAGGGGTATATGGTGCGCTGAACTGTTCTGAGTACTGCCCATCGATCTGGTAATGGGTAACGGGTTGCCCAGCCTTGTCTGAGCTCTCTAGGCTGCCAACAATGTGGACACCAGTGCCTACATCTGAACGTCAACAGGGGTATCAACTTCCAGTAGGGTAAGACGCACCTGAAAAGCTGAGCGACGCGGTGAACCCGGCTTTGTCGGCACCATGTCGCGTACCGTCTACCTCTATCACGCCCTTTTGCACGATCCATTGTGGATCGTACTGAACTACAGGATCGTAGTCATCGACGAGGATCGGTGACGACATAGTCCGAGCCTCATGCGCGCAGCCAGCAGTAGAGATGCAACGAGCGAGAGGGAATCGACAAAAGCAGCATATATGCGTGGCAATATGAGAGACAGCACACGACCTTCCATCCTTGAGGACCCCGTATCAACAAGGAAGGACCGCCATCCGTTCTCCAGTGACAGATCCAAGATGTATCCATCTACACTAGGACGACCAGTCGCACGACTTCGAATCCATCAATCACTCACCCGGCTGCTTTTCCATTGTCCTGTTCGTCATCCAACTTGTACCAGCATGTCCATGATAGTCAGGTGGCGACCATAAAACGGGCAGATCACAGGCCACCATGTTCCATGCAGGGAGCTCGGAGAAGACATAATTTGAAGTAGCAGTTCTGGGGATTGCTGCCGAGAAAGAGAAGTACCCAGCGTGTATACGGAGACAGAACAAATAGTAGAGCGAATGTGAGCTCGCTGTCGTCAGAGAGGAGGTCAACCAGGATGCAGCGAGGAGGTGGAGGTGTCTAGACAACACCGGCGTCTATGTAAGTGCCGCGCGCCGAAGCAGCAAAGTCCGCTCAAACAATAAGAGCCAGTTAACCATGAAGACGATTCCAGCCAGATAGATATTGGAACTCGTGAATTCACCACAGTGACATACGGTGGAGGAAGCGTTTCCTCTTGCGAGTGCATACATCCTCCCGCTAGGCCTAGAGACGCCTGAACGCTCAGCGTTCCGGTGCGGCCCGGCCGGTGCTACTGGGCCGACTCGACTCGACTCGAACTCGGGCTCGGGCTCGGGCTCCAGACTTCTTTTTGCCCATCTCCGACACCCGCCGTACCTGAAGCTCCTGCAGCAGGGTCTCTTCACTCATATCTCTCGCTATGCCAACTGCGGTGTGTCGTACCATACAACTAAACAAAACTGGCAGCCAAATGCAAAAGAATGACTTTTAATTCTATTCAGGACGTCCGACTCGACTTCCAAGCTCCAACTGACATGACGCAACCAATCCTTCTGCCATCATCAGATACTCTGTTGTCTTTGCAATGATCACGAGGAGCGTCAAGTGCAATAGTAGGGCTCAGATTCTCAGACGAGTACCGACAAACTATAAGTAAATCTGAGACACCAGGGTGAGTCGCTACACAGTGTACAACAGGTTCGGACAGGGTAAATTTGAGCGACTGAGAACTCATCTCATACCAGCCAGGGTATACAAAAATTAGAGGAGCTGTCTTTTATCCTACATGTCACTAATTTGCACTATAGGCTGGCGGAAGAGTCTCCTCCTGATACATTCTCAGTCCGGAGTCCAACTCTGGTTGTGGCGCCCTTTGCTGTCCGGACTGCGCCACCTGCAGTAGATGTTGCGCGTGCAGCTGCATTGAAGAAGGGGAAAACCACATGGAACGCGAGACTTCTTCCCGGTATAACCTGGTCAGGGTAGAGGGGGAAGACGCTCCGCTGCCGCAGCCATGGGTGGACGATGCGTGCGATACCCGAAAACTGCTAGAGCTCCCGCCTCCGTCTGTGCCATTGTTCGGTGGAGGACTACAACGGTGCGGGAGTGTTTCAGCAGTTATGAGCAACTTCTCAGTGAGATAGCCATTTAAGTCCCTTGCGGACTCGTAGGTGTTGTCGCCAATCACACTGGCTCTTGCGGACGACACCAGCACGGTTGAGCGAGTGTCATGAGAGTTGTGCGGTGAGGCAGGAGTATTGGTCGTGCACAGCTCTTCATCTTCAAGTCCTCCGTTGTGGCCCGGAGCTGCTTCAAATGTAGATGAAGTCGTGAGCAAGAGTCTCTATATCTCCGGATCCGGTCAGGAAGGTGCTTACTAGTTTGTCTCCGTTTAGTTGCACCGTCCACTGACCGTTGTAGAGTACCTCAGAATCTGCATCGTCGATTTTGAAGGACAGTCTATACTCATCCATGGCACACAAGAAAGAACACAGCGGGGCCAGAGCCAGTCAGCCCTTGGTGTCCCTACCACGACATACGGCACACACCTTTCTGACGTAGCGAGAGCAGCGGATTATAAGCAAAAAAGAAACGATAGTAACATAGGGTCGCGCGGTACATATACTAACTGACTGACAAGGTTGACTTGGCGATGGCATACTCAAGGCTTCTTCGCGCCCGTGATGTTGATACGGATCGGTCTATTTAGGTTCCTCGAAACGCTACTTCCTGTTGGATTCAGCCTCGCCGACGTGGATAATCAAGGCACCGCACTTGGAGGTGTTCCTCCTCGGTTGCACTCGGCGTCCTGTACGACTCGGAGCAGCAAATGGCACGGATCCCTCGTCACTGCGTTTAGTGCACCCACTGCCAGTTCAAGTCAGGATCATGATGCCGTACCTTAGATTCAGGGGAACCCATCGAGACTTGATACATGATCAGGAAGACGCTTTGCCGGCGGATGACTACAAGATGGCTGTTGACAGAGTACGGTGGCAAATGCGTCAGGGCGTTTTGATCATTGATCATGACTGGATGGGTTGTCCTGAATTTCTCGGGTGTCAATGATGTCCCTCTGCTCTACATTCATGAGAACATCACTGCTGATTAGAAGGGAACTCGAGAGTATCAGACTTACTATGCCGTTGTGTCGTACGCAAATACACATACTATGCTGAGTAGTAGCGTCAATGTACATAGGACGCTGGTGAGACTGCAGATCAGTTAAGATAGTCGATGGACGTATGCAGATTCTAATCGCGCCGATAAAACATGCCACACACCTTGCCATTCCTCACAGAAGAAAAGTCGCCCCTACTATGGTGACCAGAGGCGAATGACATGATCCCTGCATCACATCAGTAAACGCGCGAAAGTACTGAGAGCACTGCCACAGTCTGGCAGCGCCCCTCAGTACCTCTCAGTACTTCGCCCATCAGTAGTTCGGCCGACAGTAGTCAGCAGGCCGGCCGCCAATGTCCACAGTATCCCTCAGTACTTCCGAGAGACCAGTCAGTCAGTCAGCTTCGGCGGGGTGTGCCTTGGAGCGCGGGACAACTGGACACTATAACATTTGAACACGGCGTAGGTACGCGTACATTACGTGGTGATTAGTATTCATGAACTGGTGAGCTGCTGGGATCCACCGCGTTGTATGCATCGTCATCTGAGTCGAAATCTGCCCGTCCCTGCTGCCCATCCCCGCGGTCTACGCGTACCCGAGGTACGTATGCCCATGCCTTCTTGAGCAACTCATCAAAGCGACGCGAATGGGCCACAAGACCCGCAACAGAGCCGTCACGCATCTTCATAGTCTTTGTGCCCACCGTGTTCTTCGAGAATCCTGAGGCTTCAGCGACAAACTTGCCCGTAGTGTACATCTTGAAGGCCCGAGTGAGCTATTGATAAGGGTAACGATGAGCACAGGACACGGTCCGGGATAAAGTGAATGCGAACAACTTACAGCAACACCAGCTAATGATAGCGCCCCGACAGGATACTTCGACTTGATCATAGTCCCTTCTGTAGCTTGAAGATGACACGCTAAGAGGTGGATGATGAACGGGGACTGGAGAGCCCCACGAGCGGCAGCAGGATTCTGTTAGGATAGGGCGTAGTCTCAGTGAAGCGACATATTGAGAGGATTGGTTGCATCGCGGAATACCTCAGGATTTGGGTTTTCATACAAGTATGCGCCGCCGGGGGCCGACGTTCGCAAGACCCATGCTTTGATGGCGGGTTGACTGTTTAATCCTCGGACTTTGATTTCAGTTTCTATCAGCTTGAGGGCGTTGGCCTGGAAGTCACTTCGCCATTCATACACTTGCTGGCGTGCCTGGATGATGACAATGAGTACACAAACAATCGCAATCGTGGGACAAGAGTGACGCACATATTTGTACACCTTGTCGCCCTTCTTGAGGTCAATCGCGCGCGACGGGAAGATCTTGCGAAGGATCTGGGCCAACAAGGTGAGGAACGCATCGGAAGAGTCATCATCAAGGACCCATGGATTGTCCTGAGAACCGTAGTAGTCGATAAGGGACGGGACGACATGGGAACGCATCTTCATCTGCACCCACGCAGGGAGGGCGCTGAAGCCACGAGAGACCGCAGCGGGAACTGGAGTTTTGGGGGCACGCTTCTTAGGAGTCGGGGTGACCACTTCATCGCCCTCGATGTTGGCTTCGGGAACGACAGCCACAAGCTGTAAGGAGTGTCTATTAGCTGAGGTCACGAGTGAACGGTCAGATGGAGGCTCACCTTGTTCCCATGGACTACCGGGTATTGATCGGGAGAGGGCCGAGGTGCGTAGATGGAGATGTCATCTAGGCCACCAATCTCCTCGTCAGATATGTTGGCTTGTGGGCGTCGCCCAGCACCAGATCGTATGGCACTGGTCTTCACAAGAGCGTGCGGTGTCGGCGTGTCCGAGTGACGGAGAGTTGCGGAGGTGTCGTCTTCACTGTCAGAAAGAAAGTGGACCATTCGTACAGATGGAAGCGTCAAAGGAGAGTCGATTGCGGGACCGGAAGATGCGGGGGCCGCGCGGGACTCGCGCATGTGTTTGCGATAGTCGTCCGTGAATGCATCTCCACCTGACTGCTTCACCTTCTTGTGGGATTGTGCGTGGAATCTGGTTGCAGAATGCATGAGAACAGAGATAGGGAGGGACTCGGAGAAGAACGAACATTAGAGGACTCGCAGTGCGCTTGACCGGGACGTGAAGATGTGGTGAGTCCGAGGATCGGTGCGACTCGATTGCTGACATTATGCCTTGAGACTTCTGCTTGCGCTTTTCGGCAGCAGTGAGCTGAGTCTTGAAGGAGTTGAGCGTCGACAAAATCCCTCCAGACGTGCGAGACATTCACGCACCTTGGGCTGCTCGCCAGCGATCCCCGGTTCCAAATGCCCCATGGAGTCACCCGCCGCTGCCTTGGTTGAACGAGACGCACGCTTGCCTTTGTTCTACGATACACAGTACATGGAAGTTGTGTGGGATTTAGACTTGTGACTGGATGCGACGTACCTTATGAGTGTTCCTCTGCCCTGCATTCTCGTCCCCTCCGAGAATATCCAGCCCCGCCTGCGTGCTCGTCTGTTGATCGTTGAGTATATGGTCTGGACTTGCGCCTGGACCGCCACGCCGAGAGAGTCGTTGAGCGCGTGTGGAGCGAGGATCTTGCTGACGATTGGTAGCAGGGAGAGACGTCGGAGAGGAAAGGTCGAGTCCGTCATGGTCTGAATTGTCGGCGCTGTGAATTCGGCTAACGTCGCCTGGCTGGGAAAGAACTGCCAAACAACACTTGTTTGGCTTCGTGGGTGAGAACAATAGATACGAGATGCTTACCGCGTGTAAGTTGACCTTGTCCCGCGCCCTCATCCTCTCCGCCCCGATATACCTGCCCAGATCCCGGTGCAACTGTGTGATGCAAAGCGAACTCATCCTGGGCTTCAGAACTGGCCCGGTCATCGAGGAGTGCAGCGATCCGGTTCGCTCCAGCCTCCTCACGTAATTTTTTAGTAAGTGCCTCGTCGAGCTTCTGTTGTGTTTTCGCGTGTTTTGCTGCTCTCTTCTTCTCAGCCAGGTCTTGAATCTCAGCCATCTGCCGCTTGGCTAGGCCAGCGGTCATGCCTGGGTGACTATTCTGTGTCGTGGCTCGCGTCGAATAGTGCCGCCCTGGCAGCTGTTCATCTTGCCCGCCACCTTGAAGATTTTCCCTCTATACAGCAATGACGACTCAGCACGCATATAATGGTGAGTACTGCAGACTTACGGCGAGAATTTGTGCACCAGGCTGAGCGGCTACAATGACAGCGTCTCCGATCCCGGGCTGGTTGTCAGCTTCTGCATTCTCGGCAGAAGCAGGAGCTCGAGGCTTCGGTCGTCGTCTGCTTCCACCCATCGTCGATTTTACAGTCTTTGGGTGAAGACAGAAAACGACTTGTGTGAAGATACGCTGGGGTGAAGGATAGTGGTAGCGAGGGAGACGGACGGCGGGGGTCGGCCCCAAAAAGGGTTTGTTTTGATTTGTATTGACAGCCTCGTCGCCAGCTTGTTTTCTAAGTCCTCTGTCTCTCCTACCCTCTCATATATACATTTACTTCCACTCCATCCGCTCAATCTTCATGGCCCGTTTTTGCAGCCTTTGTGAGAACCGGCAGGCTTTCCCTACTCTTCGTGCTTTCTCTCAACATCGCAATCGCTGTCACCGTACTCCTAAACCCCGTCCACCCCCTTCGATTATACAATATCATCCCCATCTCACAGGTATGTGCTTATCCACTCTCATCCTTTGTTGTACAACTGAATATGTTCATGTAGCACGACCCTGCGACCACAACGGCAATTTTCTCCCTCCTGATGCTCCTTCTCCGCCACGAGATAACACGCACACTTTTCACCCTTTTCCTGACCGCCCCACATACGAATGGGCAGAGGCCACATATGAGAAGATGGAGACCTCTGAAGGTGACATCAACCAGCTCCTGCGTATTCTAGCCGCCCGCGATGCACTCCATGGCCATGACGACACTCCTCCTATCTTTGACGACGCAAAGCACATGTTCCGGACCATTGATATGATCCCTTTCGAACAGGCGGGGTGGGCTAGTGTCGCGTTCCGGTACACAGGCCCCATAGACGAGACATCGCCTCGCTGGAAGAGGCAGACATACGTTCTTCACTACCGGAACTCTCTAGATGCGTTGGAGGCCATGTGCGCCAGTTCCGACTTTGAAGGACGCTTCGACTACATCCCCTACCAAGAACATATCCAGGGGCCTGCCGGGCAGATGCAGCGGTTCTGTAACCTCATGTCTGGGCAATGGGCCTATCGTAAATCTGTAAGTCACACATGCCTACGCACTTACCGTTCACTCACTCATACTAAATTCGGCAGACTCAGATATCGGAAGATCCTGACACCCATGGTGCAATGTTTATCGCCCCAGTCCTAGGTGCAGACAAAACAACAGTGTCTGTAGCGACAGGGAACCAAGCCTTCCACCCACTATATATGAGCATCGGCAACATCCATAATGATATGCGACGTGCGCATCGCGATGCTGTCATACCTCTCGCCTTTCTTCCGATACCCAAAGGTCAGTTCGTTGATGACAAATTGTGCTTGGATCTCATCCTGTTCTGCACGCCCTATAGGTGAACGCGTGGATGAGGACGACGAAGAGTTCCGTATTTTCAAGAAGCAACTATATCACCAAGCCATCACCCACGTTCTCGCACCCCTACGACCAGGTATGACAACCCCCCACGTCATCCGCTGCCCAGACAACCATTTCCGGCGTGCTATCTTCGAGCTGGGGCCCTTCATCGCCGATTATCCGGAGCAAGTATACCTATCCGGGTGCGTGCAGGGCTGGTGTCCAAAGTGAGTCAACGACATACCATTTTATGTCCATCAGACTGAGGGGAGAATGTAGGTGCCTTGCGCGACCCGACGAACTTGATCACATTAGTGATTCATGCTTCCGAGATCTCGACAATGTTCTCCTCGAGACATACGATCGCCAAACCCTCTGGGATACATTTGGTATCAACAGCGACGTCACAGTAAGTCCTCCCGCTCCAGCCGAAATCCAGTGGCCAGCCGTCTGATGTATCATATCATGTAGCCCTTCACAAACTATTTCCCTCGTGCGGATATACACGAGCTTCTCACGCCCGACCTCCTCCATCAATTAATCAAAGGCACTTTCAAGGACCATCTCATCACATGGGTAGAAGAGTACATACATCTCACAGCGGATACTGAGGCCGAAGCCAAACGAATACTCGATGACATCGACCGACGGTATGCTGAGCAAGCTTACTAAACTATGCGTCTGAGCTGATTCACCTTTCAGACTTGCTGCTGTTCCAGCTTTCCCTGGCCTGCGACGATTCCCAAACGGCAGGAATTTTGCTCAATGGACCGGTAATGACTCCAAAGCATTGATGAAGGTGCGAGATCTTCCTTTCTGTGGGTCATGGTACTTGTTGGCTCACCTTACAGCAGGTGATCCTCCCGGCCCTTGTCGGCTATGTACCTGACCAGATGATCAAGTGCATAGCCGTGCTCCTTGACTTCTCATACCTTGCACGACGGCCGGCTCATACCTCAGAAGACCTCAAGATCATGACGGCCACTCTCGCACACTTCCACCACCTGCGGGTGATCTTCGAGGACGCTGGGGTATGCCCCGACGGATTTTCATTACCGCGTCAGCATGCACTCGTTCACTACGTTCGCAATATACAACTCTTCGGCTCCCCGAACGGTCTGTGCTCCTCGATAACGGAGTCCAAGCATATTGTTGCTGTCAAGAGGCCGTGGCGGCGATCAAGCAGGAGGAACCCTCTCGGCCAGATGATCCGCACCATATCACGCCTCAGTAAGCTGGCTGCGGCCCGCGTTGAGTTTGCCCGTCGAGGGATGCTCCGTAGCGACGTTAAGACCCATGCTCTCCGTGCCACCGGTGTACACGCCGGCATTGATCGTGAAGAAATTGAAGACGAGCGTTTCCGTCATGAAGCCGAGGCCATGGCAGCAGAGGATCCGTCAGCCGTTGATTCACAGGTGCGCATTGCCTCACGCCCTAGTGAGTCCACCTCCGTACTCTACTTCGTTGCCTCTTCTAACCGAATACTTGCCAGTACAAATTCGACGCCTCAACGTTCTCATGAACGAGCGTGGGTATCCTGACTTGCACAACAACATACGACGCTTTCTTCACGACCACCTCTATCCTGATGATGATCCCGCGGATGTCATTCCTTTAGAGGAATGTCCCCTCCTCCGCATTGACACCCGTATCACAGTATTCCACTCCGCAACGGCGACATTCTATGCACCAAGTGAACTAGCTGGTCCGAGTGGAATGCACCGCGAGTTCATTCGCTGCAGCCCCCGCTGGTATGGCACCTGACCGCGATACGACACTGTCCTTGTACGGACCGACTCGGAGGCTGTTGGGATGCTAGGATTGACCGTTGCGCGTGTGCGTATGTTCTTTTCCTTCATCTACAACTACGTACGGCATGATTGTGCATTTGTTGAATGGTTTGAACTCGAGGATGATGAGCCTGATCCTGTGACAGGCATGTGGGTGGTGAAGCCCGAGAAGGTGCATGGCCGACGTGTCACCGCTGTAGTGCACGTAGACACCATAGTTCGTGCTTGCCATCTCATTGGATACTACGGACGGACACGTATTCCTGTTGACTTCCATTACACAGACTCACTTCATGCTTTCCGTAGATACTACGTGAATTGGTTCGCTGATTACCATGCTCATGAAACTATCATATAGTATTCATACTTTGCGCCCTGATGTCCAGTCTGTACTACTACGTTACAATTCAGCTACAAGCTGTTAATGCAGATAGTAGCCTGTCCGGCGAGAACTTGAGGGTGCGGGTACTGAATACTGAGACTACTGACAGTACTGACATGGTCCGTCAGTACTGTCAGTACCACAGTGCAATCGCGCGTTTACTGATGCAGAGCTCTCGTTTGCATGATAGTACCAACAAAGTATGTACGACGTACAGTCTATCTCCGAAGCTTCGGGCACTAGACCCAGTTATTCAAAGGTGTATGGAGGAGGGCGCCCGCTCTCCGAACACACCCTGAGTCCAGAATCAACTTCAGCTTCGAGGTCTACCCTTTCACGCCGCCTGGCCACCGTATTTAAGAGAGATTGTGCATGTACACGCATGTCGACTGGAGTGCACCACTCGGAACGTTGTACCTCCTCCCTGTACATTCCTGTGAGAGTTGAAGGGGGTGCGATGTCTGTCTCCTGGCATAATGACGAGGCATGTAGATGATTTGAGCTTGCTATGCTCATACGAGCATCCTCGAGGCCACCTGTAGCTCGGATGTGTGATACTCGATCGCCTGGTACAGAACGCGACTTCTCTTCCTCTATTGATAATATCGGACATCTCTCGATGGGTTGGAAATCGTCTGCAGTCGCAACCCTCGTGGTTGAAGCGGCTGTACTGTGGAGCTCTTGGGCGGGAGTTGCGGTGGGCCTTTCACCCAACCCTCGCTGCAGACATGTCTCGCAGCTCATGCACATGACAGGAGTTTCTTGCGTTTAGAGGGCAGTCAGTATAGTGTTCGGCGGATCTGAAAACGCGATCTTAGTGCTTACTATGAATAGCAAGGCGTCTGCGCGAACGCCTTTGGAGCAGCGCAAAACCAAGTCCGACCAGTACAAGGATTCCGACAAGGACTGGAACGACTACATCAATATTGATATCGTGCTGCGATTCCGACGGTCCATTGTTTCCACCTGCGACTCCTGTTCAACTTTCTGAACTTAGGCTAAAAAGCTCGGACGTACCCGGTGCGGGAGAAGCACTTGATAATGACGATGGCAGCACACCGAGCGTATGGGATACGCGAGCGGTCGGCGCGCTTCCTACGTCTGTTGTAGAAAAGCCCTCGCCATCCATTGAAGTAGAGCCTGATTTGTCCGTTGTGGTCAGACTGCTCCGAGTCGTCTCGGGTTGCGTCGTGGCAGCAAACGTCCAGTTCACGAGGAAGTAGTCCAACCAGAAGATGTTCGGACTCGTTCCATTCACGTTCGTGATGACCAGCTCGTGTGGGCAAAGCAGTTCTCGAATAGCCCCGTCCCTGAGTGCCCACTGACATACCTTCCGTCGCCACCACCAGAGTACCAGGATGTCGCCTCCGAAGCCCACCACTGAGCTGATTGACGATGACGATCCTCGAATTGAGGACACAGGCGTCTGGACCGAGGACGCGCTTGCCCAGGCCGTGCACTCCTCTCGACATGGGGCCTCCCTACCCGGTTTGACGGCCAGTTTCACATTCAACCGTGCGAGCGATCACCTCATATATTCACCGTCGGGTGATTCCGGGGCTCATAACGTGCGACTGTGATCAGGTAACGGAGTACAAGTCATCGGCATTTTGGACCCGGATGGGGGACTGCCGACGACGACGTACAGCGTTGATGGCACGCAGATCAATACTTATACGCCCCCAAAGAGCGCTGAGAGGACATTCAATACCACGTTCTTCTCGGCTGACGGCCTTGAAAGTGGTCCACCAAATCTTATATACACACGCATAGGACGGCGGGTTACGAAGGCTACGAAGAGGGATGATATCCATGTGTCATGTGTTGCAGGCACCAATATAGTCCCTACCTGCGAGAACGTCGGTACTATCAGACATACCCATTCCGAATTGCATGCCTGATAGAAATCGCAAAGAAAATGTCAATGAAGAGTGTTACCATCCTAATATGACAGAGCTTCGTTACCATCGCGTTATGAACACGATATGATTCAAGATGGATTCGGTTACCTCGGGGAGAGCCTATCAATCACAGCTACTCAGGAGTGTATGGAGGGGGACGCCTATTCTCAGAGTACATGCGGAGTCCGGAGTCGACTTCTGGCTGATCTTCCCTATCACGTTGCCTTGCCACTGCCTCCAAGAGAGATTGCGCATGCACACGCATGTCGATTGGAGTACGCCACTCGGAAAGCATCACCTCCTCTCTATACAGCCTCGTGAGCGTCGGAGGAAATGCTTTCGTCTCCCAACTTGGCGAGCTGCGGGAATTCGGCGGGCGTGTTGTGCGGCTCGAACGAGCATACTCGTTGCCTTCTGTAACTCGAGTATGTAATGCCGGATCGCCTGGCCCGAGGCGCGACAGTCCTTCGCTAACGGCCCGGAATGTGAGGCGTCTCTCCGTGGGCTGGATATCGTCTACAATCGTCGCTCTTGTGGTCGACGCGGATGAATGCCAGTCGTTAGAGGTCGTAGGCGAGGTAGGCGGCGGAGCGGGGCTCGCCTTGGAGGCGCGTGAGTCACAGCTCCCGTCCGGAACGGGGGTTCTATCTATCAGAGAAGTGTTAGCAATCGCCTGGGTCAATATTCGCTGTTAATAACTGTTACCCTGCATCGCAACGGTCATTCTTCGTTGCCGCATACGAAAGAAGGCGGTCGCAACGCCTGCAAGTAACAGAAGCCCTCCAATGATGGCTCCAACGATGACAGCAGTTGGGGCAGTACCTCGCGACCCTGACTGTGTCATCTCGTGTCCACCTCCACTCCCGCTATCACCTCCCTTTCCACTCGCATGTTCGGTCAGACTGCGGCTGGAGGTAGATGGTTCGACAGTCGTAGGGGATGCATGATTTTTCGAGCGAGGATTCTGAGTGCTTGTGGGTAGCGATGAAGAGAGAGAGGTCCGTGGTGAGGGAGACGCGTCGGAAGGCGTTCCAAAGGATGTATGTCTTGATTGAGTGCCTAAGGACGTAAGGATATAATGACGCAAAGTCCTGGACTTGCGAAATAAACGAAACACACCAGCTGGGATGCTGGTCGATTCTAGGTAGTTTGAAGTGGCTCCATTCTCCAAGGACGGGGATGGAAGGTCATCATCGACAACGAAATAGTCGAGCCAGAAGATCGTGTGGTCGGATCCATTGACGTTTAGAATCGATACCGCGTGTTCGCCACGCGACAAGTTATTGCGGCTAAAGAACGTCACGTTGTAAATGCCTTGTGTGTCCGATGGAGAAGTGAAGGGCGCATCGAAACTTCCAGCGCGTATGCCGTCAAGGTAGTACACCGTGCTAGGCTGTCCATTCTGGTCTGATCTCAGGAGGGCCCCAACGACGTGGATCCCGGTCCCTACTTGCATAGAGTACTACTCAGCGATGTTCATGTCACTCAAGTACACGACTCACCATTGAATGTCAGCGATGCATTCGAGTGTGTCGTCAGTGCCCCATGCAGTGTCCCATCCATCCCGTTGCCCTCAGGGCTGACATTCCAGCCACCATGATAACGGACGTCGGGGTCCATGTCGTCGATAATGAGCATGTCGCCTCTGCCTGAAATGTTAGAACGTCAGTATTGGCAATTGAACAAGCAGGTGAGACTAGCACAAACTGGAGAGACGAAAGTGAGGGAGCCACGTTGTGGCTACCAAGGAGCTGTTGCCGGAATCATGTAGTAAACAGATAGTGGTGACTCGATCGCCGAAAAGAAGTTCGGAATGTCTCCCTCTTACCTAGAATAGCTGATAGGTGCGTCTTTGCGGTACGTGTGGTCATGGTTGTCCTGACAGATCCCACTGCTGTCAACAGAGGCCGTCATGCGATATAACACAAATTCAGTGTTGAACCTACACAATCTGTTCAGGATAATCGTGACGCTGACTTATCCTACCAGGTGAATAACCGCTGACAGAAGACAAGATTCAGTACCGTCTCACCTCAGCTTCGACACTGTCGGAAATACGATGTTGTCGCACTCCGCTACACAGAATAAGCGGTATTTGGAGAGGAAGTGGAAATAATGAGAGTACTGAATCTCATCATCGATGAGCTGAACGCACCTTTGGACTTATGCAAAAGAGTTCGAGCTCCCAAGCGACGTCTTGACTCTGCTCGATCCTGCTCTATCAAAGGTGGAGCAACGGTAATGTCCAGTGAACATGTCCAATGCATTTTGGGTCATTTGCTGACGTGTCAGGAGCATCGCAACGCGCGATGTTGACTAGAACCTACATCCACGCGAGATGCGAAAGAAACTCGGAAGGATCTTCTGGGGATCGGCCTAAGAGCAGACAATCTGTGCGCCGAGTATACATGCCAACGAAGTGGGCATTTATTGACGGAGATCGTGATACATCCACGTCGGTAGATAGTTGGACTCATGAGGTACCAGGATTGCAGACAAGAAGCTTACCTCTCGTCTCTCTCCCGCCGCCTTCATTGGTACCTCGGTGCCTCCGCGTCCCTTCTCCAGCTTGTCCGTACCAAAGGTGCCTTTGACATTGACTGATTGTGCTGGTGAAACTGCCCCAAAACATGGAGAGAAGTCATGAGAGAACACCGGTTAACGTGTGCAGCGAAGGAGTAGTGTGCTGAGCCCAGCATGCGCCGCGCTCGGCAGTTTGTGGTTCATGAGGAAGGCGGTGCAAGCAACCAGAGACGGCAAGGCAAAGGGACAAGCATTACTCGAGATGGGAGCAAGAGCATAGGCGCTCAGTTGGGCGATTCTCCACTCCCATTATCGACCGCTCCCCTTCGAAAGGTATCGCACGCGGAACTGAGTCCACTGCAGAGCCTACAAACGCGGCATCATAAATTACATCCCAAACGCCAATACCATCCATGAGGTCACAATCCCAAACGCCAATACCATCCATGAGGTCGGATGACCGAGCACTCGCACCCTCCATCCCCTGCTGATCGGACTCTAAACAAACACGACGTCGAATACGGCCGCGCAGTATGAGGTCCGACGGCTCATTATGCCACAAATTTCACTTCAGACCCAACCATCAGTCATTGCGACTTTCAAGTGAGAACACGTGGATGAACATACCGCCCCTCTTGCGTATCTTCACAATCAGAATGACGATCACGATGCACGCTAGGCCAAGCAGCGCCCCAAGGACGCCGCCGACGACTGCAGTCGGGTGCGTGCTACTCCCACCCTGAGCGAGTTCTGCATTCACGGGTCCTAACGAAGCCGACGACACTGGAGGAGAGGCGCTTCCCTGAGGTGTCGGGGCTGACAGCGGCGTGCTGTTACTGAGCGGCGTTGTGTTCAGAGAGAGCGAGGTAGTCGCACCCGTGGAGGGAGAGAGAGTCGTGATGTTCGCTGAGGCGCTGGGCACTGACTGCGCACCAGACTCAGAGGATGTGTGAGTGATGGATGCGCTTCCGGAGTTTGAAGTCGTAGAGCTCTGGGCATTGATCGAAGTCGAGCTCGACGTGTCTGTTGCTGTGAGACTATGCGTCCTGACTGGCGTCGTGGCAGCATCCGTCGAGTTCACGAGGAAGTAGTCCAGCCAGAAGATGTTCGGACTCGTCCCATTCACGTTCGTGATGACCAGCTCGTGTGAACCACTTTCAAGGCCGTCTGCCGAGAAGAACGTGGTATTGAATGTCCTCTCTGCGCTCTTTGAGGGCGTATAATTATTGATCTGCGTGCCGTCCACGCTGTACGTCGTCGTCGGCAGTCCCCCATCCGGGTCCAGAATGCCAATGACTTGTATGCCGGTACCTGATGTCGGTCACAGTCATGAGTCCCACAATCGCCTGATGAATAGATGCAGATATCGTTCGCACCGTTGAATGTGAGACTGGCCATCAAGTTGGGTAGGGCGGCCCCATGTCGAGAGGACTGCACGGCCTGGGCAAGCGCGTCCTTGATCCAGACTCCTGTGTATTTGATTCGAGGATCATCATCGTCAATAAGCTCGCTGGTCACCATCGTAGATACCGTGCGGTTGAGATGGGACGTGTAGTTGGAGAGTACTGAGCTAGGGCCTCACCAGGGGATTGAGAATTAGGATCTTCTACCTGACTTCGTATATACGCTCTTGGGCGGCTTCATTTGAGGTCAACGAAGATGCTATGATATCTGTCTATCAGGTGTTCGGCGGATGAGCTGATGGAGTACCTATATGCGGAAGTGTGAGTACTTTCCACAACCACTACGATTCCAGTTTTCAGTCGGCCATGGCGACGACAAGATGGTGCATACTCCCCGAACCCGCCAGTACCTACAATCATCAGTCACTTGGACACAACCGCACTAGTTCGGCAATATGTTCCGATCCCAAAACACGGCTCGGGCGTCAACTCACCTCAAGAACTCACCTAGCATCAAAGTCAAGACGCGGCAGTGGAACACCCCACATACCGAGGAGATGCAACTATGTTGCTTGAACATATTCGACGCGCAGCCCTGCCGAGGACGGTACGGTGGTGGCGGATATCCATCTGGAACAACGTTCCGTAAGTCGGCGTGAGGATGCCACGCGCTTGGCCAGACTTCTCCATGATAGCGTAGCAGACGATCATCATGGAGTTGGCCAGTCACGATCGAACCTTGGAAGTACGACGCGTGATTCGTTCGCGACAGTCTTCCGAGCTCGTGAGGTTCACGGCAAGGTGACGTGGACGAATACGTGCATAATGTATAGTCGAATCTAAGCCATTATACAAGGCACCTGAGGGTCAACGCGTCAAAAGCGACTCATAGACTAGGGTGACCGACTCACTAGTGAAAGTCTACTCGGAACAGGGTCCCAGACTATACCCGAACCACTGCACAGCTCAATCGGGCGTATAAGGCGGAGGAAGCGCAGCCTCATTGTAGAGCCTCAACCCAGAATCCACATCGCGCGCCGAAGGCGAGCTGCGACTACTCCCTCCTTGTCGCGTCGAGAACGCGCGCAAGAGCGACTGCGCCCTTGACTGGCCTTCGCGCGGCGCGTACCACGGCGCGCGCGAGACCTCTTCATGCAAAATGGGCCCAGAAGATGGCGCGGGGCTGACAGGGCTCTGGCCGCCGTGCGGCGCGGTGTCTGATCGTGCGGACGATGGTGCTGTCAACGCGCTGGCGGACGTGCCGTATATCGCCTCCTCGAGCTTCGAGCTCGCTGGAGTGATGGGCGACCGGTTGGGCGAAAGGGTTCCTTCGGTGGTCCCACGATCGGTCGAGAGCCCAAAGGCAGGGTCGGGGTGAGTCGACGGTGCGTATCCCGATGATCCTGTGGCGCTCAATGCGGGGGGACGTGAGACGAGAGCAGATGGGTTGAACATCATCTGAGGGGACGTCGCTTCAGTTGTCGGCGCGCTCGTGATGGACCCGACGGTGCTGGGCTGAAGGGGATGGGAATAAGTGTTCGGGTTCGCGTATGTGAACGGCTCAACGTCTGATGAGATGTACGCGATGAGCTATGCAATGCCATGCAAAAAGTTTAGCTCGTACCCTGGGGCCGTTGGTGCCGACGTCTCCTCAACAGGACGAGCAAAATGGCGAGCAGCGCGAGGAAGATGAGCCCACCAACTACGCCGCCGACGATAGCACCGACATTGTTCCCCTTAGACGACGCTCCGTTCCCCCCTATTGCTGCTCCGGCGGTGGCGGTGCTCGTACTCGATGAGCGAGACGAAGTGATAGTGCTCGATGAGATCTATAGTTAGGGGAGCCGAAGTCAGGCTTCGCAAGAGTGTTCAAGTCGACCTCGGAAGACCTTGCTCACCTCGGAGGAGGAACCTAACGCAAAGGGCGGCATGGTAGCAGACGATTCAAAAGTTGAGGTGGAAGGAACGTGAGGAGATGATGTAGAATGAGATAATGTAGCATCACGCGTCCTAGTGAGCTCACCCTGAGAGCTGGGGTCGCTATAGATGAGGAAGAAGTCCAGCCAGAATAGGTTCGGGCTTGAACCGTTGATGTTCGTTATCACTAGCTCGTGGTTTCCCGGAGACAGGTCGTGTTTCGAAAAAAACGTCACGTTGAATGTGGATTGTGTTGTGACGGGCGCATGGTATGTGCCTATCACCTCACCGTCGATCGCGTACGTAGTGGTGGGCTGTCCGTTACGGCTCGTAGGCTCGAGAGTGCCAACCACATCAATGCCACCACCTGTGAATGCGTAAACGTTCGCGCTTGTTGCGGAAAGTGGTACGCTGAGAAAGGCAAATGTACTCACCGGTAAAGCCCAGCGACAGAGTCAGATTGGGTATGGCCGCACCATGCCTGGTATGATCCACCTCGTCGTGCACCAACTGATCCCATATCCATCCGGGGGCGTATTGGACTGCTGTGTTACTGTCGTCGATCAGCATAGGAGACGACATGTCGGAGGTGTCGCTGGACGAGTCACGCTGGAAGCAGCGATAAATAGGGGAAGTCGAACGAAAGGACAGGAGACAGATGGAGGAAGGAAAGAAAGAACGACCAGACGAACATGACTTCAGCGTTCAGGTCAAGTAGTGATGAGTGCACCCGCTTAGCGTCCTAGGGGTGATCTCGAAATATTTGCTCGGCGCGTGATTGGCACCTGAATCTCGGCGAGCCGATCATCACGACGGAATCTGTCAAGGCTGATATGGACTCGGGGTACGGCGCGACTCAAAGCCACGAAAAGGCGGACTCACCTTCACTTCCTCTTTGACGAACTATCTGGTATGTACATCGAGTACACCTGTGCCAACTAAGCGGTATCGTATTATGTATATTGCGTTCACTTGACGGTACCCTAAGTGCTGTTTCGGATGGCAGATGGTGTAGTCAATATCGCATCGGATCGATCAAATACTTATCAGTGTTACCATATGGCGAATCTCCGACACGGACTTGGGTGTCTGAGTATGTACCTATGTTTGAATCCTGGCAAAACGGCACAAAGCTGAGCACATGCGTACTTGCACAGTTGAATCAGTTGCGTATTTGAGTGCCCACTGCTGAGCATGTGCATAGAATGCTGAAAAGACTCAACGCCAATAGGTGAGAAGGGTCACAAGTACGTGGCAACATACTACTACTCACCCGCACGTGTTCTGAATGCCGAATGACTCAGAGAGACTCTTGACGGCGGCTGGGACACCTAGCTACTCACAGATTGTAATGAATATGCATCTTGGTTCATTTCCGTGGCTGAGCCGGAGCCACCACTGTCTTGAAGTCTCCTTGCGGTGAGCTCATTCACTCTCGGCGCCTCCCTATGTTCTGCGTTGGTTATGGCAGGGTACAGGAAGAGCAAGATAGACGTATGAAGTCGGTATATGCGAACATGGAATATAAGAGAGTTCAAGGCAGCTGAGCCTGTGGCGAGTCTGCGTCGATAGAGCGAAAGCAGGGCTTAGCGCCAGCGGGAAAACCCCGGGCCGCCCCTGTGTCCGATGGGCGCTACATGGCTTACCGCAGTCCAAGTACGCTCACTAGGTGTTCCGAACAGTAACCCAGACTAATGTTCACAATGCGCTAGCTGCGTGTCTCATCTGAGCTGCGTAGCTTCCGATTACGCAGATGCAGCGGTAGAGAGTACTTGCCAGAGCACTTCGTATGTACAGTCACTGCGCTACTGCCGCCGGCGTCGGCGCAGCCCGCCCATGCTGAAACTTATTGTGCATATGAATTCGAACAGATGTACTAGTGCGAATAACAAAGCACACAACCCTTGAGAAGCAACAAAGCATGCTCTTAGCCCTGACCTCGTGCCCTCTGCTGCGGTAGTGTATGCCGGACACTGATGGTGTCTAGAAAGAACAAGCGTGCAGTACTGTACTTGTACTCGCACCGCACCCAAGGGAGAATCACCCGACGATAGGACGTCTTTGATAACCCTGCAGGGTCCTCAACTCTCAGGCTGTGAGTTTGGTACTCCGCACGTGAAGGTCCGGAAGTGCTGAGAGCACGGATGATGCTTGCACACCGTCCACGAATACTCCGGAGTCGCGGAAGTTCAGTCCAGAGTAGCAGAGTCGCAGCACAGAGTCCATGGAACTTAGAGCGACATCGGGACGGAAGGTCTTCAAATCAACCGGGAGCTCCGCATGATTCTGTGCAGTCGGCTGCGAGGCCGAAACACGCTCTGGGAGCGAACAGACCACAAAAGGCGCTCCCTGCTGAGGGACTAAATGGGGTTCGATGTTCGTGACTGTCAGCGCATCCAGCATGTTGGCGTATATGTTGTGCAGGTAACGCAAAGTGAACGATGTGCCGTTCGTGGACTTGAAGCGCGTCTTGGAGACACTCGGTGCGTGTTAAGGGAGGGTACAGGTCTCCAGATCCCCTAGGGTCCAGCACGTGGATACAGATGGAGAATGGTCTTCTGATAGCAAGTTTCTCTACAAGCCTTTGCTCACCAGATCGTGTCAGCGAGAACCTCGGCGACGCCTTGTCCCCAGATCGTGTGCGCAGCACCTATGACCGGAGCAAAATCATCAGCGACTAGGGGACAATCTGACTCCAAGAAGGCAGCTCACTCGAAGGGTGGTAGTTGTTCCTGTACAACCAGCATGCGCGCGAAGCCCAACCGTCAATCAGCGTTACAGAGCGAGCGATATTTGATGAGATGTCACTCACCCCCAGAAACTGTCCGCGTTCCCGTATGACGTCGCGTCCGGGAAGCCGTACTTTGTCGGGCTGTCCAGCACGGTCGTGAATGCCGCGTTCGAATCCCATTGCCATGTCTTCACCTGTCTAGACGTCAGCGAACGTTCGCTTTATAGACCCTGCTGTTTGCAGAGCTTACTCCAGAGTTGGCAGCTTTGAACGCAGCGATCCGGGAGGCGAGCTTAGCGTTGTATTTCGCGATAACCTGCTTCTCGAGGGCCTGCGCGTCTGCGCTTTGCCCGAGCATCTGAGGACGTCATCACAGGTCGCGATCAGCATAGGTGTTCGATAAACGTGTACGCACGAGGTGGGACTTACCAGGGGAGACCTGTCGACAGGCGGAACATTGATGAAGAGGAAGTTCCTGGCGCCGACATCACTATGCATCCCTCTGTATCAGTAAAACACGTGGTCAAAACCATTATGCGCACTACTGCTTGCATACAATCAATGCCCAGTCAGTCAACAGCTAAGAGGAACCGACATGGATGACCACTCACGAGCTTTTGCACTTGGCCGAAGTAGGAGTCCATCAAGAGATCCGCGAACCTGCGCGTCAGCACTGGTTAGCCAACCCACATCCACCATCCACGTCCCCCAAAATCCAGATCCCAGCACGACTCCGAATACTCACGCGTCGCGATCTCCACTCTGGTAATAGCTGTTCCCAATGTCGTTGATCCCAATCCAGACCGAGAACAGCGCATTCTCGCTCGTCCACGGCGCAAACTCGGGCTTGCTCGCCGCCTGGCCCATGAACTGGTTCACCTGGTCGATGAGGGAGAGCACCGTCGGCTCGTACGGCTGCACGAGCGAGGCGTTGATCGTAGCGCCGCCGTACGCGTAGTTGTACGTCAGCACGAGCGACTTGTTGTACACCGTCGTGTCGACGTCGATCCAGTTCGTCCCGCCCACGGCTGTGTATCCCTGGCGCATGCCCAAGTTGCGGTCAGTCTCGTTTTACGGCGAGATAAGCGGGATGAGAAGAGGACGTACGGGGTAGGGAGGGTTCCCGAGCGGGTTCCCTGGAGCGGGCACGGCGCCGGTGGTGGTGAACCCCGTCTGCGTGTACGAATCACCGCTGGTATCGACGTGATTGTGAGTATACTGCTCTTTCACGTGGAATGGACTTTCACTGACAAGCTGAACCAAAAGTTTGCATTCTCAGGTACCCCAGTAGGCGTGGCCGCTGGGGTCGTCGTCGTCGTAGGTGCAGGGTTTGCCGCGCCAGGAATGCACTGGCTGTAATCTAGCAATCGGATATCCGTGGTCATTGCTTGTAATGCACTATCCAAGGCTTAATCACCCACAATCATTCATTTTCGTGCATGTAGAGCTGTATGCTAACACTGTCAATCAACGCAGTTGGTGTATATCAGGAGCGGAACGCACCCGGATACACAGGTCGTGGCCCCGGACCAGCCAATACCGCCACCTGTCGGTCATTCCTCTATCAATGCTCCGCATACAAGCAATGGAATCCAACGTACATTGAGCCCATGTAGGCTGCTGTGCTGAGACGACCCGCACAAACACTACTGAGGCAAACGCCGCGAGACAAAGCTTTGAGTTGAACATCTTTGGAGACCAAGCACCAGTCGGCAGCACCCTAAAGCAGAGGTTGATCTTAGAGGAAAGCTCGAGAAGAATATCGGACCAGAGCATATAAAGCATACCTAGGAAAATGTTCGGATGGAAGATCGTCCGCTTGAATCCCTGGGCGGGTCATCTTCGGACTCGTATTGCAGCATATATGCGCATCCCGTGGTCGACCCTGAAGGCATAAGCATTAGAGTAATGTCAATATGGCGCAGCTGACTCCGGTGCTCTGCCGCAGGTAGCCATTTGAAGGAGCTGTTGACCTTTCGCAATGGTAAAAACACTATCGTATATGAGCGAGCCCGGGCCGCATGAATGCGCTTGTAAACTCGTGATGCGTTTTGAGCGAGTCTGGGTCGTTGCCTTCGGTATGCGGCAGGAGTTTCGCCCGAGTCATGTACCAAGGGACCGGTTGACGTGTCCATCCGCAGGCTCTCCTAGGGTGCCACTTCGGCTCTGTCCAAGGAGAGACATGCGGTTGCGGACGATTGCCATACGCCGCCCTACGTCTGGCTCGACCACAATCAGAGACCAAGTGTACGGATCATACCTATCACGCCCATCCACAAGGTGCCACAAGAAGAATCTGATCCCGGCATACCTCCTCCAAAATTGAGAGAACCTGATGCTCGAAACGTAGTACAGCCACAATCGACTGAGTGGTGCCACTGGGGATGAGCCTCGTGTTCGCTCCAAAGGCGAACGGAAGAACAGCAGTGATGCTTAGGGAAGCATGTCAAGAGCGCGGTGGCACTACGGAGCTGAACTGTGTTCAAATTGGCGTTCCGATGTCGGATGATGTGGCATGAATCGACGACCTACTTCGCAGGTGGAAGAGAAGAGTTGTATCAGTTTGGGAGGACGGACTCGGAGCCGAGGATGTTCGGCCTCGTACTGGACCCGACCCTGACTACGGCCGCAGTAGCCCATTTGGCTTCTTTGTTCCAGCGAAACGAGCGAACGTAATGTACTGCCATCTCGGGGGCCACGTCTTCAAGGCCACCACCGAAAGACATCTGCAAACAGCCCCGGCATAGAAGAAAGATAGGACGTAAGGAAGTCAGAGGTGCCCAGCAAAGATACAAGATCACTCAGAGGAGTCAAGGCAGCACAGTACAAGAGTACACGAGGTCGTGTTGCAGCTCGACGTTTCCGACAGCTAGGGACACGGTTGCGCGTCCGTGACGTGCAGCTGTGGCGGCAGTACCGTGCTTTGTACTCCGCATCGGGACTCGCAGACGATGTATACAGCTTCAGAGATGATAACCCAATCATTGATTCTCAGAGAGCACATGAAGCAAGATGTGCGGGGTTCATAAAGCTAGGTGGCGGAAGGTAGAAAGCGACGACGACATGATAGTATATCATAATCCCTCGGGCAGAGAGAAGGCAGTGACGAGCACTGCCACCTGCCGTGGGAACGTAGCGCCCATGCCTCCGTCGTAACGCCTCTCGCGGTGACAGCGCTCTCGACATCTTGTCCTCAACCATCCATCGCCCGCACGCAACAACCCGACCATTTCGAATTTACAACGCTGCGACAATTTGTCCAAATGTGGTCCTCATGCACCGTTCTAAATTCGCGCCTTTGGGGCCTATATAGCTAGACCGTTGATGGTGAGTTTTTGGCCGGGAATCTGCTCTCATATCAGCGACACCATCTTCCTCCAGTGGGGAATCATCCTCATCGCTTCGAGTGTGCTTCAGCGACCCCACCATTGTTGCCACCAGTCGTCAGAGTCTGTCATCGCGGGCGATCCCAGTGCATTGATCAAGGTGAGCAGTGCTTGATCGTTATCTACTCTCCTGATTGGGTCTCCCGAGTCGTGCTCGACGACGAGCTCGCGTTATTGTCCCGCGCTGTAGCTTTGTCATGCGCCGGGCTTCCCGTATTGGAACTTTTTTTGCTGATGCGATGTCGTGATAATGCAGGAGCGCCGAGTCACGAAGCCACAATCTTTGCAAATCGAAGCAGCCATACTTAAATTGCGCCCTCTCTAGTCCTGTGCAGCCTCTCGACATTCCCTCTTGACTTCCGCAGCACACCGCCCGTCCACGTCGGCGACTTCCAACTCCCTGGCGGGGTCATCCTCTTCCCCGACAGACGAACCCGTCCACTTCTGAAGCGGTACCGACGGCCTATCCCCTTCCAGGCTTGTGGCTGTAACTATAATCTCTAACCACATTGGCCCAACACCTATAAAAGCTGCTCTGTTCCTGCTTCCCCACTCTCTTCAACCGTACTCGAACAACCATGGCAGCGCCATACTCTTATCCCCAGTTCTACTACCCAACACCATACATGGTGCCTTTCTACAACCAGCCATATGTTTCGCCCTTCATTCCACCGATGGTACCCTTGCCTGCAACACCTCAGATGACGCCTCAGTCAGAGCGTCGTGTTCGCTTCGACGACGACGAACCCTTCCGTCGTCAGCGACGACCGTCCTGGCACGGTGGCCAAGCTCCACCTCCAAACCCGGTACCGTTTCCTTCACCACCTATCATCGTCACCCCTCTCCCGCCCGTCATGTCGCTACCCACTCAAGCCCCGATGCCAGCGTTCACGCATCAACGGCGACGATCCGACACATGCCTCCCACAGCCTGCATGGGTGTCATACCCGACCATGATCCACCCAGCCGCCTTCCAAGCACCGGCACCGGCAACACCCCTAGTTCCACAGATTCATCCTCTGTTGGATGGGGAGACCGCGGCGGGGCCGAAACTGTTCTTTGATCTATCGCTTCACACCTTCAACCCTCAACGTGTCACCTCGTACTACCAGACAAGTGGCACCCCGCTGACGCTCGACGAGCTCCTGCAACCTGCAACGCACCCTCCTGTGCGGCACATGACCATCACCTGTGACCTGCTCCCCGACTGGCCCATCGTCCTCGAACCACACACAACATCCCGCGCGCGCGAACGAGAACGCTCGCCGTTCCTCTCTGTCTCCACGCGGGAGGCCGAGGAATCCCCGATCACGGTCTACGACGTGCTCATGGCGATCTACCGCACCGTACAACGCCGGATCTCGCAGACGGACTGGGTGCGGATGTCGGTCAAGGAGCGGAACGCCGTCGCGCGCGCGTACACGCGCCGGTGCCAGAACTACCCCTCTCCGCAGGCGTTGGAGGACGCGCAGGGCGTACGGCGCGTCGACTACCTGCTTGACCGGTATGTGTTCCGCGGGATCATGCGCGAGAACGCCAAAGACGGCTTCGCGCGCATGCGGCTCGTTGTGGGTCCTGTGCGGTGAGCACTGCACGCTTGGCGTGGATGCGGCTGCGTGCTGGGAGCTGGGAACTAGAGACTTGTGCGTGGAGGCTGGATCGGGGCTGCACTGGGCTCGTACTTGGATACTTGGACTTTCGCTGAGGATGACGCCTGGTGACTCGGGGGCGGACGTTTTTGCTTATGCCGATATCCTGCTGTGCTTGTGGTCTGTGGGCTTGCGATGACTTGCTATATCCGGACGTCCACACATGGCCATGTTTTGCTACTTGGCTTTCGTGTATATTGTAGCTGTTCTGTTGGTTCTGGATTGCGTGGTGTTGGGATACGTAGTGTTAAGTTATCCGATAATAGATACATGGTTTCGTGCTTCGCTTGCATGACATACGACTTCTGATGTGTACATTACGATATGGATATTCAATGTAGTGGGTTTGATAACACGGATGAATGAACTTGTACGCACTATGGAGTGGCTTTGAGACGAAGAGGAAGGGACATCGGCCTTGGGCGCCTGCATATGACGCAGGAAGTGCGTCGCGGTCCCCAGGCACTTGACTCGGGCTCTTGTTCACACCATCCCTCCCTCGCTCGTTCTCAACTCCTCTTACCATGCCTCCACCACGTCGTGTGGCCTCCATTTCTCTGGTCTTCACCTCACCACTCAAGCGCAACTTCATCCCAAGGCATTCGGTCCTGCGATACCGCATGGCGAGCACTTCCGTTGTACGTCCGGCTTTGGCACGCTTTTGGCTGCTGGCTCACGCAAGGAACGTGCTGCCAGTTTGGTCTGAAGGACTCGTCCCTGGTCCGTATGCAAGGCTACATCGACGGGAAATGGGTGGACGCGAAGGAAGGCGGGGTGATCAAGGTCACTAGTGCGTGCTCTTTTTCCTCATCCTCAACATCCTTTCCTGAGCGCGTGTGTGTGCTCTCTTTGCTCCTAACCGCCATGCGTGAGCAGACCCTGCGACCACGGAGGAGTTGGGGACTGTCCCCGAGATGGGTCTGGAGGAGACGAAGCAGGCAATCGAGGCTGCGTCCAAGGCGTTCAAGACGTGGAGCAAAACGACAGCGAAGGTATGCGCGTTGTTGTTCTTATTGTCGGACCTATCATGACAGCCTGGTGATCTCCGACAGCAACGACATGACATCCTGATGAAGTTCTACGCGCTCATGAAGGAGCATACGGACGACCTGGCGCGTCTTATCGTGAGCATACTCTCGCCCTGCGTTTTCTTTGCCAGCCAAAGCTCAAGATGATGTGTGCTAGACCCTCGAGAACGGGAAGCCGCTTGCGGAGGCAAAGGTGCGCGCATGCAGTCGACCGACAAGCAAACGGGGTAAAAATTGACGTTTGCAATCTGCTCCAGGGAGAGCACACCTACAGTGCCTCCTTCATCGAGGTAAGTCATACCAGTTTGCGTTTGCATTCATTTTTCCTAAGTATGTCAACAGTGGTTCGGTGAGCCTCGTTGAGCACACAAGAAGCTCGTACGCTGACATTCGCGCATAGCCGAAGAAGCGGTCCGAACATACGGAGGTGATCACACAGTTCGTGCTGTTCGCGAGGTGAGCTAACAGACTTTGACAGAGGTCGTCCCCTCCGCCGTCTCCAACTTGCGCAACGTCGTCATCAAGCAGCCCATCGGTGTGTTCTCTCCTACGTCTCATTATTGCTCGGTCTCCTGACAAGCTTGCTCAGGTGTTGTGTGCGTTGCGACCGGTCTGTCGTATCTGTAGATCTTGACGTCATGCCAGGTCGATTCTGACGCCTTGGAACTTCCCCTCGGCCATGATCACCCGAAAGCTTGGTGCTGCGCTAGCGGCAGGCTGCACGGCGGTCATCAAACCTCCTCCGGAGACGCCGTTCTCAGCACTGGCACTGGTCGAGGTATGCGGTATCCGACGCAACTTGACCAGGGTTTGCTGATCGGAACGAAACACCCAGCTTGCCACTCGCGCTGGTGTGCCTCCGGGAGTCATCAATGTCGTGACGACACAAGCAAACGTGGCCGAAGTCGGCCGCGAGATGTGCGAGAACACCGCGGTGAGGAAGGTATCCTTCACGGGCAGCACGCCGGTCGCCAAGATGCTCTACGGCATGGCTGCGAGCACGCTCAAAAAGTACGTGATACCCTGGGAAAATGCAGTAAATGCGACTCAACGTCTGTTGCAGAATGTCTATCGAGGCGGGTGGCAACGCACCGTTCATCGTGTTTGATGACGCCGACATCGACGCGGCTATAGAAGGTTGTCGTCTCGTACTCTTCTCGAGGGCTCTCCACTCATACGTCTGTTCAGGTGTCCTAGCGTGCAAATTCCGCGGTACTGGCCAGACTTGCGTCTGCGCAAACAGGATCTATGTGCAGTCGGGTATCTACGCAGAGTTCGCTTCTCGCCTCGCGGAGAGGGTTGCAGCCTTCAAAGTCGGGAATGGTCTCGACAAGGATACGTGCGTTCTCCTCTTCATCGCTCTCTTGAGCCTGCTAATATTGCCACATAGCACGCACGGACCTCTCATCCACGACCGCGCTGTCGAGAAGGTCGAACGCCACGTTGAGGATGCGCTCAAGCAAGGAGCGCAACTTCTGCTCGGGGGCAGCCGCATCCAAGGCCCCGGCTCGTTCTTCGCGCCCACCGTACTCTCGGATGTCCCCGTGAACGCGCTCGTGAACCAGGAGGAGACGTTCGGGCCCCTTGCTGCGCTGACGCGTTTCGAGACTGAGGAAGAGGTGGTGAAGCTGGCGAACGATACGCCCGTCGGCCTCGCTGGGTACTTCTACTCGCGCGATGTTGGTCGCGCGTGGCGCGTTGCTGAGGCCCTGGAGGTCGGGATGGTCGGGATGAACACGGGGTTGATCAGTCAGCCTGTGATTCCGTTCGGAGGGGTGAAGGAGAGTGGATTGGGTACGTTCTCTGCTGGGATCGCTCTGGGTTGAGCTGCTGATGTTTATGGTGTGCGTTCGCAGGTCGTGAGGGTGGTCATGGTATCGACGAGTACATGAACGTCAAGCTCATCGCCTTCGGTGGGTTGTAAGTGGTGCGAACACGAAGAATCTGAGTATGCGTCATGTATCAACGACTTCAACGAGATTATCTTCATCTGTATTGTTAGTCACTGACCTATGCAACTACATCGGCTGCGTAGTCTTGCTTCTGTACGCGCGATTGATTGCTTATCGTCGCCACTCAACGATGCTATATGTATGCAGCATTTTCCCCCCTCCCGGTATCGCTACAAGCGACGCCTCGCCTTCAGGAGAAGCAAGTATTCAATCCCCCCCCCCCTGCAGTGCGTCGCATTCGCTAAGCTCTCCTAGGAGTTTTGTCTCCAGGAATGATGCGTGGTCTGCAAGACACAGCCCTTAAGTTGTTCCAACGACAGTGTCCGGGCAGGCGCTATGCGAGGTGGTGTTTTGTGCGTTATCGCTTCCGTACCTGCTGGACGCTGATCGGTCCGAATGCTCCCTCAGGTATGGTGGTGGTTCATTGCGAGCAATCCTACAGGACTCGGGTTCAACGCGTTTCTGCCCTTCTCTTCTTGGTCTTCTGTTGGAAGCTGAGCGGAATAGGATGCATTTAGTGATCAGATCATGAGGGTACGTTTTGCACTCATAATGTGAGATGGATGTTGATATCAACATTTCGTCACGCTAGCAGGAATCTTTCGCCTTACACATTCGAATCCATCCACGGCGACGTGCGAGGGTATAGTCGGGCGCGCCGACCCTTCCCGCATAGTTTGTTGGTAGTAAGTTGATACTTGACGTCCTGCGAATGCTCGCGCGTTGATGTCTGGGTGCCAGGTGAGGGAAGACAGTCGACGTGCATGTCTTTGGTAGCAATCAAGGCCTAAGGTGCGTGTCCCGCTCTGATGTCAATGAGGTGCGATGTCAACATTGTGTGTTACGGCTACGAGCTAACCTCTAGTGAAGGAGAGCCTCCCCTTCCAACTCGCTTATTGAGAACACCTGACTCACAGCGCTGAAGGTGAGTCTAATCATTGCGGCAGTCGCTGAGATTTTTGGAGAGTCGGCTTTGGACTCTTGTACAATATGAGTTTTCCTCTGAACAACCAGCGGAGGTATGGAAGTTTCTACGCATGTCCCCGAGACTCGGAGGTGTATACTTCTTGCGGCCCGGATATCTGGTTATCCCCACCTGCGTCGCGAACGGTTGTTCATAGATTGGCACGAGAAGTCGGAATGGCGATGCTACTGTATAGATGATCTTCATACGGGAGAGTGCTGCGAGAGGACTGCGCTCATACCATATGCTGAGATCAACAACATGTGTAACACCGCAGAGACGTGCATCACAAAGGACGATCTCGGGCATGCACAATGGAGAAGGTAGCGCATTGTCTTCAAGTTGGGTCCCCAGGAACGCGCCTCCAGTCTCGCTGTCTGTGCGCGCCATTTAGGCCAAAGGAGGCAGGCGAGATGAGATATAAGCAGGTTGGGGACTGTGGATTCCAGCCCTAGGATTCACGCAGAGTCCGTATTGTCCCCGCCGCACTGAGTAGTCGCGTGGATGTGAGTCCGGTTTCTATGCCTCGTCGGATTTCAGAGATCGATGCGCATGGGCAATGCGTTTCAGCTCAGTACAGGTAGCAGTGGCTTCGGAGCAACTACTATTTATGTGCCTATCAAAGTGTTCAACCTGAACAGGACGCTTATGAGTCGTAGGGCTCTTCTGGTGCCTTGTCTCGCGGGTGATGCTACAGTAGGTCATTCATCTGCATCTTGATCCGACAAGTATGGTTGAT
This sequence comes from Coriolopsis trogii, assembly GCA_020543525.1. NCBI lineage: Eukaryota > Fungi > Basidiomycota > Agaricomycetes > Polyporales > Polyporaceae > Coriolopsis > Coriolopsis trogii. Next base: position 2,196,200 of record JAHYIO010000037.1, on the reverse strand, counting down.
TCGTCACTCCGAATACACAGCAGGGAAGCCGGATTCATACAAATACCCCTGGCAAGCGCGAATCATAATCCGCCGACAGTGATTCATCACTGAGCTAACGTGTAGACCACTGGAAAGAAAGTGTCGGCCTTCCACATTGGTACCGCGTCTCTCGTCTCGCCACCGGCGAAGCCATATGGACGCCTACGCCCCACGCAATAAGCCAACGTGAGTTGTGACTGATAGTTCATCGTTGATCACTGACCGGTGTACTTCACGACTGCGTGATCACAACAAGTTCGCGGGATAATGACCAGCCTACCTGGGATGCCGCAACGGAAATGAATCCCTCTTCTTGTACTCGTCTTCGCTCATTGCCTCCTTAGGATCGACGCCTGGCTTTGCTCTATAGTTTGGACCCGCAACCACTGGGGGGTTGATCGACGCACGGCATGTCCGCTCAGACAAGAGTAGAAGACAACGACCCCGGAGTTGTCTATGGAGGCCTGTGGTCTGCGGATCCTCTGGCGGAGGCTTCGGGAGGTATGAGGCATGGTGCGGCACGGCCTGGTGTGACTGTTCAGCTCCAATTCCATGGTGAGCCTTTTCTATCTGTTCGTTACAGGGAATAACATGACAGTACATTTGCATAGGAACTGAAATAGAAGTATGGGGGATATTGGATCGCTATGTCGATACAGCTCAACCTACCACGGACTACAATATCGACGGAGAGCACGTTTTCACCTACCATGCGCCGTTCACAACCGATAGGATGTTCAACATCCTGTTCTTTAAATCAAACCATCTGAGCCTCGGCGACCATACTATCACTATTACAAACGTCAATGGCACCAGCCCCAATATCTTCTGGCTCGACTACTTCATCGTCAACGGAACTACTTCACAGACCGTATCCACAGACCAATCTACTACAAATACTCCTGCTCCACCGGTCACGTCCACGACCTCAGCACCAGAACTTCCAATTAAAAGTTCTCCCAATGCGCCCCCTCCCCCTACCCACTCATCGCAACCAATAACCACCTCTGTCCCAGTGCTCACGAAAACATTCCAATCATCTACCACGCATGCTGTCTCCAACACTCCTTCAGATGGGGAGATTCCTGTCTCAACCTCCACACGTCTCGTCGTTACTTCCTCTCATGATTACACAGACGGTCCTCAAAGTCAATCTACTTCCACAAGCTCAGTCTCGATCCAGACCGGAAACGTGGCCCCTAAGTCGACAAGCAACCGCGCGAGTATTATTGGCGGGGCCGTCGGAGGTGCTGTGTCCCTTGTTCTGGTCGGGGTAATCCTTTTCCTAGTGCATAAGCTCCGAAGGCGAGATATTGATATCGAAGGTAGCCCTTGTTCATCTTCGGGTAACCAGCTACTGACAGTGGAGACTGGCAGACACCACGGCGCCTTCCGTGGCGGCCGAGACCATGTCCTTCACTGGAACCGCGTTCACAGGACCTTCGCACGCGCATCGAAGACACTACCACAGCGACTACCATCCCTATTCGTATACCGGCAGCAGCATCTCCCACTCGACTAAGTACGGCTCACGGTCGAGCATGTCCCGCACTTCGTCCGCGCGGTCTCCTTACCGCCGCCCGTACGCCTACGCGTCTCCCTCGAGCGGACATGGCAAGAGGTCGCGCGAGCGCGGCAGAAGGCGCTCTCCAGAGTACGTTCCAGAGCTACCAACACCGATGTCTCCCCCCGAGATGGAGATGGAGATGGAAACGGAGATAGAAGAATCTCGGGCGTCCGTCTACTCACAGCAAACCGAACGCGAGCTTCGCGCACACGAGCGCCTTCCCTCACTGCACATCGACACGTCGGTCGCGGGACCTCGTCCGCGCCATCGCCGGGGGCGCTCAAGGGCACCGAGCACGGCCCCACCTCCGTCTGTTGCCCCGACCACTCCAGGGGTCATCCTGCGCAGAGAGCTATCTGCTGCGCCGTGGTACGCGCCGCCCGAGTTGCAGCCGAACGCGATGACGATCCTGAACTCTCTTTCGACGGGTCGCGGGCGGCGCCCGAGAGCTGTACGCGAGGACACGCCTGCTACTGCGACCGCGACTCCTAGTACGCTGCCGGTGGAGGAGTTGGATTCTGGACTGAGACTGTATGACGGCGACACGCTGCCGCCGAGGTATACCGAGGCTTGAGAGGGTGTGGTTGCGTTTAGAGCGCATCTGGGGTTTCTTGTTACTGATAAACTGGTGTCGTTCATACCGTCTGGACCTAGGATGTGATGGATTGGATTCATTGCCCTGCTTTGACATTGTCAGCTCGTAGCACATTATATCATACTTCTTGGCCATAATGGAAGAATCGATTGACCACTCATTTATGACATGCCTCTGTTGTCGGGATGCAGCCATGCCACATTTACAGCCGAGTGCAACGTTATCGCGAGCGGTGAATAGAAGGAATCGAATCAGGACAGGATTCGATCGCGAGATTAAGGACTGCGTATGAGACCCGAGATCACGATCGTAGCAAGAGGAGTTTCCGGCGCGGGCGGCTATGCGCCACCGCCACCGTGCTGCATTGAACTCAGCTGAAACTCCGGCATTCCAGCCGTCGTGGCACATGTCTGGCGCACGTTCGAATTCTTCAACGACCCAGTGATGCTCGAAGCTTGTCATTCCATCCCTTCTCCATCCCATCTGCCACGGGAGGAAGATGAGAAGCGCGAGAGCAGCACGGCTAGGAACCCACCGGACTATCGACACGCGAAGTCCCAGCTTCGCGGACACCGCAGTACTGAACGAAGGGGTCTGATCATGATAGATGGCGTTCCCAGGTCGTTTTGAACGAACCTTGGTCGCGGCATGAGCGAATGAGGCATGGGATGGTGAGTGCACCACCTCATATCCAGATGGAGCGCTGATGCGATGTCCGACACTCTTGGGACCGTGCATAGGAAGAGATCTGTGTCTGATGGCACGGAACTTGACTTGGTACTGAGCCTGTTTCCATTTGGTGCGGACAACGAGTACTGCTACGTGGTTACGAGACTCCTGAGGTACTTACACCGGATCATTGTCTTTGTTGATGCATTCGCAAGACAGCTACCTCGAAGTCACCTAAGAAACGGCGGGTGCAGTACGACGTTCCCTAACAGCCTGATCGACAGATGCGGTGTCGAGATGGTCAACTGGGGTTCGATGTAGGAAGAGGAGTGTGCTTATATGCTGTATGGGATGTAGGTGGTCCCTGCTTACCGTTCGGGCGTTTCCCGTGTCCCCTCTTTCTTTCCGCCCTTCTTCACATATCCACACGGCAGCGGATTAAATGCCTCGCCAGCAGGACCTCATCGACGACAACGATCCTAAAGTGCAATACGTAGGCGATTGGAGTTCTGAATCTCTCCCCGGAGCCCACGACGGCTCAGCACATGGCTCGACCTCATCAGGGGAGATCGCCACGCTTACTCTCAATAGTATGTACCAGAATCTATTCTCGATGAGTAGTTCACAAACAGACTTTGTCAAAAAACGAAAATCAGGGGGCGACAGCATAGAGGTGTTCGGTGTACTGAACCCCGGCAACGGCCTGTCTGGCGCAACATTTGAGCTTGATGGTGTCACCAAGACGTTCAGAGCGCCTGAGACCACACGGCAAATGTACAACGTTTCGTTCGCCAAGTTCAAAATCTCGTCACTCTCACCTCTCGGTACCCCCCCTGTTCTGGTAATCACCACCCTGGATGGATCAAAACCGAGCACATTCTGGCTGGATTATTTCGTGGTGGAATCGTTTCCCGGCGGTCCGATATCTTCACAATCAAGCGACACTACAAGTGTAGCCTTATCCTCGACCACTCCAACGACATCTGCATCATCTTCCGTATTCGTAACGCTTCCAAGTTCTCAACTGACGAGCTCGTCCTTCCTGTCACCCGTGCTTTCCGCCACTTCTTCCATCGCCACATCTACTGTCTTCGGGGATGAAACTACGCATCTCCCTCATACTGTTTCAACCCTGCAATCAGCAGGTCGGTCCACCGATACAGTGCTGATAAACCCCGGGACCCAGATTACGTCAATAACTACGACCGATGGCAGTGTCCCCTCGAGCAACTCCTCCGGCGACGCAAGGGAGAATCTGGCTCAGAGTGGAAGCCACCCGAACACCGCTGCCATTGTGGGGGGTGTCTTTGCCTGCCTCCTCGTCATTGCATGCGTCGTCATATACGCACTCGTTCGGAGGAATCGTCGCTCGCGACGCGACAGCGACAGTGAGCTGCTCGCACTTCTACGGTTCGCGACTTAGACCCGCTGACGAGCTTGCTGTCATAGTCATATACCCGAGTGACAACGACCTCGCTTGGAACGGCAACGATATGGTCGCTGGTGAAGCATGGGCGGGGTCGAAGTACCCCGCATCGCCGGGCATGACGGAGTTCTCTTCCCCTAACATTATCCCCGATGCTCCTCCGACTCAGTACGGTCTGACTCCTATGGCTTCCAACCCCTTCATGGAGAGAGTTCATACCAAATACTCATAACTTCTGTGTCAACCCTCGTTACGGAACGATCGTATCATTATGCGTGCAGAGTTTATTGACGACTCGGAGTATACGTGACTTGGTGCTACGGGTTGTGCGTCCTACTACATGATACTTGTACTGGAGTCTCGACGTCGTCGAACCCTTTTTTGTAGCTCTTCTTCCCGTCAGATGTATGTATTCGCTGTGAATTACTTGTGCTGCTCGTCATTCGGGTGTTGGTAGTCATGTAGGCGCCGCGACCTGCGGTTCGGCGTGGTTCGGCGACCCGATATTCCCACGAGCCCTAAGCGGGCCGCAGGGACTTTGGGCCGTCCGTCGTTCCTCGTTCCTTGCTTCTTGTCCTCAGCTTCCTTCCAATGCCTTGGCCATCATGCATCAGCATCTGTCGTATGGACTGCGTGTGCTCTTGAACGTACTTCTGCCTTATCCATTATGTTATCGCTCTCAAGCTCTCGGGAACAAATGGGGGGATGACCACGAAACTACCCTGCTCGGCAGCACGTACAACCGCTAAGCCGCCCCGAAGGCTTGCTACGGCAGCCTGGAATCGCCTGAGGATGGCAAGGACATGAACTCACAGCTCGGTTAGGCCTCTGCAGAGAGAGGGCAGATTTGGCAAAGGATGAAATAGGTATGTCTACTTGCGTTACAGATCTCCTCGCGACCCATGCATCTGTCCATCATCCATCAGCTCGATACCCTCCTACAAGGAGTCTCTTGAAGGCTTGACAGATGCGACGTCGAAGAAGCTCCTGATATGAACGTTCTCGCTGCCTGGCTCGCCTCCGCCTCTCCAATCGATGGCGGTCGCAGGCAAGACGTGGGCTGGATCCGTCAATATTTACTCTTAGGGAATTGCCTTTGTGGTCTGCTGTCAGGTGAGTCAGGTCATGATACGCTGCGTCGGTAAGTTCCCGCGTTATATCGCGACGTTGGCACTACCTCGACTTCCCTCGCTGCGACCCCCATCTGAACAATGAACGAGGCGTCCACGCTGCGGCTTCGGTACGACGTGATGGACTGTCCCCATGGCATAGCTTCTCCGATCTCCGATGGCTGTCAAGAAAGTGGGTCGACGACGTCTGTATCCTGGGGTATCCGTGACCTCGCGAGACCTGCATCGCGTCCGCCCCACGTCATCCTTGCCCCTCTAACCCTCTCCGAAAATGTACTCCACCAATGTGGTGGACGACACCGACGCCAGGCTTGATTATCATGGTGACTGGGATTTCGATACCAGTCTCCAGAATACGGTAGACGGTACTAGGCATGGAACCAATACAGCAGGCGCATGGGTCGCGTTCGCCTTCACCGGTACGTAGAAGTTGCTATAGCTTGTGCTGGTGAACTGGCTCACCAGAGTTGCCAGGCACCGGTGTCACTGTGGTAGGAATATGGGACCCCGCCGACGGAAGTGGCATGCCTGCGACAACGTATGAGATCGATGGACGCCCACTCCCCGGTGCCACAGCCTCCACCTCCGGCCAATTGCAACTGAATGTGACATTTTGCGCAATTCATAATCTTTCGAACGAAAACCATAGACTCGTCATCACGTACCAGAAGGGCAAGCAACGCAGCAAATTCTGGCTTGATTACTTGGTCTTCGATGTACCGGGTGACCCTGAACCTCCGCCAGCGCAGACACCAGCTTCAACCTCCTCACTCCCGTCTATGAGCCTCAGCGTCCCTCAGAACACTACTCTCACTACCGTGAATACTAATTCTCCTACCCCCACAGTCCTTCCATCTCCATCCATTTTCTCTGGAAGCCATCCTGACAGAGCTCCAGTCAATTCTCCGACTGGAACACCGAGCACGCACACCTCGGCCACTTTGGCCCTTGTGGAAACCGTTACCTCCACCTCGAATGGTTCCACACTTTCCGTATATCTATCTCCAGGCTCAATAACAGCGTCATCGTCGTCCAGCCTTGTGACCATCTCAGAAGTGGGCGGGGTTGGTACCACGTCGCAGGGATCGAACCCGTCTCCTGCTCAAGACATACACCATATGAACATAGGAGCGATTGTGGGAGGAGTAATAGGTGGAGCGGTCTGCATCATCGTAATCGTGCAACTGCTTCTGTACATGTGCCGACGATATAATGCTACCACCGCGTCTGGTGCGTTGTGCTGATCTTCTCTATCACGCGCTGTGCTAATAGTATCCGTTACTAGCGGTGGCTCGCCCTCGTTCGATCGCGGACGACATGTCATATACGGACGTTGGCGACGATTTCTCCCCGGCTTACTTGAAGTTCGAGGACCTAGAGGTGCAGCAACCTATGGGCGCCCACCACAACGCATCGCAGGACCCACTCGTGCCTAATAGGGCTGCCGTGGCGCCGTTCGCTTTTGAGTAGGTTTAGGAGGAAGGCGCCTCGCTGGCTCGAGGCGCGCAAACCGCATTCCGCTCTTTCAATCGTATTTAGTTAACGCTTTTCTCAACGGTATGAGTCCTATCGCGTTTGTTCGTCGTTTTCACTAACGCTACGCTACGCATCCAGGCATGCCGTGATACTGCGTACCCTCGCGTACCTACCGACCTGCTCTGTATAGTCCTTCCTTCCATTTATACCCTGTTGTATCTCTCGCCTTGATGCCATTATCGGAACGACAAGAGTCAAACTTACAGAGCGATGTAGTTCCCAGTTGGAACAGTTGCGCTGCGCGGAGCAATATGCTTTGGTACGTCGGATGCCTTCCCCGGTTTTCTTACAAGCTACGCTATCAAGCGCAACCAGTTCGTCAATTGTACCAACATGGACTTGAATGCTACTCCGCTATACACACCCGAAGCTCGTCTGGCGGTTATCAACCCGAGACACGCCCCACAGTAGGCCAGGGCGTTGCTTAGTTCCCGACATATTCTGTGGACAAACACGAGGCACATCCTCAGCGCGTCATGTTGCTGTGCGTAAGGTTCCGAACCTGCCGCCGCTCGTCTGTGCCGTCATGCACTCACAGGGTCAGGGATTTGTAGAGCTAGAAGCTACCAATCCTATAGGTCACGCATGGAGTCCATGACAGTTCATCGCCATCCTCATCCGCATGGGCGTCGTCGCGAACCCCGGGCGAGACGGTTGGACGACCCTCGCCTTCTTCTCAGCGCCCGAGCCTCCACGGAGCTGCTCTCGCCCTCATCCCACTCTCCCTCCTCGCGACTACTGTAGTCATTGGTCACCTCACGCTCCTTTTACGCTGGCTCCTGTATGTTCCATGTATTCTGACTCTGGACGCAAAAGCGCTTTTTCGCAACTGACTCGAGCGTATCTCTCTGGCAGCTTGAAAGAGAAGCTCGTCAATGGGTCCCTGCCCTCGCTGTCAGGTACCAGGGATCTCAAGAAGGTCTCACACGGCGTCGAGCTGTCACATGCATGAGAACCAACAGTTCCGTTAACGCCAGTTTCCAACGATTTATGCTTCAAGCGACGATTTTGGTGCTTGTAAAACATTCCGACTTGCAGCGCACCCTTGGTGGTATGCATCCATGCCTTACTCATCAAGTTTTCTAGTCACTCACTGATTCATGAATGGTATGGACCCCAGGAATACGCGACATGCGCACTGTAGAGGACTCAGATCCCGAAGTGCAATACTCCGGGTCCTGGACAGTACTGAACGATATTCAGGGTAATCCAGGACCAGTTTATGGAGGAGCGTCAGGCAGCATACATGGTGCTCTGACAGCGGGTTCGACGGTGTCTCTCAGGTTCAAAGGTGGGTCGTGTCCAAGTATGCTGCTCTGCCTCGCTCCAATACTGAGTTCGTTGCACGCTCAGGGTCGGGTGTCCAAATCTACGGGTCACTCTTAAGCTCAGACGAGTACGGACAGCCTGTTACCGAGTACCACCTGGACGACGTGCTCGTGAAAGTCTACTCCGCCCCGCTTACCCCTGCCAACAGCCCGAGACTCAGCGTCAGGTACTTCAACGCCGAGGATCTCGTGCTTGGCGAACACACAATCACAGTCACTACTCGGCCCACTCCCGTCAACTCGACTTTCTGGTTCGACTACTTCATCATCAACGAGTTCGCGCTCGCTCCCGATATCCCGCCTACGACTCCGACTGCCATTCCGTCGGATTCTGTGGCGTATACCGACGATCCACTCCTGTACTCTACGACTCTCTCAGTCTCATCGTTCCTGCCACCAGATGTCTCGTCTGCGACCAGCCGGACCGGTATCCCGAACACACCCATAGCCTCATCGTTCCTGCCACCAGATGTCCCGAGCGTTGCTCCCACTTCACCCATCGAGTCAGGGAACGATAGTGGAGGTACGAATCCGATCGCGACGGCGGATGCAGCGGAAGGCGGCGGCCTGGATCCGCCACGGTCAAACGGGTTCTCCATTTTGATCATTTGTCTGGCCGCTCTTGTATTCATAGCTATATGTGCCGGCACTGTCTTTGCGTGTTTGAGGATCAGGAGACAGAGAGAGAAGCGGTCGCTAGGTAAGTACAAAGACTCATGACTTCCCCTCGCCCTTCGATGCTCATAACATCACTCAGGCGTCTCCGAAGGGATGAGCGCAACCTCACAAGCCAATCTCGTCACCGCCGAAGCTGGCTCCGATCTGCCCGTCTCATCTGGATCTCAACGATTCGCCCTGCATTTGCAAGGACCCCACTGAAGCTAACATTTGCGGTACGAACGCGGAATGCGGAGGCACCACGTCTCCGAGTCCTCGACTCTTCATCGTCTCGAGGTATCTAGAATGACTCTACGCTACTTGCTTTCTGAGAAGGTGTCAAGAGCTCGTCAATTCGAAGACCAGGAGGACGAGGGCGAATCTAGACGCAGCGATGTACTCAGACTCACTGGGCAATAACATACATCTTGGTATCACAAACCACTGAGGGAGGCAGGCTCTTCAATGTCCAACAACAAATGGCTCTCTTGGTACTCCGACTGTCGACACGGTGAAGTCCCTTGCCTAGAGACTGTAGATTGCGAGATGGATGTGGGCTCGACCGTTGTTGAGAGCAAGAAAGCTCAAACGCTGGCCACGGGTTACCCGGGCCGGGAGAGGCTGAGCCATATTGTATTCGAGTCAGAGTCTCGTACTACCCTCAGCTCCCTCATCTACCCCTCATGCCTATGTCTACTTCCCATTCCCACGAGTGGGCTACTTCCGAGCGAATACCTTGTCCTGCTCCCCTGCGGCCTTCACGAACTTGATGACCGCCGATTACCGCTACCTCAGGCTGTGGTGGCCGATCCCGGCGTCAACTGGGACAAACTGCACCAACGCTATACTCATATCTTCACGACTCTTGCTGGATGAACCGCAACAGCAGGCTGTCGCCGTGGCCTCCAAGCCTGCCTCTGTATTTGGAGAGGAGCCCCGTCGTTCATCCTCGCACAGAACGAGAAGGTGCAAATGAAGGTTCAGGATCGACTTCGATGACTCCTTGACCGTTTACGCAAGATCCACAGCCTCTACGGGAAGGTTCATGAATCGCACTTGCCTCGGGACTAGGACAAGGTCCATGTAGGCCCGGAGGAGCACGAGGCGTTGGAGAGAGCATACTTGATGGGCGTGCTCGACATCCTCTACCACTCGCAACAGGATCAAGGCGTGCTTCGTGAGCACTTCCTCACTTTTGTATGTATACTCACTCGTCGATAGCTCAACTACCAGGTACCGTCAAGAAGTTTGACGTCGGCAAATGGCTCACCGGAAAGGTCGTCTCCGTCTCCCTTGATTAATCCTCTACGTCTCACAGTCACCGACGATGGCCCCCGTACTCTTTGGTGATCACTGGCCCGAAATTCGAGACCAAATGTGTCCCTAAACCGCGACCGCACCCAGTGACGCTAACGATTACGACGTCCGCTGTCGAAAGCACCCTCAGAGAGGCTGGCTGGGAGGACGTCGCAGACCCTCAGTACGCAGCGTTCACTACGAAGCTCGTTACAAACTTGCGTGCGGAATTGAAACCATCTACTGCGGCTCTAGCTACGCCCGCTGCAACTACAACAGGTGTGCATCATGGACGATTGGATGTATGATGTATATGCTGACCTCCGACCATACTATCTGAACACCAGACCCTGCCGGAATCGCCGTTGCGGATCAGGACCTGGCCTCGGGAGCGTTCAAATCATCCGTCCACGAATGCGCCCTGCTAGTACACCTCCACGACTCTGGAGACATCGGCCATGTCATCCCATACGTCGGAGGCTCGAAACGCGCCTGCTGACTGTGCTCGATGTATTTCGAGTGTTATCGCGAAGCCACGGGGTCCACGGTCTGCACGCAAGGGAAGCATGGCCAGCTCGTGCGCTGGAGAACACCCTTGCTCTCGCGCGGAGTGTCGGTAGGCAAGACGGTGGATGTGAACGTCCGTACGCGGTTGTGCGAATGCATTATGGCGAGGCTCATATTCGAGGCAGACAACGCGAGATTATCAAACTGCGGAGGGCACTCGCAGAGCACTGTCGACTCAGAACCTGAGGAGCATCTCGGAGCAATAGTCGCAGATTGAGAGTGTAACATGTGTAGGGTGGGCATATGGCCAGCCTCAGTTTTGTGCGAAGTGCGACTCGGAATGGTAGTCTTAGATGTCTGGTTAACCCTGCTCCATGGACGGGTTCTGAAGGCGTGCTGGCTTGACAAGATTTGGGTCCCAGACGGCGAGCTTGCGATCCAGGACGTCAATTGAGCAAGTTCAGCAAGAACTTAAGTCTTAGTGGGGGCCGACACGGTGTTCCCACGGACCTAATGAGGCGCGCCGCGCCGTTTGCTACGCTCTTGTCGTCATTTCGGACTCGGATGCTTTTGCCTCGGCTTTCGTCGACGTATGATTCTCTTGCTATCGACTCTACTCATATGTGCTTTTACTCAACAGCCACATGGATATCAGGAGCGACGGTAATCGCACACCTAGCTCCTGCCAGCTGGCATACGGCAATTGCGCTATCGGCATGACCGAGTCTGCTTCCCGTCTTGAGGTACTCTCTGAACGTTCAACACTCCCACACCAAGTCATCTCAAGAAGCTCTAAGGGACCGCTGAGGAGTGAGATTTGAGAGGGCTGGTATAGAGAGCTTCCGAGGGGATAGTTTGAGTTCTTAGGACAAGGTCAGTAAGTGCCCTGCTAGTCTCCCTACTACCTCGTCTTCGGGATCTGTCCAACCTCATCACATCTGCCCAACGGCTGCCTTCTCGACAAGGGTGCCTACCCACTCTCTGCGTATCTGATAGATAGGCGGTCGAGGAAACTGCCGAAATCAATAAACCTACGCCGGGATTCCACTCCGCTGTCAATTCGCCTTCCCAATCGACGAGGAATGTGCAACGAGCTCATCACAAACGACGCATAGACGTCTGAAGCTACGGCGTATTGCCCCATCGGCGTTACAGCGGTTCCCTCGCTCCTCCTATCGCGCACTCAGTCAGCTCAACTACCAAATGCAAGGCCGCTGCGACCTTCACGCAGCGATACGTTGGCGTACCCTATTGTATAGCATGTCAATGGCAGATCTGATGCCGTCTCCCGTCCTCGTATACTTGTCGTCTACAAGGTATCTGGCCGTCGTCTCTGCCCTTCTCCGTCTCACTACCTGACTGTCCGTGGGATGACATCATCTAACTGTGTGGACGACACCGATTATAGTCATCTCATATACACCGGCGACTGGGACTATGACCCTACATTCGAGGGTGCGTACGACGGTACCAGACATGGGATGACATCGGATGGGGCATCCGTTGCATTTGCCTTCCACGGTGAGTGACCATGTTGATGACTTGTTCTGAGAGTACACTGACAGGTCGCGTAGGGAGGAATGTGATTGTCAAGGGCATAGTGAACCCTTCCGACAAAGCAGACCAACCTACAGTCATATACCAACTTGACGGAGTCAATGTCACCTCAACCGCTCTATTCCCACCCGCTGGATCCTCGGGATTCAATGTCACGCTCTACGAAGCGCATATGCTGTTCTACCCCGTCCACAGACTCCAAATCATTTGCGAGAAGTGCAGCGGACGCAGCATGTTGTGGCTCGACTACTTCATTGTTGACCCGCCTACGCCGCCTCAATCCACGTTTATGACTCCCCAGTCTGGATACTCATCCGCGCCTACGAGCGTTGATGCATCTTCACCTGTTCCCATGTCCACTCATAGTGGTTCTCAGTCTCTCGACCCCGCGCCTTCCTCGCTTCCGCCCCCAAGCTCTGATTCGACCACTCCAACACGTGCTTCTATGAGCGGGGCATACACTGAATCCCCTACGACACCATTGTCCGCTACGGCCGTTGCCGCTCACGATCCGACCGGCCTTGGTTCTTCCTTGGGTACTGAAGTCGCTCCGCCGATAGTGTCCACTCGGGTATCGCTTACCACCGTCGTCGAGCACGGTACAACCTCAGTCAGAACTCTCATCGCTTCTTCGGGACCGACCCTGGACCCTGTACAAGATCACGCCAGCCACATCGACGTAGGGGCCGTCGTGGGAGGTGCGATCGGGGGCACAGTTCTCGTCGTTATCGTGTTTCTGCTTATCGTCGTTCGTATACGGCGGCAACACGCAACACCTGCAGCCGGTGCGTCTTCTGGACTATCACGGTAACAGGACGCCCTGACGAATGTGTTGTACCTGCAGTTACTCGTCCTAGCTCGTTCGCCGAGTCATGCACCGACGTTGGTGACGATTGGGCCACCGGCTACCTCAAGTTCGATGACATGGCAGAGGTGCAACGGTCTACTGTCCACAGCCCCTCGCAGGTTCTACTCGTGCCGAACAGGGCGTCAGAAGCGCTGCCTTCGTAGTTCGAAGATTGTTAGGAGCACCCCGAACGGGGGTGCTGGCTATAACAAACATATTCAATGCGATCCACTTGTATCTGTTGCTTTCGCTCTGAGCTACGGTGCGTGCTTTGGCGGTTCACACAACGAGAGGTGACTTGCGAGCGATGTAAATCACACACTGTCTTCTCATGGTCTAGATCATGATGTATCGTGTCCTAGCGTAGAACGCTTCCTGTTGTATCCAAGTCTTCGCTTTATGCTCGTGCGCAACTATTACTAGCCGTGCTTCTTGCATGCGGGAAATTGGGAATAAGGTACGATCTTGATAGGAGCACATCAGTACTTGTCGATGGGACATGTCCGCCAAATGTCAGTACTGAGCAACGGTCAGTATCTCCATTGTACTTCCTCACTTCCTCAGCCCAAATTCTGATTTCTTGTTCCAGAAGCCTACTCCGCTGTAGTTGCACTCGTCGATTGGCTTGGGTGCCTATTGCAACTTTCATAGTGCATGCGAGGTAAGCTGATAGGTTTGCTCATCATCGCCTATGATCGTACCTGTCTACTTCCCTGCGTTGGGCACGATTCCTGGTCCAGCCATCTGCTTCACGATGATGATTGTTTCTTACCCTCGCTATATGTTCTGCCGCACGGTTCAGATATGGTTCATCTCTTCCCTCTCAACAGCCCCCACCAGCGCACAATCCAGCTCTGCACCCAATGTCTCGTATAGATGATTCCGATCCACAGGTTCAATACTCAGGCCAATGGATGCCTGAGTTAGACGCGCATGCTTCCGGTGGGACAAGGCATGGGACGAACGACGAACAGGCAACAGCGTTGCTGAAGTTCACCGGTGAGTCTCACTATGCTCCTCCATGAGATAACTGCTTGCGATGTGTCTTTATGTAGGTTCCAGTATACAAGTGTTCGGAATCATCGTCAGCACGGACGGGGATCCCGTCAGCATCTACTACGTCGACAATCAGTTCGTGGTGGATTTTACCGGACGTCCCTCCGAAGACAACTCATATGGCCAATTGTTCATGAGCAAGAGCGGATTAGACCCTGGCGATCACGAAATTCGCGTTGAGAACATGAACGGAGGACCTGGTCAGATTTTTTGGCTCGACTACTTTTTGGTGGATCCGGACGTGCAATCGTCTCTGGGGGAGACACATACACCGCCCCAACACTCGTCGCAGACGCGGACAATATCCGGATTGCTGTCGAAGTCATTCGAAGGTGCAAGCTCAATTAGCCTTCCGATGTCGACTATAAGTCATGTACCTATCACGTTACTGCTCATCCTCGCAAACGTCGCCTGACTTTTCACAGTCTGCAGCTCAGTCCGATTCTCGCCATTTTACGAACACGACGGTTACTCCCTCACTACCCAGCCACTGGCATTCGATTGTGTCTAGTAGTGTGGCCATCGCAAGGGTTTCCGGAACCGCATCAACCTCTGCAGGTGCGTAGTCTCTGTCGGTGTTATCCCAACTTATTCTCACCAAGTTGCCGCGCCTTTCTGAACAGTAGGCAACGGGCCTGAGACTAACACACAGCTGCCGCATGCTAGCGTCACCTCGGGAGCTATGGGCGGGAGCGGAGACGGGAATCGCGATGGCAATGGAAGGGGCAATGGAGGTGGGAGCGCGCAGCCTTCGCCCGCCCGCTCGAAAATCGAGCCTATCATAGGGGGCGTTATTGGCGGCCTGCTACTCCTCATCATCACCATCGTATTTTTCTTCGTGAGACGGCGTCGACGTGTCGCCCGCCAAGGTGAGAAGTTTGCATATGAATCCGCTTGATTCCCGCTGACTACTGGACTGCCAAATACCAATATCTATAGACGACGCTACCTCAGAACATGGTGGCGTGTCAGAAGCAAGCACTACCGTTGAGATTCTTCGGTCGCCAAGCGACAACATAGGTGTGATATAGCCCCCGTATGCAATTTTTGTTGATGCCGATGACCTTCGACATATAATAGTGGCGCATGCTGGGTCTCCCGACCTCGCAGACACCATCATACTGAAGGGCTCCGCTCCGCCTTCGGGTATAGAGAAATCTATTCCCTCTCCTCGCCATATACCTTCCCTCTCATCTACCGGCGCTGTCCTGGATCAGTCTGCCCACGAACCGGACGTGCCATCACAAATCGAAGAGAAGCCCATCCTCTTGCTGGACCTTCCACATTTGCCCCCTGGCAGAGACGACAGAAACCGAGCGTCGCTCTCTAACACGATGAGCACACTAACACGCGCTCCATCTTTCAGCACGGACGTCTCCCCTCCTTCGACGCTCACTGGGTTACACATGGACGAAGTCGCGCAGGTCCCATGGTCTGCTCCTGCAGAGTTGCGCTCGCAGGCGCACGCACTGGTACAGACGGCGTCGGGTCGGAGAGTCGACCGAAGGAGAGGAGAGCATCCGCTTCGAGCGGTCGACTCTGGGGTACGGATGTACCCCGAGGAGGACATGCTACCTCCTGCCTACACGGCGGATTAGAGTCCGACAATGGGTCTTGCCGTGTTATACCTGTCATATTCGTGTGTTCCTCTTCTGCTTATCATGACTACCTACTCGATCCTATACGAGGCATTTGCAGGGTGTAAGGGGAGATGGTCCGGGCAGTAGTCGAGTTTTCCTCCGGGCCGAGGATGCATCATCAGGTTCAGAGGGTACGTGGCCTCCGCCGTATAGTGCAGATTGGGCAGCTGGCGGGACAATGCTGGCCGACTGAGGCCAATTCAGCATATAACTCCCTGTTGTGTACCTCAGCGTTACGCTGAGTACTCGATGGGGTGAACAGATCTGTTCCCAGGCGAACAGCCATTCGATTTGAGGCCTAATAGACGCCGTGTCCCCTGCTCGATTCCGCGCTCTCCCGCATTCAGACATCAGAACGCTGTACTGCTTGTGATTGACTCTGGCCCCACTGCCATACGACAAGACAGTTATAGGTTGGGCAATGGGGAGATGCACCTGTTCGACGTGCCGGTTTCCTCAAGCTGTTCCGTCAGTGCCGGTGATATGAATGTATTCAGGGTTGACCCGGTGTGTTGTTTATTTTGACGGTGTTTCGGCGAGACCTACTGATTGTTATAATTTAGCCGAGGCTCTCCTAAGAAGGTTTGACAGATGACAGATAAACAACCGTATGCAGAACTGCGTCCAACGTTCGCATCTCGACTGCACTATCCCCCATTGGCAGTGGTCATCCCCGCCAGCTCTGCATCCTTCCATCGTCTGTATCTTGCTCTTAGCTCTCACAGCATACTCTTCTTGTCGACCCTCTTATGACCACAAATATTATAGACGACTCGGACTCAGATGTCACCTATGAGGGGCAGTGGGAGTCTGGTCCCAACTATGCTCCCGTACTGAGGGGTACCCGCCATGGTGCAACTCAAGCAGGACTATCAGCCACACTCACTTTTATGGGTGCGTATTTCTATCCAACTACTACGCAGATTGAAAACATCGCGCTCACTTGATAGGTACGGGCGTAGCCGTGGTGGGAATGCTGGCAGCTGAAGACGGTCAGCCTACATCCACCTACGAGCTTGACGGAGCCGATGCAGTGTCATACACGGCGCCGTCCATACCCTTTGGGCCTCCCAAAGCGAATGTCACATACTTCCAAGCGCATGGTCTATCGTCCGGGAACCATAAGCTCGTCATTCATTACCAGAAGACCAATGACTTTACTGAGTTCTGGCTCGACTACTTCATCATCGATACGTCGTCGCCCAATGCTCCTCCCTCGAATCCAGTGAGCACCTCGAATGGGACCTCTCTGTCGTCTCCCACTGGCACCTCTCTACTCTCCGCCTCCTCGATTAGTAGTAGTCAACAGGCACAGTCGGGTACATCGGTGCGGACATCTACTCCAGCCTCTGTCAATAATCCAGTACCTCATTTACAAACAACCGTATCCCCTTAGTCGTTGCAGGCCCCGTCAGATAGCACCACTTCGACTCCTCACACTGGCTCTCTCATACCAACAACGGTGTCTCTAACATCTACCTCCGCTTCGGAACCTACCACCTCGTCAACTCGCAATTCATCACCGTCATCAAATGGCTCTCAAGACAAACACGTACCTGTGATAGTCGGCGGAGTACTCGGGGGCGTGGCGTTGGTGTGTGCCGCATTCTTCCTTCTCCGAAGGCGTTGGCGGGAGATGGTCAAGAGGAGGACTCCAGGTGAGTTAACATGACTGTTTGCTACACTTTAACAAAAGGTCCGAGTCGCTGACTCCTGACAATATCAAAGGCGTGCTTCCTTTTGTTCAGGATGGAGGAACTCGGGACTCTGAGCTTGGAGATACGATAGTTGCGCAAGCGACACACATTTTCCAGTCAACCCCGCTACGTCCAAGTCCAGTACCACGCACGTCCATAATCTCTCAGCGCCCTGCCAAAGCAATGCTAATCGAACCGGGACAACGCTCTGAGCATGACGAAGGGAGGATAAGCCCGAACCACGGAGTCGGCCTCTCTGTACCACATGCAGAATACCAAAATACGAATTGCGAAACACTCAGCTCCATCGCACCGTCCTCCGCTATTGCAGACACACTCGAGTCGACCTCCTCCCTCACCCGACTGCATATAGGGGAGGTGTCCCAGAGCCCGTGGTACGTGCCTCCAGAGAACCAGTCGCGCGCGCAGTCTGTCCTTGATGCGATAGCGAGTCGAAGAAATGGTCGGCGCAGGATGGGGCAGGCTAGGTTGGAGGTCGATTCAGGATTGAGGATGCGAGCAGAGCCGGAGGATACATTGCCTCCGCCATACAGTTCCGAGTAGGAAGTCGGGATTCGAAATGAACGAAGAGGTATCATAATCGAGCTCTTCATGTTCCTGGACATTTGGCACCAAGAGTGATCGGTGAGATGCAGAGACGTGCAGAGACGAATGTCATCGATTGAATTTGCAGTGACGACTCGCTGTACGTGCCACGAGCTGTCGGCGCGGCATACTCCGGCCCGCCAGGCGCCTCTTAGTCGATGAAGACGCAACCGCGTTTTGCTGGTACGAGCTTCACTCTTTCCTCCACTTTTTCGTCTCCAGGCTTCGCCATGCTGCAATCACCTCTGCTGTGTCCATAACGTTACTGACCCTCAGTGACCCCCAGGCCTTGCAGGTCTCGGACCGTTAACGAGTCTTCGCGGGAGCATGGAAGCACGCGAGGTGTGTAGCGGGCCACGGCGCAACTCGTGATGCAAGTCTGCGGCGCCCTATCTCGTTCTTAATATGACGGACACGATGTGGAGTAAGCATCCGACGTCTATGGGTCCTTGTCAGAGGGGTCTATACAGCTGCAGTCGGCAGTTGCAGGTACGTGCGCTGCAAGCATTCGACGATGTCTGGCCGGGGAGGATGGGAGAGCATCATCTCAGGGCGGCGAACCTCTGAAGTATGGCTGTACGCTAGGGAGGACGCTGGTTCGGTCCCGCCCCCCATTCTGTACATTCCCTTTGTGGTTGTTTTGTTATTGATTTGCACGACTATGTCAGTCGTAGCGCACGTTGACTGTCGCAGGAGCCTGATGCGCTGTCTTCTTTCAGCCAACCACACCCTGGCGAGGTTTCACAGAGTTCTTGGTACACCCGTCTGGAATGACATCTGGTCTTACCGTGATAACATCATAGAACATTTTGAGCTGAGGGCATCATGGATGAGATGTATACGTTTGACGGCTTGGGAGAATAGAACCTGGATTACATCCGTGTCCTCAGGGGGTGTGAGCGGATTACACCCGAGCGAAGTGTCCCTGGTACGCACCTCCAGAGCTACAGCTGCGCACGCCATCAGTACTCAACGCAGCCATCAGTTGGGGAAACGACCGGCAAGGGTTAGGACAAAAACTGGCCATGTCCGAGGTCGATTCAGGACTGAGAATGCATACGCATACGGACTCGGAGGACTTGTT
This sequence comes from Coriolopsis trogii, assembly GCA_020543525.1. Classification (NCBI taxonomy): domain Eukaryota; kingdom Fungi; phylum Basidiomycota; class Agaricomycetes; order Polyporales; family Polyporaceae; genus Coriolopsis; species Coriolopsis trogii. Next base: position 2,176,981 of record JAHYIO010000037.1, on the reverse strand, counting down.
CCCTCCGCCGTATAGTGCTGATTAGACAGCCGATGGGGAGGGGCTGGCACTGCTTGAGGTACGATCAATATCGATTGTTTCAATACTTTTACTATGCTTTCAAACCTGTCTATGACTTCAAGTGAGACGACTGTGACTTATGGCGCAAATCGCTCACTTTCCGAACCTGTTTTTTCAAATCTGATCTCGTGAAAGTACAGTACTGTGACAGAGATAGTGCCAGTGGGCTGCGTCTGTTACAGTCTCATCTGGTCATCGATTTCTTTGCCCGAACTCACGCGGTACCCTTCTACTGTCCATCAGATCAATGTTGCGTGATAATCAAAGTCTTTCAAATATTTGACAGATGAGGTGTCGAAGTTGGGAGAAGAACCCAAATTGAAGTGTTCTGGCTACCTCGCTTGCCTCAGCCCCTTCAATAGATGGTCATCGAAGGAAGGACTCGCTAGATTCATCACCGAACCGTCATTTTGTATTCATCTGAAAGTGCCTCATGGTTACTGCACTTATTTGTGTCGCGTCATCACATACTGCCAGCATTGGAAAATGCCACACCATATGATCCACCCAATGTTGTGGTCTCTATCTGAGCAGTGTACAGATAAAAGCACGCTACCGCTTCCACAAATGTGATAGATGGTTTCCATGGCAGAGCTTCTGGGTCAAAAACGATTGTCAAGAGCGGGTTGACGAGCACCAGCGTACCAGCATACCCGTGGCCTTGCATGCGCAAGACCTTCACCACGTCCGCCCAACGTCATCCTTGGCTTTCCAACCCACTCAAACATGCCCTCTACCGAAGAAGTAAACGACGTCGACGGCAGAGTTTATTATTATGGCAATTGGGATTTCGACACCGGTCCTGACGATGCGATAGACGGTACTAGACATGGAACCAATACAACGGGCGCGTCCGTGACGTTTGCCTTCATGGGTACGTAGACGTTGCTATAGTGTGTGCTGTTGAACTGGCTCAACAGAGTTGCCAGGCACCGGTATCACTGTGGTAGGAATATGGGACCCCGCCGACGGGAGTGGATTGCCTGCGACAACGTATGAGATGGATGGACGCCTACTCCCCGGTGCCACAGTCACCACCTCCAGCCAACTGCAACCGAAAGTGACGTTTTGCGCAATCCATGGGCTTTCGAGCTTGGGACATACGCTTGTCATCACGTACCAGAAGGGCGAGCAACGCAGCAAATTCTGGCTTGATTACTTGGTAGTCGATGTACCAGATGTCCCCAAACCTCTGCCGGCACAGACATCAGCTCCATCCTCCTCACTCCCATCGAGCCTCAGTGCTCCTCAGACTTCTGAGGCTATTCCTCTTAGCTCCAACCCTATCAGTGGTCAAACCGAGTCGGAGACGAAAGTCCAGAGCACACACATTCTAGTGTCGTCGACCAACTTCCCAAGCGACCTTCACTCCGCCACCTCTGGCTCCCAAATTTCAACCAGCATGACACCAGGCCCAACACAAACCAGCTCATTAAATGCCAAGGAACGCACGAACGCGACCCCAGTCATGGGTGGAGTACTGGGAGGGGGAATGTTTGTCCTCATTTGCGTCCTCGTTTTCGTTTGTGCGAGACGTCGACGCATACAGGCTAAGACTCCAGGTGAATCCGTCTGAGGTCTTCTGTTATGATGCTCATGCTCATGCACCTTACAGACGCATTTGCGACTGAATCCACTGACATCCATCCATTCATCGCTGCCTCGGCGCCGATGTCATTGGGAGAGGAAGGGGGAGGGACGATAGGCACCATCACTGTGCGCCCCAGAGTTCGGGATGGGGTCCGATTGATTGGGTGAAATGTCCGTTTCACCACTGATATTGGGGAGAAGTTGGGGCTGGTGAATGATCGGGTGAAACCTCACGATAGCGCATTCAACATGTTTTCCTATGATATTCACTCCTTTCCAGAACGCCCATTTGCTTGAAGCGCCAAACTGCCAGATATGGGAGCTCGGCTTCAATCAACGGACATTGGTCAGCCTCGGCACCCTCCGGGCCTCGCAACGACGCATTGCGACCGTTGTGAACTCTAGACTTGTACTCTAAGTACTAACTATCTCGCGCTGCACTCTCAGTCTACCTGGCTTGGATCCTCCCCTCCTGCTCCTGGCGCTGGGTTCTCAATCTGGTCTGGATGTGCTGGTATCTGGCTCTCTGTCTGTCTGTCTGTCTGTGTTCTTCGCTAGCATCCCTCCCGGCTACTTGGTCCAACTGGCTTGCGCTAGCTGTCGTTGCTATACTGGGCTTGGACCTTTCCCTAGTAGCTCGTACGGGACGCCGAAGGCGACAACCTATAATAGGTACCTCGGACTTGCTGTGAAGGAATAGGAGGATACTATGTGGATGGATGACGTGTAACGAGCGGATGGGATAGGCGGCAAGGTGAGCATGACGTTCACATCTAGACAAAGTGGACTCACTCGAAGATTTAGGACAGCCTTTGCCCCCACCCATGCATCGCCTCGAGTGGAACACTCCGCGCACTTTCATGGTGCAGTTGCACATCACATCTGGTCGTGCGCTGCAATGTGTGGCGAGCACACCGCCGCTCAAGTCGGGTCGTGGAAGTTGCATTATGTACACGTAAGTCATCTCTTGCTCGCATGTGGCAACGCTTATGATGACGTATCCTTGGTGGTAGGTTCCCACCAATGTGCTCATGGATGGATAGCGCCGGGCGAGGCAGGGCAGGTGCGAGTGCGACGATGGAGCGGTATCAAGGGTAGACTTGCGAGAGCAGCATCTCGGTTACCCCTGTAATATCATCCTCGTCCCTGTATCAATGTACTGTGTGGAATAGATTCGTTTCAATGCATTTAGCGAATGTGCAATGCAGCATTGAGAAGCCCCATGTTTACGACGACGATTCACCAAGTTGTTGATACTAGGACCCCGAAAAGGGTGGTGAATCCTTTCAAAATCAGGCAGAAGGACACCATGTATTCACCGGGAAGTACGAAACGGAGGCGCCCAATTACGGGGAACAGTTCCGATGATCAATGCTCACAAGCTCCATGTTACTCCCAAGAACAACATGGGTAAACTCCCCCGGACCTGGGCGCACAGTGGCATTCATCACATTCCGATGTCCAGCTCACCAGGGCACCTTTCCGATGTCCGTTTCACCACGGCACCCCTCCAAGTAGCAGCTTCCGGGCGGCGCCTTGTCCAGCGCGCAAGCGACAAGCACGGCGTCATTCCAGAGGGCCTTCGCCTTCCGAGCCACACAGCAGACGCAGTACACGATACGCCCGAATTGACCGGCCCCTCCACCACCCGAGCGCTGTCCATTGCAGGCGGGTCGGACGCGCTCACATCCCTCACCGGGCTTCACGCAAGAGAGGTCTCGCGGAGTCCCTGGTATGCCCCGCCCGAGCTGCGGTCCCGCGCCCAGTCCGTGCTCAATGCGGTCGTCTATCGGAGAAATGGTGGTCGGGAGAAAGCACAAGCGATGGTTGAAATCGATTCGGGATTGAGGATGCACACCGAGCCGCGCGGCACGTTGCCGCCGCCGTACAGTGAAGATTAGGAGGAGATGCAAGACCGATCTGAGCGGAGTGAGAGTGGCAAGTGTAGGTGTCATATACCCTTGGCTGTACTTGACGAACTGTTTCCTAGTTCTAGTATTCACATTCACGTATAGGCGATGAAAACCAGAGGCCAGTGCGCGTGAGGGCTTTCCTGTATAGAACTTGCATTTGCATGTCCAAGATCTGACCTCAGCTTCAGGCGCTGCATGGTATCTCTGTATGGAGTATGTGAGCCTGATGTCCATCATGCCGGCGCTGAAGCTTGTAAAATGTGGGATAACGGTAGCCCATCTCTCTCCCCTCGCTCCTCGCGCAGCGATATCGCATAGTACGAACGCAACGCATATGTTTGCCACATTCATACCAGATATAAAGCCACTTGAAGTGCGTGCGGAGAGCGTACCAATCGCTCACTGCTCCGTATGTTGGGAGAATCACTTATTGCCTGCATGACAGCATCGCTGCCAACCTGGGCGAAAATCACACGCCCTTCACAAGGGGCCGAATGCAAGAACTTTGGGCCTTCCTCGTATGCATGGTAGTGATCTGGGCCATCGGACGTCGGCGAGCCCGAGCAAAGCGAATTCTGTGAGTCTCTGTTCATGGCATACTCGGTCAGAGTACACAGCTAACGGACGTTCTTCTCTAGCTGTGCACCCGTCCGAGTTCTCGTCAAGCCGAGCGCGCATGTCGCTGGCAAACTCCATGTCAGAACGTACAGAGGTAACCTCTGACCCCGTGGGTTCCATCGCTCCCAATCTGCACATCCTCCCTAGCGACTCTGGTAACGCGAAGGCATCCGGGGCAGATTCCTGTTCATCTGAGCAGTCACCAAGAATCCATCCAGGAGCCTCTGATAGAGAAGGGGCGCCATGCGATCTCTGAACGTAGTAGGACGTGCACTGATGCCAGTAGTAGGGTCGCTATCGATGACCTATTGTTATGGCAGATGCTCCCAACACCCCTTCTGTGAGCGAATCGCATGTCAGCGGGACTCGTGATTGATTCCCTCGGCGTTGCAGTCGTGCGCACAATCGCTGCTCGACGTCATCTCTAGATGTAGTAGGATCGGGTGTCATCCGGAGAGTGTCGTGCTATGCCAGAGATGGACTTTGGTTCAGGGATATACTCAAATGGGGCATCAGCTCTGCCACACACACCACAATGTGTCATGGAGATCTCGTGTTCCGAGGATGAGTGGAGACGGGCTTTAATCGAAGACTCGACTCCAAGTCTGAACCCTCTCGAGAGTCGAGAGGTGGAAAGATGTGCAGGATCACTCACCATACAGACGTACAGCAGAGCCGCTTAGCTTTCCTGATGAAGCCAGCTCGTGGTATGAGCATTGAGTACTTGAGTGGCAGCCCGGTTGGACGACCGCCGAAAAGGAAACATTGACAAGCGTTGCTCTTGTGATTAGTCAGCCAATCTAAGCCTTGGTTGCCAGACTCGTCAAGCGCCTATGCGTAAAACCTGAACCGCTGAGTCGAGTCAGTCAGTTCAAAACCTCGTGAGACATCTGCGTCAACTTCTTCCAGTTACAATGTGTCGTCTTACGGAACCCCAGGGCTGGAGATACAGGTATGACCTAGTGCCGTAGACCGCAGTGACCATCTCGCAGGCACCAGCCATGACAACTCTATGGTATCGGGAGCCAGGCCTATCAGGGGCGAACACCCTGAGGCAATCCGATGGCCTCGTTGCGTTCTTGCAATCTTCAATCTGGTCCACGCACGATTGCATCACTCATTCAATGTGCGTCAATCTGCCGCCCTCCTTCCTGGTCAATGACGCTTATTATAGTGATTCACTGTGCTCTATCCACATGAACTTTCGCCCACCATAGCTAGCTGTCGTGTCTGCCCTTCTCCGTCCTCGCACCCTGGCCGTCTGTGGGCTGTTGTATCCCGGCCACAACGCCAGCATCATCCCAAACTGCTGGCAGGAAGTCCACTCACGCAAACTTCGGCGACGCAGCGCACTCGTGCGCTGACAGCGTCCTCTGAGGGGTCAGTTCAGAACTTTCCTCCTCGCTAGCCGGAGTACACGTGAGAGAAGTGTGGCGGAGCCCTTGGTATGCGTCGCCCGAGCTCCAGTCGCGCGCCCAGTTGGTGCTGAACGCAGTCATCGAGAGGCGTGCGGGCCGAAGGGCAGTGCCGGTGGAGGTTGACTCTGGACTGAGGATGGGTCCGGAGGGTACGTCGCCTCCCCCGTACAGCGCCAGTTTTAAATGTTTCTTGGTGGCGTACCTACCGAGTTACCATTGAATCAAGCACGTCTATTTGCGCATACTTGCTTGGAGACTCGGGTGACGTATCAGAGTGCGTGATTGCCTTGAGGAGAAGTATATGCGCGGATAGTCTCGATGGCGCTCATGAAGGCTTCCATTGAGCATAGCCTTCTATGGGTGAGGACGACCTCAATGATGGCTGTGGCGCTACAACGAGCGCATGTCCTTGTTCTACCTGGCTCTCGGTACGTCCTGCACGTCAATGGAAACCGTCCTTCGTGTGTTCTCATGACTATTCTGGTACAGCACAATGACCAATCCGCTGATAACTGCGATTATAGATGTATCTCCATCTTAAGCTGAAGAATTCGAGGTACGTGGGGCGCAGCGAACTTAGAATTCTGCGGGACGCACCATCATTTCTACTAATACCTGTAGCATACCGTAGTTATTGCTAAAGTACATATGCGAGAATTATGCGGTGCGTTCGGTTATCATTTCTTTTCGAGCGTGAGGGGATGCTTTTTATGCCTAATTCATGACAGGAAGTATTGTCGCCACCTGCACCCTGTCACAATGCTTCAATAGGCATTGCCCACTGTTACTATGAGCGAGACAGAGTATAAAGCATTCTGGTGAGAGGCGCACCTGCTTTATCCTCGAGCCTGGCATTCTATGCCCACCTCTCCAGAACTCGCCGCAGGACCAAATGACATTCACCAACACCGTTGTAATAGACGACAACGACCCGTCTATTCAGTACAATGGTGCTTGGATTGTCGACACAAGCTCCGAGTTTGCAGTACATCGCACTAGGCACGGCTCAACCCAAGGCGGTATGACTGCGTCCTACACGTTCACCGGTGAGCTGCATCGGTCTCATGTTGTCTGGGATGGGTCTAACTCGCGTGTACTCAGGCACTGGCATACGAGTCGTGGGCATAATCGGGCCTAGCAGTGGCCCAGACGGGCAACCGCAGAGCACGTACCAGCTCGACGGCGGACACCCGACAGAGGTCATCGTCCCATTCACGATGGACACGACGTTCAACGTGACCTTCTTCGAGCATCACGGGCTGCACGACCGCCAGCACAACCTCCTGATTGTGCACGAGTCGAGTCCTCACGGCGATAGCGTGTACTGGCTCGACTATCTTGTCGTCGATGTAGGCCAGTCCTTTGACCCACGGACGACAATACCCGATACACCAACCACTGTGCCTACCGATCGGACAATTCAGCCCCCGTCTGAGTCGTCTACTACCACCTCGAGTGGAGGAACGAGTATAGCCTCCGTTCAGCCAACCTCCCAGCCATCTCATGACGCATCTCAGTCAACTGAGAATACGCAACCGACAAACACCAGAACTACAACAGAGGCGTCCTCTAATATCACTACGTCGTCCTCTAGAAGCAGGAGCTCTGAGTCTGCGACGCCGAGCAGCATATCGGTCGTCTCTAGCATGACCATGATACAGCAAGAGGGAACCTCCACGACTACGATGACGCCAACGGCTATTGCGACTGGCGTGAGCCATCGAGGCGGTGTGCGGCACATCAATATCGTTGCTGTTGTCGCAGGCGTGCTCGGGGTTGTTGTTCTGATTGGCACGACCCTGCTCTTCGTCATACTACGACGGCGACTAGCGCAGGCGAAGGGCATCATTCGTGAGTCGTCGCGTAGCAGTTGATCCTGCATAAGCCTAACTTCGTTCCTAGAAGTAGAACCATTTGTCACCGACCCAAGGAGGATGCCGCTCGACGGTACCTCTCCTTCAAACACACGAAAATGCGACGACATTCAATCACAGACCCCTCCCCCTTCCCCGAGCTATGCCTCTGAAGATCCAGGATTGTCAGGTGCTTTCGCGACGGCTCCTTCGACGGTTCCTCAACAAGACGCTACCCAAGAGTCACTCAAGAAAGCAGAGGAGATACCCGCCTCACGCCCACAGACGGGCACGCTGGGTGTGAGCTCGGCCCCTGCTCGTGCTCAGCCATCGTCCGTACTATCCAGCGACCTTCCCCCTCCTTCTGTCAGTGGACTACACGTCACTGAGATAACACGACACCCGTGGTACGCTCCCCCGGGTCTGCAGGCTCGCGCCCATTCGCTGCTCAACGCCGTCTCAGGACGAGCGAGAGGACGTAACCCTAAAGAGCGCCGTACAATATCAGAGATGGACTCGGGTCTCAGGATGTATCCAGACACGGCGCTGCCTCCGCCCTACACCGCCGACTGATGGGCACCGCAGATAGTACGAGACCAGCAGAGTCAAGGGGCTCCACAGCATCGTCTTGGTGGAGACTGTGGCATCGCGAGCAGGTGTTTTGGTACCATCGGACCATCCATATTCTTACGTTAGGAAACGTACACGTTCGGACGAGCTAGTGTAAGAGGGTTGCTTACTCGATGTGAATGATACGCCTGTATCGCTCCGTTGATGCATTTCTATCGAAATAGTCGAGCAGCGTGTGAGGACTGTTCTTCAGCAGGTGATTATAGCAAACCCGCAGGGTCGGAGTGCCGTGATAGTGTGTTCTGAGTATGTATTGAGTAGTCAAGCTATATGATGAAGGGAGACAAAGATTGGTATTCGGGAGACCACAAGGCTTTCGAAGAGACCAGTGGACAAGATGAATGCAAGAGGCGGACATAGCAGGATGACTGAATTTATGGACAGGAGTACTTCTCAGACACCTTCATGCGATGAATCAGGGGTTCAGACGGAACAATCAGCGGAGCTCAGACGTTAAAGTAGGACGGCGTGGTGGGAGACGTACCAATACACCTCTTCTTCACCCCAGCATCTTGAAGGGAAGGCTATACCGCAGTATATGGCGGTGGAGATGCCGTCTCATTGTACAGCCTCAGGCCCGAGTCGGTATGATGCGGCGTTCGTGAAGGCCTTCCGGCACGCTCCCTGCCGCTCCGCATTCCAATTCCTCGAAGGAGGGACTGTGCTCTTGACTGGGCGCCTCGTGGAGCATACCAGGGAGCATGAGACACCTCCTCGCGCAAGGCAGACCCGGAGGACGGTACAGCGCTGATGGGACTGCTCGTGCCCTGCGTATGCGGGGTGGCGGTCGTAATGCCATATATCACACGTCGAGTCTTTGCGTTTGCTGCAGACTCATCGGGCATGTCTGGCGTGGCATGGGGCCGATTTGGGGCGAGAGTAACCGATGCGGCTGAGTCAGGACTATTGTGATCCGAATGTGTAGGGACGGGCACCGGGTGTGTCGACGGAGGCTGATACGATGATCCTGCCACGCTCGATGGCGTAGACCGATGAGAGATGGGAGCTGGATGAGCGGCATTGAGCATCATTTCCGAGGTCTTTGTTCGGCTTGTGGACGCGCTTGTGGCGTTGACATGGTCGGAGGAGAAAATGGAGTCTGGCCGGCGGAACGGTTCGATTTCTGCAACAGATATCAGAGACTTCAGGGACATCCGGGCGAGTGCATGAATGGCGCTCTTACCCAAGGATTCTCGGGGTTGACGTCTTCTGAGCAACACTATGAGGATTCCAAGAAGGACAATAAAAACGAGTCCTCCAAGGACTCCGCCTACGATTATACCAATGTTGGCCCCGGTCTTGGTCTCCGTTCGATCTGATCCCGCCGAAGGCGCCACAGTGGGTGTTGTAGCGGCTGATAATGTTGATGAGGCCTGAAGAGAACGGTGGTCATTGGGTGAACGTCGAGTTGAAACACAGGCTGCTTGGCAGGACGTGGCACTGACCGAGCTTGGGGCGGACATTGATGCCGAGGGCGTTCCGCTCGTAGGTGTCGACACGACAGCGGCTAATAGTGACAGCGGGGTGCGTCAGAGAAGAGCGAATGGGAGACACTGGCCTTGTCGGCATGCGTACTCTGAGAAGTCGACCCCAGGTCGGAGTAAACGAGAAGAAAGTCGAGCCAGAACACATTGGGTTTGGATCCGTTTACATTGGTGATGAGGAGCCGATGAGTTGCCCGGGACAGGTCGCGTTTCGAGAAGAACGTGTTGTTGAAGGATGCGGCCCTCGTGTCGGAAGGCGCGGTATACGTCCCAACAATCTCCCCATCGATCGCGTACGTCGTTGTAGGCTGACCGCTAAGGCTTGTAGGCTCCAAAGTGCCGACCACATCAATTCCAGTACCTGAAGTTACAATAGGACTAGAGATTGAGATCAACATTTCAAGCATAGGATATCAACCACCACTCACCGGTAAAATCCAACCAGGCAGTGAGATTGTCCAAGGCAGCACCATGCCGAGTATGGTCCACCTCGCCTTGCACAAGGAGATCGACCATCCAACCAGGCTCATACATGACTGCTGGGGAAGCATCATCTACTAGCATAGGAGACGGCCCGGGCATAGTAGTAGTGAGCAGAAGAAGAGTGGGTGTTGAAGGGCTCACCGCCGTATAAAAGCGGGCACCGTGTCCGGTGACAGTCGCCGCCTGTCATTGTGGGCGCCCTCCAAAGCTGATGCGTATCGATTGATCCCGAATATACATGTGCCTCACAGCCATGACCACTACTGTCTTTTGAACCTGCTGGTAAGGGTCATCATGTCATGATGCTCAGATTTTAGAGGAATTCAGGTCCGTGATGGCGCGAATTGAACTCACTATACACTGGAGCTTGAGCATGCGCGGCAATATACGCGCGACTCATGGTCAGACGCGCACGCAGTGATCAACATGTGGCAGGAGGCAATGACTCTAGCAGGAGTCCGACTGGGGCAGATCGCGAGGGCGCCAGGCCTAGGAAATTCGACGACACGACCAAGACATGACTGTGGGTGGTTCAGAATGCCTGCACGTTGTTACTTCTTCTGACATTGTCATACAACCCTCGTCTTGACTTGGATTCCATGGGATATGTTTCGGGTACCTACCTGTCCCGATATTCTGGTGGTAAAGTGTCTCTGTGAACACTTGGCAGACGGCCGCGTAGGGACGATGCTCAGGATGTGGCGGTGCCCAGCCGTGGGAGTGAATTTCCCAAACACGCCACTACAACGGTGGCGCAGGTTGCATTGCTGAAGTCCTCCTTTCCTTCCCGCCTTCATGTCTGGAATTCCAGATGCACCTTATACCCCCATTGTACCCCTTCCGTGGCGTGAGCCTGCAGGAAGAAAGGTCACGGGGCAAATCATGGGGAAGGTTCCGGCGGACGTCCTCATGTTTATCGCTGATTACTTGCAATTCAGTGACAGACTCAGCTTCGCGCTGGTTTCGAAGCACATTTGCTCGGTCATCCTGCACATAAGACGGGTCGTATGCACGCGCACGGAGCAAGTCTGGAGGCTGCACGCGTACTTGCGCGCCGACACAGACGTACGAGCGCCTCGTCTCGTGTCTCTCGCGTTGCACCTAATCGACCTTCGCGGGTATTCCGAGTCGGACGACGAACGCAGCTTCGACAAGACTTTGTCCGTTGTCATTGACATATTATGCATGGCGAAGAATCTCCGGCAACTCTCCATGGACAACGACTGGTCTTGGTCCGAGATCTACTACAGCTGCAAGGTCCTCGGACCGTCTCTCCTGGACGCGATTGGCAAGCTGTCGGCCTTGATGAGCGTACAATTGGCGTCTCTGACTACCCCCATCCTCTGCCACCCCGGACTCTTTCCAACACGTATGAAGCGGTTACACCTCAGGTCCTACCGAAACACAAGCGCGCGCCTATCAGTGCACGACCTTTGCACGCTCCTCACCACGCTACCCTCTCTGTCGTCGCTCACCCTGGAATTCTTCCCTGCGAGCGTATTTCCGGAGTTTGATCAAGAGACGCCAGTTCCTGTCATCAACTCCCTGCGCACCTTTGCCCTCATCTCCACCTGGCTCCCCTACCACACCGCGCGTTTTCTACCGCAGGTTTTCCCCAATCTCGAGAAGCTTGCTATTATTTCCTGCAACTTGAGCGCACCTCGTCCTCTGCAATATGAATACCCCTCCCTTCGTCATGTGGTATGCCATACGCTGCTAACCGACAGAGAAAAGTGTATTGACGTCCCGTACCCGGTCGATCGCGCGACGGTGTTCCAACCAGAGATGGACTTCCATACTCATGCCCACGTGCACTTCCTCGAGACACCCCGTGTGGTTGGCATAACCGTGCGCGGATACGACCTCAAGGCGTGGGCGCGGTACCTCTGGAAGCCCACTGGCTGGTACGAGTTCGAGTGCTCGCAGAAGACGCTGACGATTATGTTGTCAAAAATGGTACGTCTTCAGACCACGCCTTCTGCCACCGTCGTCATGCTGAAGCTGATACGGTTTCAGAGACATTACATGGCGATCCAAGAGTCGCCATATCTAACGATTCGCTTCCTCTCCGTGCTCGCTCCATCCTCGAGCCCGCGCTGGCCTGGGTCCGAAGAGCGGACGTATTCGAAGTTCCTCCACGATGCATCGCTGTACTTTCCGAGGCTCCGATTCGTCGCGCTCGGACACGCACCCAGCGTCCATCCGTTCGACAGGCAAGAGGACTATACGAGCGATATGTCGTTGTGGCGGTGGTGGAGCATCATCCGCGATGCGTCTGGTGCCCCTGTGGATATAAGGGAGGTCCCAGACTGGATGGGAGAGAGGGTGAGGGCGTACGTGCATGCCGCGGACGCGGAGGCGATGAACAAGTTTGATGGTGCGTGTTGCAGACAGATAGTACGTCCGGCTGATGCTAACTGGTATGCGTTCTAGATATGGCGTTCGATAAGGCCGAGCCGTGAGACAAAGATATGCGCCTGGGCAATCTTACGTTGGACTTTCAACGCGAGGGGATAGTCGATGAACAACCGTGAAACAGGCGAATATAACAGTAGCGGCATTGCGAGAAATGCGGCTGTGCACTACGAGAATATACTATTCTCTACTGAGAGTATTAGCAAAAGGCGTAGATTGCCACACACAAATATGTAGCATGAATATAAGGGCTCAATTCACTGCTATCAGTTGTGTACGAGTTGTCGTGGATGGAACCCCTCGCGTCACGCAGCGGTCGATTAGCGCTCGTACGTGGGTTGAATAATCTTGTGTCCTTTCTTCTTGGGCACACTCCATTACTTGCAGGCGTAACCACTATCTGCCATTGAGGTCTATGCGGGGTTCTCTCTAGCCCTCTCAGTACTCGCCAACTTGTTCCTCCTGAGTCTCGCGACAATCGAGGCGTTCTGGGTGCAGACATCTTTTGTTCGTCGTCGCGCGACGCCTGTAACGCACCACATTCTTCGCGCACAACATGACTTCAACGCCCGAAACGGTCGAGGAACTCATCGCTCAGCTTTCCGAGGACTCGGACCCCGCACGCGAGGCCATCGCAGCGGAACTCGGCGGTGCGCGGCCTCTATCTCTGGCGGCCCTTCATCTGGACCCTCATCTCTCTCTGCTTTCCCAACTACATGATGGCGCTCCTCAAACCATATAGTTCTACAGAGCATCTATGGAGATGAGGCAGTGAAGATCTGGAAGCCTTCAGGGAGGTCAGGCAGTCAATCACCCGATCGTGGCGGCACCAGTCGCGCTGAACCTGGCACGATCCGCTACGAGGTCACTCTGAGGTGTGTCTTCCTCATTCGCGCTCACGGAGGGCTGAAGAATACTAAGGCTAAGGGCATTTTAACCATATAAGCATCGAAGCTCAAGATGAAGACTCGTCATCGCATCCCATCATCGTCCTTGTGTCCCTCCCACCCACATACCCGACGTCTTCGCCACCACAGCTACAGCTCCTCTCACGATATATTGGCCCATACGGCGTCGACGCAACCCTCTTTGGCACAGTCTTGCGAACATACATCTCGCGCGGTGCGGTAGAGTGGACGGCTGGAAGTGAGTGCGTCTTTGATGGTCTGGAATGGGTCAAGGAGCGATGCACGGAGTGGCTGGGCGAGCGGATGAGCGAGAAGAAGGTCGGAGAACTGCTTCGCGGCGATGAAAGGGGTCGAATGGACGAAGCGCATGTTAATGATCACGGAGAGGTTGGTGCTGCTAGAGATGATGGCGGAGAGGGAACCAGGGGAAGAGAGAGGAGTTCGGCTGCGACACCTCCGGACGTGGCTGAGATGCCCCCTGGTATCACCATTGTTGAGGCTGAGCCTATTCAAGACCGAAAGAGTGCGTTTGTTGGACGGGCGTGTCGGATTACCGACCCTTCTCAGGCAAGTCGTCATTACGACCACCACACGTTACCTAGCCATCAACTTGTACTTTACCCAGGTACCTGTGATCCTAGCGCATCTCATGTCAGATCGACGCATAGCTCGTGCTGCTCATCCCATCATCAACGCATGGCGATGTCGCGTTGGCACTGTGCTCCACCAAGGTCAGGAAGCCGTTCCCCAGGCCTACCATGGGTCGATGTCTCCGGATCTGACTGATCTGGGAATTTTCAGACAATGACGATGATGGAGAAACCGCTGCCGGAGGTCGCCTCGCCCATCTCCTCCAGATTCTGGTACGTTGGACTGACCGTACTCCCTTCCCGACATTCGATGAGACTGACATTATGTTGAATCACGCAGGAGGTTGAGAATGTGCTCGTCATCGTGACCCGTTACTTCGGTGGGATACACCTAGGACCTGACCGGTTCAAGCACATCAACCAAGCGGCACGCAACGCTCTCGAGTTGGGCGGATTCCTAGACGTCCCGGACGATACTCACGCCGGGCGACGACATGGGAAAGGGCAAGGACGTGGTCCGGCGAAACGATGACACCAGCATCTCCTTTACAAGAGCGACAAATCATTGAGGAGTACATCACAGACTATCACAACTTACCGTATGGCATGGCAGGCGCACAACGATGATCGAGTCCCAAAAGTAATGTTACAGGCGCCTTTCAAGCCGAACAAAAGACATGGTCTCAGGCGAGTCCTGCGTATGAATGGTTCTCTCAGAAGGTCCAATCATCAACGGAGCTGCGGCATGTAGTATCAGTCGCGGGTATATGGCGGGGGTAACGTCCCTTCGCCCGTCAACCTCAGTCCGGAGTCGAGGGACTGCCGTACCATGGGCTGTGGCAGGCTGGGAGTGTTGCTGAAGCGTGTGCCTCGCAGGAAGCGCATCAGCGACTTTCCCCCTGAAGAGCGTGACGGTGCGGTCGCCATCGCCGAACGGTCCCTCTCTGGATTGGCCGACACGCCATTCAAGGCCTCATCCACGACCACGGCCACGCTCGTAGTAGGGGAGTGGAAAGGGTCCTCCGTTGGGATGTCTGGCGCCGGGAAAGGGCTTCCGATTTTCGAGGAGCGCGCCTGCGATGGATTGACGTCGCGCCACGTCCCGAATGGGCGCACATCTGCAGTGGGTGAGTGCATGTGCCAGTGTCAGCCTTCAAGCAACGGGACCGGCGCATGCATAAAGACGTACCGTCAATCGGACTGAGAACGGCGCGTGGTGCGCGCGTCCGTTGCAGATACCACATCAGGATCACGGCGGTTAGGACGATCACTGCTACTCCTCCGCCAACCGCGCTGCCTAGGATCGCTCCGCGGTTGGTGGACTTGGACGCAGCTAGCGCTGGGTGATCGTGAGTTGCTGTAGTCATGGATGCGGTGGCGGAAGAGATTGGCGAGCCTGTGGGTACGCCTGTGATGGTGCCCGGTGTTGCAGGTGTGAGCGAGGAGGGCAAGAGAACGGAAATGCTAGGGGAAGGGGAGGATACGGATCCAGATGCTGTGCTAATGGTCGTCTTCGACGGTGGGATCGATGTCGGTGAGCGGGTGTCGGAAGACTGGACTCCTGCCGAAGGCAGGAACTGGATCCAATCGAGCCAGAATACGTTCGGCTTCGTACCATTGAGATTGGTGATCACCAGCGTGTGTTCGCCTTCGGGAATTGTGGAGGAGTCAAAGTACGTCGCGTTTGGGACGAATGTCCCTGGAGCGACCAAGGGCGCGGTGTATATGTGTAGTATATCGGAGCCGTCTATGTTGTAGAGCGACGATGGCATCCCGTGCACGTCTATCGAACCCAGGGGGCCTCCGACAATGACCCGGGTACCTACCAAGCCATCGAGCTGTTATCAGGATTGTCCTTGTAGACCAAGTCATCCGAGATGCTTACCCGTGAACTTGAAGGTCGCGGTCAACCCTGCGTCACTGGCTCCGTGTTTCGTCCCGGCAACGATGCCACCACTCGTGGAGGCTTGCCATCCAGGTGAGTACTGAACCTTTGGGTCTCCGTCATCTATCGTCACCAGTGACATCCCTGTCCGTATCCTACAGGTCGAAAGTGTTGGAGAGGGCTTTTCCGGCCAAGTTAGAGAGCAAGTCCGAGGTTTTATGTCGAAGAGAGGTCGAGACTGTCGTCAGTGGGCGCCCTCGCGTGTCAAATGCACAACTTATGAGGTTGACATCAGTTTTACAATCTGTCTACCCGATGGGCAAATGGGTGCATCACAATTCTACATGTGTCTGAACACTGCCCATCCAGGGTACTTGCTGTCAGAGCGGGAGAAGAGCCACGAGATGTGGACTCGTCTCTGTGAGCGGAATCTTCTTGGGGTCTTCTGTTGCTGATAAGGACCTGTACTATGTATGTGTATAATCATGAACGCCTAGAAATAATCTGTCCCAGACGGCTGAAATCATTCTCTTACGTTGAATAGAAATCGTGACAGCGGTAGGACAGGACAAGTGAGTACAAAGTCCCTAACCGCCTATCCTAAGACAATGAAGTAACAGGTTGCTGCCCACGGCCGCGTCACGATCATGGCACGCACCTGCCTGTGGAGGCGAGTCGAAGTACGACACGCATGAGCGATAAGGTATGCTCTGGTCTGGACTTGCACCTCAACATGTGTCACGAAGCCCTTAGCCTCCTAGCCTCTCCAATCGGTCTTGGGCGGCCTTCGGATTGGCAAATGGAAGTATGACAGGTGAAAGATGGGCTGTTGCGCCACAGGGTTTGCCATGTTTCAGAGAAGCAGAGGTCTTTCATTTGTCTGGCAATGTTCCGTTCACAGGACAGACACGCCCGACTCCGGTTGAAGATCTGAAGCGGGCACTGACTGACCTGCGCGCGACGCCACACGAGAGCCAGAGTAGTGAGAGATGTTGGAACGCACCCGGACTCGGATTCATGCGAACTATGATACGAAGGGCAGAAAAGACACGGTACAACTACCTGCATGGGCTATAGACAGTAGATACTGAGACACGGAGCAACTCGACTCATCCAAGATTTCACGGTCCAAGACACCGTGATTTCGGTAGGCATCCCCGCGTCATTCTGGCGTATATGGCGGAGGGAGTGTGCCCTCGCCCGTCAGCCTCACCCCAGAGTCGACAGCTTGCCGCATCTCTGGATAGGATGGGCTGGGTGGGTCGCTAAGGCGCGGACCCCGAATGAAACGCATGATCGATTGTCCGCGAGATGAGCGCGAGGGGGATGTCGGAGTTGCAGAAATATCGGCCTGATATGCGCCAGCAGATGCACCCTCAATCGCCGCAGGCGAGACCACGCTTGTTCGGGCTGAAGTCAGCGCGCTCGTGCCTACGTTCAAGGTGACGTTTCCGCTGTTGTCGGGGGTGCTCATGCTGGCGGTCGCTCCTGAAGAACCGAAGGGGTCCGCAGAATCGATATCAGGGGGCGTTGCGTATCGACTCCCGGATTTCGAGGGGGGTGACGGGAAAGCATCTGTGTCTCGCCACGTTGCGAATGGGCGAACGTCTGCAGAAAGTCAAAGGACACATCAGCTCCATGCCACTCTGATCTTCGAGTGTAAACGCGGAGGAACTGACCTTCAGTGGAGATGGTGGCGGGGCGCGCGGCTCGTCTGCGCTTCAAGTACCACATCGAGAAAAGCGCGGCGAGGATAAGCACGCCGAGGCCGCCAACTGCACCCCCTATGATTGCCCCAAGGTTCGCCTTTGCGTTAGATGTAGTTGAGACGGAAAGTGTCTCGGTTGCTCCGACATTGGAAGCAGAGAGTGAGGTTGTAAAGGAATCGGTGGGAACGCCAGCGATAACACTAGTCGTTTCAGATGCCGGTGACAGCGATTCATTTGATATAGAATCGCTTGATGAAGCGCGAGAGGATCCTGATGTTGATCCACCCATCGTGACCTTGGGGGAAGATATTGACGTCGTGGCGGATTGCGTCGTAGGAAATGTGGGGGACGTTGGAGAGTTGGATGGAGGATTCGTAGTCGGCGGAGGCGGTCGCGGACTAGTAGGTTCGACATCGACTGAGGAAAGGACTGCAATCCAGTCAAGCCAGTACACGTTCGGCTTCGTACCGTTCATATTGGTGATTACGAGGGTGTGTTCTCCGCCGGAGAGCATTGGTGAAGTGAAGTAGGTGATGTTCGGGAAGAATGTCCCTGGCTTGACGATTGGCGCAGTGTATCCTCCCAAGTCAGACCCGTCGATACTGTAGAGCGACGACGGCATCCCATGTACATCAATTGAACCTAATGGACCTCCAACAATGATCTGCGTTCCTATAAAATATGCGGCATTGTTACTAGAGAACTGATGATGGATGGATAGAGGTGCTTACCGGTAAACCTGAAAGTTGCGGTCATCCCAGCATCCGTGGCACCGTGTTTAGTACCATCGAATGTTCCCCCAGTTGTAAAGGCTTGCCAGCCAGGTGAATACTCGACATTCGGGTCTGCGTCGTCAGTCGTCTGAAACGACATTGACGGCTGTAGGAGAGAAATAGAGTGTACAAGCCGGGAGGTCAAGAATGGAGAGGGATCGAGCCTGAGAGACGTGGAACAAACCAGGGGGGGTTGTTTTGAGAGCACAATGTCGGTGAGAGTGCTTTTATCAGTTGCAAATATCGCCGATTCCCTGCTCGGACATTGATGTCGATTAGCGATGTTCGGTCACTAAGTCACAAATGTTTTCGTACCTGGCACGGAAGGGCGCATTCCATCATTCCCAGGCGTAAATACTGTCAACTCGGCAGAAGGCGCGTCATATGAGCGCTATCTGTTGAAGAGTTTCCAGCTCACTACCAGGGTCCCGTACAGTCTCATGCGAGTGTGCGCCCCAAACGGTGACAGACGGTGGGGATGACCATGTTGTGGATGCACTAGTCGACACTGCCCGTGCAGAGCGGGTGAACTGAGAGCGGACAGACGGGCGCCGAGGAGTCAAAGTGAGCTCGAGTTGACATTTGCAAATCGACAGCGGCGTCCTGAGAGTGTACGCAGGGTCCCAGTGCCTGAGGCTATGCGTAAAGGTATGTGTTTGACATGGATCCTAAATACGATAGTAGGAATAGCACTCATCCCATTGTCATTCAGATGCAGCTTCAATCTGTGTACTTGATCGTTTCTGTTTCAGAGCAATAAGTTGTCAAGGACGCCTTCTTCCAAACCGACGAAAGAGTTACTGTCGATGGCAGCTCCGATAAGACTGTGATGTAATAGATTGTCGTGAGGACAAATACTTACTCGAGGCAAGAATTGTCGGAAATCCTAGCATCAAATTGCCTCAAACGAAAGTAGAACATGAACAGAGTGAGCCATACTCGACGTGGTAGAGGAAGACAAGAACTTGGTGAAGGAGCAGTCCGACTCACCGTGTGCGCATGACGTAGCTCTCCCACGGGGATGATCGCTCGTGACCGCAGAACTTGGCTGCCAGTGCACTAGCGACTCGTCACTGGCGGCGCATAAATTGCTCAGTTTACACTCCATCCACTGCGCTTGCCATCGTTCTTGTTCTTACCACCGTGGTACTGGGTGACTTCCCGTAAGAGTCTACGGCTTTAGAAAAGCCGTAGACTCATAGCGGAGTCTTAAATGTACCCGAGATGCGATTTTCCCGGAAGTCGATGACTCTCTACAGGGAAGTGTCTCGAGTGTTATGTCAGCGCCGTAAATGGGAAGAAATTGATGGGGACATCAAAAGCCATGATGGGACTTCCTTTACAGTCGTCGGCTAAGCTAAGCGAGCATTTACGGACGAGTTTGAGTCTGGAAAGGGGGGTCGACCCCCCCTTCCAGATTTTGGGCGCTTGAAGCACCTACGGACTGAGCGGAGTCGAAAGATTGCCCCGGCATCTCGGCCGATGGTCTCATCTAGCAACTACGGCTCTACGGACGTCCGTAGATTCTTACGGGAAGTCACCCACTCATCATGATCTCCCGCAACTCTGCCGTGCCACATATCGCCGCCGAAACGGTTCCAGGACATCGTTCACTCACCAAGTGTCAAATGTACAATCCGATTCACTGCCGCCAGAAGGTCCAAGCTGTCCGCATGGCATATGTCCCATATCGTTGAAAACCGCAAGCTTCACTCGACAGTCGGCGGCGAGTTCCCGCTCCCCATCATGACCCATGCACCCTTGCTCGACACGTCGTCCACAGTCAAGAAGATGGTCGCCGGTCCGGGCGGGTAGATGCGACCGTTCGGCGGGGTCACAAAGGTCAGACTCTTCCCGTCGTGCGAGATGCTGGCGTCCATAAAGACGAGGCGCGCGCCCATGTGGAACCCATGCGTGGAGAACCCGAGGTCCATAAGTGAAACTGCGGAGGGACGACGTCAGCGCAATCCCAAGCTGCATGGGGTATCATTGCGCACCTTGTACCTTCGCACCACGTCTGTTCAGCGAAGCAGGTAGGGAGATAGGCACAGTGACGCGCTTTCCAAACCCGAGCTTCTCCGGCGTTCTGAGAATGCGCGGGCGCGCTGCAAACATGTACGGAGGGTCGAGGGTCTGCACGCGGCGCTCACTGGGATACTTGAACCCCGCTCCAACCGTCGCATTCGGGTTCGGGTTGCTCCCTGCAATGAGGAAGTTGCCCTGAGGGGTGAGTGTGATGGTCGAGTGATACACACGTGCGATGCTCATGTTCGGCATGCCCTCATTTGTGAAGCGGCTGCCCAGAGGTGCGCTCGGCGTGTAAACGGACGGTATAAGAGTCGGGTGGTCAGAGTTCGAGTGTCCAATGGTATCAGGGACGTTATCGAACCCCGCGAAACCTGTCCCGGCGCCGTTCGCGATGAGGATCTGGCCGTTGGGGATGTGGACCAGCTCGTGCAGAGTGCGCGCCTCGAGCATGTGCTCGACTTGCCATCCTTTGGCGATGCCCTCCGGCGTGAGCGTGATTCGCGAACACTGTGCAGAGGCTGGAGTCTGGGAAGAGAGCTGTTCGACCGGGGTTCGGTCGTCTATGGCTGAACCGCCGCAGACGAGGACCTCAGGTATGTATTCCGGAGGCGAAAGCGGGAGGAGAATGGCCGATCCATCGGTCGGGTTCGTGACACGTACTCCATTAGGAATATCGGGAAGTATGGTTTCCGTGTGCGTCTCGACATCGTAGATGATCGTCTGATTGTTCGCGACCATGAACACTTTGCCATCAGGTAGAGCGAACAGCCTGCGATGCGAATGCATTAGCAAGCTTTGACGTTCATCCTGAAGACACGTACGAACCTTGGGAAGTTGTTCACAGGAAGTGACCTCTGCAAGAACGCCGACGGGCGCACCACATCCTCCTTGCGAGGGAAGAACTCGAAACTGGTCTCGGGGTCGATGTTATAGAAGGCAGTGTCCTTGATGGATCCTCCGGCGATCAAGAGACCGCCGTCGAAGATACGGACAGAGGATGGGTACCATCGAGGGGCCAGAAGGATGAGGTCAGGGCTCTCGAATAGAGTGCATCCCTCCCCCGTTGGGGACGCGCATGGCCCGAAGAGGCGGATAGCTTGCGTGCCGTCCTTGATTGTCGGATTCCCTGGAAAACCGGTCTCATCGCCCCCAATGCTCGCCTATATCATAGGAATGTGAGTACAAGACGCTATTGTATCCGCAGAAACGAACGCATACCATGGTACCATTGCTCAGCAACGCTCCACCGGCGCAGAAGGAATTCGTGACGACGTCAAGGGCTGTGACAGTGTCGGTTTCGAGGTTCCACAAGGCTCCCCATGCAGAGTGCCCGTTGATCTGCAGAGGGTCGTTTGTAGCTCTATCAAGGAAGAGCGCGAGAGTAGGAGAGACAATGATAGACTCGAGGGCGACGATGCCGGATGACTGATTCTTGAGATCTACCCGCCATCCAGGCTTCGAAGGAGCACCAAGAACCGTGGACGCGAAGAGAGAGGCGAGAACGATGCCAGTCTTCATGAGCACAATGCAGGATTGGTTGAGATGGCAAGTGAAGAGGGTATGGTTGTCCCTGTAGATGTGGCGAGCTCAGCGAAGGCTTTTGTACGCGAGTGTGCTTGCATCATTGTGAGGATTAGGCGAATCATGTGGTGAAGCTGGACCTCGTGAGCCCAACGGCGACTTCGAAGTGTAGTCGAGTCAGATCTAGAGCCGCTCTTCGAACGTTGGATGAATTCGTGAAGTTGACCTGCAAGGTAATAGCGTCAATACATCCGGAAACGAAGGAGTATAGTGCCTCTGATCGCTAGAAAGAGCGCCGAGTTCTTCCACGTAATTGACATCGTGGAGTGACACCTGCCTAAGAGAAGCTAGGGAAGTTGTTTGGGTTCAAGAGAACAAAAGCAATAGACGAGCTTGTCCGGTCTCTGGACGCATATATCCCAGGCTCCTGTGACAGCGAGGGGGCGGCGAGCTCGAAGTACCGTGCCGAGCGGTTATGATGCTGGTCAAATGCTCTCTTGACGTCGCATTCGAGCCATGGGACTTGGTGTTGAGTAGAATCGGCTAAGAAGCAACCTGGGAGCAAAATTCTCAGCGTTTGAGATACGGCGCCATCGAAGAACACTCAATGGGTCACGAACCTCTCTACGGTGCCTCAAAGACTCGGATCACATCGAACACGTCGTGTATGAGACGTGCTACATAGGATCAGCTGAGAAGTGGTGTTGGGAATGAGTGCAGTTTGGGATAACATGAGCATTGAGCAATTTGCGCGATGTTGTCAACTGGTTCATCGTTGTGGCTGTGACCGGGACGTACTCAGACGCCCTAACCTAGACGCTCACTTCGCGTCACTCGTCACGAACCTCTTCTCTCTCGAGCCCGTTATCCTTGTTCAATGCTTTTGAAACCCGAGTGCCAGATACGCTCCTGTTAATCTCTTGTCAAATGTAAGAAAGCGCAATCAATCCCGACGTATGGCGCGACGGACTCATGACTGACCAGTGACATCGGCGCACTGGCATTTCCTGACAGCTAAGCTGTCGCAAGACTCTGGGCCGTATTGAGCTCAAGTTGACTTCTTACTGATGTCCAGGTAAGTCCCATCAACTTCTGAGTTAGCAACGCTTTCTGAATTTATCAATCCTCTGTCAGGAAACGGAGTCGTGCAGTAGAAGTGGCGAACGCGCTGAAGGGCGCCTCTTCCATGATTGAGCGTCCCGCGAAGCATTCCAAAGTGACACGAGTGAGATTGTCTCCAGAAAATATATTATCTGGTGATGGGGCCTTGGAACGTTTACGCTTCGTCCCTTACAGTCACGGACGGAATCGTTAGTTTCCCCTCCTCCAGAACACTCAAAGCCTCTCGTCGAGCATGACTCTACCACAAGTGACAGAAAGCCCCCGGGCCAGCCAGGGTCTGTGCTCGAGAACAGTCGTGAACTGCCTATCGACGGCTCGTCGCATGGAGACTCAATGACAGACCTCCTTGAACTCCTTAACTTCACCCGCCTTGATACCCAAACAGCCATCGCTTCACGTTTCTCCGACATTGCGAACAGCTTGATGCACTATCACAGGATCGAAATCAGTCGAGAAGACACGTTTGAGCAGCTCGAGCTTCTCGATATCGAGTTCTATCTATTCAAGTCTGGCTGCCACGAAGATCCGTTCACCCATGCGAGCGTCGAGCAAAGCCAGTCCGGCCGGTGGTAAGGAATACTGAATACGCCTTACCCCAACTCTAACGGAATTTCTGGTCTTTGCTACAGGTACTTCCATCGCCCTCCGCGGTCAAAGCCTTCGACCACGGCCACGGCCACTGGCACGACCTCTACGGGGTATCGTGGCGGCACCCGGAAGAGTCTAGACATCACCATCGGGCTGCCCCCTCCATCCCCTCCAAAGACGTCCAAATACTTCTCGACCACCAGCACCAGCACCACCCAACACGAGCCTTCCTCGTCCTCCACCGGGATATTCCGTGGCGGCATCCTGCTCCGCTCCGCCCGCCGCACGAGCGACGGCAAAGTGATCTCAGGGCCCTCACTCCTAGTCGACGAGATCCTCCGCCTGAATCGCGCGTCGAGCATAGCAGAGCTCGTCGAAGTCAACTGGGGCGGAGACATCTCCGCGTTCCCCCCACACCACGTCGCGCCTTCAACGAGCGCCAGAGACAGCACCGACACCAAGACGACCGGGCGGCCCTCGAGCATGCGCCTAGTGCCAGTGCGCGCCCCCAAACGCTCTTCTCTCGCGCACGAACAGTCCAGTGTGCTCGACACCAAAGGATCCCCGCCACACCCTGACCAGGTGATCTACAAATCCCCCCGCATCGGGCTCGACCTCACCCACCCCTCCATCACTGCCGCCTCCTCCGCCTCCTCCGCACTGACACACCCACGCGTGACGTACATCGCACAGCCCTACCGGTTCTTCACCCACCCCCACCTCCTCACCGCGAACGGACGCGGGCAGACGTTCGTCGGGGTGTACGACCGAGTCCGACTCGTCGGCCGCGCCGGCGCCCAGACCGAGCCTCCGCTTCTCGCGGAGATGGTGCGCCTCACGGGCGTCAAGGAGGCCACGGCCGCCAAGTACACCTGACGGAGCTCCATCGGGTGGAAGTGGACGAAGACGTAGCGGGGGAGGACGAGGAGGGAGGAAAGGTGGCGGTGCGTGCGTTGAAGCAGTTTTATGGGCCGAAAGGCAAGAGCGTGCTTTCTTCCGTCCCGCCCTGGCTGAGGATGATCGGGACGCTGCGGAGGCTACAAGGCAGTCCGCAAGTGTGAGTTTTCGAGACCCGAGAGCCCCGGGACTGTTCTTCATCGTGATCGTCATCTTGGATGTCAGGCCGTACATGCCGCTACGCGTACACACAGTCCACAGTCGACTATATCTGATAAGTTACGTTCATGCTCTGCGCCCACACGCGCGTCCTTCAGATGTCCACCACGACGCGCCCTACCTTCCGTAGGAACACCTTCGCCCGCCGCCCGTGCGCGACGTCGTCCGCGTCGCGCTTCTCGCGCTCCGCCACCTCCTCCGCACGTATGCGCGCCCCGTCGCCCGGACGCCACACAGCGTCCGTATCCAAATCAACGTCCGCAAGCGGCACCATATGCTCCCGCTTCTCCAGCCACAGACGCTCATAGAGCGTGTATCCAGCGTAGCACGCGATGTACACCGCCAGCCCGATGTACGTCGCCACCACGTTCTGCCAATTTTTTGTCAGTGTCACTTTCGGGAATCATGCGCGCACGAGCGAGTATCAGAAGAAAAACGGAGGAGATACTCACGCGAGCACTGAACGGCTCCTGGACGACAGACGCGTACCCTTGCGCTGCGAACATGAGCACCCCGAGCACGACGGTCACCAGCGGCAACAGCGGGAAGAGCGGCTGGCGGTACGGCAGGTCTGCAAGCGAGCGGCCCTGCGCTCGCCAGGCGGCGCGGAACCTGAGGGAGATGACGCCGATGGTAGTCCACACGAGGAGGGAAGATATGCCGGTGAGGTTCAGGAGCCAGGTGAAGACGATGCCTTCGCCCCAGATCGTCGATAGGAACGTCACAAAGGACACACCAAGCGAGAGCCTGGGCGGATCCGTTGCGTTCAGCCAGTCAGCACCCTTGAGTTAGAATGGAAAGCAAAGGACGTACAGGAGTGCGGGGACGGGGACTCCACGTGAGTTCACCCAGCCGAATATCCGGGGCGCTTGACCTGTCCGCGCGAGCGAGAGGAGCATCCGCGAGCTCGCGTAGAAGCACGAGTTCGTCGCGGAAAGAACGGCCGTGAGGAGCACGGCGTTCACCACATGGGCAGCTGCGCCGAAGCCTGCTCGCTGGAAGACAACCGTGAGTGGGGAAGCTGTGACGTCCGCGTCTGTTATCAAAGTTACACCAGGAGTTAGCTCTTAGGGAGAAGGTAGGATGCGACAGACGCCTTACCGAAAGCGGCCGTGAGGAGCGTCGGGTCTTGGTAGTTGATGTTAAGGCCGATTGCAAGGATCGTGAGGAGGTAAAAGATCACGATGCGGAAGAATGTTGCCCGTACGGCACGCGGCACGGCCTTCTGCGGACTCGCACTCTCTCCAGCAGCTAGAGTCACAAGCTCGACTCCACCATAGGAGTAGAAGGCGTAGACGAAGGTTTGAGCGAAGGCACCGAAGCCGCCTACGAAAGCTTGCCCGGATTGGAAGTTCGCGAGACCCTGTGATGGAAATGAAGCCACGGCTTGGAGATGAACGGCGAGAATGAGAACGTACCGGACCAGGGTGTCCCCGGACACCTCCCCAGTCGTAGATTAGGCCGACGAAGATGAAGACGATAATCATGACCACTTTGATCATCGCGAACCAGTACTCGGATTCGCCTAGGACGCGGGTATTGTGAGTGAAATGGAGAAGACCGGCATGACAGAAGCACGAACCATACACACGGACGTGGATAAGTTGCATCACGAATATAGGCGCAATGATCATGAGGGCATACTGCCATGCTTGTATGCGAGAGTCCCAGTACTTTCGACGAGAACCGTTAGGGCATATAAAGAAGTATGAGAAACGGCATACTCACCTGCAAAATGATCGCCGCGGCAGTGAGCTCGCTTGCTACAAGAGATGAGTGAGTTCAGGCTCAAGGTGAAGACACATCGCGTAATTTGAGCTTACGTATGGACAGACTCCTGATAAAATGGAAGGTCGCAGTGAGTTTGCAGTATGACCGAGTGATATGCTGCGACTGACCATTGGAGCCAATAGTTCCACCCGAGCGTGAAGCCGAGAGCCGGAGAGAAGAAACGAGAACCGAAGACGGCGAACGTTCCGGTAACAGGGATATATGCAGCCATCTCTCCACTGGATTCCGGTCAGCTAGAGTGGAGTACAGAGGGATGTTCGGAGGGCTTACAGAGAAATGACGACGCCATAACAGAATATGCCGACGACGAGGTAGGACAGTAGAGCGCTAGCGGGACCTGCAAGCGAGATAGCCTGCGAGGAAGTGGTTAATAGATGCGCTTCCAAAATTGGGTGAAGGAGGGGACTTACTGAGCCTGCGCTGAGGAATATTCCTGTGCCGATTGTCCCGCCGATGGCTTTCAGGCACAAAATTGAGAATAAACCATCAGTAAGATGGAGAGACGCGCACCAATCATAGTCAGATGGCGACTCTGCATCGCTCGCTTCGTGTTGTTGGAAGCATTCGAATTGCCGACAAGAATGCGTTTCCAGAGCGGGATGCTGGTAGGCTTGGCGCCATAAGCCACGGAGCCTTTTTCGAGGTTATCGTCTGGATCGACGTCGCTGAACTGCTTTTCCTTGCCGTCGAGGGAGGTCCTGGACGAGCCCGAGGGTGCTTGGGGAACACGGTCGGCCATGATGCCCTGCACTGGGCGAGATGGTGGCGGTCGAGAGCAGAGGGCGGGAGCGGGGCATGGGGGCGGGCGTGGGCGATGGAAGTCGGCATTTTTTTGGTTCAGGCTTCGCGCGATAACGCGCCATTCACTCGCGTCCCGGCGGGATGGAGAGCTCGGGCGGGCCCGGGGTCCCGGCGCGGGCGGTGGCCGGGGTCTCGATATGTCGGGGAAAGCCGCGGGCGAGTGGGATTGGTCGGCTTATGTCTTCGGGCTGTCGGGTGCGGGGTAAGAGGATCTAATCTAATCTGGGACTGGCAACGGCCCAGCGCGAACTCAGAGTCGGACTTGCCCCAGACCGTCGAGTTTGCTCTTAAGCAGTTCCTAAGTTCCGTCTCTTGCCCGTCGCCCCGCAGTCTGGTTCCGCGCCCACACTTATCGCCATGAAAGACGGCAAGCAACGTGCAAAGCCTGATACGATTCACTCAGGGCGGGGAACATATGCAAAACAGGCATGCAGCCATTGCAGGAAAAGGTGCGTTACTCAGCTTCTTCCTCGCCGCCATCACCCCCAACATCCCCACCCTGCTCGAAGGAAAAGCAAGTGCGATGGCAGGGCACCCGTCTGCGGGCCTTGCGAGAAGGCAGGCCGCGCTTCAGAGGTGCGTTTGCAGCTTTTCATCCGTCTGCAGCGTCTCATTTGCCTGTCCAATTGTCCCCCATCTATCCCATCTCTCTTTCCCTGGTACACTCCAACAACTCCCTCGATCTTGGTACAACTCGACTATCGTCTTGCTCCATCTGCTCTCGCTCTATCTGCTCTTGCTGCTTCTCCACTCTTGACTTTGCTTTCGTCAACCTCGGTCCGATTCTTGCGGGTAACCTCTTTCTATGCTGCGGAACGTCATGGCTTGCTCGCCACATAGTGTACCTGGGGCAAAGAGACCGCCAAGAAAGCTCGGACCCAACAGCACTTCGAATCCCTAGAAAACTACATCCGCGCCTTAGAGGCGAAGGTAAAAGACCTTCAAACAGACCTCGAACATTATCGCAGAGCCAACGGCGACGCGTCCTCAGCCGCGTCCTCTTCGGATGCCCCCGGAAGCGTAGCTGGTCCCTCCCGTCTCTCTCAAGTCTCTCCAGAGCTACAAGGCTCCACGGACGACGAGGGCCATACGACGAACAGTGACTCGGACATCGAGCACCTCATTTCCCCCACAAAACATCTCGTGGTGAGTTTCCCCGTTTCCTGCTCACCGATCCTTCTCCTATCGGCCCCACGCACGTCGCCCGATTGGTGCTAGCTCCCGTGCTATCATCTCGGGAGGGCACAGTGTCGCGTCAGCTGGTGCGGGACACGGGCGCCGAACGGGTAACATGAGAAAGCGCGCTGTTGTTAGCTCAATCTGCAGCAGCGCGTTTTCTGCGCATTAGTGTTGTAAACTACGCATATACTCTGCCTGCGTACAAAGGAGCCAGCATATCAGGCATCTGGTTATACGCCCGAGCATGCACAATGGGTCTCAGCATGCCTTCTAGCAAATGGCGGGGAAACTGATCTGTCTGATGACCTTCTGAGAATTCGTGGGCCTCTCATTCTCCGCAGAGTGGACTCTTGCCATGGAGCAGTTCCTCACGGACTTGACATCCCGTTTGTCTCGCGGAGTTCTCCCGCGATGATCTAGCCAGGCCCTCCGCCGTACTCCTGACTGGTGGGATGTGTGTATGCATACGAGATCGGTCCATGAACGTCTAGGCTTCATACATGTGTGCAGGATACATCGCATCCGTTTGGATCACAGCGCATATGTGCGCTCCGTCAAAGTGCTTCATTGGGCCTAAAAATATTACGTACTGACACCGCCTCCAGCTACAGGACACCGACCTCGAGTACCACGGTCCTACATCAGTATGGCGCCTTGGCACACGCTCATCGCCGTGCGGGAGTGAGGCCAAAAACTCAGCGTCACCTGAACCCATGCCCGCGGTCCCATCGACATACTTCGACTGGAATCGCTACCTACCTCCAGAGACCCCGCTGTTGCGCCCGGAACACGACAGGTTGCTCGAGATTCTGTTCAAATTTTGCCTATCATGGGGCCTTCGCGTCATCCCGGAACTATTCTTGCGCGACATGCACCGAGCCCTCACACTTCCGCCCGGCGGCCCCCCTCCCAAGGCTGCGCATTATAGCCCGATGTTGCACAACGCAGCGCTGGCGCTAGCTACTGCGTTCACCGACGACCCGGCCGTCAAGGACATGCGCACACGGCGGGCGTTCGCGGAGAAGTCCAAGAGTTACATTGAGGCGGAGTGCCAGAGACCCACTATTGCGCTCATGTCTGGGCTGTCCACTCTAGCGCTCTACCACTCGGCCTGCGGAGAGCAGAGTCTAGGTTATCTCTACTTTGGTACGTCGCATTGACTCTGGCCGTTGTTCACGAACAAAAACACTGACATACACCTAGGTATGGCCGGGCGCATCAGTCAGGCTCGTAAGTCGGATCCACTCCCTCTGTTGCATTGTGACTCATAATCTTGCCATAGTCGGTGTCAAGACCGACTGCTCCTCTTGGGTCAAGTCGGGGCTGATCACACAGGCGGATATGCTCGACCGCAACTGGGCGTACTGGACGATATTCTCGCAAGACGTCCTCTGGTCGCTCTACGTAGGGCGCGAGACGTGTGTCGTGCCCCCGCGCAAGGATCGGCAATTCCCGGTACCATATGTCGGGAGCGAGATCGATACCGTGCAGTGGTACTGGGGCCCGAGCAAGATGCCGCCGCAGTCGAGCCATACGGTGCGCACGTTTGCGGCTACGTGCGACTTGATGATCATCGCGAAGAGGATATTCGACTTCCTGTGAGTGTAATCGGCTTCGAGCTTAACGTTAACATGGAGCCGGGCATTGACGAGGACTCGTGTGCAGGAATAGCCTAGGTCCTGGGTCGAAGCGTGACGGGGCACTGCAGCTCGTCAGCGAACTCGAGTATGTGGTCCGGGTCTTATCAAGAGATATATCGAGTGTCTCATATGCATCGCAGCATTCAACTCAACAACTGGAAGGATGCACTCACACCTGAAGTTGACCTCACAGCAGCCAGTCGACCGAATGCGCTTCCTCATCGGCTCATGCTGCACCTAGCGTACTGGTGGACCTTGCTCTTGCTTCATAGACCGTTCTATCGCAGGTCCAAGGCGAGCTCTTCTGCTGTGCCCGAGATTGATCACGTCAAGGTAGGTCCTATAACTTCAAGTACTCGGGATATGTGTTGACTGTATGCCAGCTGTGCAACCGCGCGAGCGACAACATCATGCTCCTGCTCGGGATCTGGCACGAGAAGTATACTTTGCGATATGTGCCGATCAGTCTCTTGCAGGTCATCTACTGCGCCGGCACATCCTTCATCCTCTCCGCCGTGCAAGCCACATCAGGTCCGCGTCTCGGGCGCGTCGCACTCGCCAGTGCGCTCTCTCACGCCGAACAATGCATCCGCTACCTCCTCATCGCCGGCAAGTCGTTCGAGTGCGCGAACGAGATCGCGACCATCCTCTCGAACCTCCTCCACGAACAGCTCCGGCCCCGCCTGCTCATGCGCACGCTCGAGCCCAAGGACATCCTGCCCTCGGCCCCGATCGCAGCGGACAACGACAGCCTGAGCGACTATTCGCAGTACTCGGGGAGCCCGACGTTGAGCCACAACGGAGAGGCGGCGGCGGACGCGCTCTCGCTCTCGACAACGATCACGAACCTCGACGCGCTCCACGACCAGTGTCGGTACACGATCGCGTCGTACCAGCAGCAGTCGCCCGACTGGCGGCACGGCCACAGCGCCCGCGAGCTCACTCACAGCCAAGGCCAAGGCCAAAGCCAAGGTCTCACGCCCATCCCGCTCTCCCAACCGCCCTCGAATCCGTCGTCCTCGGCCGCCGCGCCGAGCTCGCTCTTCGACTCGCACTTCCCCCTCGGGCTGCACAACGAGGCGCTGAGCCGGATGTCCGAGGACGTCGACATGGACTTTGGCTTCACGGGCATGGACCTGGGCATGATGGCCGGCCAGCCGCTCTCGAACCGGCCGTACATGTCGTTTGGCCTCCCGGAGCTCGTCGGGCTCGCGCCCGGCACCGCATTCCCGGACGTGGACGCCCCGCCGTTCGACCCGAGGCTGCATCGGCCCGCGGCGTCCCAGGTGCCGCAGAGTCAAGTGCAGGGACCGGGACAAGGCCAGGGCCAGGGTCAGGCGCAGGGTCAGGCGCAGCAGGTGGGGCAGTCGATGCACCTCGACTTTACCCCGGACGAGCTGGCTGTGATGGACCAGATCTTGAGGCAGCAGTTGAACCAGGGGATGAACTACGGGATGCAGGGCCAGACGAGGTTCGATCCGCTGCGATGAGCATGTTTCCCGTGTTGGGGACGCCGATCTTAAGGCTGCGGGACAGGTTGGAGTTTGTGGGGCGTGGGATGGACACAGGCGATCAATGTCTAATGCACTACGTGCCTCGCTCAGACTTGTGGGCGGACGTGTCGTGCCGTTGTAGTTGTGAGCAGGAAGAGGATACGATCTACTGTAGAGTATATGTAATCAGCGCATTCTCATTTTCTCTTTCCTCGCGACCGCGCAGGCTTCGTACGGTGAGCTCCGTATGTCTCACCAACTTCACCGCAATACTGTGACATACAGCTCTTTCGCGCGTACATGGTACGTACATTTCTGCTGCTGTCAACTACTCGAGCGTGGGGGGAGAGTTCCCGCTGCCCATCATCACCCAAGCTCCCTCGCTGCTGACATCGTCGATGGTGAGGAAGATGGTCGCCGGGCCGGGCGGGAAAATCCCGCCGTTTGGCGGCGTAGTAATTGTCAGCGACTTGCGGTCGCGAGAGATGGTGGCCTCCATGAAGACAAGGCGCGCGCTGGAGTGGAAGGCGTGGCTGGAGAAGCCAAGGTCCATCAGAGAGACTACAGACGTCGAGCACATGTGTCAGAGTCGGACTACACCATGACGGCTATAGATAGTAGAGATGTACCTTGCACCTTGGATCCAGGACGAAGGAGGTTGTTTGGAAGAGAGATGGGGACCGTGACCTTCTTGTTGAACGCGATCTTCTCGGGCATGTTCAGGATCTTCGGCCTCTCAACGAACATGAACGGCGGGTCGAGGGTCTCGACGCGGAACTCGCTCGGGAACGTGACATCCGGGCCCACGACCGTCTGCGCGTTCGGGTTGCTCCCCGCGATGAGGAAGTTGCCCTGCGGAGTCAGCGTCACGCTCGAGTGGTACAACCGTGGCACGTTCGAGCTCGGCATCCCCGCGTTGCTGATCCGCTGTCCGCGAGGAAGGTCCGGGGTGTAGAGCGACGGGACGAGCACAGGGTGGTCCGCGTTCGAGTTCCCGATCGGGTCCTGGACGGTGTGGATCGCGGCGAAGCCACTGCGGCCGCCATTGGCGATGAGCACCTGGCCGTTCGGGAGATGGACGAGCTCGGGCATCGTGCGTGCCTCGAGCATGTGCTCGACCTCCCAGCCCCTCGCGATGCCCTCGGCGGTGAGCCTGATGCGCGAGCACTGCGATGTCGCTGGCGTCTGCGAGGACAGCAAGGACGGGTCGAGCGGGTCGGTTTGTGTTCCTCCACACACGAGCACCTCGGGGACGAAGTCTGGGGGTGAGAGCGGGAGGAGGATTGCAGAGCCGTCAATCGGGTTCGTCACATGGACATTGTTTGGGATGTCCGGCAGGATCGTCTCAGTGTTTTCCTCAATATCGTAGATGATCGACTGGTTGCCGGCCACCATGAAGACCTTACCGTCCGGGAGCGAGAACGCGCTGACATGAACGTGGGTATCAGGATGCACACATGGGTGCTGCCATCAACAAGAGTGGGAATGGGAGGACGTACCGCGGGAACAGGTTCGCCGGGAGTGCGCGCTCGAGGAAAGCCGAGGGACGGACCGTGTCCTCCTTGCGCGGGAAGAATTCGAAGCTGTTCTCGGGATCGATGTTGTAAAAAGCGGCGTTGACGTGCGTCCCACCGATGATCATCAAGCTGCCGTCGAAGATGCGAATGGCAGTCGGGTACCACCGAGGGGCCAAGAGGTGGAGGTTGTCCGGGTCTTCAAACAGCGTGCAGCCCTCGCCGGTCGGAGAGGCGCATGGCTCAAAGATCCGTATAGCATTGTTGCCCGGGTGGACTGCTGGATTGCCAGGGAATTCACGAGGGTCCCCACCGATACTGGCCTGTGAGCAAACATGTTCAGATATGGGAAAGAGGCAAAGAGGAGAGCGAGCCTGCGCACCATGGTTCCGTTGCTCAGCAATGCCCCACTGGCGCAGAAGGAATTCGTGAGGACATCGAGAGGCTGAACAGTGCTCGACTCAAGATTCCACAAGGCGCCCCAAGCAGAGTGGCCATTGATCTGGAGCGGGTCGTCTGATGCACGGTCGAAGAAGACGACGAGCGTCGGAGACACAACGATGGCCTCAAGGGCGACGATGCCAGACGTTGTGTTCTTCAGGTCGAATCGCCATCCCGGCGCATTTGGTGCTGTCGGAGCAGCGAGACCAATGGCACAGGAAGAGAGGAGGGACAGTAGCAACGACCGCATCATCTTGAAGAGATCCGAAAGAGAGGGCTAGTGGAGATGTCCAGGCCGAAAGACAGGATACGTTGGTCGGTGCTTATATATCGAGGGTATGGGATGAGGACGTCGGGTGCAACGAGGACCGCATGACTGATGCTGCTGCTCCTCGTGGGTCTTCATAAATGGCGGTGTGAACGTACTTATTCATCGGCACAGCGGCGGAATCTATGCATTTCTGAGACTCACTGGATATAGCCGTAGACGTGTGGAACGATCTTGGCTGTGACTACATACTCTCATATGCGTGTGCGCGCCAAGGTTCAGGGATTCGGATGAGTATAGGCGTGGTGTTGGAATGCTCATTCGCGTCTGGAGCGAACCCGTAGCTTGGGATTCTAGGGAATGAGAAAAATGAAGCCACAGCCCTGGGCAAATAGAATCCAGGCCAAAAACAGCTATTAGCAGACCTAACACACTCTGTGTGATCACTGACACCCACCCTGTTACATGGGCCCCTCTTTTCCACCAAGTGAATTTGCTAGGCCGCAAATAAGCGAGTAAGAGAGACGACAAGTCCTGGGCTGGCGGGCGGAGCTAGGCACGTGCATAGCATACGAGGAAGGTCAGGCTAGATGATTCCCCATAGGACACATTAGCCTTTTGAAACCCAGAGAATGAGTGCGCAAATGCCTCACAAGCAGCACGTCGCCGGTCGGAACACACATCCCACGGACTTCGCCTTCGGCTTCCCATGCTCTTTGGCTACGGGGTCGATTATGCCAATCACTGGTCACTGGGGGATCTCGATGGCGGCGCATCCGCCGTCGAAGCCAGACAGGCGCAACTCACCGCGCTGGAGTAGAAAGATCAGACAAACTACAGACTGGAAGCATCTATGTCAGAACCGGACTCATCAATGATCGGATGGAACGACGTACTCTGCGAATTGGATCTAGACTGAAGGAGTGGGTTCGGAACGAAGATTGGGGCGAGGATCCTCTTGTGGGTCGCAATCGTTCAGCCATGCTTATGATCTTCGGCTGCTGGACAAACACGGACGAGGAGTCGACTCAGTAGAGCGTCTGCATGCGGAACTCGCTCGCGAACTTCGCGCCCGGACCTGGCACGACCGTCAGCCCACCATAGTGTTCCCCGCGATGAGGTAGATGCCCTGAAGAGTGAGTGTGACGCTCGAGTGGGGGTGGTAAAGGCGCGCAATGCCCACGCTCGCATCCCCGCATTGCGGTGAAACCGGTCTGGCCACTGTTCGTGATGAGCACCTGTCCACTCGGGAGGTGGAGCTTAGCTCGGCCATGGTGCGCCCTTTGGGCATGTGCTCGACCTCCCAGTCTCTGGCGATCTCTTCGGGATTGAGCTTGATGCGTGAGCATTGAGATGCTGCTGGCATCTGGGAGGAGAGGAGCGACGCGTCAATCGGGTCGATCACCATCCTTTCACAGACAAGCACCTCGGGAATGAAGTCTGGGGCGAGAGCGGAAGGAGAATCGCAGAGCCGTCGATGAGGTTCGTAACTTGCACGTTGTTGGCATGTCGCGCAGGATCGTCTCGGTGTTGGCTTCGATGTCGTATATGATCGACTGGTTGCTGGCTACATGAAGACCTTACCGTCCGGGAGCGAGAACGCGCTGACATGAACGTGGGTATCAGGATGCACACACGGGTGCTGCCATCAACAAGAGTGGGAATGGGAGGACGTGCCGTGTAAACAGATTCGCCGGGAGTGCTCGCTCGAGGAAGGCTGAAGGGCTAACAGTGTCCTCCTTGCGCGGGAAGAATTCGAAGCTGTTCTCGGGGTCGATGTTGTAAAAAGCGGCGTTGACGTGCGTCCCACCGATGACTAACAAGCTGCCGTTGGATACACGAATGGTGGACGGATACCACCGAGAGGCCAAGAGATGGAGGTTCAACGGGTCCTGGAAGACCGTACAACCCTCCCTGGCGGAGATACACATTGAGTTGTCAGTAAAGCCACGAGCGTCGCCTCCGATACTCGCCTGTGAGCATATATAATCAGATGAGGGAAGACGCAAAGCGGTAAGCAAGTCTGCGCACTGCGGGTCCATTGCTCAGCAGCGCGCAGGTGTTCGTGAGTACATCGAGGGGCTGGACCGTGCTTGACTCGAAGTTTCACAACGCGCCCCAAGCAGACTCGGAGTGGCCATTGATCTGAAGCGATTCGTCCGACGTGCGGACGAAGAAGATGACAAGAATCGGAGACACGACGATGGCGTCGAGGGCGACGACGCCAGACGTCGTGCTCCTCAAGTCAAATCGGCTACGCGGCGCAACTGGTGCTGCCGGAGCAGCGAGACCGATCGGAAATAATGAGAGGAGAGACGGTGGCAATGAGGACTTCATCCTGAGGAGTTTTCAAAGGAGGGCTCGTTCCCAGGGCAAACGACAGGATAGATATATCGGTGCTTACTTTGGAGGATATGGTGTGATGACATTGGGTGCTGCAGGACGTCGTGTTTGTTTGTGGGCGGGTTGTCAGTGTGAAATGGACATGTTTCGAGATCGGCCGTTGTTGGTATCTGCCGCAGAGTGTAAGGCGAAGCCACAGTCATGTCGGGACGGCGTCTGAGATTTCGAGTGTGAGTGACAATGACATGTACAGAATGCGGCAGCGAGGATCCAGGGCGTGCTCAACACTTACGAGACTATGAGACAACATACCGTTCGAGGCATACGCATCATGGCCGCGTCACTGAAGAACTGCTTAGCCATCGTCTGCCCGTGATTGATTCATGGGGGCTGCCTCGCATGCGCAGGAGCTTGCACGATATTGTTCCGCGTCGGCTAGGATGGGCTGCGGCCTGAAGACAAAGTCTGGCAGACAGATATGTCCTCGAAGCAGTGGGAAGACATCCGAACTGACCGATTCCTATGTCGAGAGTAGAGTAGAAATGAACAGTCAATATGGTGGGATGAGCGGAGATAACGGGCTCGGACTCGGAGACTCGGGCGTCGGGTGTTGCCTGTTTTGGCTACTCGCGCCAAATGCTGGGCGCCAAGGTGTGGCCGCGACGGTGTCGACCACCATCAGGCGCGATGCACGACAATGCCAGCTTGAACGTCCCCACCGCTGAAGACCAGAAGTGTGATTTGAGCGGGGATCTATGACATACCTGGTCTCTCAACTGATCCTTGGCATCTCAGGCTGGACGCCGTATCCACCATCAGGCCTTGCTGCACATGAAGCCTGCCAGAAATGATATTTAGAAAAGAGGCAGTTTCTAAACATACGTGCATGTTAATGCAAAATGATGGCTACGGCTGTACTAGCACAACGACAACGCCGTCCACCATCACCTCCCTTTCCTAGTTCACGCCCTCCAAATGGCCTATATCCATGCCACTCGTCCGAGTCGTCCCACAGGACTCCTGACTTACCATTGAGGTACCCCGCCTTTGATCACCTACGTTCCACCTGATTCGCGTCCCCATCTGAGAAGCAGATGAGGGACTGAGGGAAGGCAGGTATGAGAATAGCACCATGCGATGTGAGAGCGCAGAAACTCGTGTTTCGTACCGCGTGCCTCGATGAGCGCCGACTTGCGTTGCGCCCAC
Organism: Coriolopsis trogii; assembly: GCA_020543525.1. Lineage (NCBI taxonomy): Eukaryota > Fungi > Basidiomycota > Agaricomycetes > Polyporales > Polyporaceae > Coriolopsis > Coriolopsis trogii. The sequence goes on along the minus strand of JAHYIO010000037.1, from coordinate 2,139,601 downwards.
TTCCTTCGTCTTTCCATCATCCTGCTCGCGACTTCTGCCAAATTGATAGTATTTTCCCTTGTAGCGTGCTTCCGTTATTAGGGATTGTTTCAACAAACCGTGCCAGTAAGTCTGTCGACTTTGTCCCGTAACGTCCCCGCGAGAAGCGTACTAACAGTGATCTCCACTACATACAGGTCTTGATCGTCACTGTGCCTGCTCTGTATACACCAGATATCTTGAGAGCCGTAGCTCTGTGGATCGTCCGACTGACGCGATCTGTCTTCGCTGGTCTCTGATCACCTCTCTTTCGACCCTCGTGCGATCCTCCACCAATCGTCTCACGTCCTTTCGTCACAGGCGGAAGCTTCGCGCTCTGCGGACACAACTTGACCTTGACGAAACTGACAAGTATGAGTTGGCTCATGGGGGCTGCGAGAGTCATACTGATGATTGGAACAGGCACAATTACCCAATGTGGTTGCTAAACTCGACAACCTTGGAGCTCAGGGCGTTTGTCTCCGACATACCCTGCTACGCCATTCTTTCCCACGTCTGGGAGGCCACGGACCACCCTCATATGTTCCAAGAAATGCAGGCGATCTATGCACAGTGCCGATCCTCTGGGGAAGACCCCCGAGCGCTGGTGAACGACAAAGTGCGGAAGTTCTGCGCGTTCGCGGAGGGCCGGGGCTTCGAATGGGTCTGGCTCGATACTTGCTGTATCGACAAAAGCAACAGCGCCGAGCTCTCCGAGGCGGTCAACTCCATGCACGTTTGGTATAGGGAAGCTGTCGCTTGCATCGCTTTCCTCTGCGACGTTGGTGACTACAGCGATCCCCGTCTTGACGACTCCGAATTCCAACGCTCCCGATGGCACACACGGGGTTGGACGTTGCAGGAGCTCCTTATCCCCCGTGACGTGATCTTTGTGTCGCGCGACTGGAATGTGATAGGCACGAAGACCTCGCTAGGATTGTATCTTGAGCCAGTCATCGGTATCAAGTGGGACATACTCGTAGGACGTAGCGAGATATCTTCCGTTTGCGTCGCGCAGCGCCTATCCTGGATGTCTCGCCGAGAGACAACGCGCCCCGAAGATCGAGCTTACTCCCTCCTCGGTATCTTTGGCGTTCAGATGCCGATTGTCTACGGAGAAGGGCTCGCGCGCGCATTCTTCCGACTGCAGAAGATCATTCTCAAGAGCACGCCGGACCAAAGCATCCTCGCCGGGGGTGCCATCGCTCCCGATATCGACGCAGCCGTTGCAGCCCTATTATGGCCAGACATGCGAACCATACCCGACGTCCCTTCGTATTCGGAAGCCCTAACGACTTCCCCTTCCGATTTCGCCCTGTACGGTGACATGAAGGAAGAAACATCCATTCGACCCCTCGTTAGCGAACGTTGTACATGGACTAGCAAGGGCTTGGTTTGCGACTTACTCCTCTCTAATGAGTTCATGCCTTGTCCCGTTAGTCACGACTATGGGATATATGCTGCGCTCCTTCCCTACTGCAAACAGGACGTTCACATTGTGCTCTTTCTACGTATGCGTCCCGAGGACGTCTCACGGGACTCGACGGTGGTTCCTTTGGCTACGTTAGGATGTGATCTCAAACTCCAGGACTCCGACCGCTATCGCGTTTACCGCGGAGCGCTTCTCAAAGATTACACTCCAGATCACGGTCATCACACCGACTTCACAGTCACCAAAGTATGCATCCAGAGCCGAGTCCGCATCAAGTCGAAGGAAGCACGCTCCCGACCGGATCGACTGCTTCAGGCTCCAAGTGCGCTCACTACGGCGACTGTATCGGCGGCCTCAACGGAGAAGCCCACGAGTTTCTACATACCATACTGGTGCCTCCGTCGTATGGAGGTCATCAGTGGGTTCGTTCTCGAGGAACGGAGAGTTGTCCTCAGCGGCGACGGGCATCGCCTTGACGCAAGTACGATGGACTACGCGAATCCAACGCCTTTTGTGATCGTATTCACGAACGTCATCACCCACGCGGTTGTGACCATCCGTCTTGCTCCTGCGGAATGTCATTGCTCGCGCTCAAGCGTAGGGCCATGTTGGTGGATGGAAGTGCATCTCCGCGAACCTTCTCAAGACGCGGATGCCCTCTCGCGCCGGCCATACGCTACCCTGCATACGTACTCGGAGTATGGCCGCCTTCTGTACGGCCCGTTTGGCGGATACCCGTACTGTTCATGCATGGGCAACGCTGCTCCCTTCCGTAACAGAGTATATGTCGGCAATATGAGGAAATACGACTACATTGAGTTCCACGATGGCCCACAGCGCAGCTTCATCATGGAGTGCAAGTTTATCAAGACGTCTCCATCGATCCCAGGAAAAGACGAGATTCACATCATGATTATGCTCGTAGCGGTGGGGTTCGAGAGGAGATCTCTGCCCGTTGATCCCCCTGTTGACAATTCTGATATGCATGTCCCCACGGAGTCCCAGCACTGTCAGGTTCCAGCCCCTGTCCCGCCCGTTAACGGAGAACCTGTGTCCATGCACTGGCTCTCCGACAGAAATTGGTTCCTAGATCTGGGATCCCGAGCATACCAAGCGGTGCACAACAACGCCCTGTCAGCTATTCTTTCGCTTCCAAAATGGATTACTGCTAGTCCGGACTACTCGTATGGTTCCCTTGTATGAAGAAGTGTTTGAGTAAAAATACTTTGAACGTCAGCTCATATGTAGCTAGCCCCGCATCATCGCCTATTTGTGACCTAATCACGGACTCGCAATCGCGAGTAGTTCTTCACCATCATTTATATAGTACTGCCTTCAAGTTTACAGGACTCGGCGAAGTTGAGAGCAGGGCATGGCGTAAGGATAAGATGCTAGTAGAGTCTTCAGTGATCATAGTACACATTCTGCGGAGATCGGAGACAAATAGGTGAGGATAGGAGGAGAAGCTGGTCTGGCGACTCAGGTGGATGAGCGCTAGCCAAGGGACGCGGCGCCTATGTAAAGACCCGCGTGGATCCCACTACACGACGTTGTGCGTACTCTTCTTTCATCTCTCCATACTCCTTCATCCTGTTCACAAGTCCTGCCTCATACGCTCTTCCGAGTCTTTGTTCCGCTTCAGAGACTGAGTGATTCGACGAGCTTTGCCACTTAGTCTGCGGAAAACTGGCCTTACTCTCCGCCCAGTGTCCCAAAGGTATATTACTCCCATGTGTCAATCGACCCCGTGTCTAACCCCTCAATCCCAGACCTCTTGACTTCCCTGACTCCGAGGATATCTGAAGTGACGCGATATATCATCTGACTTCACGCTCCCCCTTTTTGTCATTGTCCGACCCCGTACCCCATCATCTCGTTTTGTGCCGAAGCTTCGTGCTCTCAAGACCTTGACGACGCTCTAGAGTGCGTGCTCATGTTCTGCCTTCTTTCATGGAGAAGTCAAACCAGCCGCATAGGCACGAATACTCATGTGGTTGCTGCACACAACCACCTCGGAGCTGAGGAACTTCGTCTCCGACGTTCCCCGCTACGCCATCCTCTCCCATGTATGGGAAGCTACGGACCATTCGCATATGTTTCAAGAAATTCAGACAATTTATGCGCAGTGTCGAACATCTGGGAAGGACCCTCGAGCGATACTCACACCCAAGGTGCGAAACTTCTGCATCTTCGCGGAGGGCCTTGGCTATGAATGGGTCTGGCTCGATACCTGCTGCATCGACAAGAGTAGCAGTGCCGAGCTCTCCGAGGCGATCAACTCTATGTGTGCGTGGTACCGGAACGCTGCTACATGCTACGTCTACCTCTGCGACGTTGGTGATCGCAATGATCCTCGCGCTCCCGACTCTGAGTTCCGACGGTCGCGGTGGCATACGCGGGGATGGACGTTGCAGGAGCTGATCGTCCCTCGTTTCGTGACGTTCGTGTCGAGCGACTGGAATGTCTTGGGGACAAAGATCACGTTGGCATACGTTCTCGAAGAGGTCACTAGGGTCAAATGGGAGATATTAGTCGGACAAAAAGGAATATCTACAATCAGCGTCGCTCAGCGCTTCTCCTGGATGTCTCATCGGGAGACAACGCGCGTGGAAGATCTGGCCTACTCTCTCCTCGGTATCTTCGGCGTCCACATGCCGATTGTGTATGGGGAAGGCCTTGAACATGCATTCACTCGACTACAGAAGAAAATTCTCAAATGTATATCGGACAAAAGCATATTTGCCTGGGGTAATCTTCATCCGGATTTCGAAGCAGCGTTCGAGGCTCTCCAATGGCCCCAACAGGAAATCAACTATGATCACCGCCCGTGGTACTCAGAGGCTCTGGCCAGATCGCCTGCCAAATTCAGCCTTTGCAGTGATGTGGAAGAAGTATGGTATTCTCACAGGAGTACCGTGGGCCACGAACACACGTGGACGAGTCAAGGCTTGGTCACGGACTTCCTGGTGTCCGTCGACTACATACCTTGTCCATCTAGCAGAGAGCACGGGATTTATGCTGCGCTCCTCCATTACAAGAAATTCAAAGAAGGCTCTAACATACTGCTCTTCTTGCGCATGCGTCCTGCGGACGTGGCACAAAGCCCAGCCGTCATCCCCCTGGCTACAGTCGGATACAAATTTGGGCGGGAGGGCTCACACGAGGAACGCTTCTACCGGGGAGCCTTGCTCAGCTGCGGCTCGTGGTACGGGCAGAGCTTTTCGGACTACCGGCTCACAAGAGTATGTGTTCAAAGCGGGACTACGCTCAGGGCGAGGCAAGCCCGACTTGGAGCAGATCGGGATGTGCTGCCTTCTCTTCCGTTCTCGGCTCCATCGGCCAAACCGAAGAGTTTCTACATACCATACTGGTGTGTTGAGCGACTGGAGTTTGTCAACGGCTTTGCTTTACCAGAACGCCGGGTTGTTGCGAACGGGGATGGGCATCGTATTGACTCGAGTACACTGGATTACGCGGATCCGACGCCTCTCGAAATCAAGTTCACAAATGTCAACGCACGCGTAACGCTGACTTTCCGCTTTAGTCCCGGGTGCTACTGTCAAAGCCAACGTAGACGCAGGGCGCCATGGTGGATGGAAGTCTATCTCAACGACTCGGAAGGCGTTCATGAGGCATCAGGCGCTGACTCGGATTGCCCCTCCCATATCTTCTCGCCACACGGAAGAAGTCTACAGGTGGTCTCGGGATCCCATATCCCGTGTGCGTGCATGGGCGACGCGGCTGCTCTGCGTGGCCTGATGTACCTTACCGACGTAGGGTATTGCAAGCCTATGGTCTTCAAAGATGGTGCACGGCGCACGGTCAATGTCGAATACAGATTCACGGAGATGGATCTCTCCGCATCACAATACGAAGACGTGGACAACTCCAATCACCCCATTCATATTGCTTTGATGATAGATCTAGTTGGTTTCGACTATGAGGACTCTGAGACTGTGTCACATACCTCCCTTATACTCAAGAATGCCAACAGTACCTTTGCCGCTGTGCCAACGGACACTCTCCCCTTGCCAGAGCTATCCAGTTCTGGGGATTCCTCCAAACAAGTCCGGCCTTCCAGCAAGGGACCCACATTCATGGACCGGAGATTGGATTGCGCCACATGGCTCGCAGCATCGCGACAATGGACGTGCCAGCGTATGTCGGACAGCCTCTCGCTAGCCATACGGGATCTTGTTGACTGGCTCACTGCAGGCCCGGACTACTCCTACGGCTCCCTTGTATGACTTTAGATAGATACATACTGTAGAGGCTCAGGCCAATTACGCTGTGTTTTGCGACGTCGCTCATGTGCCACTATCGACTGAATGCACAACCCACTGCGCACAATAGATGACATATTTAGGTGGCAGTATAACACATACTATGGAGGTCCCGTTTAATGCTAGTGGGCCTCTAACAAGCCTTCGCACTTCTGCCACATCCAGATCCTGCACTGCAATGTTCCGATCCCCTCAATGTCAAGTTCACGTTGTGGCCGTGTGATGACTCCCCAACGCCGCATGTCTTCCAAGTCGCGGTCCCTCCGAGCCCCTTCGAGGTAGAGATCCACGGCGCGCAAGTTGGCGTTGTTCTCTACGTATTCCTGATCACACAACGTCCACAGATCTGCGACATGGTGTCGAGTATGCAAGTGGAGTGTGGATCCTTCAAGCAAATTCGAGCACTCTACCAACCACAGGAGCTTCAAGTGTGAGAATATCGCCGGAAGACAGCACCTTGAGAGATCAGGTAGCAACGGGTCATAGAGAACGAGCGTCATCACTGTTGCCAGAGGCGTGATGTTGTCTCCTCCATACACGTCTCCTACATCTTCGACATCCTCTCGCAGTGAAAACCGATCGAGGGCAAGGGTATCCAGGCAGAGCAGGTTAGAAAGCGGCTTGCATAGCCCGTAAAGTGGGAAACGTTGCTCGTGGCGATTATGGACGCAGAGCGTCTCAAGAGTGCGCGGATAGAGCTTGCCGTCCAGGAGCATATGGTACGATGAAGTGACGATGCAGAGCTCGCGCAGCTCCCGCTGACCGATAGCCTCGACGAACAGCTCCTCCGGCAACGTCTTCTCGTCCTGTTTGCCTTCACCGACATTGTGTGGCCCGACGTCCGTAGACCAGTTCCCGGTAAATATGCATAGGAATGTACATGCTGGCAGAGCGTCGAGCAATTTGATGAAGTTCTGCACTTGTTGCTCACGAGAGATGAGAGTGCCGCCAGTAGTCTTGTCCCTGAGACAGGTTTGGAAGGGCAACACGGAGTCGCTGTGGCAGTGGTTGAGCTCTATGTCAGGTTCAGCAGCAGGACACGATGCGAAGCTTGGGGACTCGCCACAAGAAGCCGGCTTGGAACCTTGCGCTCCGAGCTGTAGATTGAGGCGGAGAATGGGAAAGTCGGATGCCTGAGGCGGAGGATCACAGAGTGAATTCAGGAGGAGGATGAGATCGTCTCGAAGCATCAGCGCCACAGTCCAGTCTTGGGGCGATCTTCTCTAGTGCAGTCACGACCGAACGCGGGCAAACGGACGACGACGGGGACAGGACTCGTCTTCGTGGGCCAGCGCCACAGCGTTGAGGTGTCAGAGGAGGGAGTGAGGACAGGAGCAAGGAAAGGACGAACGATTGTGGCAGGGTTTGGGGAGCGCAATCGTGGTCAGAGGTCGTATAGTCGAGGTGATTGAGAAGAGCCATCATGACGGAGGCCTTTTATTGCTCGATTGGAATGGAGATGTGGCCCGCTGTGAATGCAAACCAGACACGGCGAAACATGGCAGGAAGACAAGATGATCGGGTACATACCATATCCCATACAAGAGGGCGTGGGGCGCAATTGACACGCAGCCAAGAGAACCGCTGGCTGAGGCGTTGACACTACAACTTGCCGCATAGGGAACGAGACAATAGGCGAGGGCGAGTCAGGACGTAGAGGGATGGGTATGGGTCTCGGGAAATGTGCAGAGGGTCAGTTTGGCATGCAAACATGAAGGCGCTGGGAGGATACGTACTGCCGTAGCGGAGGACTGACAAAACTCGCCCTCGTGTTCCACCGACCTCCAGCGAGGCCCAGACTCGGTCCTACCCTTTTGCGATGACGCTATCCTTCATTTTGCTTGCTACGCAGGGGATGCTGGGCGCATCTGCGAGGACGGGGTATCATGGAATGGGCAAACTGAAACATGTACCACCCATCTAGTAAGAACCATCACCGCAATACACGTCTTCTGCTGGAAAGTCCAGGCGGACGTGTGTGTTTCGGAGACTCCGTTGACTCTCAGGCGGTGACGTTGACGCGGCGAGAGACGGGAAGGGACTGGCCGCTCCTGGCGCGGAACAGAAACAGTGCAGATCAAGTCGGCGGGACTCACCTGAACGTCTGAACAGAGCAAACGATTGAGGCCGCTGCAGCTCACGGGGAACGCTTGAGAGCGTCAGCAATACCCTACGCGTACAGGAAGGTCATGCAGGCGGCCCAGGCCATATGAGCTGGTTCACCGCGTATACATCGCCGGCTTCTACGCAAGTGCATTCGGAACGACGTCCTGGGAGCAACTCAAAAGGATTCAAAACAGTGTTAGTTACCAGCGGCCTCGCCCATAATGTACACACGCGCAAGGTTGAGCGAACTCACGCAACACCCGATCCACTATGCTTGGGAGGGACTGCTCGCCGATTCTACACAGGGACCACGGACACACTACTCAAGTCGCTAGAACTCGACGTCTCGCTTCCTGTCGTCGGTCAGTGTGCGCTATTAACTCAAATGGCGTCTGACGCACGGTTGACAACGACGGCGAGTGGCCGCAGTCGCTCCCTGAAGAGAGACGAGCGGCCCAAAGCGCTTGTCCAGCGTTGTGAAGCGATGAGGGAGTGAGCGGGGGAAGGTGAAGGGGTGAGGCATAGAGATGACTGAGTTTGGAGCTGATATAGAATGCGATCGCGAACATGAAAGAGCGGTGGGGACCGCTGAGGATCGGCGTTGACACCCATATTTGTGTTTATATATACAACGTATCCCTGGCTGTGATGTCGCCTAGGCGCCTGCGCCTATGTGTGTGCATGCGTGTGCGCGGGCGAAGCCGATGTACGTGCTAGTGCGCCTTCGCGGGAGAAGATGGAAAGAATCCCGGTGGGGACTCGACGCTCGCGCTCGCCAGGCATTGCTGGATCTTGTAGGGGAGCCGCGCTTTGGAGCGCCGGACGAAAATATGGACGCGTTCGGATCTGGGGAACAATGACCTCGCCCTCCCGCGCTGCTGGACGGTCCCGTTCATGTTTGCAATAGCTTTAGTTCGTGAAAAATCGTCGCCGGATCGGCGACGAGGCCAAGAGCGTCCTTGTTCATCAAGTCTCTCAAGTATGTCAGCTTCCGCGCGAGAGTATCTTGCCTCTGTGCCTCACCTGCTCTGCTAGCTTACTCGTCGCTCGCGTTGTCTTCACCACTAGAGCCCTCCCCTCCAACCGCCCCATCTGAGGATGAGCCGCTTCGAGAGGATGAAGGTAACAATGTACCGAGTGGGGGGATGTGCCTTCTTCGGACCTTGAAGCGCGTTGGTCGAAAAAGAGACCTTCTTGGCCCGATGGGAATATGGCGGGCTAGCTGAACTGGCTGAGAGAGGACTCTGCACCGTAGGCGATCGCAGCTGAGCGAGCGAGCGTCCATGAGAGTGTCCGAGCGAACTCAGCCGCGCACGGACACCAGTGTGGGGGCGGAGAGTGCTCGTACCGGGAACAGTGCCTGAGGTTGAAGACATATTGCCCGTAGCGGAAGAGCAGGACCCGAGGCGGGCGTGCGCGGACTCGCGTTGGGGTAGCAGAGGGCGGCTTGGCTCACCAATGCGAGGAAAGAAAGTACTCACCTGTCGCATTGGTGCGTACAGGTGAGGCCGCCGAAGGATTTGAGGACAAGGGCGTTCGCAATCCAAGCCCTTGGAGGCCGCGAAGGTCTTCCTCGTACCGCACCTGGGTTCGGTACAGCAGATAGGGCAGGGGAACCTGGAGGTGTGCTGCAAGACCTTTCCCTAAGAAGCCGGTTTTGTGTGAGCTGAGCCTCTCACGCAATGATTCGGACGCAGAGGGGCGGGTACATCGAGGGCTCCAGCCGAACAAAAGGGGTTGGCGAAGTAGAGAGAGACGTACAGTCTGGATTCGCTCCTTGATTGAACGGCTCTTTGCAATAGCCTCCCACAGGACGTGCTCCTTCTCCGCGTTCCATCCTATCTAGACTGTGTCGGTTGGTTGGCGAGGACCTCTTCATGTTAGAGGTACAGGAGCGCACTCTCGGAGGATCCGCCGGGGCATCTTCAAGTCGGTCGAAGGGCAATCTTACTATAACGCGAATTGAAGTTGGAGGCATAGGCGACGTTTTGAAGCGTGATGTGTGAACGTGCGTACGAGACATGAGGTGAATACCGTAGATGATATGGTCAAGACGCGGGAGAGACGGGTCATGGGTATGTCACGTACTACTAATAGCCGCCACTTCCGCGCCCGCGTGCATCGGCGCTAATTAAACTTGGGTCATGTCGTCGCAGAAGCCTCATCGGGGTCGCATCTACGACGACTCCCTGTACTCTTCACTCTGGCTCCTTCCGCTGTGCCGCCGGGGCCAACTCCAAGCTATCCACCTCTTGTTCGCCACCTCGACCGCCATACTATGCAACCCGCGCGCGCAACAGCCATGACACGTTCTCGCCGCTAGAGACAGTTGATCTGCCCATGATAACTTCCACGTGTGTAGTAGTGAGGAGATGGCTACCTCTATACTACTAGCACACAAAGCCAGAGAATATCGCTATCCAATTTTCTATAGACACCATACATAGGTGTTTCCAAATGCATGACTTCGTGATTGCTGGCGACCATGGGATTGAGGACTGTACTAGGTCTCGACTTGATCTGGCGCTGTCATCCATACACATATGCGTATACACTGTCCGTGCCGGGGATCATCGATCATCGACGCAACCTACTCGAGTGTGGGGGGAGAGTTTCCACTGCCCATCATCACCCAGGCACCCTCGCTGCTGACGTCGTCGATGGTAAGGAAGACGGTCGCCGGCCCCGGCGGGAAGATTTTTCCGTTCGGCGGCGTGGTGAACGTCAACGACTTGCGATCGTTAGAGACCGCAGCCTCCATGAAGACGAGACGCGCGCTGGAATGGAAGGCGTGGCTGGAGAACCCGAGGTCCACCAGAGAGACTACAGACGTCAAGCACATACACAGGTCAGAGTCTGACTTCACGATGACCACTACAGACGACAGAGACATACCCTGCACCTTGGATCCAGGACGTAACAGACTGTCAGGAAGAGAGATGGGGACGGTGACCCTCTTGCTGAACGCGATCTTCTCCGGCATGTTCAATATCTTCGGCCGCTCGACGAACATGAACGGCGGGTCGAGCGTCTGCACACGGAACTCGCTCGCGAACTTCACGTCCGGGCCAGGCAGGACCGTCCGCCCGTTCGGGTTGCTCCCCGCGATGAGGAAATTCCCTTGAGGGGTGAGTGTGACGCTCGAGTGGTAGAGACGCGCGATGCCCGAGCTCGGCATCCCCGCGTTGCTGATGCGCTCGCCGAGTGGCAAGTCGGGGGTGTACAACGAGGGGACGAGCGCAGGGTGGTCTGCGTTCGAGCTCCCGACCGGGTCTCGTACGTTCCCGATGGCGGCGAACCCGGTCTGGCCACCGTTCGTGATGAGCACCTGGCCGTTCGGGAGGTGGACGAGCTCGGGCATCGTGCGCCCTTCTAACATATGCTCAACTTCCCAGCCCTTGGCGATCCCTTCGGGGGTGAGCGTGATGCGCGAGCATTGAGACGTCGCTGGCATCTGCGAAGACAGGAGCAACGCGTCGATCGGGTCGGTCGCCGTTCCACCACACACGAGCACCTCCGGAATGAAGTCTGGGGGCGAGAGCGGGAGGAGAATCGCAGAGCCGTCGATGGGGTTCGTGACTTGCACGTTATTCGGTATGTCCGGCAGGATCGTCTCCGTGTTCGCCTCAATGTCGTAGATGATCGACTGGTTGCCGGCCACCATAAAGACTGTGCCATCAGGCAGCGAGAACGCACTGTCATGAACGTGCGTCAGGACGCAGATGCGGCCATCGACACAAGGGCAGCACGTACCGCGGGAACAGGTTCGCCGGGAGCGCTCGCTCGAGGAAAGCTGAAGGGCGGACGACGTCCTCCTTGCGCGGGAAGAATTCAAAGGTGTTCTCGGGCTCGGCAGAGTAAAACCCAGAATTGATGCGTGATCCACCCATGATCAACAAGCTGCCGTCGAATATACGAATGGTCGACGGATACCACCGAGGAGCCAAGAGATGGAGGTTCACCGGGTCCTCGAAGAGTGTGCAGCCCTCCCCGGTCGGAGATGCACATGGCTCGAAGATACGTATTGCGTTGTTGCCTGGCTGGACCGCTGGGTTGCCGGGGAAGCCACGGGGTTCGCCTCCGATACTCGCCTGTGAACATACATGATTAGATGGGAGAGGACGCGAATGGCAGAGAAGGCCCTGCGCACCATGGACCCATTGCTCAGGAGCGCACCACTGCCGCAGAAGGTGTTCGTGAGCACATCGAGGGGTTGGACCGTGCTCGACTCCAGGTTCCACAATGCGCCCCAAGCAGAGTGGCCGTTGATCTGGAGCGGATCGTCTGATGCACGGTCGAAGAAGATGACGAGCGTCGGTGAAACCACGATAGATTCCAGGGCGACGATGCCAGACGTCGTGTTCTTCAAGTCGAACCGCCATTGCGGGGCATCTGGTGCTGCCGGAGCAGAGAGCCCGATGGCACAGGAAGAGAGGAGGGACAGAAACGACCACTTCATCCTAGGCAGTTTACGGAAGGAAGGGGTCGTTGACGAGTCCAGGCCGAGACACAGTGTCGATACATTGGTGCTTATATATCGATGATATGCGATGAGGGCATTGGCGCAGCGAGGACCGTATGCCCAACACTACCCCTCGCCGTGAGCCTGCATAACTGGCGGTGTGAACGTACTTGTCCGTCGGCACAGCGGCAGGGTATACGCACTTCTGAGAACCATCGGGTATAGCCACAGACATCGCGAACGTGCTTGGCCGTGGCAAAGGGCGCCCATATGCGTCCTGTAGGCGTGGTTGGAAAAGCCGGTCTATTCGCTTCGGGAACAACTCTGTATTTTGAGATTCTGTGAGCGAGGCACTGGGTCAGTGCCTTCGAGACCTTGATCGTTTGAGCTTCACCGTGCACGTTCACTTGGAGCATCGCGAATGCGCATTTGCGAGGATGTCAGCTCAGGAAGTCCAGCGAAGAAGGCGACTTGCCTGGCAAAGCAAAAATGAACACTCGTAGAGCGTAGAGACGAAAACTACGGGGGGCACAATGCGCGCTCCGTTGTCGTTTAGCCTTCTTCGAAATCAGGAGGCATCTCAGTGGATGGGTGCACAAGTGCCTTACACACTCACCCCTGAAGCTTCACCATCTCATGGGCCCCATTCCTGCAACGTAGCCTTTGTGTTCACACCTCGCGCACTAAGTTCACCACACACTCCTTGTCGCCGTCTTCAAGGAACTATGGTGGCCTGTTGACGGTACAGTTTGGCGAACGTTGGATATCCAGTCACTATGGCCCCTCAGCAGCATTAGCGAGTACTCTGTGAGAGATGGATGAATGCCACCAACGTCGTCATCCCATCCAGCAATGTGTTTGCCGTCGGCGACAGGGCTCTTGTCTGCGACTCGTGGGGGTCCAAGAAGGCGCAGGCAGCAATAAGATAGTTGTCTAACAATAGTTGGTGAGTAAACATTGGAAGAATGTAGAACCGCGCTCACCGTAGCCCAGAGAGATTGCGCTGTCAAAGAGATAGCTGTCGTGTGATAGTTGAAAGACCTGAATCGATGGTTAGATGCAAATGTCGTAGCTTCGGCTAGGGACGTTGTAACTGTGCGCAGAGTTGACGAACGTTCCCACATACGCATCTGCGCCGAGATTATGCGGGCGTGGTCGTGGAATGCTGATTCGGGCAGTTTGTGGGAGTGTATGGAAAGACGGCGCAACCCTGCAGCTTGAGACCTAGGACGACCGCGACCCTGGGCTGGGAACCTCACAGCTTCATCAAAGCTTCAACAGGCCTATCACGGAGCGTATTGGCCTGTTGTGGTCAATCTGCATCATGATCAAATAGCGCCTGGAGTGAGGTCGTAATGACGGAAACGTCGGCTGCACGCTGAACAACGTCGCGCGACGCAAATCCTGAGTCGGCAAAGCAAAACCAACGCTTAGCATAGAGACAACGTAGACAGGGGGCTCCACAAAGTTAGTGTCTTGAGATGAGGGATTATATCAGGAAATGGACGCATGACTGCATCCGCGGGGTCCAACTCTACAGCTTCGCCTTCGTGTTCCCACGCTCCTCGACCACGGGGTTGACAAGCGTACCGACACCACCACCTACCCATACACTCATGTCGTCGCCGTCCTTGAGGAACTGTGGTGGTTTCTTTACGAAACCGACACCCTTGGGAGTGCCGGTCATGATGATGGAGCCAGGGAGGAGAGTCGTGCCTTGCGAGAGGAAGGCAATCGTCTGGCGGACGTTGAATATTTGGTCACTGTGGGCTCGATGTCAGCAGCTTTACGGTTGCAGCTAGGAAGATGTAACTGACGCCGTCGTCCCGTCTTGCAACGTTTTGCCATTCACGACAGTCTTAAGAGGAACCGTTTGGGGGTCCGGGAAGGCGTGGGCAGCGACGAGGCAGGGCCCAATGGGAGTTGTGTTGTCTGAGAATATTGTGAGTAAGACTAGAGACGGAGTAGAGCCGCGCTCACCGTAGCCCTTGGAGAAGTTCCATTGAGAGACAGCCATCTGGTGATACCTGAACGAGATCTGGCTTGATTGTTAGAGACAAGTTTCGCAGCATCGTCGGAAAGGCCTACATCGTTCCCAGCCGTGTACGCGAGCACGTAGTCCAAGGCTTCGGCCTCGGTGACATTTTTGGCAGCTTTGCCGATGACGACTGTGAGCTCGACCTCGTAGTCGGGCAGATGCTTCTCTACAGGCTGGACGTGCTTGGGGATGGTGACAGGAACTTCCGGGCCGATCAAGGAGTGTACAGGCTTGTAGAAGAGCACCGGATATCTGTCAGAGGCGGTATCAAGAGGGGAACATACGCATATAGTCGTGTTCACATACGTTGGTTTCGCCAAGTTCGCCTCCGCCTGCGCATTGACACCGGAAATTAGCGAAGCATATGCGTACCGTGATTCAAGGCGTACCGCATGGTCTGCATAGTTCAGTCCGAGGCAGCGCACAAGACCGACCTCCTCACGCGAAAGGGGTGCCAGGAGTTCCTTCACAGTCAGAACATTCTTGGTGACTTGAGCGGCGGGGTCCAGAGCTGAGCCAACAATCTCGTACGCTTTCACAAGTTTCTTCTGGTGGAAGGCGAGGCCAACTAGACCGAGTCATCGACCTCGGCTCGACATAAACATAGGAACACGACGTACCATCGAGCTTGGGATCCACCGGTTCACCGATATGCACCTGGGCGGTCTCCGCGGCTACAAAACGGATGAGGCGAGTCCATTGCTGTCGTTCAACGTCAACGCCGCTCTGTTCGCTGGCAGCACGACGGTCGTGCTCACCGTCCTGATGGGAGACATAGTGGTGGTGAGAAAGCAAGCTGGGAAACGCTCGCCATGGTGTGCGGCGGCCGTAGAGGCGAGACGGGATTCCTGCTCACTCCGCAACTCCTGCACGCGACGGAGCCCCGGCGCGCCCACCCCGCGATCACCTGACCGCAACGCCCCAGTCGCGCTGTCCTTTTAGGTAACCCTAAGACAAGGTCAACCCTTCCTTTCGAACATCCTCCAACAATAGTTGCTCTCGACTACGACGCATACAGTCACCCCATCCCCTCTGGCGACACATATCCATTCGAGGACCTCTTGGGCCTCCTCCTCCTCATGCATGTACTCAATATATGACTCAATCCGCCCTCAAACACGCTTGCATCATGGATCACGACTCGGACGCGAACACCGCACCTATGCACGATATACTCCAAGATGCGCTTGACGATGTGAGGACCCCGATACTACTTCGGTGGAAGCCTTCTCACGAATTGTAGTTGGCCTCGCCCAGGACGTCTCTGACAATGCACGGCGACGCCTTGATAGCTATCGAACACGTACTCGCCGAGACATCTGACCCAAGAGCTCTGGGTTTGCCTGAATATTTCAACATGCTGCAGGATACTTTTCAATGCAATGGTGTGTGTTCTTAACGCATACACAACAATCTCTCTTATCGTCTGTAGTATCATCCCGAATTATCGCATGGACTGCCAGTACTGCTCGTCTCTTTGAGAAGTGTCTGAACAAAGGCTCCATCGATCGTGAGTTCCAAGTTTGTTAGATTAGAATGGCACTCATTCCAAAAGTCAGATGACAAGAGATCTGATGTCGCGACTCTTTCCGCCCAGCTGGCTCAAGCCATGACCATCGTTCAAGGAGTGGCTCTTGTACACAAAGCGAGCAAGCAGTTTCTTGGACGGAGGTATCCCCTCGAGGTATGTCTTGGTCTCTCTAGTTTGATTGCCTGTATCAATGTCCTCCAAAGGTTTTGCTTGATCTGCTGTTGGTATCGCGCCATCTCAATCCTGTGACGTCTTCTGTCAGTACACCCACGTCACCGAAAGCAGCAGTATCACCCAGTCCCGTAACTCAATCCGCCGAAATACCCCTCGCTTCTGTGGTCATCGATACAATGCTATGCATTCTCGTCGATTCTATACCGGCGTTGCGAGTCTTCGAAGAGTTGAATGGCGTCCAAGTTGTTGTGAAGATACTGAAGCGCGCGGGTACTCCTCGGGAAGTGAGGTGAGTGCTGTCTGCCTGCACGCTCTCTTGTATGCTGAAAATATTCAGGATGAAATGCTTGGAGTTCTTATACTTCTACCTTCTTGACGAGACCACACCTCCATCCGAATCGCTGAGCGATTCTACTGCAAGTTCGCGCTCAGTCACCGAACCTGTTCCTGTTACTGCGCGTACCACCTCAACATCTCATCGATCGACGCCTTCCCTGTCCATCACCTCGCTTTCAGACTCTTCAAATAGTACATCGTCTCGCTCTTCGTCAAGCTCATCTGCCTTTTCCTCGGTCTCCACTTCTACCGCAGCAACATCAGCCACTCTCCACGATCCTCCGACCTCTACGTCTGAGCCATTCAAATGCGCGCGGAAGAACACCCCATTCCCGAGAACCGTGATACCTGGGGTTATTCCCAGCCAGCGCATGGTTACGCCCCCTGCGGGCGGTCTGAGCGCGATCGGCCGGGGCCAGCCTCGGTCGCTCCTCATGCTGAAGAAAGAGGTAGACTACATCCCGCTCAGTCCGAAGAAACCGGAGCTGTCCCATCTTGGTCGCGGGCCGAGCGGCTTGCGACCCAAGGACCCCAACCTTCGGGCAACCAAGCTTCGCGGGACAAGCGACATACTCTCATCGGAAGACACGGAAGGCGAAGGCTCGGGCAAGAGCACCGACGCGCCGTCGACGCCGAGAACGCGCATTGGCCTCAGTCCGAGGCCTAGTGCGTACTCACGTTCACATTCGCGCGGACTGTCGGTGTCGTCCATCTCATCCGCGTCATCAAATACATCGTCCACTGCGTCGACTCCCCCGCAGTCTTCACTAGAACCACGGACGCCCCGCCGTGACAAGACGAAAGAGAGGGAGCGAGCATCGTTTGATACGCCCAAGCCCTCGCCGTCGAAGTTGCATCGCCGTACGCAGAGTTTAGCCGAGTTTGGTTCTGAGTCGCCTGTACCGAATACACCGCTCGCAAACCTCAAGAATGGGCCACGTAGCGCGAGCTCCCCTACGCCTAGTGCGAAGAAGGGCCCTCGGACTATGGAGGAGAAGAAGGAGATCTTGGGCACGATGCTCGGGAACGTGGACGCCCTCGTAGAGGGCGTGAAGCGGGCGGGTGTGTGGGGGCTGAGTTGATTCCCAACGAGGGGCTTGAAGGGTAATGGTTCGACGTGGGGGACGACGTTGGTGCTGTTGATATTACGGACTCGACCTTTCGTCTCGTTTCATAGTTTGTGTTTTCATGTATGCTTTCGTCGCGCTGCCATGCACATGCTATCTATCGCTTGTTTTGCACTCGAGTCATATGCACATTGTACACTCACATGAGGTTACGAAGGCCATATTGTATGCCGGTAGATCTGCAGTCAACTGTCTACAATTGTTGGGATAGGATATCAACTTGCCTCATTGCCCACAGACAATCTAGCGCTGAGATTTCAGTACAACGGTCGGGAGGAATCGGCCCGAAACGATCCTCCCCCTGAGGCCTGAGCTGTGAGATCTAGAGAACCCAGCTTTGCAGGTTGCTGCGTCCCACCCAGGTCCCACCATATGCATGGCAGCCTTGCAACGGACGGGCACTTTGCAACACTCGTGTCTTCTCCGCATTGCTCATATTTGAAAGAACTATGACGTTCTGCTGCCGGACGGTAGCTCTAAGCCCAGGCACATCGAAGGATACTGGGTCGCGTCTGTGAGAAGAGCTGGGCTCTCTGTTCAGTGTTCACATGGTTGCGGTCAGCAATCGCGATCGCAGATGGCTAAGGCGCGCTAAGGTGAGTGGTGTCTCTGGAGACAGTCGTCATCTGATAGCTTCGACCGCAGCGAGAACTCTGCATGAGCCATCGCCGTTCTGACTCCTGGTCAATATTGGTGCTGCTGGTTATAGGCGAATCCCTCCTTTCCCACTGGGCACGCAATCAGATGGCTGTTGGGTCTGTCCAGCCCAGCTGCGCCTCGCCGCTACAGAAGGGGGAGCAAGATTACAATGCTGATAATTGTCTCGCTTGTGAGCTCGTACGTCTCTAAGGCGAAGTCGATGAGGTACAGCAAATTCAATTTCGACTCGATCTGCTGTTTGATTTCGTGCGTGGTGCTAATTCTCCTCGGCAGCAATCTTGTCAATGTCATGTTGCTTCGTACCCATATGGATGCGCGCACGCACATGGTCTTGTGTCGTATGGGTGCTCTGTCGTCACCTAGTGCCTGATAGGCTCATCCATGCGTGCACTCGACACATTCTCGGGCGGTCTGCGTAGGAAAGTGGCCACAGGCATCAGCCGCATGCATCTGCCTCTGCGCTAAAGGACAGGTGGCGATTACAACACGCAGTGCACAGCTGCATTGCCATCACTCCAAGCTTCCACTTCTTACGCTCGGCTCCGATGCATATAAGTACCTGAAGTCTCTTCGACTATGTAGCGCAGAGCTTTGCACCATCAAGGCGGCGCTCGTCCTTCTTTGTCCTGCTTCCCCCACCTTCATCCCCTTTTTCCATCCGTTCCTTCCTACCCATGTACTTCAACTTTTGGTTGTTCGTGAGCTTCTTGCTTGCGGCGACCACCTTCGCATCGCCCGTCCCTGTCAGCGTTCCGGCGATATCTCGGCGCGCGACGTACAATAACCGTATGTCCCTATTCCTGGGACCGTCCCACAACGCTGCACAGTGCTTACATATCAATCCACGTCTAGCGATAAAGCCTGGTGGAGGCGCTGATCCCTGGGTTCTCCAGCACGGAGACTACTATTACCTTCTCTACACCACCGGCGGGGACGTCCAAGTCAGCCGCTCCACGAACCTAGCCCAATGGCCTGAGCACGGAACAGTCGTCTACAAACCCCCTGCACCGTTCGGCGGCGTCTGGGCCCCCGAGATGCACTTCATCAATGGCGCGTTCTACATCTATGTCGCGATGGACCAGAACGGCGACAACGCGCAACATCGGATGTATGTCTTGAAGGGAACAAGCACGACCGACCCGCTACAGCCTTTCAATGTGAGTGATCGAGTCGGCTGCAGGCGGGTGGCTGATTTCATTGTGCTTGGTATAGATGGTCGGGCAAATCACGTCGCCGGACAACAACTGGGCCATCGACGGCACTGTCCTCATCGTGAGTTTTCAATCCTCCAGATAGTGTGCGTATGGTGCTTACACCCGTTCAGTACCAGAACGACCCCAACCGACTGTAAGTGTTCGCCACGCGCGAACAGATGTAGTGTCGCAGTACTGACAGACTCAAACTGCAGCTACTTCATTTGGTCCGGATGGTCCGATAACGCACACCAGACGACGCAGAATCTCTACATCGCGAAGATGGACTCTCCCACTCACATTTCTGGCAACCGTGTCCTCCTACACCAGCCCACGCCCTCATGGCAGCAGAGCGGCGGACAGGCTATCAACGAGGGCCCCGAGATCCTCGTTCACAATGGTCGCACCTTCCTGGTTTACTGTGAGCGTATTTCAACCTGTGGCTCCGGTCACCCACTAAAATGGTGACTGTGTACGTAGCCGCGGCCGGGAGCTGGACGCCGCAGTACTGCCTTGCCTTCATGGGCATTGACGGCGGCGCTGACCCGCGTGAGTGTTCTCGTACTAGATCCACTCGATGCCTTAGCTCACGCGCCTCTTGCTACAGTTGTTCCGAGCAACTGGTGGCGCCTCGATGACCGCCCAGTGATGTGGAGTTCCGACGTCGCTTTCGGACCCGGGCACGCCTCCTTCCCCTACGACCGCAACGGCGTGCCCTACGTTGTCTACCACGCCGATGCTGTCTCTAACGGTGGCTGGGACGGGCGCACGATCCGTGCGCAGTCGTACGGATGGAACCCTGACGGCTCCCCGGCGTTCCCCAGCCCAGCCGGTTTTGGTACCTCGTTCCCGCTTCCCGCCTGAGGGCGTCGGACAGTAGAATGAGTTGTGAGCATCTATGGGAATGCCGCGTTTTGACGAAGCACGCCTCAATTCATGTTTGTTGACTACAACGAGAAGCCTTCGGTCTCCGGCATTATCAGCACAGATGTCTGAGTTGGCCACCCTTGTGTATGTAGCGCACACTACAATGCATTCAGCTAAGTAGTTCACTGGAGACGTGTCTCTCCAGTGAGCCAACCTGGCCTGCCTGGCCAAACGGGGTGTCGTTACGTCGGAGTACCAGACTATGCGAAATCGTAACGATGTGAGTTAGGGATGCTTAGTCAGCATTGAACGTGCGGGTGCCAGGCGCCCTTTTTCTCTTTTTCGCTGCCATCATGACCCGCACTGCTATCTCCAGCCCGCTATATTCGGCCGTGATGGAACAGTTGCCCACTGAGATGACGCTTTAGAACAGTATCAGGTACATACGAGCACAGGATGTCGATGCGGGTCTCCGACTGCGCTACCTAACTATTTGCGGGTGAGAATGTCTACTATCCCGCGAACTCTCCAGTAAGCCCTTGATCTCGTATTCAGCCTCTTCTTCCCTTGCATCTAACCGCGGCCTACAATCCAGGTTCTATTTGATGCCTTTGAGCATCAAAATCGGGATTCGGACGCCGCTCAGAGGGTTCGGGTTCGGATTCCGCTTGGAGGACGAAGGTTCGCGATAATGACTCCCTATTCAGTTTGGCCGCATTGACTCGCTGGAAATAGTCAGCGATCGTATACAATATTAGCCCCATGTGCAATGCACGTATGGGAACGCCAAGGGGTCGATAAAGGCTCCATTTGTCGTTTGCGCTTCTGAATCGCATAGACTTTGCTTCTTTCCCCTGAAGGTATGTGTGCCCACTCACGCATTCTTGTTCGTGGGCGCCATTTACACAGGCTGAACAGTGTCTGGACAGCGCAGGAAGCGTCGCATGGTAACTGCAGCAGTCTGTTGACCTGCTCAAAAAAAGAATGCGTCCCGCGCACGCCCAACCTTACGTGCCGACGAAGTATAGACCGTGAGCGGCCGAGGGCGCATGTTCATACTCGCTAAGCATTGCTCTCACAACGATGACTTAGGTGCCTGCAACGCGACTGCGGGACCATGAACGTACCGGTTTTGAGCGCGCCTCCTTGGGTTCAAAAGCTGAATCAAGGAACGGTATTGGGACGGCAGGCGTTCGTTCGCTCGAAGTCTACCACCATGATCTCTCCTATTGCCATCGCTGCTCTCTTCGCGGTTTTGCTGGCCAATGCAGCTCCGCCTGCACCCGCTGCCCCTGAGTGGACGATTGACTTATTACCACAGTCGTCTGGCATCGTCGTCCTCGAGGCTATCGTCGTTTCTCCCACCCTTACGCTGTTTTACGACCGTGCGTCCGATGACCCGCTTCAAATCAACGGACATCCAGCGTGGGGTGCGCTTTTCAACCTCGAGACTCACGACGTCACTGTGCTAGACGTCATCACCAACTCGTGGTGCGCCTCGGGTGCCCTACTCAGTAACGGCACCATGGTATGCTGTCCTACCCTACCCTTACCCTCATCCGTCGCTCACAGGTAATCATCCAGGTTAGTATCGGCGGTGACCCGCGCGATTTCCCTGGTAATCCAATTATCAAGCCTGGAAACCAGGCTCTCCGTCTATTTGAACCTTGCGCCTCCCCTACGGGTGCTGGTTGCACCGTAACTGAAGACCCGAACTTGCTCCTCATTTCCAAACGCTGGTATCCCTCTTCTATGCGTATTTTCGACGGTAGCCTCATGATCGTCGGCGGCTCTGTCGTCAACTCCCCCTTTCACAACGTCGACCCTGCGAACAGCTTCGAGTTCTTCCCCCGCAAGGAGGATACTGTTCGCCCGTCTGCGTTCCTCGAGAAGGCTCTCCCCGTCAATCTATTCCCATTGTAAGTTACCTTAGGCTATGTATGGTCCCGATATGTGCTGACAACGTGTGCGTGCAGCATATTTGCGCTACCCGACGGCAAGGTCTTCATGGTCGCCAATAACAGGTCTAGCATTTATGACATCGAGACCGACACCGAGACTCCGGGCCCTGACATTCCGAACGGTGTGCGAGTTACTAATCCCTTGAATGGTGCTGCGATCCTCCTTCCCCTCTCTCCTCCCGACTACATACCTGAAGTGCTCGTCTGCGGTGGCTCGACGATAGACGATAGGACCCCGATCGACCAGCTCTCCTCCCAAACACCCGCCTCTTCGCAGTGCACTCGCATCACGGTCACCCCAGAGGGCCTCGCAAGTGGATGGGAGGTCGAGCAGATGCTCGAGCCCCGTGTCCTGAACGAGTTGCTCCACGTTCCCAACGGCCAGATCCTGATCGCGAACGGTGCGCAGACAGGAGTCTCGGGCTTCAACGACGTCCCAGACCCGGTCGGCAATTCAAACGCGGACCACCCCGCCTTCATCCCATCCCTCTACACCCCCAGCGCACCGCGTGGGCAGCGCATCAGCAACGCTGGGATGCCAAACGCGACCATTGCGCGCATGTATCACTCCGGCATCACGCTCACCCCGCAGGGCAACTTCCTCATCGCAGGGAGCAACCCGAATAACAGCACGCGGATCGAGAACGTCGAGTTCCCCGCCGAGTTCCGTGTGCAGTTGCTCAACCCGCCGTCCATGTCCGTGCCGCGGCCGCAGATCTTGAGCATGCCTGAGCGGATCGGGTTTGGGAGGCCGGTGACTGTGCCGATCTCTCTCCCCGCGTCGCTAAACAGACGGAACGCGGACGTCAAGGGTACGTGATCTGTGGATTCAAGCTCTTCTGAGAGCTCTCACTGACCCTTAGGTTCGTAGTGTCGCTCATGGATCTCGGCTTCTCGTCCCACGGGTTCCACTCCGGGGCGAGGCTCGTGTTTATGGACGCGACCATCTCGCAAGACGGCAAGAGTCTGACGTTCATCACGCCGCCCAACGGACGTGTATACCCGCCCGGGCCTGCCACCATCTTCTTGACCGTTGACGACGTCACGAGCGAGGGCGCGTGGGTGATGGTGGGCAGCGGAGCACCGCCGCCGACTGTCGAGTGAAGTAACGGCGAGGCAGAATGGTGACGTGCAGCAGATGGTTTCTGGGCGATGTACGATAGCGGACCCATTAACCACCAACATATATGCGGTGATGCGACCCAACTTCTCCACGGTTCATGACTGAATGTTACTAGCCTCCAGTCGCGCCTTTATGCGGGACGAGCTTTTGTATCTATACTGGATATGTCACACGAGATGCTCAACCGTTGGCTGCGCGGATTGAGGCCACTGGCAGGCTACCGAAGCATATCCTGGCATATGTGACATGCTCGTAGGGAAAAACGCGGGTCTGCCAGACCCGTGCGGGCTTTGATACCCGTACCCGTATGGGTACGGGTGTGGGTACCTCTCGGCCGACCCGTACGAAAACCCGTACCCGCGCGGGTATAGGGCTGCTCAATTCTTGTGGACGCTGGACGTTGGACGCGTTCAGAGCACTTTGATGGACGCGATGGTGTAAGCGAGAACAGCCGACATCCTGCGCGCGCTTCTGCCCTTTCGGTGGCGTCAACGCTGTCCCACCATCTCCCGCAAGATGCATATCCCTGAAAGACATGCATTGGCTAGGGTGCTGTATTTTACGAACACAGAAGAATTCATATGTTATTCCAAGGCTAGTTCAGCTCGCTGCGAGAACTTCGAGGAGGAGAGGGAGGAGCAAGACGGGGGTCCGAGCACCTTGCCGAACCACCGGCTGCCCTCGCTTCAGTCCATCATCCCCATCAAAAGTCTCTCAACGCGTCCAACGTCCAGCGTCCACAAGAATTGAGCAGCCCTTATGGGTTTCATTCCCCCCTCCAGGCGTTTAAGCCTTTTGTAAATGAGTTCCGAGGGCATATGTATGGGTCAAACCCGTGAACCCGTGGTTGTGTTTGGTACCCACGAGAAACCCATACCCGATCTGCGGGTACGGGTTTTTCGTGGGTACGGGTACGGGTCTTGACCTGGACACCCGCGGGTATACCCGCGCCAGTCCCTACATGCTCGCGCTTCGTCCCGTGAGAAAGCGCAGCTCGAGGTGCTGCAGCAGGTCGAGTCTTAGCTAGTCTCATCTCTCAATCCCTTATTCTCCCCACTACCACGTACGCAAGTCGGCTATGCAGGTGAGCTCGCCAGCATTGTCACGTTTGTAGCGCTGTTGTGCTCATCGCCCGTTTGACTCGCTTTCGCAAGTTGCAGGCGATTCCGGTCACATACACAATCCGGGCGAGCTCAGAGTTGAGCAACTCTGACTGGAATGCACCCTCTCCGAAGGTCTTTCCATTCAGATCTGATACGAAGCTTAGCGACGTCAAGGATACGATCTTGTCCAGTTTGCGCGGTGAGTTCTGGTCGACGCGGATAGCCTGTGCTCATCGTTCTGAGTCCAAGTTGCTTTGCCTTGTAGCGCCCTCACATATCGTTGAGACCAGCATCGACATGCACACACTCAGTATCACTGTTGGTCAGATTTCGTGCTATTTTCCTGGACAGAAGGGAGGCCTTTCTATCTTACAGTGAGTAGCCGTCTCTCCTCCCCTACATGTTGTAGCACTGACATCGCGGCTCAAGTAATGAACCTCTCGTGAACTGGTTCAAGACCTACCGAGCATACCACGGGCTCGAGAAGGCATCGTCATCGAGTACCTCTACGAAGACGACCAAGCAGGAGATACGTAACGCCACCCAGGGAGCTACTGTCAACTGGACAGAGCATACTATTCAGGCTGGCCCGGCTGCTTTGCGCGTGTTTCGCACTCTTCGAGTGCCGGACAATGCGGAGAAGTACCTTCTCCCTCCGGTATGAAGTCATCCATTCTGTACCCACTGCCCACTCTCAGACTCTGTTCAACAGGGCCTTGGGACCTTCCCAGTGGTGAGTGTGAGTCAATACGAGAACACAGTGCCCCAGGAGATCAAGAAGCGCGGCGGGTACATTATGGCGAGCGCATCTCTTCTTCTGGATATCGCTTCGATTCTGAGACATGTTCTCAGCCTATGTTCCAGCGCGAAGCCTTGTGGATCAGTTTCGGCGGATCCAGCAAGTGCGCGGTCAAAGTATCGGTTGGAGGTGGGTTCAAGAGCAATCCTCACCTCTCGTCCAAATTCGTTCGAGTCGCTGAATACCGCGGTATAATAAGGCGTAAATGCGATTACCGGCGAGCCTCGCCTGAAGACGACCCTCAGCGCGAAGCAAGACTACGTGGCACTTCCGCGCCAGCCCTGGCTTGACGGCATTTGCACCTCGCCCGGTGTTGTGCGCCAGGTAAGCCCGAGCTAGATTGTGTCGCTCCATAGTAATGATCATGCATTGAGCTCGCCCAACTTTGTAGTTTGTCGCGATGAAGCTGGGGTATGGCTACACGATCGAAGAGCAAGTGACCCAAGCCGCGCAAAATGGCGGCATTCAGTTCGACATCTTCCCGTCTTTGGAGGATCAAGTGATATGCAAGAGAGCTGATGGGAGAACGCTTGACATTTCGCGTTCACCGAAAGAGCTTGGACTCGATGTCGGCTCGCGAATTACTATGGACGCGCGGTATGAATCCATTTATCTCACACAGGTAACTAATCGCGGTTCGCTGTGCTCATTCCTCGGAGGACAGGTGCCTACCAGCTTGTAGAACGCTTGCGGATTACGTCAAGCGGGTATCTGCGCACCCGCGACTAGAGGTATTGGCGATGCCGAAGAGAAGTAGGTTACCCGTTGGACGTCTTCATCCCATTGTCTTCACAATACTTCAGGAAAAATTTTTATCAAGACTTTGACTGGAAAGACGATCTCAGTGTTTTTCGATGGGGAACATACGATTGACGAGGTGAAACATATGATCCAGGACAAGGAAGGAATACCTCCACATCAACAGCGTTTGGTCTTTGCGGGGAACCAGTTGGAGGATGGACGTACGCTTATGGGTGGGTTTCTTGAGTCACAATAAAAACGAACTGGTATTCATGGGGCTTCAGACTACAACATACGGCCGGAGGACACCATCCGCTTGTTCCTCAGATTGCGGGGCGGAGGTGAGTTGACAGGATCTCGAGTCAATAGGCATTTACCGGGTCGTCGGACAGGTTACGTAGATCTGGAGGACCCGCTTATGGGATTGGCCGCTGGAGGTCAGATTCAGCAGACGATCTATGAAGACACGCATCGTAGCTGCATTTACGATGAAGATGCTCTGGAACGCGTATGGATACATACTGTGTCGACGGCTACATGGGAGGTAAGATCACTCGATGCTATGCGACTACAACGTGCTCAAGACTTTCTCAGCGTATCACTGGTGTCGTTGCGCCCATTACTCCGATCGTGCCAGGCAGTGCGTTGCCGCCATTCCGATGTGTTGCAACGCATGACCCCTGCTTACTGAATACGTATATTCCTAGCCTACGCAAAGTACGACTACCCATGGTTCGATTTATACGATGAACGCGTACCAGCGGTGATGCCGACGGGAGCGTTCAACGACATCCGCACACTCTCCGCTCTCGACAACTCGCGGCGGAGCGCAGCGAGCTCCAAATCCTCAACCCTCTTGGACCCAGACCACCCCCCAAACTGCACGCGCCACGCGAGTGACATCGCGGCCTGTGTGCTCAGGCCCTGTGGTCACACGACGTGCGAGGCATGCGTCGGCCAGACGATCATGCGCGGACGGAAGTGTCCATCGTGCGGCCAGCGCGTAGGCCAGCTCGTCGGCTTCAGCAAGCCCGTTCCAGAGGTAGAGTTCGGAGGAGGGAGCGAGGGAGACTGGTGGACCATCGAAGACAGGATCGAAGGCGTTGCGTCGGCAGGCGACAAGGAGGCACGCGTCGTTACAATCCTGCTGGAAGAGGATCGTGTTAGCCCTCTCAAAGGCAGCATCGCGTGCACGTGAGTTACGGCAGGACTTGAGGGATCAGGTGAATATTGCGGGCAAGTGGCAGTTAGTGGTATGATACCGGAGGGTCCGTGTACCATGCCTCGACTTGTAGATACGTATAACTCGAACGTCAGTACTTGGTGGCCTATCGTCCATGTTGTCAGGCAAACGAGCCTGTCACAAGAGTGCCAACTACTTCAGCATCGCCCGTTCGCACTCTCGTAGTTGCAATCGACACTAGTTTTCCATTGTCAATGCACACAAACCCCCTCGGATGCTTTGACCAACGAGAAACATTGACAGTACACGCGCAGACTTTTGAGCAGTACTGACCAGTGCCAGTGATCCAGGTAGCTCGGGGATTACTTTACAATGTGATAGCTGAGTGTCCTATCGCAACCAGTCGGAGGTGAATACTGCATCAGAGTGAGGAGATTCTATGGCGACGACGGTGACAAGGGAAAGAAACAAAGAGCCTTTCTTTAGCGCCCACGCATGCGGGCGCGGAAATGGCGGCTATTAGTAGTACGTGACATACCATGACCCGTCTCTCCTGCGTCTTGACCATATCATCTACGGTATTCACCTCATGGTTCATACGCACATTCACACCTGACGCTTCAGCGAACGTGGAATATGCCTCAAGCTCCAGCTTCAATTCGCGTTATAGTGAGATTGCCTTTCAATCGACCTGAAGATGCCCCTGCGGATCCTCCCAGAGTGCGTTCCTGGACCTCTAACCTGGAGAGGTCCTCTCAAACCAACTGACAAATAAGTCTAGATAGAATGGAACGCGGAGAAGGAGCACGTCTTATGGGAGGTTATTGCAAAGAGCCGTTCAATTGAAGGAGCGAATCCAGACTGTACGTCTCTCTCTACTTCACCCACCCCGTTTGTTCCGCTGGAGCCCTCGAGGTACCCCCCTTCGCGTCGAACTATTGTGTGAGAGGCTCAGCTCACACAGAACCGGGCACACCGACGCTTCTTAGGGAAAGGTCTTGCAGCACACCTCCAGGTTCCCCTGCCCTATCTGCTGTACCGAACCCAGGTGCGGTACGAGGAAGACCTTCGCGGCCTCCAAGGGCTTGGATTGCGAACGCCCTTGTCCTCAAATCCTTCGGCGGCCTCACCTGTACGCACGAATGCGACAGGTGAGTACTTTCCTCGCATTCCTGAGCCAAGCCGCCCTCTGCTACCCCAACGCGAGTCCGCGCACGCCCGCCTCGGGTCCTGCTCTTCCGCTACGGGCAACATATCTTCAACCTCAGGCACTGTTCCTGGCACGAGCACCCTTCGCCCCCACATTGGCGTCCGTGCGCGGCTGAGTTCGCTCGGACACTCTCATGGACGCGCGCTCGCTCAGCTGCGTTCGCCTACGGGCACCGACCATGTACAGAGTCCTCTCTCTGCCAACCCAGCTGGCCCGTCATATCCACATCCGGCCAAGAAGGTCTCTTCCTCGACCATCACGCTTCAAGGCCCAAGGAAAGCGCGCTCCCCTCAACTCGGGACACTGTCGCCCACATCCTCGCGAGCCGGCTCATCTTCAGACGGGGCAATGGGAGGGGAGGACACGAGTGACGAGGACGATGAAAGTGACGAGGAAGCTAGGAGAGAAGAGGAGGCACAGAGGCAGGAGGCTCTCGCGCGCAAGCTCGCAGACCTGAAGAACTTGATGACGAAAGACGCCCTTGGCCTCGTCGCGGACCCTGCAACGATGTTCGCCCGAACGAAGGCTAACGCGAATATGAATGGGAGCGTCCAGCAGCGCGGGAGGGCAAGGCCATTGTCCGGAACGAACGCATCTCTCACTTTGTCCGGCGCTCCGAGGCGCTACTCTCCTTCGAGGAGCGTGAGCCAGCAAAGCCTGTCAAGCGCGAGTGTCGATTCCCGTCAGGGCTCGATTCCCTCGATACCGTCCCCTCCAGCGAACGCGCACCAGTACGTTCATCAGCATTCGCCCGCGCCCGTGCATGCCCGGGCGCAGGTGCAGACGCATCATCGGCATCGCAGCCAGGGATACATTGCGAACCCAAACATGGATGCCGACCCCGACACTCAACGGTCCCAGTCGCTTTCTTCCCATTCCCACTCGCACTCACACTCGCGCTCGCAGTCTATATCAGCTCCCAACTCCGACCCTCAATCACCTCCGCGCGTCTCATCTCCCCGCTCACTCCCGCGTCGCCTCGCAACGCCGGACAAGAGTTCCTCGCCGCCCGTGTTGTCTTCGGGAAGCGCCCGCGGCCACACCGCCCGGCCCCGGTCCGTGCGCCGGACGCCGTCCGGACTTGTAGCGCGCACGCCGACGACGGGGAGTGAGGCGTCGAGTTTCAGCGACTTGAGTGGTGCGTGTGCAGTCTCCGCATGGGATCTGTGAGCAGCTTGTCCTAACACCGTAGACATCAGACGCAAGCCTATCCCAATCCGCTCTGGAGAGCGCTCTGATGTCGAATATCAAGGGTGGTGGATCACGCCTGTGAGTGGCTCAGCTTCGGGGGCATATGTGTTTGGGGTGAAGCCACTGGCGACTAATGCTCCTTGTTCTTCTACTGTGCCCCTAGGTCCTCGTTCCGAAGTCACCTGCCTGGAAGCCGGCGATCTACACGTAGTTGATCTGGCTGAGGCGCGGGCGGCGGATGTTGCCTTTTGTACGCCTAGTGTAGTGCTGACAATCTAGAGCGTTCTGTTGGCTGTGCCTCCCTCAACACGGTTCTTGCCTTTAGACGTTCAGGTGAGTCCCACGGACTTGATCTACCTGGTTGTGCTTTGGCGCTTGCCAGACCACCTCCCTCTCGCCTCCCGCCCTTTGCATGCCACAACTCAAGAGTCGACGGAGTCTGGAAGACGTCTACCTGGAGTTGCCTGAATAAGGAGCTTGTTGCGATGGTGATGACCAGGTGAGTGGTATAAGTTTCAGTCTGCCCATTCCATGATACCCCGTCCTCGCAGATGCGCCCAGCATCCCCTGCGTAGCAAACAAAATGAAGGATAGCGTCATCACAAAAGGGTAGGACCGAGTCTGGGCCTCGCTGGAGGTCAGTAGAACACGAGGGCGAGTTTTGTCAGTCCTCCGCCACGGCAGTACGTATCCTCCAGCGCCTTCATGTTTGCATGCCAAACTGACCCTCTGCACATTTCCCGAGACCCATACCCATCCCTCTACGTCCTGACTCGCCCTCGCCTATTGTCTCGTTCCCTATGCGGCAAGTTGTAGTGTCAACGCCTCAGCGGTTCTCTTGGCTGCGTGTCGATTGCGCCCCACGCCCTCTCGTATGGGATATGGTATGTACCCGATCATCTTGTCGTCCTACCATGTTTCGCTGGGTCTGGTTTGCATCCACAGCAGACCAGATATCTCCAATCCAATTGCATTTAAAAGCCTCCGTCGTGATGGCTCTCTCCAGTCACCTCGTCTATCCGCATCCCCGACTACTATCCTCGCCCAAGCCACATCCGTTCGTCCATCCTTCGACCTTCAAACGTTCTCTGTCCCGCGCTCAAGCATCACAGACCGTCGCCTCCTTCACGTCCTCGTCCTCACCTCGCCACCGGCGTTCCTCACCCGGTCGTCATTTCCTTCGCGCTACGACAGCAGGTCGCCCCAGGATCCGAGAGTGGCGCGCATGCACCTGATCGACCACCCGTTGGTGACCTTCCGGGGTCTCCCTCCACTGTCGTCGGACCCTCCCGGTCGGACCCTCATCGTACATGGCGGAGAAGAGGCCACGACGTTCCCGGATGACGGCAAATGTCCTCGCTTCGCGAAGCTGCAACCACTCTTGACCGATGTCGACGCCACACCGGGACGAAGCAACCGCCACATGGACACTGTTCCGCCGCTTGAGGTACGGATCGCGAGTGGGCATCCCAACGAACAGGTTCGGGCCCTCACCAATTTGCTCAACGACCTCCCTCACCTCCGACGTTTGTGCATTGCCGAAAGCTTCATGGACGCTCGGCTGGGCGGAGACGGCGATGGCGAGCAGGGCGGGGCGGCATTGTCGGACGAGTCGCTGTGTGAGGCTGTCGGCCAGCGAAATCTTGATGAGCTCTGCATCACGACGTCGTCATACCGTATGCTTCTGCATAGCAAGCTCTATCCATGCTCCCTCCACACGCTCTGCCTCCACAATGGTCACGAGGAACGTCTTCCGTTCTACGGGCTGTGTAAGGTCCTTTCCGACTTGCAAGGCCTGACAACCCTCGCTCTCGACCGGTTCTCTCTTCTAACGGATGCTGAGAAGGCGGTCGGCATGTTCCAGGAAGACCTGTGCATTGGGGAAACAATCACGCCTTTGCCAATGGTGACGACGCTTGTTCTGACCGACATGCCCCTTCCCAACGTTCGGTCATGCTGTCTCCCTACAATATTCTCCAAACTAAGCTTCCTGATTATGATGGATCGTGAATGGCCTCAGAGTAATTATTATAGCCCGTGCACTCGATGTGATATCTCACCTCAGTGGACGCTTGTGGCAAAAACACCCGTAGGTCGGGATAGGGTCGCTGGGGCCTTGGGTCACAATGTCGAGCAGGCCCGTCTGCCCGATGAGGGAATGCGGCAATGGACAGTATTTGTAGAGCCCGTTGTTAACGTTACTGGCCGCACTCAGTACGAAGGACGGCATTGGATATGGAGGTGGAAACTATTGTAATACGACTCATTGACATCCAAGTAAGCTGGTCATGCGGGTAACTTTCGTTAGGATGAACGACAAGACATGTAATATATACTACTCTTCATAACTCCCATATAATACATTTCAAACTATATAGGCAAGCCACGGAACAAGGTATACAAGGCGCATCGGCGGGCCCGGTCGGAGAAGTAGGATACTAATCCTGGCTGCAACCGGATCACTTTGTTTCACACTCAAATGTTATCATACGGATCATACAAGGGAGCCATATGAGTAGTCCAAGCCGCTAATCAGCCAGTCCATGAAGGCTCGACCATACATTGTTCCGTACCCCCAGGATCCCAAGGCCAGACGCAGATATCCAACGGCCGAGTTCGAGTCTGTGATGGCTAATCGCGTGCACCGAGGCGCGAGGGTGGTAGAAAGCTCGGATGAGCCTGGACATTCTAACATCCTGGCAACGAGGCGGGGATCATCGGGGGAAGGATAGTCAGATAGAAAGAACGCCTCGGAGTCCGGGCTCTCGAAACCCACGATATCTATCATCATGGTAATATGGAGGGGATAAGTAGCCCTATACTCGTTGTTGTGACGGTGAATTGAGGTCGGATCCATTTCGGTGAACGTATGTTCGATGTTGACCGAGCGTGCGCCATCTGTGAAGGTCATAGGCTCGCAATAATGCATGTCGTCGAAGTACATCCTTCCACGGGTCGCAGCCACCTCTTCCGGCACGCATGGACAAGGGTCAAAAGTCTTTGATGTGACTTTGAGCATCCTCCCATCGTCTTCTGACGTACGGAGGAAAGGACGATTTGGCCTTGCTTCCTCAGGCTCCGAGTCTTGAGCGCTGTCTCGGAGGTACACTTCCATCCACCACTGTGTTCTGCATTGTTTAATGTGAGTACAGTGGCATCCTGGGGGACCGAACCGAAAGGTTAGGGTTGCCCAAGTAGTGACGTTGGTGAACTTGATCTCGAGGGGTATCGGATTGGCATAGTCCATAGTACTCAAGTCGATCCGATGCCCGCCGTCGCGCGTGGCAATCCTCCGTCCGTGCAAATAGAGGGCATTGACAGCCTCCATACGTTGGAGACACCATTCAGGAATGTAGAAACTGGTTGGCTTGGCACTAGTCGCGGCTGAGAAAATTCGAGGAGGGGACGAATCTCGATCCGCTCCAAGGCGGATTTGCCTCTTCTTCAGTTCCGTTCCGTTCTGGACACATATCCGGGTGAGCCTGAAGTCTGATTGACTATGCATATACAGAGTGCGGCTGTCGAGCAACGCTCCCCGATAGAAGCGATCGTAGTCGGAACCTTCGCGCCCGATCATGTACCCAACAGTGGCCAGGGGAACCACCGCCGGGCTCCGTAACACGTCCTGAACTCGCATACGTAAGAAGAGGAGTAGACTGGAACCTTCCTTGGCATTTTCGTAGTGGAGGCGTGCAGCGTATATCCCGTAATCCTGACTGGATGGACAAGGTATATAGTCGATAGAGAGATCAAAGTCGGTGATCAAACCCTGGCTCGTCCATGTGTATTCACGAGTCGCGACGGAAAGGGCAAACAGCCAGGCTTGTTCCACCTCACCGCAGAGGCTAAACAAGGAAGGTGACTTCGCCAGAGCCTCTGAGGACCAAGGACGGACACTGATGATATCAGGAGCAGGCCATTGGAGGGCCTCGAAGGCTGCATCAAAGTTCGGGTGGATGTTGCCCCACACAAATATGCTTTGATCGGACATGAGCTTGAGGATTTTCTTCTGGAGCCGAGAGAACGCGTGTTCAAGACCTTCGCCGTAGACGATCGGCATGTGGACGCCAAAGATGCCGAGGAGTGAGTAGGCCAGATCTTCTACGCGCGTTGTCTCCCGGCGGGACATCCAGGAGAAGCGTTGTGCGACGCTGACAATAGGTATGTCTAGCCGCCCGACTAAGATATGCCACTGGATGCTAGTAGTCTCTTCAAGTACGTGTGCCAGGGAGATCTTCGTCCCTATCACGTTCCAGTGGCGCGACAAAAAGGTCACATCACGGGGCACAACGAGCTCCTGTAATGTCCATCCTCGTGTGTGCCACCGTGACCGTCTGAACTCGGAGTTGGGAGCGCGAGGGTCGCTACGATCGCCAACATCGCAGAGGTAGACGTAGCAGATAGCAGCGTTTCGATACCACGCACACATTGAGTTGATCGCTTCCGAGAGCTCGGCACTGCTGCTCTTGTCGATACAGCACGTATCGAGCCATACCCACTCGAAGTCCAGACGCTCGGCGAAGGCGCAGAAGTTCCGCACCTTATCGGTCACCAGCCCTCGGGGGTCCCTCCCCGACGTTCGGCATTGCGCATAGATAGCCCGCATCTCTTGGAACATGTCCGTATGGTCCGTGGCTTCCCATACATGGGAGAGGATGGCATAGCGAGGTATGTCGGACACGAAGATCCTGAGCTCCAAGGTAGTCGTGTGAAGCAACCACATCGTATACCGTGTCTGTTCCATCAGTCAGGTTTGCTTCGGCAGAAACGTAGCGATAATACATACCTTTGAGTTTGATCAGCGCGTGCGCCCAATGGATTCTCCAAGCGCCTGGACGGTACAAGAGCAAGTGACAGGAGGCGGATAACGACGGGAAGCACAATGATGGGTTAGGGGGTGATGGTAGGGAATTCAGAGATTTGTAGAGACGAATGTATAAGTTGCAATCAGTCCCCTAAGAGTCAATGGTTGCAAGCCTGGAAACGGGGACAATCGGTATCTGTGAACGAGGTATTGTCAAAACATTGTTTGCAGCACGGGGACATTTCGAAGTCTAACAGACTTGTAGCACGGGGTGTAGAGCTGTTGGAGACGTGTGCTGGAGAGCGTGTGGAGTCGGCAGAACTCGCGAAGATGATGGAGAGAGGCAGGGAGAGTGGGCACGACGTCGTGCGGTGGAATCCACGGTGGATCAGCGCTCATCGGGGCACGCGGCACAAGTCTTTGTTTTCACATCGCGTGACACACACGCGCGGGTCTCAGACGCATGCCTGACACCTGAGCCTCCGCTCGACTCGCCCAAGTCGATTGTAAGACACTACGATTCCGCGAGAGGGGGACTATGGTAGCGCGTCATGCCCAATGAGCAGTGAAACGGGAGGCATTAGCCTTGGTACGGAGGTGTTGGGCCTGTTATGCTGCCCTAGTATTGATTAGAAACGAGTGCGGTTCCGACAGCGGCCTTGAACGCAAAACGACCAGAGCTGGTCTGCCTGTCAAAATCATGACGCCAATCAGCCCAGACATTACTTGTACATATATCAGAGTAGGAGACATACTTACCTCGACATCAGTCGAGTCACCTTGCCATTGGTGAATGGTGAGCATGTCCGCTCTGCTGCACAATCTGATATCGCAATAAGTGAGGGCAATCAAGGAGAAATATAGCCACCTCCAGCAAGTTGAGGGCATCGATATCGTTGTTATCTTGCAGACACGGACTTGGCCAAGCAACGTGATTTAGGACTGAGAATTGCAGTGGACAAAGACATTCTCGTGCTAGTACAGCTGTAGCTATGTGCACATGGCTATCCGCGCATAGCATCTTCTCTCTAGTTGTGAAGCAACTTGGCAGGAGCGGGAGCTCTGGGTTTGAGGATTGCAACCCGGTCAAATCCGCCAGCACTCCGCTGCCGGGTACGACTATCTGACTACCACATAAGTCGAGGAGCTGGGTTAGAGTATGTAAGAACCTACGCACCGTTTTGAAATCTAGCGGTGGTAACGTTCACTTTTACAAAGGTTGCCTGCTGCGCCTGAGAGAATGGTCGAACATCGTCGCGCGGTCCAAGTGACCACTTCATCTAAGCGCCCGTCGTTCGGCTTGACCTCTACCACTGCAGTTTACTGCCACAACACAACGCATGGCCGTCTACGTCTGCGACATTTCGCTGTCTTCTCTCTCGCAATCCTTCTCGATATATCATGTTGCTTGTCCTTTGAGCGTGGGACTTGACCGGCGCGATCACCTCACTATGTACATTCGCGCCGCGCTTTGTCTTCAACGAACTTCCGACCCGGAACCGGCTTGAAATTCCGCGACATGACGCGCAGGTTCTCAACGGAACCCGGACGGGTTTGTTTGACCTGGATATGGATCAATGACATGCAGTGGATACTGTCCGAAAGTTCGACGGTAGAGGC
The DNA here is from genome assembly GCA_020543525.1 of Coriolopsis trogii. NCBI lineage: Eukaryota > Fungi > Basidiomycota > Agaricomycetes > Polyporales > Polyporaceae > Coriolopsis > Coriolopsis trogii. The sequence continues at coordinate 2,103,639 of JAHYIO010000037.1, read as the reverse complement.
ACGTTCCCTCACCCCTCATTTGGGCTGTCTGCTGATGGGAGTTGTAGTTAAGGATTGCTATGCCCGATGACAGCGTCTGCTACTGCTATGAGGGCCATGAACGGGGCGACAAGCAATCACTGAAGGATATAGGATACGTTGTCATGCTGAGTGGACCCGAGGACGAAATTCCATGTGGCGGGGCAAGCCAGGTGCGTCACTGCCAGTGCACTATCCTCAGACGCTTGCTTGTACGAGCTCGTGCCAACAGATATATTCTCCGTGCATATGCCTATCAAGCAAGACCAACCAAAACGCACCTGAGCGGTTCTCCGATGGCGCCGCATTGACAAGCCTGCCTGCCTTCCACAGTACGTTCTTTCACTGCTGCCGTGTACGGGTCCGAATGTCAGCCTTCACTCGAAAGCCAGGCATTATCTTACACGACCCACAGCTTCGCGTGGCTCTTCCGCCACGTATAACAGATACAGCTGCACATAGAATAGGACCTCTCGTGTACCGACAGCCGCGAATTCGGCCGCGCATTTGGCCGCGCATTGGAGATCTTTGTCGAGATGCCCAGAGGCGAGTCTCTTCTCTTCTCAAACCCGCTCTCCCGAATCCCAGACCCGTCACCACTTTCCCTGTTGTAGCTTTTAAGAGTTATGAGTCTAGTACGACCGCAATCCCTTATATTGCATGAGCCCAACAACGCTGCCGGACGCCGCACGATCCCGAGCTGCAGGAAGGCGAACTCGATTGTCCAGGGTATCCCATTCAGGTTGAAAGAGGCATCCCGCACTCGGACTGGCAGCGCAGCGGACGGGGGCCCCAATATGACCTATTGGAAACGGCCCACAATTATCCCCATCTGGTCCGACTGCTCGCAATGCGGACATCACGGACGGCCCCATTCTCGCCTGTCTCCACCGCCAATACCTCAGACGAGTGCAGGGGGCGGCAACTGATCCATGCTCCATCGCGAGAAGTACACGGGCGTTCAGGGACATGGTAAACGTGTTGTTCACCCCTTCGAGTTCCCACTGGCATTGCGGTTAGATGGTCGACGAGCACTCGTCTGCGTTCGCCTATGTGTCTATATCCACGTCCCAATCTGCAATCGCAATCACGTTGTTTTCTGCAATATCCTCAGCCTCAAACAGCTCGGCTGGAGAGAAAGGTCGTGAGCTCAGGCATTCATGAAAGGGAGGAGCCTTCTTGCTATGTGCGGCGCCGGGTGCATGGAGAGAACGCCGTACGTGACTTCATGTTTGTGCTCTGGAGAGGAGCTGATAGAGGAAGACAGTATTGACGGAAGGTGGATTCACATACTCAGTTGGTGTCTCGGAGAACAAGTGAAACAGTAGAGCACGCAATGTTCACAATAGATCTATGTTTTAGTAAAGGGATCGACTATGAACCCTACGCTTTCCGTCAGCTACAGAGACTATGCTTCAAGTATCACAAGGCGGTTGTCCTACGTATACCTTCATAACTTGGGATTCAATCATACAAGGGAGCCGTACGAGTAGTCCGGGCTGGCAGTAAACCACGTCAGAAGGTAACGAATAGCTGACAAATTGTCATGAACGACTCGGACTGGTTGGAAATCCAGAGCTAAGGGGGATTCTCCACCGGCCGGGAGCGAATCAATGGGTTCTTCATGAGACGGCGAGACAGGGTGTGTAGCCTCGGAGTGCTGAGGTTCCGTGTCGACATGCTCGCCGTCATGGGCCACAGGGGAGTCAACGGATATGCTTCCCTTCTTAAAGCCGTCAGATACAAGGGCCATAACGACATGGACGTCGTCCTTTCGACTTGATGACATGGGAGTATCCGTCTTGTGGAACTTGCTGTTGACGATGAGGCTGCGTGCGCCATCCGTGAACTTCACATACTCGTGCTTCCTCGGTTCGTCTAAATACATCCTGCCACGGAAAGCGGCCGTTTTGCCCATGCATGCACAGGGAGGATGACCGGCGCCGTACGACGGCCGTAGAAGGCGGCCGTCTTTCGAGACATTTGGGGCCGCGCGGTTCCGAAGGTGAGCATCCGCCTTCTCACCACTCTCAGCCTGAGGCTCGCGGAGATGGACTTCCAGCCACCACGGACTGTGTTCTCGCGTCGGGCTTAAGCAGCGACAACCGGGACCGAAACGGATCGTCAGAACTGTGCGAGCGACGGCGTTCGTGAATTTCATCTCGAGGGGCGTTGGATCCAAATCGGCGTAGTCTATTGCACTTGAATCGATGCGATGCCCATCGCCGTTCATGGCTGCAGTCCGTCCGTCGAGAATAAATCCGCTGACAACCTCCATACGACGAAGACACCAGTACGGTACGTGAAAGCTCTTGGGCTTCGCCGTAGGTACGGTACTGAAACATTGAAAGCGGATGAACTCTGAGAACTTCAAATGTATATCCAGTATGGAGCCTGGGGTTACGGTAGACTCCTCCGCCTTCCGTCGGCGGGCTCCACTCTGGACGCATACTTTCGTGATCGTGAAGTCGTGACGACAACCGCGATCCGGTGACCAGTCTTTAAGGAGGGCTCCGCGGTAAAAGCGGCTGTGTTCTGTATCTTGAAGTTTGATGCTGCACCCCAAGGTAGCCAAAGGCACCACCGCTGGGCTCCGTGAGACATCCTCGGGACGCATGCGTAGGAAGACCACAATATGGGCGTCCTCTTTGCAATAGGGGAGGAGTGCCGCATATATCCCATAGTCTTGGCTATCAGGACATGGCATGTAGTCGTCGGAGAGGAGGAAGTCCGAGACCAAGCCTTCGCTAGTCCATGTACAACCCTCGCTAACGAGGGAACGAATGGACGTCACGTCCTTCACATCACCGCAGAAGGCGAAGTCGGAAGGGGTAGTCGTTAGGGCTTCCGAGTGCAATGGTATCACGGGAACAACTTGCTGATCTGGCCATAGGAGGGCCGTGACGGCTGCGTCGAAATCGGGACAGATGTCGCCCCCCGCGAATATGCTATGGTCCGGTGTCGTCTTGGTGATTTTCTTCTGCAGTCTGAAGAATGCATGCGCAAGCCCCTCGCCGTATACGATCGGCATCGTGACGCCAACGATACCGAGGAGGGAGTAGGCCCGATCTTCGGCGCGAGTGGTCTCCCGGCGAGACATCCAGGAAAAGCGTTGTGCGACGCAAACGGAAGATATCTCGCTACGTCCAACCAGTATGACCCAACTGATACCAGTGATCTTTTCGAGACACTCTCCCAGCGATGCCTTTGTGCCTAACACATTCCAATGGCGGGACACAAAGGTCACGTCATGGGGAATGAGGAGCTCCTGCAACGTCCAGCCCCGTGTATGCCATCGGGAGCGGCGGAACTCAGAGTCGGGAGAGATCGGGTCGTCTTCGTCGCCAACGTCGCAGAGGAACGCAAAGCAGGTGGCAGCATTCTTGTACCAAACGTACATGGAGTTGATCGCCTCGGAGAGCTCGGCGCTACTGCTCTTGTCAATACAGCAGGTATCGAGCCAGACCCATTCGAAGCCCCGACCCTCCGCGAAGGCGCAGAAGTTCCGTACCTTGTCGTTCACCAGCGCGCGGGGGTCTCCTCCGGACACTCGGCACTGCGCATAGATGGCCAGCATCTCTTGGAACATGTGCGGATGATCTGTGGCCTCCCAGACGTGGGAGAGAATGGCGTATCGGGGTATGTCGGAGACAAACGCCCTGAGCTCCAAGGTCGTCGTGTGTAGCAGCCACATGGGTGATTATACCTATTATAACCATCAGCATGACTATTGCAGCACCGATGAGCCGGCTCCTACTTGTCAGATTCGTCGATGACACGTTGTATCTGCAGAGCGCGAAGCTTCCGCGAGCGAAGGAAGGACGTGGCACGATTGGTGGAGAATCAGGAGAAGGGGAAAGAGAGGTGATTCAGAAACTAGCCAAGGCAGATCGCGTCACCCGGACGATCCACAGAACTACGGCACTCGAGACCTCTGCGATCTAAAGAGCAGGTACAGTGACGATCGAGACCTGTCAGTGAAAGGTGCTATCAGGACGCTTCTCGCGGTAGTGGTAGTGGTACGGGACAAAGTCGACAGACTTACCCGCACGAGTTGTTGATCAGTCCGGATAACAGAAATACGCTCCAAGGAGGGGAGTTTCGATTCGGCAGAAGTCGCGAGCAGGACGAAGGAGAGTGAGCACGACGTCGTGCGGTGTCCTCGCGGGTCAGCGCTCATCGAGGCACGCGGCACGAAGCACGCCTCTTTGTTCTCACATCGCGTGACGTATGAGGATCGCGCGCAAGCCTGCGCTCCCTGCGTTCATCTCACTCGCTCGGAGCGGGACGCCTATAAGCAATGCTGTGTCAGTAGGAGAACATGGAAGCCCGCCATGAGCGATGCTCGGCGAAGAGGGAGACACCGTGTTGCATTTTCGGAGAGCGGAGATGTGGGAGGGAGATCACAGTGTGTCTTGTTACACAGCGCGCAGCACGCCCATAGTTGACCATGGATTACATACATATTGAGGTCTCTCGGCCTTCGTTCCATCCCGCGAGATCTACCTGTGAGATCTCGTGCATGACCCGCACGAAGGTGCTAGAGAACCGATCGATCTAATCATGTCCAGCATATCAGTCTGCTTGTTGAGGCAGGACGTGTATCAAAACAAATATGTGACCAGAGGCTGGAAGACGTACCTCAAAAAGGAGCAGATCGGCGTCCTTCGTAACGGCGAGCATCTAGTTGATGTTGATGGTGCAGACAGGCTTTCAAAGCGTGAATTAGGAATTGAACGAAGATGACATTGCAGGGGTAGTAATATGTGGAAGTACTGCCTCTTCTCTCATTCCAGGATTCTTGTGCAGCAAAGCGTGGTCATGGCAGGTACCTGTGTGAAGTGACGCTCTATCCAACGGGGTATATGCCTTGGACAACCAGAATTGCCTGTAGTATCCAAGACCAAAAATATCTGATACATCTCTCGAGGATACACAGAGTTATGGACATTTTTCCTCGTAGTATCCTAGGCGGTTCATACTGTGAAACCACTGTGTGGATAGGCAGACTACAACATGAACATGTGCCGGGCTACGAACGGTGATACATCAGCTATCTCTCTGGGATAGGGCCAAGATATGACACTTAGCAAGATGGTATCCTCCGGCAGATACTCCGATTAGCCAGGCCTTGACCATGGTTTCAGGACATCGAGACACGGAAGAATGCTTGTGGCTACTACGGCACGCGATGATGTCATACCATATGGCCGGCGGCGGCGGCGGCTATTCCTGCCCGACGTCCGGCCAAATTGCTCAGCATCCCAGCCACACGCCCATCCATTTGTACTCCTATCATATAGTACAGGAGAAACCTAGTATCTCTGTGATGCAATATGAGAGCAGTATCCTCAGGCCAACATCAACAACCAGTAAAACAACATCAACCATCCTGCCTCTACTACAATGCGGCCACCGCCCCGACTTGGGACACCGCGATATTGCGCGCCGATGCGTCGATTGTGAATGCAGCGACCAGCCTTGACGAAACGACTCACGAGTAAAGACTGATGCCGGCTTGCAATTCCAACTCCAGCGCAGCATCACCTGGAGAGACTTGGGGGAGACACAGCAGTTGGGTGAAGACGAACCGAAAGGGAGCACATAGGCACTATGGTGTAAGATCGTCCATCTTTGAGAGAATCTCACTCAAAGCCTCAAGAGCAGAAGAGGAGGCAAGCGTTGGCATCAAGATCAATGCGGCAGCGGCATGGGTGCAGAGCCAATGCGCAGACCGGGAGAACACGAAAGGACGGTCTCTTGTAGCGCGGACGTCTTCAGCCCCAGGAATGTCTCGATCGACTGCTACAAACTTGTTCAGTTGAGCAGTAACAAGGGACCGGGAACGGGGACCACACCAACATTGCGAGTACAGAAGTGTCGGGATCAACGAAGCATCGTTCCTCCTCGCCCTTTTGTGACCTAAATTAGCGAGCGGTGCATTGATGAATACAATGGAAACGCACCGGGATCACGTCAACGAAGAGATGGATCTCCACCTTCACGTTCAGCTCCGCCTCCTCCCCATCCGGCTTCCAGTCCTCTTCACCTACCAAGGCACGTATGAAGATTTCGGATGACGACGAAACTATTCTTGACTGCGGGTCTAGGCTTAAACGTCGAAGTCGTCTGGCTGCAAGTTTCCGATGGTATGGGGCGAAGGACCGGACGGCGGAGGCATGGAGGATCGGCGTGCAGGTGCAAGTAGACTTAGGCAAAGTGATCGGGGTGGAAGGAACAGCGATAGAGATGTCTCTTCATATACTCAGCTCATGGTGACGAGACCTAGCGCGTCCCGATGGAGGGAGGGAGTCGAGAAATGACGAGGGCCGGAGATACAAGAAGTAGCTCAAGGACAACTTGAGATACCCCAGAGATAGCCTTGGAGCGCGCCTATGTATACGGGCGCTTCAACTTGCTCAACATGGGCACAATTGTAGAGCGAGTTCCACTCCAAACTCTTTGCTGGTTCCGCATGGAATTCACTCTATCCTGCAGTATACCCCCCAAAATTGACAGAATGGCTCAGAATGGCCTCTGCATAACACCAACATGAACGGCGAGGGCTCGACTTGAAAGTCCCAAATAGGAAGGTTGTCGCGCGCATGAAGCGCCCAGCCTCGAGTACGCACGAGACTGGAGTTAGCTCAAGTATCTTCCGGTGCTACCTGAGCAACCCTGGCAATCTGCTGCTTATCCACGCCTAGTATAGTCTTCCTTGCAACTTGTGAGGTCAGCTGTTCCATATTGCATGTCCTCAAGGGAATAGCTAACATAGATCAATTGTAGTCTATTCTATCCCAGAGGGGATACCGTGCCTATCCGGCCTGGAGGACACTCACAGGATAGCTAGGATACGACGGGGCTATTTAGGATACTTTGCCTAATGTTCTGTAACCTCGCTGAGGTTACGTTGATGCTTCACGCAGTGGGTACGGCCCGCTCGCCCTCCATCCTCGACTACCTGGCTGGCGACATCAGTCGAGAGACCGGGTGAGTCACGGAGTCTCACACTTTTGCTCTCCAGCAGCGGTCTGAACCAAGCTGGTAGTGGTCGTACGTCGGGCCTATCATCGTCGTGGTCGGACTCGAACTCAGCTGTGCGCTTAGCGTGACCTGCCCAAACAGGCAATACCCGACGCGGAGTCATGCCAGCCCGCTGTCTACTCTAGTCTCTCATCCCAATCATATCGACTGTTCATCTCTACTCTACCCAGGACATAGTAGGACTCGTTCAGCTCGAACGCATCACTTGCCCCACTTGGTCTCCAGGCTGCGATCCATCATTTCGACGCACAACAATCTTGAAGTCCCACGGCATGCTCATCTTCGACACGGACACAGACATGCGATGGCCAATGTCAAAGGTCTTAAATACCTAGGTTCGTCTTTTGGCTCATGAAAAGGCTGTTTGCTACGCGCGTTGGTAGTCAAAGACATCTCTATCCGACTGAAGCACGAGGGACGTAGTCCGAATCGTTCGCAATGTGTACTGTGTGCAGGAGGCAACTTTGTGCTGCTGTCGAGGACAACGTTAAATGCCTCCACAGGTGCGTGGCCTCAGCCTCCCCCAAGAATCATTGTGTGAGCTCCTGCCACCTCACCTGGTCCATAGGCCCATAAATCAAGACCGTGCAGATGCTGCCTGAGCAGTTCTCTGATAAACGGCGCCATGATGAGCCTGGCTCAAACGGTACGTATTCCTCACTGGTGCCAAACACGCCCCTGAGGTTTGCTACCGCATCCTATGTATATCATTCACGCCCGAAGTCCCAGACACCGCCCTTACACGACCTATGGCTTCTCCTCCCTCTTCCGCCAAATATACAAGAAGTTGGACACATGCTGGAACGTGTCCCTTTAACATGGATGTCCCGCGCGCAAGCAAGCACGAGGTTTGACAGCAACAAGCGTACTCGCGCATATCGAGATCACGTCACACGTCGGAGGGGTTCGGAGACTGGATGTTTACAACACAGTACCATGCGCGTCACGGCCGATATGGTTCCGGCGACTCGAGGCATTCAACGCGAGTGACGGAACACTTCAATGAGACGGCGGGTTTTGGTTCAGAAAGTCGCGACGGCAAGCTCGATCCTGGACCTGAGCTGGGTGATCAACAGCAAGCAGGCGATCACCAGTCGCCTGCTATCCCTAAGAACGGCTTAATCACTCAGAGGGTCACCACTCGAACGATAGTGAGTACAATCGTTCGGCCGTTGACAATTACTTTGCAGAGCTTGGCCATCAGTGTGATTCCACCCATGTTTCTGCATCGATAGAGACCCGAATAGAGACTACATATGGACGCTCGAAACGGTCTCAAACTGGTGAGCTGCCTCGCGCAAGGTTTGTCGCAGCCATACTCACGCCCGAACACGATAGCATTGATTTCGTTGTGCGTCTTCTGTCGCCCTGGCTTCTCATTGTCACTGAAGATACAAGCACCAGGTAGAGACAGGAAGAAAAGTGGTGCCTATTGCTGCATAGCGGGTTTTGCCTCGACCAAGGCGGATACTAGTACTACGGCGAGTTGTACTTCTGATACTTTCGGTGAAGGACGAGCATGATCTCTTCGCAAACCTGCTTGCATCCTCTGGGCAATTGCGTTCATATATACGATGCGTCGCAGCACAGCCCGAGCAGACGGGGCAAGGAACTTTCGACATGAGTGAAACACCATTGCGTCGGGGACCACCTCTACTCACCACAGCGGCACCGGCGGAATGATTCTTCATCGGAGGAGCTGTGTATCGGCTACAGAGTATCATCATGACACGCTCGTTGAGAGACTAGACCTTCGCGGCGCGAGTATATGTAAAACTTGACGACCAAGTGTTTGCAGCTACAGGCAGCTGCGGGCTTATACCACGCTGCAGGTAGCTGCGCCTCATCAGGCGCTCGATACTGCCCGTTACCTACTAGTACCACCACGATCCGCCACTCGTCTTCGAACACTGTCTCAACCGCGCGGATCAACATGGTATCTGCGGCAAAGGCGACAGAAATGCCCGAGACCGCGACTCATAAAGAGTACAAGTACACTCAAGAGATATCCCAGATGATGTATGTCTTTGGAGAGGTTCAGAATCCTAACCCGGAGACGGCCCACCTAGTGGAGGACATCGTCCGCAGTCAACTTGTCGAGCTCGTATGTCGCCGTCGGACCTCCTGTCGCGACTGTGAGTACTTACCAGCGCAGATCATGCAAGCCCATGCACTGGCCACCCGGCGCGGCGCGCGCCACCCGTCCACCGAGGACCTCATGTTCCTCATACGCCACGATCGCGCGAAAGTGAACCGGCTCCGAACGTACCTCTCGTGGAAGGACGTCCGGAAGCACGCGAAGGAGCAGGACGCGAAAGAACAGGACGCGAAAGATCAGGACGCTGGCGAGGAGGAGAACCCAGAGGACACAGGAGACGGTACGTCGGTTACGCCACTCCGATATGTCCCAGCCGTGAACATACCCCCTTCTTGTGACCCACGCAGACAAGATTGCTACGAAAGCGCAGAAGATCACTATTAAGCTCCCGTGGGAGATCAAGACGATGTTCTCCGACGTCCTCCCCGCGGATGACGAGGAGGACGACGACGACATCGAGGCGCACGAAGCGTCTATTGAACGTCTCAAGGTATGTCGCGTCGTTCTCTTTCGTCTTTCGTCATGACGCCCATTCTCCATCGTCACCATGCAGGAAGCTGACGATGTCACGAGACAAATGACGCGCGAAGAGTACCAGCATTATACGGACTGTCGGCAAGCCTCCTTCACATACCGCAAACCGAAGCGCTTCAGGGAGTTCCTCAATCTCCCCTCCGCGTTCGACCTGAAATCCGGAGACGACATCTTCGACATCGTCGGCTTTCTCGCCTTCGAGATGGTCCGCTCGCTCACGGTCGGTGGACTGAAAGTCAAGAAGTCGCTCGAGGACGCGTATCCGTACCCGCAGCATCCCGGAGCTTCGCACGTACCCGGTAAGCGCAAGGCGCACGGTCTCACCAGTCTCGCGAAACGCATGCGTTGCGAGGAGAGGGAGAGCCTGGAAGACGACGCGGACCAGCCGCCGCCCGCTTGCGCGCTCTTTCTCCCCCCGTCTGGGCCGCGCACGGCGCTGAGACCGGAACACATCCAGGACGCGTTCGCGCGCATGCAGGGCGACTGGACCCAGCGCCGCTCTGCAGGTATGCGCAACTTCCGAGGCGGACTCATCCGAACCACGGTCAGTCTCATCTAGGCTCCAATATAACGTCTACCCCGTTCCCCGTTCCCTGTTATCCTGTGCTCTATCTCCTCTCCGCTTCATACTCTGTCTTTGTAGCATAGCGTCTGTATCCATCGTGTTCGTGTTCCAAGCAATGGTTGTTGTTGTACAGTGTACATGCTACATGTTCTTGTATAGTCCGATTCACTTTTGATTGCTGCTGCCGCCCCCATGACCCCGATGCCTGCAAGAAGACGCTATTGGAAGAGCAGCGACGCCGCGACGTCCAGATTCCCGCCCGCCGCTTCCAGAGAAGCTATCGCGCTTTCCCGTGTCGCACCGAGCCCAATGAGCATGTTGATGTGCTCCTCAGGATAACGAGTCTGCGCAGGACGCGCCGTGGGCGGCGCCGAGGGTGCAGGCGCTCCCCGCCCAGCGCCTACTGGGGCAGGGGCCGCGCCGAGCGTGTGGCCCGCGCCCGGGAAGTGGCTCGGTCCTGGAGCAGCACTCGTGCTAGCACCCGCAGACCCGGACGCCGAGGCGGACGCGTCGGGCTCGGCGCCGAGCTCTGGGTTACGCGCCTTCTCGGGGAGTTCGTGTTCGGGGAGGAAGCCGACTTCGCGGCCCTGGATCCTCAGCACGTTCTTCTCGAGGTCGATGCACGCCTGGTGGGCCTTGAGCATGTCGAGACCGAAGAGGAGGTCGACGGCGCGGCCTTCCATGATGGTGAAGGAGCATGGGAGGTGGAGGTCGGCGAGTTTGAGTTGTGCGCTGTGGACGCGCCCGAGGATTTTCGCTGTCCCAACGCCTTGCGCTATGCCTGCGAAGCGTCGATCGACTAGACGCATGATACTATGGAGAGGGGAATAAGGTGAGGGTCATGGAAGAACAAATTGCGGGGTGGGATAGAGTGAGCGTACCCGCATGCTTCTGCAGCTTCCGGACTCACTGTGGGAGGAGAATGAGTTTTGTTACAGAGGTCGGAGAGGAAGTGAACACACTGATGGTAGTTTGAGCACCACTGTCTACGAATGCCTTGATTGGATGGCCGTTAACCTCGACTGGAATGCTACAATATAATTGTGTTACACCAAGACGTTATAATGGAAGCATGCCACTTACTATAGCATAGTTACGCGTCCGAAGACTTCCGGAGAATACTCCAACGCGTGCTCCAGATTCTCAAGGACAGCCTGCTGCTGGATTGCCTCCTCGATCTTGCGTTGAGCCTCGATGCTGTACGGATCGGTCTCTAGGAGTGCACGTTCGCGTTCTGCTTCCATCTGTCGTTGGTGTGTCTGACGGAGGAGCTCGGCGAAGCGAGCGGGATTGTTTTGAGCGGCGTCTGCGATCTCGGGGTTGGTCTGGGGCATGCGCGGAACATGGGATGGAGATGAAGGTACTCTTGGGGACCTGTAAGGGTAGAGAGACGTACCGTTCGTAGCTGGCTCATCAACGCGGGGTCTCCGAGAATCTGGAGACGCATCATTTCCGAGTCTTGCTCCATTGACCTGGGTAGCGTGAAGCTCGCACGAGCTCGTTCAAGTGTGTTTCGGAGGGGAGTACCACGCACCTCCCTGTGCCTGCAACATGTACTTTCTTCCTGAGTAGCAGCATGGCGTTATCTCCTACACCCAGTTCGCGCATGGTCGCTTTGGGATTGTTGAGATCGCGGCCCTCGTAAGAGATACTTTGGTCAGAGATCGAGATCCCCGACTATTACTTTCAGCGTACGAGCTCGTGCAAAAGACTCAAGAGCGTACCTCAGCCTCCAGAAGGGCCATCACGTTCTCCAGTTCCATATTCGGGTCGATCTCGACCACGAACGACTGTCCCAACTCGGTGAAGAAGGTGAGCTCCATCTTTGCCGACTAGAGGTGAGGACCGGCAGGCAAGTGCGGTGTTGCTTCCAGTCGTATCCAGGAGTGTTACGATGAACAGAGAGTGAGAGATGGCGTTGGGTGAAGGGAGTCTGTATGTTGTTGTGGTGTGCGGAGAGATGAGAAGAAGGCAAGCTGGGCGGCTCGGCCTGGATATGGGCCCTTTATAGCAAGACCTGAGTGGTTTCTCGTCTGCGTTACGCGTAGCTGGGAGCTTGCGCGTACCAGGCCTGTGACTGACGCGGCCCATCGCTTTGTCACCGCGCGGTCGCGATGATGTGTTTGTCGCAGCGCGACCTTTGAGCGCGTTCAGAAAGACCGAGAACATACGAGCGACCCGTCGCTCTCGCCAGCGCGCGCGTTGCCGCGGTAAAGTGGGCGGGTCGCGCGGGCGCTTGTATCCACACGCTCCTTCGACCGCGCCCTCCATCATGGCTTCTGACAAGACTCTCCCCGCTAACCATCGGTCACTGTAGCGCGGCGCCGTGATTCCTGACATTTCTTGTTCTTGTGGCATGGCTTTTCTCCGACAACACAACTTCCAGGCTCTCAAGGGTTCTGCCAATAGTACCTGGCCGCCGTCTCGTCCAGCTCTGCAATAGTCCCTACAGCTTCATTGCTTCATACAGGTGCTCAGAGACATAGTGTATTTGCACCGGAACGCGGTGGAACTCTGATGTTGTGTGCACAGTCAAACCGCCGTGCGTACTCGACCTCCATCCTCCTTCTCTCGCTCACATGTTGCACAACCATTAGGCAACTGTGCTCGATGGGTGGTATTCATCATGATGCATTCTACGCAACTTCCGGCCAAAGCAGCCCTCGACCAAGAACTTTGGCAGCACTGCACATATCTTTCCGGAAGCCCCTATGTCACCCAATTCCGTGGCCCGTGCGGGAACACGACTCGTGGCGTTCTACGCAAAACCTGCCGCCTCCTCACCGCTGTAGATTGGATGAACTCTCGCTACGTAGCTCCCTAGGCGAGTGTGTGCGGCGGGCGTCGCGGTCGCGCATCCCTCCCACGTGGAAACGCTGGTGCGCATACTCTCAGCCGATGCTGTCGCTAGGATCCAAGCTCATACTCTTCAGCGACTATCAGTGTGTATGCATACTATGGCCCGGCCTGTGGCACTATGGTCATGGGGTGTTACGTACTCGCTCTTGCGCTCGCAGTCGACGCGCTGGACGACGGTCATCGCAACTCAGTACGTCACCCTACTGGCGCAACGCTTGGCTGTATGGGCGACTGCAAATTTGTCCTCAGGGGCTCTTGAGATGGTGGTGTAATGCGCGAAAGCGGAAGGCATTCTGACTTGCTTCTCTATGGTCCAGCAACATGTAATCTGGACAGCAACTCGCGCTACGGCGATCGTCGCCGTAAGAAGTATCGACAGGAGAGCGGCACCATCTGCAGGCAAGAGGGAACAACGGTCTTTGGATAGACGCAGGCTGTACGCGCCAGTGCAATGGTACGAATGTGGGTTCCTTCATGTTCACGGATCCTGACGCTCAGGTGAACTGCCTACTTGTCCGTCTCCATGTCATCTAAATACGGCTTAGTGCGAATGTGAGTACCCTCAATCGCGCCTTATCTACGTGATTCTGACGTTGAGCGCAGCTATCTACTTGTACTCTTTGTGGTCGAACCATATGCCTATGAGGCCTATTATGACCATCCGTTTGTCCCCACCTATTATGGCACGAAACACAACCGTCATAGCGGTGAGGCCCACTGTGCACTGGTCGGCGAACCGACCTACAAATGTAGGGCACGCCTTGGCAACACCGAAACAAAAGGGCATGTGTCACATCGCCTGGGCCTACGGGCGTCACTCGAGGGCGTACAAATAGGCCCCAAGGACAGTGGTGTAGCGGCAGGCCACTTCCGCTCCCCACATGCACGCGTCCAATCTGTCTTCCTTCGCTCTGCGCCTCCACCTGGGCTTGGTGAACAGCCGCTGACTCCGACCTCGCTACTCTATTTTCAGTACTGGGCACTGAGTCTGCTGCTGAGCCGCGTTCTTGTTCTCGCCGAATGCTGTGTCTGAGCTCTGGGTCCACTCTGTCAAAGGCTTGAAGAGAGCCCTGCCGTGTTATACTTCTGTGCTGAACACATACGTTGACATATGTCTTAACCAGCGGCTACGCCGAAGGGGCTCATGGACGGTGCGTAGTATCACGCTGCACTCTTATGCTCTCCACACCCACGGTTCGCGACTATCACTTCAGCCCCTTCCCGCCATACCTGTCATCCAGCTTGTCTCCCGATTCTGCTCCCCGTTCTCCCCGCTACCTTGCAGTCGGCAGAGTCCTTTGTACCTCGGTGCACGCTAGTGCGTCCTCCAGCCAGCTGTGTTTCAAGGAGTGGAAAGAGTGTTGCATCTGCGTTTCTCTACAACATGTCCATCCTTCTCGACGGCTAGGTGTTCGGACCGTATCTCTTACAATGTCGTGTTTTGCGGTAGGTCTTCACTAAAGTGGACGACACGCCCTTTCCCCACTTGACTCATTCTTCAGGCATCATCTATCAGCTATGTTGACTCCTGCTCAAAGGATTCCCTATGCGTCCTCGTCGTAGAACCTACGGACTCGTCATCATACTCGTACACTGGCGCTATTCGTACACACCGCCCCAGGCGCCCCTGCTCACACTCTCCGCTCTATCGTCGCGCGATACTCTGGCAGCTGGGTCGTGAAGTAGTCCTTGATCCCGTCCTCGTATCGGTCGAGGTCCCACCCATCCTCCAGCCTGACTCGGAAGCGCTGCAGCACAGCGCACACCAACATCCTCATCTCCAGCATCGCGAGCCCCTTCCCCACGCAGTTGAGCGGCCCATGCGAGAACGCGACCCAGGCCACATCGTTGTGCACGAACGCATCCTCATCCGCATCCCCTGAACGGGCATCGCCCATGTGTCCAGTACCGGCTCGACGGGCGCGCGCGGAGGGGCGCTGGGCGTGGCGCTGATGGAGCTTTCCGGACGCGATGAGCCAGCGTTCGGGCCAGAAAGCGAGCGGGTACGTGAAGCTTCGCGCGTCGCGCTGGAGTGTCCATCCCGGCATCTCAACCTGCGTACCGGGAGGGATCTCTCTGCGCGGGCGCATAAGCCTCAGCGGTAACGTGATTGGTTCAGCGCTACTCACAGGGACCCTGCTATGAAGGGACCGCTGTCGGGAGGCACCTCCCTCGGGCTTCCTTGGGCAACGGGCGGTAAGAGTCGGAGCGTTTCGTTGCTGCACATGCGCGCGGTCGTGGTTCACTACTGGCACTCAGAGTATGCGAATGGCGACGCTCACATGACAGCTTGGAGATAGTGCATCTCGCGGTGCGGCGCGGTGTTGTACGGACTCTCTCCGACTGGATAGAACCGGTCTACTTCCTCCTGGAGTCTCGCGTACGCCTCGGGATGGGTCGCGATGCAGAAGAAGAGGCTCGTCAGCGCTGCGAATGTGGTGTCGGACCCGGCGACCACCGCAAGCACCGCGTCATTGGCGAGCTGCCGTGGAGGGGGTGGAGGCCTGTCCGGTAAGTCGTCGTTGTTCTGTCTCGCGCGTTACGGCGTCAGTGCATGAGGTCATCACAGCAACCAGGTTGATACACACCAGGTAGTGGAACAGATCGCGCGTCTTCGTGCCGTTCTTGAGTCTCTCAGCTGCCATCGCACGGCTACGCGCGTGCAGGCGCTGCAGCGGTCGCGCAGCCCCAGGGATATGTCCAACATAAACGCCTAGCCAGGGGGCGGTGCCAAAGAAGGTGGCCAGCCTAGACGGACATGAGCTCTCATCCATTGACGAAAAGTTGCAGGATGCATACATCATACCCTCGTCGATGACATTCCACATATTGTTCTGATCACCATCGCGCAGGAGCTCCGACCCGCCTCCGAATCTGCGTGTCCAACGATCAGTGCGGGCTTGGAGGACCTCAGGAGACAGCCGGTCATCGCTCACGCCATGTCCGTCATGACATCAAACCTACGCTCGTCGAGGCAGTGCACGCCGGTCAGCGCATGCTGGTAACATCCTGGAGCATGGGCTCGGACTCACGAGAAGTACTTGAGCAGCTTGCCCAATACCGTCTTGGAGCCAGTGTTCGCTTGCTCCTCGAGCCTTCGTATGAGCTGCTTGACCCTCTCTACTATGATGGGCTCGTAGTCCTTCAAGGCGCCTGAAGACAACCCGCGGTTCCACGGTCGCCTGCGTTGTATGTGCTCGTTGGTGTCTTGTATGCCAACCATAGGGAGGTTCCTATGCGACAAACTTCCTCCTATGAAAGCTGGGGGCAACCGAGATCTGCGTCGTGCATGGCACACTCAGAGAGGGAGACGTACCAGGACCTTTGCCTATCCCTGACGGTCCATGTATGATAGGAACAACGGAGGGGTCAACTATTGATAGCGCGTTGGGACCTATCGTATAGAACCATCCCTGAGTGGGAGTGCGCACATGAGCAAAGTTGGGGAGAGCAGACGTACCGACCCGAACGACATCTCCATAACGCTCGTGCAACGCCTTGATGTGCTTTGAATGTGCTCCTGAAGTAGACTGAAATGCAAGGACGAGTATTGAGATGCGGTGTGATACCGGTCCCGGGTAGCGTGCAAGAGGGTGGAGAGGCGATAGACGATATGCGACGATCGAGAGGGTAAGAGCAGAGAGATAGGTCGCCGTCGAGGCCCCGTATGCGGGTAGTAGAGTCAGAGGAAAGCCAGGAAGTGAGCAGAAGCGATGCGCAATCATATACGGAGGTACGAGGAGGAGCGCAAGATGGACTATGACGGAGTAGGTCTCATACTTGCGAAAGACTTGGTGTACAACCTGTTATGCGGAGTTGTATCAATTGTAGTTGTCGTAGAGGTTACAAGGCAAGCTTCAGGACTACTCACAATGGCTAAACCAGCTGCGTACAAAATGAACTCGCTAAACGCGGCAGGCATGGGGGCGTTAGTGAGAGACAAACATGCCGCGCGTTGAACTGAGTGCCTCGAGACGCGCTGCTGCCATCAAGGATGTAGCTTCGTTTCCCATGGACCTACAAAAGGTAGCACCGATGACATCGTGTTCTCTCTGTCCCATGCGCCTCATGCATTCTCTAGGTCCAAACCTCACTTAATGCACACACAGTCATACATGCGACCTGCAATGCTCACCGATGTGGTCGAAATGCCGTAGCGAGTAGGTGGGAGAAACGCACAGATACTACTGCTATGAGAGATGAACATATCAAGCACCGCAATCATGGGCGAAACCACAGAAGCATGAGCGCAGTGTGAACGGCAGATGGATTCTGGTGATGTCGAAGTCAAGCATGAGATTGTGAGCGCGGGTCCAATCAGAGCGTAGTTGAACTCGACCCGCTACGTCGTGACGTCGTGGAGTGCAAGCAAGCAAGTCACCTACTAGTAACGTGCTAGACCTCTGCACTCGGCCAGAAAGATATGAGTCATTACGGCAAAGAACCGGTGTCAGTATGGTGAGTCTTCGCTCATCAGTCACCAGAGTTGGGCAGTCATGTTATCAACCTACAGTGTAATCTTATGATAGTTCCATAACAGCTCTGGTGGGGTAAGAGCGGTACTGCGCCCACGAACAAAGCGGCGCTCGACATGTGAGCGCACATATAAATCTCGGTCTCTTCGAAGGTCGGGGACACTCCATGCCCTCATCACCGTTCAACACGACTGTCATCGTCCCTCCTAATGTGGATATACTCCTAGGTTGAGATGCTCCTAACAAAGAGTGTGTGTACAATGTGAAGGACATTGCGCTTCGGGCTATTGCTCACTTCTCCGGAGGCTCTACAATTGGACAAAAAAGTCCCAGGTTTAATAAACCTTGGGACTTTTTTGTCTGCCTCCCCCATCTGTTGTAGCACGTTGCTGCCCCCCCCGCCCATTTTCATACCATTGCATTGTGCTGATTGGCTCAAATAGGGACTGTTTTGGGGGCCCTGAAGACTGCTGGGATGGCATAGGCGACGGACAACGACGAGGCGGGATGATTCCTGATTTGGAAGCTTGCGATGATAGAGGCGCTCATGACTTCCCGCCCGTCGCGATTGCCTTTTAGAGCTCCGCGCCGCCTGGCGTCTCTCCATCTCCCGTCATCATTCCCTCTCTCGTAGTCGTCCCTCACGCCTTCGGACGCGCGCGCGCATGTGTCCGAACCTATTATACACTGCGCCTAGCGATTTCTGAGCCTCCAAAATGAGGTGAATGCTGCGAGTGCACTTGGGGGTGGGCGGTAGGTAGACAAAAAAGTCCCGAGGTTTAATAAACCTGGGACTTTTTTGTCCGATTGTATATGGCTCCTTCTCCACAGTCTCTGTCAATGCGCTTCTCGCAACGTACGCATCATCTACCCCTGCCGATGTTGAATTGTAAGGTACTACAGGCTGCACAGTAGACAGTCGCTCGCAAACAGCGCATACGGAGAGTCCGTGAACGATATCAATCTGTTCAGGACGTCGCTCTTGCTCCGGATGAGTCCTCCTGACCATTATGACACCCCTCTTCCGTTCACGCCGAACGTCTCGAGCAGACCTCAGGTACATCTTATGAGCTAAGCTCGTTCTTCTATTGGATTCTAACGCACTCTACCAAGGCTCCGTGACGCAATCGGCAATTGTAAAGTCGAAAGTCACGCCGCAATCTGAGGAGAGGAGTGAGACAGAAGGAAGACATCAGAGCTGAAATGCAAAGCCATGGTAGCACATCTCGAATGTTCTGACGTCAGCGAGTGTTGCTGAAGTGGCGACGTACTATCTCTGTGCTTTCAGGGCGGTCAATCGAATATCGCGAAGGGTATCATGCCAAATGCATGCGAACATATGTAGTAGCACCTGCCTCCAAAGTCAACAGCTGTTGAGCATGCCAGCGGCAATTACAATCGCGATCGGAAACATTTCCCGCCTAGGCGAAGCCCTGAAGCTTGAAGGCCTGACGGCGTGCCAGGCCCTGTCTGTCGCTGAACATGAAGAACTTGAGGCGCGAAGTAGATCTAAGGTTGGCATCGTCCCCACGTTCTGATATCTCCGTTAAAACAATTTGTCAGACCAACGTGACCTGCTGGCACAAATATCGAGTACTGCACGCTTTAGCTTCTGCTTGAGAACTCTGTGTCCTCGTGAACAGGCTATGCACGTCCAAGGGAAATCTCCCATGCGGCGCTCCGGCGTGTTCCTCATGCTGCTAGTCATTCTTTCCCCTCGCAACACATCAAATATTTTCTGCTACCCTTGATTTGTGCTTTGGTCGCAATATGTGGAGAGAAAGGGTAAGAGATCACATCGACCCCGGCGCTCAATGAATGGCATGGATTTGAAGCGCCGTACGAAACAGGATTGGGCGCTAACACTCATTCCCTCTGGATATCCTCGCGGCCACTATCAAGTGCACGGTCGACACTTCTCGGACGACTCAGTACGTATCCGTGGTTTAAAGAATTATGTGGCAACGCGATCATAAACAGGTATTGCTCACTTGAGTAGCACCGGACCTATAGCCCGTCGCCCTTATACATGATACATGACAGCGTTGGTACGGAAATTTGCATACTTCGATTTTTCGCCCCGTGTGGCACGTCTAACTCCGAGTGCCCACAGTTTAGCCTGTTTTTATAACTGTAAAATAATAGCAGCATCATGAGGTAACATTGCCCGCAATGGTGCCAAGGTACAACACGTAGCCACAAGGTACGTGTGCCTGACCGTTCTCGCTCCTCCATCTCACGCCAGCTGCGCCGTGCACTCTTTCTCAGCCATTCACGCACTTCATGACACCGAAATCCCAGTCTTCTCTTCTTGGACACATCTTGTGACGACCAGTGGTTGCAATTACTCGTCTCTCAACTAAAACAAGGGCACGGCGCGCACCGATGAGGCGCATATTTGTGTCGCTCGTGGTGAGTCGGTCTCTCAGCTCAAAACTCTATGTACATGCTGTGCTTTCCGCATTAGCATATAAGTGATGAGACGTCTAGCCGCACCCCTGCGCCTGCGCTGGACCGGTCACAATTCCGTAGTCCTCTTTTGCCATGAAGCTCTCCTCGATCATTGAGCTCGGGCTCTTTGTCTCGCTGGCGACTGCAGCACCTTCAGCCCCGGGATGGACCTTCAATATCAAGAACGAGACCTCAGGCATTGTTGCCCTCGAGTCGGTCGTCATCTCTCCCACCCTTACATTATTCTTCGACCGTGCTTCCGACGACCCGCTGCAGATCAACGGACACTCCGCTTGGGGAGCGCTCTGGAATCTGGAGTCGAGCACCGTCACCGCGCTTGATGTAGTCACCAACTCTTTCTGCGCAGCCGGAGCGTTGCTCAGCAATGGCACTATGGTACGCTGACTTCTGTATGCGTAGCACCCGGTCAACTTACCCATGGCTGTCAATCAGGCTAGCATCGGAGGGGATCAGACTGGCTTCCCTGGTAACCCGGTCATCAAGCCGGGCAACCAGGCCATACGTTTGCTCGGCCCATGCGCGTCGCCTACCGGAGAAGGCTGCACCCTCTTCGAGGACCCGAACCTCACTCTCCTCGCGGAACGTTGGTACCCCTCGGCGATCCGCATTTTTGACGGCAGTCTGCTGATCGCGGGGGGGATGCACGTCGAGGCCATCTTCTACAACGTCGATCCCGAGAACAGCTTCGAGTTCTTCCCTCGGAAGGAAGACACCGTGCGACCGTCCCCATTCCTCGAGAGAGCACTACCAGCCAACCTCTTCCCCAGGTTCGTACACGGAGCTTGCCCACTCGTTTACTGGGTTGATAGTCGAAAAGACAGATTGCTTTGCCAGACGGCCGGGTGTTCATGATTGCAAATAACCAGACTATCATTTACGACGTCGAGAGCAACACAGAGACTGCACTTCCCGACATCCCTAACGGCGTTCGGGTAACGAACCCCTTCGACGCTGGCATCATCCTCCTTCCTCTGTCACCCCCGGACTTTGTCCCAGAAGTCCTTGTCTGCGGCGGCACTGCCCTGGACGACAGGATCCAAGTTGGCAACCTGTCCTCTCAATTCCCCGCTAGCTCCCAGTGCTCACGCATAACCGTCACCCCCGAAGGAATCGCCAAGGGCTGGGAGATCGACCATATGCTCGAAGCCCGTACCATGCACGAGCTGGTCCACATCCCGAACGGTCAGATTCTTGTTATCAACGGCGCCGCTACAGGCTTTGCTGGGTTCAACAGCGTTGCCGACCCGGTTGGAAACTCAAACGCTGACAATGGTGTTTTGGTTCCTTCGATATACACTCCGGACGCCCCTATCGGTCAACGTTTCAGCAACGCTGGGATGCCTTCGTCTGGTATCGCCCGCGTGTATCACTCGAGTGTCACTCTGACGCCGCAGGGCAACTTCCTGGTCGCGGGGAGCAACCCTAACAACGGGACGTTCGTCAGCCCGCAGCTCAAGTTCCCAAGCGAGTTCCGCGTGCAGACGCTGGACCCACCTTTCATGTCCATGGCGCGGCCCCAGATTCTGAGCATGCCTGAGAAGCTCGCATTCAATGCGAGCTTCACTGTTCCTATCTCCCTTCCTAGCGCGCTGAGACGTAGTAATGCTAAGGTCCAAGGTACGCGCTGTCTGGCCCTTCCCATCACAATCTACATACTGACCAGAGGCGCGACAGTCGCACTGATGGACCTCGGATTCTCGACGCACGGCTTCCACGCCGGCGCACGTCTTGTCTTCATGGACGCGACGATCTCTTCCGACGGACGATCACTCACCTTCGTCACTCCGCCGAACGGCCGCGTCTATCCTCCCGGGCCTGCGACTGTCTTCCTCACAATTGACGATGTCACGAGCGAGGGTGCTTGGGTCATGATGGGCAGTGGGAACGCACCACCGACCCTAGAATAAGCGAAGGCTTGTAGATCCTGTAAAGAACGAGTGCTGATACTCATAGCGAGCAGAGTGAATGCACACTGGAAGTGATGGCTGATATGGGCGGCGAGCTTAGATGTACGTTTGTGCTACGCAAGGTGCAACGGTAAGGCCGAGGAGCTTCTGTTCTGTGACTCCTTGGTGACAGTCATGGTCACACCATACCAAACGGGTGCCACGTCATCGGAGCGATTCCTGTTCGCTGATTGCCTACCTCGATGTGCCACATCACAACTGAGCTGAACCGCCATCTCCGTATTCTATGCTTGATATGAGACAACGATCAGCGACAATGATCAGCAACACAAGTTACCTTACGTCTGTTACGAAGGGATACACTCGACTGCTTTGAGACTGCGCGTCGCGCTCACTTCGGTGTGAAACTATGTTGGTCTGCTGAGCATAGGTGCGTATAATGGAAGCTCGCAGTGCACAACTGTATACTGATTAGGCTCACATAACCCCCAGGGTCAGCCATGCTGAGACGTCGCACAGGAACCACGCATATTCTACTTCGCTTGCATAGTCTTAGCGGATACCACCGGATCCTTGTGAGAAACGCCAAGATCACTGCAAAATTCACTTGGGCTTCCTTTTCCCTACTTACGCAGCCTCGCCATCCGCTGTTCACTGCACCAGCTCAAGATCTCACGGATCCTGGGACGTGGACGCCGCACTTGAACGACCTGAACCATCATTATCGGGACGCACCTCCGTTTCTCTACTCAATGGTCAACCAAAGCGTCTAGAATGGCTTCGAGAGTACCCTAGGCGGCCGGAATCCAGTCATCACAATGTATGGGTCGGTTGTCTCTCACAGGTCGCTCTTGCTCTGACTGATGTTCCAGTGAGCCACGATGCATATATAGGCCCATCGGCATAGGGGCGCTCCCCACGAAGCGCAAATTGCCAGTATGCGTCTCGCTTCGTTCGCTCTCCTCCCTCTCTTGGTGGCTTTCTCCGGCGCGGCTCCTGCAGCACCAGGGTGGAAGTTCGACCTCAAGAAGGAGACTTCTGGCATCGTTGCCCTCGAGTCCATTGTCGTCTCACCCAACCTTGTCATCTTTTTCAACCGTGCATCCAACGATGTATTGCAGATCAATGGACATTCGGCATGGGGTGCCCTCTGGAACCTTGCGAACAGCTCGGTGACGCCCCTCGATGTCATAACAAACTCCTTCTGTGCGAGCGGCGCTCTGCTCAGCAATGGCTCGATGGTATGTACACGACGTTTTCCAACGGCGCGTTTTGCATATAGTCTCGAGATGCGTGCTGATCTCACGCTCTAGGCGAGTGTGGGAGGAGACCCGAACGGCTTCCCAGGAAACCCGAGCATCAAGTCTGGTACTCAGGCTATTCGCATCTTCGAGCCGTGCGCGTCACCGACCGGCGCAGGGTGCACCCTCTTCGAGGACCCCGCCAACCTGCATCTCCAGGAGCAGCGGTGGTACCCGTCCTCTATCCGGATCTTCGACGGCAGTCTGATGATTGTCGGTGGGATGCACGAGGATGCTGCGTTCTATAACATCGATCCCGCTCTCAGCTTCGAGTTTTTCCCGCCCAAGGAAGATGCGCCGCGCCCGTCCGAATTCCTGAAGCGCAGTCTGCCGGCGAACCTGTTCCCGCGGTTCGTACCCTGGTTTTGCATCGGCTCTCGATGCATGCTCACACCGGAACATCATAGAATTTTTGCTCTTCCAGACGGCAAGGTCTTCATGGTCGCCAATAACCAGTCGATCATCTACGACATCGAGGCCAACACCGAGACGATCTTACCCGACATTCCCAACAATGTCCGAGTCACGAACCCCATCGACGGTTCCGCAATTCTACTCCCACTCTCTCCCCCAGACTACATTCCTGAGGTGCTCGTCTGCGGAGGTACCCAGACAGACACGATCGACCAGTCCCTCTTGTCCTCGCAGACGCCCGCTACTTCGCAGTGCTCACGCATCACGCTCACTCCAGAGGGTATCGCCAAGGGCTGGGAGGTCGAGCACATGCTCGAAGGTCGCACGATGCCCGAGCTTGTACACATCCCGAACGGCCAAGTCCTTATTACCAACGGAGCACGGACAGGCTTCGCAGCCTTGGGCCAGGTTCCGGACGCGCTGGGTCTGTCGAACGCGGACCACGCCGTGCTCACTCCGTCGATCTACACTCCTGATGCGCCCCTTGGGAGACGCATCAGTAACCGCGGGATGCCGTCCTCGGGCATCGCGCGAGTGTATCACTCGAGTATCACGCTAACACCTCAGGGCAACTTCCTCATTGCGGGAAGCAACCCCAACGTGAACGTGTCTTTCGACCCTTCGCTCAAGTTCCCGAGCGAGCTGCGCGTGCAGACGCTGGATCCTCCTTTCATGTTTGTGCCGCGCCCAAGGATTCTGAGCATGCCGGAGAAGATTCCGTTCGGCAAGCCGGTGACTGTGCCCGTCTCTATTCCCGAGAATATCAGGCGTCCCGGGGCCAAGGTTCAGGGTACGTCGCTCACACTCACACTCACACCCCTCGCACCTTCGCGTCTTTCAGCCGTCGTAGTCTCAGGTAGCAGGGAATGCTGACGCGACCCTTTCACAGTTTCTCTCATGGACCTCGGCTTCTCGAGCCACGCGTTCCATTCGGGTGCCCGTCTCGTTTTCATGGACGCCAAAATCTCGCCCAATGGCAGGTCGCTCACATTTATCACGCCACCCAGCGGACGTGTCTACCCGCCCGGTCCTGCCACAATTTTCCTCACTATCGACGACGTCACGAGCGAGGGTGCGTGGGTCATCGTGGGTAGCGGCAATTCGCCGCCGACTCTTGAGTAGGCTCGTGAGATGTCAGGCTAGATAGGTCAGGCATCGGCCCCTAGTGACCGTAATGCAACTTGTCCGCCGTTGTGTATGAGACTCGTTTTTGGAAAGATTGATATGATAAGATCGCTGCGATTGATTCAAATTTTGATCTCTGGACAAGCCACTGCTCGTCGACCTTCCTCATCATGTGGCGACGGCCTCCAACACTCCTAGATTGCCCCTCATAGCTCGACATGTCTGATGCCGCGAAAGCTACCGTCAATTCCCCTGAAGATCCTCCCAAGAAGACTGGTGGCCCCTTCAACACTCATGCAAAAATCCGGGTCTTCGCCTCTCCTCGCAAATACTCTGGTGCACCACTCGTTCTGGGTCGCAGTCACGCGTCCTGGTTCATCGTCTTCGCGCGTCCGTTTGGCGTGCGCGGCAAGCGTGCGGACCTCTGCCTCAATCTCGTCACTTCGGACCCGCGTACCGTGTAAGACGTATGTCCGGACATCAAGCGGCCACGATTCACAATTGGGGGTAGCATGGGTCGAGAGGCACTTGAGATGCTCGAGCTGCTACGCGACGTGGATGGGCACCCACCGGTGACGATCGTGAGGAAGTTCGATTGGGCGGCGAGGCGGGACGGTGTTATTGCAGAGGTACGGGTCGACATCCCAGAGGCAGAGCTCGCGTATGTGTGTGCTCGCTGCGGTAAGTGGGAGGTCACAGGCGGGCCTCGTTTCTTGCGCTGCTCGAGCTGCAAGGCTCGCTACTACTGCTCCCAGACGGTGCGCAACATCATGCTGCTATGGCCGATGCCTTTTAACCAGGATCTGATCTTGTGACCTCCATACTGGCAGTGTCAGAAGGAAGATTGGAAGCCTGCGCTCCACAAGGGCGACTGTGCGCTGCTTCGCGTGGGCAAAGCATTCGAAGTCGAACGTCGTCGTCGCCTGCACGATAACGAATGGTGGTTGAACAACAGTCTGCTCGGTATGTATTCTGCGACTGAGTCCGTCACTTGCTGGAAATTTGCTCATGCGTCGTCATCTGTAGCCCAGTCCAGCCCAGCCCCCTCACTTTTCGACAATCCGTACATGAACGCGCTGAACAGTCGTGACTGGGATTTTGTAGGGTACGGCGAACGCAATGCACCTCGGTCCGCCGTACCTCCACGATCCTTTGGTTTCCCGGCAGGCGTTGACCCTTTGTGCAACGACACTCCCGAGGCTAGCTTGCTTACGGCCGAGGAACTCGCGCGCCGGATGGGTATGCAAGATCTCGACTTCGAATTCGACTCCGAGTCAGATTCAGATGGGCATTCAGACGATATCGATTGAGAATCAAAGATTGCATGTCGAAGAAGATCCACGTGCGTTCTGAGGACGGGACGTGATGGGTGTGGGCACATGTGAATTGTGGAGAGTCATGCATGCAATACACGACGGCTCCACCCATGCGCTTTGTTGTTCTTTCTCGACGGTCCGACCATGTCTCTGGTTCATCACACATTCACTCACTATGCTGCGCCCTTAGCCTCACAGATCTCTCCGATACAACTTCAACGTACGCTCTCCGGGTCTTGATCTGTCACCTTGACCTGAGCACACCCTTCCCTCCATTTGCTCTTCTGCTCTACCATCCGTATTTTGTTGTGATACATATACACAGGAGACATTACATGCACTACTCTTGGGAGTTGTCTAAGTGTTTGTCGTCATGCAAATCATCAAGGCGATTGGCTGGAGTTCATTACTACTTGGCCTCGTCTTCCTCGCTCGTCTGCGCCTCTTCCTCGCTCGTCTGC
The DNA here is from genome assembly GCA_020543525.1 of Coriolopsis trogii. Taxonomy (NCBI): domain Eukaryota; kingdom Fungi; phylum Basidiomycota; class Agaricomycetes; order Polyporales; family Polyporaceae; genus Coriolopsis; species Coriolopsis trogii. The sequence continues at coordinate 2,077,047 of JAHYIO010000037.1, read as the reverse complement.
GCCTCTTCCTGACTCTCGTCCTGACGTTCGTCTTCAAATTCCGTCTTCAATATATCGTCTTTGCTTTGCAGTGAGGTGATACAAGAATGACACTTTGCTTGGTATTGTATAAGTCGATTTCTATAGAGATCCCTCCATTCTGTGTACACATTGTTTGGGTCCCGGGGCCACCTGCGCTGCCTCAGAATATTTTATTCTGTGCGACCTGCTCAGCGCGTCACGTTACGCGTACGTTACTCTCTGTGCGCCCTCTGTCCCTTTCTCATACTAAGCAAACCCGATATCGTCCTTTTGCTGGAGCGAAGCGAAGGCACCCCTTGTGCAATCTCTAGAATTTGGGACAAGATACACAGTGAACAGTTACCGATCTCATCGTGAACGCAGACAGCCTCGAACCATTTCTCTACCTCTTATACTTTGCGTCCTCGTCCTCGTCTTGGTAGTTGCTGTCCCCGTGTTCGCTGCCGTCGTGCTCACCATCGTTGTCTGTGTCGTCGTTGTCCCCGTCCCACGCGTCCTCGTCCTCGTCCTCGTCCTCAGCGACTGCCTAATTATTGGCCTTCCACAGGTGGCATAGCAATGCGTCAACCCTCTCCGTGACGTCCACCCACTCGCGCTCGACATGCGGCTTCAGAGCAGGCACATCATCGAGCGTGACAATGCAGAACCTGTCGCCTGCCCAAGGGCCTTCCTGGAGTTGAGATTCGAACGGCTCTTCGCAACGCAGGGCGAACGAGGAGTCGTCGGACCAGCATATCTGCACAAGGAGGCCATGCATGATAGATAGCTGGCCTTCTGACTGTACCAACGCAGTCAAGAGGTCCTCCCGGACGTACTCCGCTTTGGAGAGATTGCAGACGACTTCTACAGGGTAGTGATGAGAAGAGCCGTCGTCTTCGTCCTGAAGTTGCGGGGTGGAGGGCGTGGCATCGGACTCGGGGCCTAAATGGAGTTGGCGGATCATGCGAATGTCCCTGCGCAGGACGGACATCAAAGGATGATCCACGCTCTTTCTCCTATGCCATAGACCATTGTCCAAATGCATTTCGCGCCTCAAGTGGTGATCCAGTTCGTAGTACCGTCCCCCGCGTGATTTTTGCGGGCTGCTTGTCCATTCGAAGACCTCGCGCGCATAATAGTAGAAGGACAGCGTACGGTCTCCGTCGATGATGAGCTTCGACTGTGCGTCCTTCTCCTGCGGGGTGAGCAGCCCTTGCGGAAGCGACTCGTCCCACGCGTAATCGCCGAGACATATGAGACGACAACCATACCAAGATGGCATGTGGAATGTCTTGAATGCCTTCTCGAGGTCTAGTCGCAGAGCCCCAAGTACATGTTTGCATGTGATAGCAAACGCGATCTGATCAAGGAAAGATTCGAGCTCTGCAAAAATCATCTGCAAGAGCTCCGCAGCGAGTTTGCCTAGGGGGCCTCGTTGTATGACAATGTCGCCTTCTGTGAGCCACTCAATGATAAATTTCGGGCTGGAAAGTAGAGTACACATCAGTTTCTCGACATGGAGGGGAGTGAACTCTGGCTCACCTGGGCTTCGACTTCTGAACAAGTGCTGCGTATACATCGCTCTGCGAATCCCAGAACCATTCCCCAAGTTTCCCCCCACTACAATATTGCCTCGTGTCGAGATTGAATCTGGTTCGAGAATTCGTCCCAACAATTCCAAGAGGTTCCTTAGTGAAACAGACTCACAGGTGCCAGTCTTGTCCCATCGTTGAGATCTCACGTTCCGGTCGCTGCCTATTGCCGTCAAGTATGGTGCACGGCGCCTAGTCACCGCTTAAAATGGGCAGTGGCAAAATCGGCCAAACGACCAAATTAGGGCGCTTAGAGGGCGCTTACGGGGCGCCTAGGTCCAAGCGCCTCGGCTATTTGGCAGGAAGTGGCAAAATCAGAAGGGGATGCGCAAAATATCTCGCCCAATTTTGAGAATTGGGACAAACGGCTTGACAGATCGTCTCCCTTTGGGAAAAGGAGTCGATTGGTCAAGCCAATAAGGAAACGGGCAAAATCTCGGCACTCCCGTTTTGTTGTACAAGATAAGCGGTGACTAGGTGCCGCGCACCATAGGATAGCAGGTGAGATTCTGCACCAGTACTCAATGCATGTCATTGACTGCGACATTACCTGATGGAGTATGGAGGTGGTAGTACTTGCGGTTGGAAGAGAGAGATGAAGATGCACAGGACGCGCGACTTCAACCAACTTCGGGCCCAGGAGCCTGGCTGGCCGAGAGCTGCAGCAGGCGCTGCCGACCGGCCTTTATGCACGTGACCTACCCTTCGCTCGTCGTAGTCATGATGATAACGTGATCATAGCCCATTGTCTGATTCTGTCTACAAGAAGATGACTGCCTCAAGACCTAGTCCGACTGATACACCTCCATCTCGTTCTCCCAAAGGTGGTTCAGCAAGGCGTCAACCCTCTTCGTCACATCCAGCCACTCCCGCTCGACGAGTGGCTTCAGCGCAGACAGCGCGTTGAGCTCAACAATACAGAACCTATCGCCCACCCACAGCTCTCGGCACAGCTGTGACCGAAACGGTGCCTCGCAGCGCATGGCAAAATCTGCGCAGTCCGACCAGCAAATCTGCGAGATGAGGCCATGGGTAAGCGACACCTCTAACTGCGAACAACTTGACTTCTCCAGCACCGTCAAGCGGTCTGAGCGCACGTATTCCGCCTTGGATAGGTTGCATGGAGGACTTCTACCGTTGGCAGCGTTGAATAGTGTTTGAAGGTATGATCGCGACGCACGTAGAGCGTGTGGAATCTGGAGTACTCTTGCTCCATCGGTGTGGATTTGGAGCGTGGAGAGTCCGAGTCTGAGTCGAATACGTCAGAGACGGAGTAGCGATGTGTCTTGTGGTGGAACCAGTTGATCATATCCATCTGCTTTCGTGGCTGGAACCGGGATAAGCTGTCACAGGATTCGAACGCGTAATGGTACAAATCCGCAGGTTCATCCTCATAAGTCGACACCATGTGCTACTCTTCTGCAGTGAGGAGACCCTGTGGTCGAGGGCATAGTCGCCGAGACATATGAGTCGAGAGCTATGCCATGCTGGCATATGGAATATTTGGTACTCTGCTTCGAGATACGGTCGGTATACCCGGAGCAAGCGTTTGCATGTCAGTGAAAGGAACACCATCTCGTGGTACTTCTCGAGCCCTTCGAAGATCATGCATAACAGCTCATCTGCGAGCTTGCCCAGAGGAGCAGACTGTATCGCATTGTGACCTCTGGAGAGCCATTCGTCGATTTCGCTGCGTTTCAAAAACGATGCTCCTCAGTCATGAACCATAGACACAATAACTCGACTCACTGAGAAGGTGTCACCGGCACTGTCAGCGCGTTGCAAAGATCATCGCGGTCCCCCGAATCCCAGAACCATTCTCCAAGCTTTCCTCCGTAAGCCTGTTCTCTCTTGTCAATGTTGAACCTTGTAACAGTGAGATCTCAGTTAGTTACGTAGTTTCTCGCACCTGGGGCTGGGTGCGCAAACCTCACAAGCACCAATTTTGCCCCATTGCCAAAGAAAGGTTGTTGAACCTCACAGAATCGAGCAATGAAAATGAAGAGAAGATGGCACACTACTGGCAGCACAGATCAATGGAGGCTGATGGAGACGTGGCAGAGAGTGAGCAAACTCGCAGTGGCCGTTGGAGCTTCGAACTTCGGGCCGCCTCAATAAGTTCTCACGAGCGCGCTCAACGGCATCCGGGAGCATCTTCAGTAGGGCGGATGCATCCCAGCACGGAGGAGTCCGTCCGGATGGATGCATCGAAATGCATTCTTATTCTACTGCTGTCAGTGCATAATAATACTTGACTGTATATGCCTTATGTATCATTCTAATCTATTGGTCCAATAAATCACACTTTTCGAGCGCGTACAACCGATGAGAAAGGCAGGATGACCACAGGGGCATGAGGTCAAAAATGTTTATGGTGATGGCTGCGAGTACCTCAAGGACAGCAACTACGGACAGGAGAACAGGAAACACACAAGAGACAAGGACGAGAACAAGGGCGGAGAGATGGGACAGATCACTTATCCTCCTCGTTCCACTTGTGGTCCAACCCATCTTTGCTTCTAACGCCATTCTCGCTTCCGTCTCTTGCGACGACATGATATGTAAGATGTTTGCGGTAATAAGGAGGCGAAATACAGAGAGATTAAGACAATAAGAGACAAAGGTGAGAACGAGGAGGATGGTGCTCCTCACCGTCCTGAGCCTCGTTGTTCAAGCCGCCTCGTCTCTCGCAGCTATCAGAAACGAGGGTGAGGGACGGAGAGAAAAGAGACAAGAGGGGAAGGGAGAGAGACAGCAGAGATGAGGACGTACCATCCTCTCAACCGTTGTTGCCATCCTCGTTCCTCTTCGCTCTTGTCCTCTTTGCTAGTCTCGCCATACAGTCCACTAGCTCCCTCGTCGTCCGTGTTATCCATAAAGTCCTTGCCCGAGCGAGCCTTGCCGCCCTGCGCCATTGCGGCCCTTCTTGCATTCGTCGTCGTAGCTTGTTAGCCCATATTGTTAGAATCATCACCAAGACGTTGTTGCGGCAGCCATAGCAAGAGATATGAAGCGGAAAAGGAGAGAGAGCAGGAGAGGAAGAAAAGCATCACCCAGGGTATGAGACACAGAGAGACATGGAGACACAGCGAGAGTGAGAGGGATAAGATAGTGTCGACAAGAAGGTGGGAAGCGCCCGGGTGACCCCCACACAGATCACGTGGAGGTCACCCGGGCCCGATGGGCTGCTCCGCATTTGCGGACCGGCATCCGTAAGCGGATGCATCCAGGCGGACGGACGCCACCGTCTAGGATGCATCCATCCTACTCCATATCTACCATCCGGAACTGTTGTGTCGGTAAGTTGGCGGCTCATGCAAAGTTCAAATTCCATCCATTACAAAGACTCCAATATGAATATTCAACTCTAGTAGCTTTCGTACCGTGTCTCGTTTCCCACCGATGACACAACAACCCTTCGACTCTCGCCGTCACGTCCGCCCACTCGCGCTTGACATACGGCGTCAAGCCAGAGAGCTCATCGAACCGGGTGACACAGAACCTATTCACTAGCCCATGGTCCCTTGAGGAGCCGCGACTCCTACGGCTCCTTGCATCGCATGGAAAAGGATGGGTCGTCCGACCAGCAAATTTGCGCGAGAAGCGCGTGCCCAAGCAGCCCTACCAGGCTGCCCGACACCTACTCCGCCTTGCATAGATTGCATACCACCTTCACGACGGCCAGCTCCGATTCCCACTTCTCCCAGTCACATCACCGAGTCTTCTGATGGTATGTAGAGTTTGCGGAACACTTGGTGTCCCTTCGTACCACGGACGTCAGGTGACTGTCTTCGGCCACCTCCTTCCTTTCACCGTCCAAGCAGTTGCAGGCCTGCATCCTCTCGGTGAACTGTCGCTCTGCGCGAAGTCTATCGAGCTCCCTTCTAGAGAGACTGTATACCCCCTTGTAAAGCTGTGCGGCAGCGGCCTGATAGAAGGAGTTAGCAGGGTCGCCGTAGAAGTGAATGTTGGACGCTCCGCCGGAGTGAGGAGGCCTGCCGGGAGGTGCTCGTCGTTTGCACCATCTCCGAGGTAGATGAGGCGAGAGCCACACCATGTACCAGCGTGGCAAGCCCTGTACGCTTCTTCGAGGTACGGTCTGCTGACGTCAAGTAGGAACTTGCATGTTGATGCAAGACAGATCATATCATGGAACTCCGAGTCGTCGACTTCCACGAAGATCATTTGTGGTTTCTCGATAGCGAGCATGCCAATTGGACCAGGCTGTGTTGCGACATGGCCCTCGGAGCGCCAATCCGTAAGGACGAGGCTTATACTCCTACCCATACGGCGAGTCGATCAGCGTCAACTGGAACCTGCAATTGACTTGATCATAAGCTCACCCTGAAGAGGGGACGAGAAGCATATCCTCCAGGTCCGACATCGAAGACCAGAAGCTCTCTCCGAGCTTGCCCCACTCATCGCATTCTCTCTTGTCTATATTGAGTTTTGATGCGAGGATCCGCGCAATGGATGAGATCACCGCATGCCACGCTGAGACTGAACTGTGTGTAGACTCACAGTCGCCAACATTGCCCCATCTCCGATGGTTCCCAGAACGATCCGAATACAGAACTCGGTGCCTGTCATGAACAGTGCGCAGTGGTGCGAAACCTTCGTAAGGTATGCCCAGCACAGACTCGACTACGTCAGGTGACCTATTTCCGTCACGCTGCCCTCAGTTTGGCGGAGGGACAGCATTGCATTTTAAACTAGAATGTACAGACTCCATATATCACCAAACAAAAAAGAACATCTTGTGGCCACAACACTCTCGCAATATTTGTTCTTGCTTGATTTTCAGTGCAGTGTGTCCGTCCTGAGCCATTTCAAAAGTTTTGGTCCCTACAGTAATTCTTAGGGCGTTTATCGGGTAATTGGGACGGATAAGCCACTTGATCTTTGAAGTCCTTCTCAGTATTCTACATTGTGCCGTGTACGGGTGTACCTCTTATGTATTTCAAACAGTGCACAAAGTAGTCTAGAGCCTGTTTTAATACTTGAGCACCTCCTGGAAGTGATGAAGACAAAGCTTGACATTTGCAATATCACAAGTTATGTCAGTTCACGTGATCTGTCACAGCAAGTAACGCTGTAACGACGTAGTCGAGTCTGTGCTGGGCATACCTTAGTGGTGCCGTGTGATACAGAGGTTCATGAGGAGGATGGACGGGCCGCCCTGGGATTTGACAGCGGACGAGGGGATGGCGTCGAACGGCCAGCAGCTAGATACTCGTGTGAGCGACAACCTGGCTGCGAGGCTTACTTGCAATTCTCAAGCGCCAGCGTGAGTACTATCCCCGACAAGGGGATAGGCACCCAACAGCTAGTCCGTCTGTCCCAATCTCCGCAGATGCTCTGTCCTTTTCAGCGTATAAGCGTCAATTCTTAGGGCGCACGTTCATTCGGATTTGATTACGAGCTTGCTACGGACACCTCGCGCTCATTCACCTGCATAGCCTGTTTCTCCTCATACTCTCCTCTCGTGTCCTCGTCGACGTTCCTGACGGGTCCCTTGAACCACTTGTGGGCGGATACAATCCACGAAAGCGACGCAAAGACAAAGACCGCCATGATGATCACGACCGCGTAGTCTGGCAAGGGTGACGTCGATCGCCGTTAGCATAAGTAGCATACATCTGACGGATCTACTCACTCATGGTCTGCGCAGTGGGGTGGACTTCGGGAGGGAACATGAGTAGCACGGTAATGAAGCTCACCCACGCGACGGCGATAACCCCGATCGGCATGTACCACCGTCCCAACGAAAACGGCCCTGGCTGCAGCTTATTCCGCCCCCAGGTGATGCGCAAGAAGATAGGGGTGACATAAGATGTGTACAGCCCAATGACTGACGCTCTACATGCGGAGAAGACTAAACAGTGAGTAAAGACATGATGTGTTGAAGGTGAGGCCACTTACCCGGCAAGCGAAGAAAGCGCAGTATCGGAAAAGCCCAGAATCCCACAGATACCTGCCATGAACATGACGAACCACACCGCGTTCACCGGGGTCCGCGTGTATGGGTGCATGCGCTTCCACCAGCGGGAGCCGGGAAGCGCGTTGTCGCGAGCGAAAGCGAACACGACACGAGAAGCGTCGACTCCCTGTGCGGCCCCAGTGACGTATTGAACGACAATGATGAGGCTCCAGATCGCGAGCATGCCCCGTTTACCGAGGATGTCGAGGAAGAGCTGGCCCATAGGCAACGGGAGATCCGTATAGAGCAAGTTCGGGACGGACGCAGTTGCAAACGATGCGGCGATGAAGAGCAACCAACCGAGAGAGGCGGTGGCACCAACTCCGACGAGGATGGCGATCGGAGCAGCGCGAGCCGCCCCTGCGGTCTCCTCAGCGATATGAGCGGCGGAGTCGTCTGCGTCGCTTGGGTATGAGTAACATTATGTTGTGCACGTAGGTTGGACTTACAGCCCGTCAAGGTCCACATTGGCGACGTGAAGGCCAACAGGAACGCCCAACCATCTACCCGCTATCAGCAACATCAAGCGCATATACACAGCTTGTACATACCGTTTGACCATCCAGTGTTGTTCTCGTACATCGTGAATGCTGTCTTCGTGGATACTCGGCTTTCACCGCTACACACCAGGAGAACGATAATCGCTGCGATCGTAGTACCAACTAGACGATATGCGCCATTGGGTGAGTGCATTGAGGCGGGGAGTATAGCTCACAAACCATTTACGAGCACATAGAAGATGTTCAGCCGCGCGATGATGGACGTAGCAGCAGAGCACACAATGCCGTGCGTGAAGAGGATAGCGAGGAGAATGCCGAAGGTAGGTCCAGCACCCAGGACCACTGCGCCATCAGAACCGACATTGAGCGCTGTCGTGATCATCTGCGCGCTTCGCACGAATCAGTACGTGCGTAGTCCTATCCCAGCGTGCTCGAACGCGCACCATGTGAAGTCGATCGAGCACACCAAGGCGACTTGACCAGTGATATTGGCCCACCCGGTGATCCAACTGGCGAGCGGTGCCCATCTTGGGGGAGCCAGCTTCGCCGAGAAATAGTACAGCCCCGCGCTCGTGCTGATACGGTCTCAGCGCATGCCTAAAGGTCTGAGGTACGGCATGATACATACGGCATTGCGGACGTTAATTCGGCGAGCGACGCTGCTATTGTCATCACAAACAGTGACGGGATGAGCCATCCGAAGACCATCCCGACATGCCCGCCTGGTGAGTGACATGATATCAATACAGTTCAGATGTACCGAGATTGCTGAGTCGTACGACGGACCAGATGCGAGGGGAAACGACATTGTGGATGATACCGAGGCGACTACGCCCATGATCGAGAAGGCAAAAGCGATGGTTTCGAATAGCTAACATGACGTTGGAGTGGGTGAGCAGAAGGACTTCTCAAGGTATACATGTACAGAAGAGAAGACTCACCGAGAACTCGCGTTTAAACTCGCTCCGATACCCTAACTTCGCAAGCAGGGCGTCATCTGCGTGCCTCAACGCCGTGAGACTCTCATGATCGTCACTGCCGCCGTCCACCTGCTTGACTGAGGTTGCAGCTGTGCGTTTCTCGTCGGCCATCGGTGGATGCAGATGAGGGTTGGCGAGGAAAGACGATGTTGGGTCCTCCGTCAGCGGTGACAGACGACCCTGCAGGCCTTATGCCGGCAGTCTTGATGGAGCACTCCTCCAAATCGACTGGAGGTGTCGATTTGCCCCATATGTCCACAAGTGAATGCAGGAGGCCGGATGTACCGATTTCCGGTGCTTCTACGGAGCGTCCGGGTGGTTGCATGGGAGCTTCGCCTGAGAAAACGTGGTCAGAGAACGGCATGACGCTCTATACGAACTTACTAGTCGCGCAGATAAGACGACGGGCGTGGGCGTAGGCGACCAATAATATAGCTGGAGCAGCTGGGGTTCGTGGGTCCCCAGTAGGCGATCGTACTGTAACTGAGAGGCTTATCAGCCTTCTACTAGCGGCGGTCAACCTGGTCCTTGGACAACTCACCAGCGATGAGTAAGTCACATTGATTTTAGTTCCTCCTTCCTCCTTCCTGTGGTTCAACAGGGGGCTCAGAGGAGGTATGATCCACATCCAGGAATCCGCGCAACTCGGTGGATGGTGGCGGAGCAGTAGCAAGTTGCTACCGATTTGAATCTGTACTTGAGCTGCCACGTGGGAAACAGTCGGCGGTTGAGCGCTAGACGTTCCTCCTCCTGTCTGCTACCGTCATATCAGAGTATGAAAGCTAATGACAGGCTCTGGACGCATAGTATAATCGTAGCCACAAAGAGACGCAAGCGTTCTGAACGAGCCCAAGCTGTTTTTGAATAATTGTTGTCAATATCCGGCACTGACTACCGCGGCCCCCGCCCCTACACCACGATAAGCACTGCGAACAAGACTGCTCAACAGTATAGCCTTCAGTTCTTCCACAGCACGGCACGGATATCTTCCAAGATCATAGTGAAGTCTCAGGTGCGCTTTACGGACGAGATACCCTCCTTATCAATCAACGACTTCGGCTTCTACATTCCCCATCTAGTCTACTGGAGCAAGAGGCCCAATGATCGTTGTTTCGGGGCTCCGCTTCCGCTTTCCACGCTCAAATATACACGCTATCGCTAGCATACTGCCCCTTTCCATAACGCTTACAGGACATAGAGTCCGCCAGCGATCGTCACTGGCCTCCTACAGCCCTGCAGCATGCCGCGGAAGATACTCATTGGTTTCGGAGTCGACGTCGACGCTGTAGCAGGATGGTAAATGAGTCACCTTCCCATTGCAAGCCCTTTCTGATGATATGACATAGGCTTGGTTCGTACGGAGGCGAAGACTCTCCGGGGGATATATCCCGTGTACGGCTCCCCATGACTCGCCAGTGTTGGTCCTAGCTGAGACCATGCTTTAGGGCGTGTACGCGGGCGAAGTCGGCACTCCTCGTTTACTTAAGCTATTTGCTAAGTACAACATCAAGACGACGTGGTTCATACCCGGTATGCTAGTCCTATTCCAAATACAGATATTCCTACTGAGCGGGGCCGTACCAGGCCATAGCTTGGAGACCTTCCCGGAGCAGATGGCAGCCGTCCGAGACGCAGGTCACGAGATGTGCGTTCACGAATTCTGGGACATTGCGATTGTAGCCTTACTTCTAACATAGTGGCCTGCACGGGTACTCTCACGAAAACCCCGTCTCGATGACTCTTGAACAGCAGAAGGATATTCTCGACCACACTTACGACCTACTTACCAATTTCAATGGCGGCGTGCCGCCCAAAGGTAGCGTCGCGCCATGGTGGGAGACCAGTAAAGAAGGCACCATTCTCCTGCTTGATAAGGGTATCGAATATGGTAGATTTTTTCGCTCTTTCGACTCGCAGCTGGTGCTCATAGCATATCCATCTGCGCGTAGATCATTCAAACATGGCACACGAGTAAGTCGGAGAGCTCGCGCAGCTCAGGTTGCTCTCATTAGGCGTGAATACGCTCCCAGCTCTCAGGCGTACTACCTGCGTGACGAGGACACGTGGACTAAAATCGACTATCAGGCCAAGGCACAGGCATGGATGAAGCCGCTCGTTCGAGGCAAGGAGACTGGCATTGTCGAGATACCGGGCAACTGGTACCTCGACGATCTCCCACCCATGATGTGCGTATCTGTTGAAGTCCTTCATATATCGTATGCGATGTCAGTGACTTACACTATCGCATTAGGTTCATCAAGTCAAGCCCAAACTCGCACGGATGGGTACGTCGTGAGATAGTCGAACAGGAGACAACGCCATCTGAACATCACCAAGGTCAACGCGCGCGACGTCGAGCAGCTATGGAAAGACACGTTCACCTACCTCTACAGGTCAGTCGTTGTCGACCGCACAGCGCGCCGGTGCTTGCGCTGAGCGTGCATACTGCTCTACTACTGCTACTGAACAATCCTCATTGACAGAGAGGAAGAGAACTTCATCTTTCCGATTACTATACATCCCGATGTCAGCGGGTACGTCACGCGCCTCTCGCGTTTCGTGTTTCTGTCTCTCAGCTGCTAACGACGCGATGGCATCGGCCCATGCGACAGACGACCTCACGTCCTCCTCATGCTCGTGAGTCTTCCTATTGCCCGCATGAGCTCGACGTTACACATGCTCACTTGACGCATCCTGATACCTCGACCCCTACACGCCACTTACCCCCCACGGAACCGCCTCGTCGCACTCTATCGCGATATCTCCCACCAACGACGTCTCTCGCGCAACATACAACGCGACTCGCTCCGACCTGCCATCGACATCGACCCGCCCCAACACCCCTGCATCGCAAACGCCCGCCGCCACACGCCCAACCCCAAACGCCTCCATGCTCACGCTCACGTCTCACGTATCGCGCCCCGCGTCTCGCCACCCCAGGAACGCTTCATCGAGTGGGTGAACACGCACGCCGACGTGCAATGGGTGCGCATGATCGACATGGCCAACGAGTTCCGCGCGCGCGTCGCGCCGCCCCCTGGCGCGCTCATGCCGCGCGGGTTCGTGTCGTCCATCTCTGCCACTGCCGACGCCGACGCCGACGGCGCGGGTGGCGGTAAGGTTGACGCTTGAGGCTCGAGGCCCGAGGCTCGAGGCTCGAGTACCTGACTTTGAAGGATGTGCTTGATGAATCGAGTGCCGCTCAGGGATGGAGAGGCGTGTAACGTGTAGCGCGGCGGACTTGGCCGAGGTGAACCGTGGATGGATGGGGTCACGGTTGGAGCGATGAATGTGGGACGTTACGGCTTCGCAACTGGGCAGTCTCAGCATGTACTCTACGTGTACGATTAGGGCGAGGGGATCCTAGGCCTGACGCGATGATAGGTCTTGTACAGTGGAATCGACGGACATGGCTCGGCTCGGATGACGGTTCGAGTGAGACCACTGAGCGTACGCGGAACGGATGGGGTTATGGATGAGGGCACGCTGCACATCCAAAGGAGCTGTTACGGGGTGTGGAGAGAGACTTGGAGTTATTCGTGATGACACCGTTACAGCTTGAGTGCGCAGCATGCCGACGCGCGCAACCTTTCCAACGCTACATGCATCGATATCCGGACCTGCGGCGATATTGATATAGATGTCCTACTCCACCTTGAACGTACCCCATAACGTCTAACGCTCACCGCGGTTGAAGGTTTGAATCAGGAACGACTCGACGACGTGTCTCCATGCGAATGTCCTGACTCAAGAAAGGACCCGGACGGTACATCACTCCCGACAAGTCTGGATATCACAATGTTTCGGGGTCTATGAACGGCCCCGAAGACACAGCATTCGATTCTCGACCACTCTCGAGCGTCTCGACATGTACTGAGTGCTGCTGAGCACTGAATGCCTGCTCGAGCCCATCAATGTGCATGACAGGATGCTGAATTGGTGAAGCTGCAACAAGGACGAAGGCTGCGGGCGAGACACAGAACCGGCATCAAGGGTCGACCTTAGCCCACAGTGAACCCCCAATCTCCACATCCACAAATGCCCGTGTCTGGCGAGAGACTAGAACCCAACATACCCAGCATCCGCCGTGACACACCCGTTGCCCCGCCCCGCCTGCGCGCCTGACATAGCCAAGATCAGAGGTTAAAGGCTTATTAGGGTGTATGCGGGGAAGTGCAACAGGAAAGAAGCCAGCGGGATCTTCTCTAGCTGCGGGACCGCTGCCCCATCAGCAACAAGTTGACCGAAGAGATTGGCGAAAAGGGACCAACGAGTTCGGGCCGAGCACGACGGCGGTTTGTACGGGAACAGGAGGCGGGAGACGTCCGGCCGCATACGCGAGGGTTGAGCGTCGATCGTGCTGGGTTGGACGCGCTCATTGGACTGATCCTACGACGGACGGGCATGCGAGAGCGGCGAACTCGAGAGTGAACATCGCAGAGGAGGACCTGAGCTGGAAGAATGCGCGACTTCGGCCCGGTCAGCAGGGGTTCCTGACGAAACGTGAAGTCCTGCAAAGTAAGTACGCTCTGCGAAGGTTAGTATAGAGTTAGTGATGGATCGGGGAGATGATTGTTAATTACGCAGCGTCGCACCGGGTTACTCACACATCTACGATCGGACCTTTTGATTTTGTCTGATGAAACTCTTCTTGGCTTGCTTGGTGTAGGCGAGAGAGGGCGAGAGCAGACCGCCGTGTCATGTCCCTATGCCGTTGGATGCAGCACAAGCGGTATGGAGGAGAAGTACGAGGCTTGCCATGCAGCCTTGGGCGCGTCTGAAGCAAAAGAGGCGATTAAGGACGAGCGCTGCAAGGGAGCACGTGGATCAAAGGACAGACGAGGTGAGCAAACACCTTGTTCCCATACGCCAGCTCGCAGCGCCTCTGCTCTTGTTTCCCCCGGAGATGAGAAAGAAAGACTGCTGGACGACTCGTGGATCAGGTGGATTGGCGGCGAGCGGGTGAGCATTACATATACCCCTGAATTTGAATGCACCTACTAGCGCACAGGCGTACGGGAAACAAGGGTAGCGGGAAGTGCGAGTGGGAAAGTCGGCCGACATGTGAACATCGGCGGATGATAGCATTCAACCATAGTTGAAGGCAGAGGGAATGTCTTCACAATTCTCGGCTGGGACCATACTAGTGGGTGTGATCCCAGTCGAACGCGACGGTCGGTGGGGCGACACTTGGGGAAAGGTCGTCGAGAGGTTGATCTAAAGTTGGCCGACTTACCTGGACTTTGCATGACGGGATCCGTGTACAGAGTCTGGAGAGAGCTCGTCGAGACGAGACGAGGCGATGACGGCGGATGTGGCTGCTGCTGTTTCACGGCCTCGGGGGACAGACTGACGATTCGAGCAGAGACGGACGTTCCGAGGACCACGGCAGAGTGTACATGTCGCGGACCGACAGGCTGGGCGAGAAGGCGAACGTAAAAGAGACTCAGAGAGTGTGTGATGGCCTTGTCGCACGCAGATCTCGATCGTGGTGAGTGCCAGAGGCGAGGGCGACGCGCGACATGCACGCGACATTCCATCAAATCCCAACGCTCCCCGTTGGCGTTATTGGCGGCGTGACGGGGCCGTTCGAGTCCGTCAAGTCTTCACAATAAGTTCAATCCTCAACACCGCCCCTCAATAAAGCCCCAACCGTCCGCCTCCGCTCCTCTGTTCGGAGTCCCATTTCATCTTCCCTCAACCAAGCCTTTCGCCCAGTGTGCCCACCATGGCCTCTACCCTCGCCTCGCCGCCGTACACCGTCCCAACGCTCAAATACTATTTTTCCCCCACCACTTTCCACGATGGAGGCTCGCGTTCTTCATCGCGCCCCTCCTCTTCTTCTTCGTCAAATTCCAACTATGCCCCTCCTGCCGGGTCCGCGTTGCCAACCCACTCGAGCTCCTACCCGCTGCAATCGCCCGCCTCGACTTCCAGTCCAGCATCCGTGTCGAGCTCTCCTGCCCAGGACAGCACCTATCGCATGAGCAGGCTTCATAGGCCTTTGCCGACGCCTCCCACCACACCTCTGTCCGCTCGTTCTTCTCTACCACCGCGGCCTCTCCCAAGTCCTCCCCTCGAGCGCGCACAGTCCATTCCCGACCTACGCGCACACCCTCTGCCCACACCTCCAGTCGCGCCCTGGAGAGCTTCCGCAGGAGGCCAGCCCGTCGCATCATCCTCCAGGGCTCCCCTACCGACTCCTCCTGCTGCACACGACACGCCTCGCGCCCAGCGCACTCTCCCACCTACAGAACGCCCCTCCATCCGCCTTAGTATCCCCGCCGCTCCCCATGCACCCACATCAATCCCTCCTCGCTCGCCCATCACGATCGACATGTCTGGCCCGCGCGACGTCCGGAGGCGACGCGAGGAAGAGCTGTCGCGCCGCATGTCTGAGTTGGGTTTCGTCGAGTCTCCCCGTACGCCGAGTTTTACGACTCCGCCGTCATCATCCGGCCCCGCGTCGCACACGCACGAGCGTGGCTTCTCGATCTCGAGCGTGGAGAGCGAAGAGGACCGCGACGTGATCCTGCTCGTGGACCACGACTGCGATGCGGAGATTGAGCTGGAACGGCCGCCTTCGCGAAGCACGTCGAGGCAGGCCATGCTCACGCTGTTTGCCGACGACGATGACGACGAGGAGGATGGGGATACGAAGCTGGAGAGTATCCGGGAGCTGCAGGACGAGGCTGATGTGAAGGTGGAGGTCGTGACGAAGGAGGCGGTGGCGCGCACGAAGCGGCGGTTCAGCCGCAAGTGGATCCGCGAGCGGAAGGGGAAGAGGTGGACGGAGCAGGACTTTTCGGAGATCATTACGCAGCTGCGCAAGTTGCGCTGAGGGGCGCGTTGATCCAAACCGGTACGTTCTCCCTCGTCTCCCAAGTCAAGCAATGGTACTGACGCTCGTTCGCAGTTGCATGCATTGTACTCTATATTCTCATACTACAACCTTGCTCGTTCGCCTTGTATCATATCATCCAGTCTGCGGTCCTGCTGTGGTTTCTGCATGCATCTCAGGTTACATATCGGGATCTAGACGAGTCTATGTCGCCCACTATAATTCATATGCAGCACTGCGCAACATTATTGCGCCTACACGGTCTGCAATGTTCGAGGGCCACATCAAGTGACAAGACACTGCGCGTGTATTGATTCATAAGGTGCGTATGTGCGCCGCCGTTCATTACTAATGGCATAGATTCTCTGAGCCTCGCAGGAGCGAGATGGTTTCACCCTTTCGTCATCTACATGTGGCGCTCGTCGATCGTGCATGAACTGTGTTACGCCCCTGGACCCCTGGGCGCTGCGGTGGCGGCCTCCGCCACTGGCACGGCGGTTGCGGTGCTGCGGCGCCGCTGCCGCTGCATCCGGGCTCGACGCGCCGTTGCCAAGCATTCAACAGGGACTGTGGCGTCTTGTGCGAGGACTTGCAGCGCGAACGTCGACGAGGAGGAGGAGGAGGAGAGGAGGCAAGCCACGACGGACATGAAGTCGGCGCGACGCGACGCGTTGCATCATCAATTGGGCTCGACGCGTCGATCACGTGATCGAGAGGCAGTACTCCTGGGAAACGTCTCGCAGAGTCCTCGATGCGCATGTCCCTCTCAAACAGCAGACACTCTTGGTCTCAACCACTGTCTTGACGCGCGCAGCAGAAATGGATACCAAAGTCTCTCTGAACGCTATCCCGCTCGCGTACCGCCTGTTCTTCCTTTACATCGAGCCCGTTTCTGCCCTCGTCGGCGCGTTCTATGCAAGTGCGAAGCCCGCAGAGTACCTCACCTACCTCTCCGCGTCCGCGCTAGGAGAACAGCTCGCGCAGACCCCGCCGACGGCGACGACGATCGCGCTCTACCAGCTCTCGAACCTCTACCTCCTCTTCGCGCTCAACGAGCGGCTCGTGCTCTCCTCGACGGCCTCGCTGCGCACGTGGCGCACGCTGCTGTTCTGCCTGCTCGTCGCGGACGTGGGCCATCTGGCGACGATGGTGCCGTTGGCGGCCGAGAAGGGGTCCGTGGACGTCTTCGTGCGCTTTTGGAAGTGGGACGCGATGGAGTGGGGGAGTGTGGGGTTTGTGTATGTGGGCGCGACGATGAGGACTTCGTTCCTCCTCGGGGTAGGATTTGGTCAGGATGGGGAGGGCGCACGGAAGAGAGCGTGAGGCGTGCAGTGAACTTGATGTATGTGGCTTTCCGCTCTGCGGTCGTCGCTCGTTCCGTCGTAATTTGCTCTCGCTGACCTACGCCTGTCATGATAGTGTCGCGCCGTGCTCGTACCGTCCCGCTCGGGCCAGATGATGAAGCGTATAATCGCAATCCGTCTTGTCGACCACATGGTTAAGTCTATCATTAATTCACCAAGGTGAGCGTCCTGCATCATGGAGAACGCGCACAAGCCATGTCGGAACCCCGCGGCTGGAGGTGTGCGCCATCTTGCCAAGGAACACTCTCCCCCACCCGCTTGTCTGGCTCTTTCCGCAAGCTATGCCTCCCGCGTCTGATATAGGATGACCACACGACATATCAGTTTGGAAGGCGGTACAGCATCCTCTTCTACGGAATTTGACCGCCTTTTTCTGTATCGTTGCTCCTGTATCGCCCCTCAAACTTCCAAGACTCTGTTGCTAAGGGTCCAATGTTCGTGTAAGAAGTAGGTGAGTGTCGTGTTGTTTTTAGCACATTCACAGTTCAAGGGTCATCCGGTCTGACTGGGACATGGATGCATGATATGATCGAAGAACCGAACGCATACGCTGTACCATATGCTCACACAGGGAATACAGAGCTGAATTGCGCGGTGACAATAGCATCTGTGATGTACCCACAGTGTATTGCCCTACTGCGCTACATTGAACGTTCCAATACCTATCATTCTTCTCGTCTTTCCCTGCAACATATGCCGGATACACTGCCGAGTATGCCTGATGTGGCTTAGAAGGACCCCTCAAAGCCTCTGAGGCTGAGTCTCTTATGCAGTGGGTTCAGCCTTCCTACATCTACATAAAGTCGCTGCAGCTAGTGAGGCTCCTATCTCGGACGCATTCGATCGTGCGGCGTGGGCAGTATATCAGGAAGCGCAACGTTCTCCTCACTGCAACCCACAGTTCACCATACAACAACCGCCGACCTCAGTCATGGATGCTGCTGACGTCTCCGCTCTTATCAAGGAGTACGAACTGCTGTAGGTATCCCATTGTGCTCGGCCTTTCACGATGTAGCTTCTCGAACTGATGACTACATTAGGACCGCGCAGGATTACTGTGCAATAGCCGCCTATGGTGCGTACATAGCGGTTTCAATACACCTATGCTCCTGAGCTGAAGATGGTCTATATGCATTCGTCACTCAGTCCTTTTTTTGTACGAGTGGCTGATTACTCTCGGCGATGAAGTGACAACAAAGTGGTGCCGCCGTAAAAATGGAGCCTCGATCATCTACTTTCTAAATCGATACATATTCCTCATTGGCTATTCACTCGTAGGGCTCGCCGGGTATGCCCCTATGTCGGATGCAGTAGGTCGATATCTGGAACTCGTCTCATCCCTATTCATTGACATGTTCCCTACAGAGGTATAGGGTACACTGCTATCAACCTGTACGGAGTGCTAACGCCTCCGTTCACAGTTGTACCCTACTCTCTGAAGCACTTCTAGCGGTTGGTACAAGCATATTTGCTGTATGGGCAGGTGAGGCAGTCCCACATGACTACCATCTTCATCCTTCCGAGTCACTGATGCACAGCGTACACGCAGCGTTCTCAGCGCTGCGTGCGCTTGCCCTTGGTCGGTCGCGTCTCATTGGAATGTTGGTGTTCGTACTATCCCTAGTACCTCTTGGAATAAATCTTGTAAGCTACAACTTCTGTGGACCTTCGTTGCTTTGACACTGGGAGACAGGCACAGTTCCACTTTGGCATCAGTGGATTCGTCCAACCCAGGTTCGGCTGCTCCAACGTAACCCAATATTTGTCTCTGGAGACTGGCAAGATGTAGGTGTCATTCCGCCAACGCATACAGTATTACTGAACGTAGAATACGGATACAGATGTGCGTATAGGTGCTTGAATCTGGAATTAGCACCAATTGACATTGCAATTGAACAAGTCACTATCATCTCTCGCGGCTGTTTGATTGTTTCGGACACTATCTTGATCCTTGTAACCTGGAAAGCCCTGTTTGCACGAGACCGCACTGTAAGTGCACTGAGTGGGCTATCTTTCATGAACGCTATTATACTGCGTGATGGTAAGCTTCCCTGTATGTCTACGTGGCACACTACATCAGCTGACTGGACGTTGCCAGGGACGGTATACTTTATGTAAGGAGCCCTCGTTATCCCTGAACGAATGATGTTAAGTGTCCTTGCAGGGCTATGCTGCTGCTCAACGTACTGCACCTTGTACTAACGTTGCTCTCGGTAAGGCCGATGTCTCCTACCCTACTGGTTCTGATGCTTCTTGCCCACCCAGGAGGCGATATACCTGACGAGTCCTGATATCAGCATCATACCCATCTTCACCCAACCGTACGTAACTAGCCCTTATAGTTTGAATGCTGACAAATTGTATAGCGTATCAGGATTACGTGCATTCTTGTCTCGCATTTCCTCCAAGATCTCCAGACTGCTGAGTCTGCCTTCATGGGAATCCATTCGGCGCAGAGTGGCTCGCAACAAACCGATACCCAATCACTCGTCTTTGCACGTACATTGGGGTCCCTCGCCTCTTCCATCAACTACCTTGATGAGCATGAAGCAAGCTATGAGGGTGAGGACGAGATATCGGGGCACAATGTCACCGCAGGAGCTGACGGGGAGGGTGTCACGGTCATGGAGGCGGTGTAGTGCTTATCGATGTTGCGGAAACCGGTCCTCTAGTCCATGCACATTCATAGTCCCATATGTCCCAGACTCGGACAAGTAGCCTATTTATCAAGTAGCTATGCACGACCTCGGTTACGCCGGTGAACAATGTACCAGCAGTAGACCTGGTTGGATAACCACGTGATCGCGGATTGACACACGCTCCACGCGTTGCAAACAGCGCCGTCCGAATCCGTCCTGTTTTGTCGCTTGAAAGCCTACCACGACTGTCTAGTCCAAACGCCTCACAGACTCTCATCAGGTTTCCTGCAAGGTTGACCAATATGACGAGGTGGAATCCGGAAGAGCACTACATCATGATCGAACCCAATCTCAAGTATCTCCTGAGTTCTCCGGGCGCGATCAAGCGTGCACCACTCCCGTGGTATGCGCGTCCGCCTCCCCGACCTTTAAGACTCGGTCCCCCAGCCGTACGTACTTCGAGCAGCTCTTAGTCTGATGCGACTGACATCGTGAATACCCTGCCATTCTACAGGACAAACTACGCTTTGCCTCTACGCGCCTTCTCCACAACGCGTTCACACACAGGGCGCAGGACCAACAGACGGCCGCCGACGACCTCGACTCGCTCGCGCAGACGTTCCTCAACGTGCTCTTCCTGCGCGGAGGCGAGATCGTGAAGGATGCCCCCGCGGGCATGTTCGACCGCTACGGCATTCAGGACCTCCACCGCCTGCGGCAGGTGCGCGACGGCGCGATCGACATGTTCTGGAGGATCTCGGACAGTCATGAACGGAAGATGGCCCGCGAGGGGCATGGCGGCGAGGATGGTCCGGACGGTTTTGGCGCGATCGCGGAGCCGCTGTACGAGATCCTGCTCGCGAACTCTTACATGCTAGGTGCGGAGAACGAGGTTGAGGAAGGCGTGTGGAGATACAGAGACGTCGCGCAGCAGGAGAAGGCGAGAGCGCGGGCCGCGGACCACTATGCGAAGTCGGAAGTGTTGTGGGCCGCCCTGAAGACCGCCGTGGAGGCGTTTGAAGCAAGAAAGCAAGTTAAGCTTGACGCGAGCAAGACTATGGAAGATAAGAGTATGCGCGATCATGATGCGCTGTACGTGCCCGAGGACCACAATAATAGCGAGGAGGCGACGATGTCCGATACTGCTGAAGAGAATATGGACGTCGACGAACCTGAGGGTGTTCGCGGCGAAGAGGAGCTCTCGAAAGAAGGCTCCTTGGCCGGTTCCGAGAGATCTCAGGCAAGCCACTCGGATGCCTCTGAGCCTCCTCGGAAACGCGTGCGGGTTGAAGGATGATGCACTGAGAGTAAGTAGAGTGGGGATTTGCTGCTTATGTTCGTCTCTAGTTGAGGAAAGTGTATCGATAGTACCTGGTTCTCTGAGCCGAGCTGAATGAACAAGCTCTACATATGGCCGCGCGCAGGCATACATTGTCGACCTGGATGCGCTTGTTGCCCCAATCCTCTGGTACCACGTGGACCGTGTGAAGCACTGCCGCTGCGGCTCAGCGTCGACTTGAACGCGACGCACTGATGACTGTGAACATTGAAGTGATGTTGTCCTCGACGGCGATATGCTGCTGCCAATCTTGCAAATCCTCTCGCTTTTTACACCGGGACTGACAAACCAGCAAGGGTATCTTGTGCCTAGCAGCTCTCTCCACCTCTATGCACTGAGACTTTGCGGAAGAAGGTCTAGATCTCATGAACTCTCCGAGCTTTTTACTACAGGACCTTGCTTGACTTGTGGGCTTTGCTACGAGGAATCGCCAGGATGGGAGGGAGTTAGTATGGGCTGGATAAGCGACGGCGATTTGAAAGGCGCGCTCTCGAACCTTTGTGCTGCAAAGCTTGTTCACAACGGTAGCAGAAGGAGTAGTGCCTTTTAACCCTTCATACGTTGATGTGTGTATACGGCTCGAGCCATGTACCCGCACCATCCCTCTACCCGTCTACCTTGTCTCATTGTGCTATTTCGGACTGGGACACCTCCTACGCAACCTTGCTGGTCTCTGCTATACCATCGGGCAAGGAAGGCGTGGGTGCCGGTATCTCGAGTGTGAATGAATACGCGGATGGTGCGTGCTACGATCTTTCGACTCGGAATGTAGAGCGTATCGCTTACGACTCATTGTGGTCGAACTAGATTGAATGCGTATGCGAACTCCCAGCTCTGTGATTGTATGCGCAACGTGCACCAGATCCTCAATGACTAATGCAAAACTCTCTTTCTATCTCAATCGTCCTATGATGGACTATGGGTGTATGAAATGGCATGTCCAGCAAGGCAGCGACAATCCGACAAGTCTATGCGAGCCCAGCATGATTGAGACGCTTGATAGCACCCTCCATTGCGTGCATTTGTCGGTGCGTCCTTTTTACATAGTGTTGAGCAACATGTGCCTTTCTGTGCTATCCTTCTACGAACATTCGCTTTCGTTAAGGGTTCGCCTCGCCTTAAATTCATCGTCCACCAAGCATACTCCCCAACTGAACGTCATATCATCATTTACACTCAAAACTGCGCCGCCATGTCCGTATCTTCTGCTGCAACCGGTTCGTGATGACATGTGTCTCAATGCTGTGGACGCGCCATTTGGGCTGACGCCATATCAAGATGCTTTGACATTGAGCTCCAGGCTTCAACCTCGCCGAGCACAGCCTTACTATAGCCGTCAATCCAAGCTATCCAAGCTTACGAAGACTGCACCTGCTGAAAAGAAGACGACGACACTCATGGGAGCAGGGAAACTCGCGATGATGCTGCAGCGGCTACCGGTAGAGCTCTTCTACGAGGTGCGCTGCCGCCGCTGCGTAAGGCATTCTACTCTGTGCTACCGAGCTAATCACATCTCAGGTCATTGGGTGGCTGCATCCTCTAGACCTCCTTCGTCTCGCCCGCACATCCAAGCATATGAGATCGGTCCTCATGTCTCGCACGAACAGCCGCCTGTGGAAGGCCGCGCGCGCAAATGTACCTGGGCTGCCGGCCTGCCCTCCTGTGCTAGCGGAGCCACGCTATGCTGCGGTACTCTTTGACCAGTACTGTTTCGTGAGTACACGTCCACCCGCGACACGACGCCTATCGAATCGCTGACCTGATCTCCAGGCGTGTGGAGTTGAGCGATCCTCGAATGTCGACTATAGTCTTGCCGTGCGGTTCTGTGCGCCGTGCCACAAGGCAAAGTACGTCGACCGCGACGATGCAGATGGCGATATCTGACCGTGTCGTGTTGTCGTTAGTATTGTGCAGGGCATTCATCTCGCACGCCCTTCGGCAAATGAACGCAAGGTCCTTTACCCCCTTCTTGTGCATCAAGACAAACCTTGTGAGTTGTATATTTGTCTTAAGATGTTACGCTTTGCCGACATATTCTATCACAAGGGACCATCAGTGACGAGGTTGATCCTGCCAAGAACTGGGAGTACGACAGATACTATGTGTCTGAGGTCAATGTCGTGTACGAGCGATTGCTTGAACTGAGTCTCACGCCCGATCTCGCTGCCACATTCTTGCACGAGCGGCAGCAATATGTGCGGCAAATGCAAGAGGTGAGGATAGACCGCTTTGTTTGCATAGCAGACTTGTTACTCATTAAAGGACGTACTAAGCATGGGATGCTGGTCGCGAAGTGGCGTACACGACAATGGGCAGAGAAGCGTAGAGAGGACGATAGTGCGAGAGCAGATCGAAGTGCAGCGTGCGTAGTTTCCTGTTGTGACAGTCTTCGTCTGACAAGTCTTTCTCTTAGCATCAAGCACAAGCTATTGGGGATGGGGTACACTGAGGCTGACTTCCCTATCAGTAACGACGCCTGGAACAAAATCTTCAGACAGCCCAAGACAGCCCACTCGGCTCTCAGAACGCGGTGAGAGGGTCTTGACTCTTATAATCATGTATCATCTTGCTCAGAATCCCACCTTAGCTTGGAAGGTCGCCCGTCCCAAGCTAGTTACCCTCCTCGAGCAGGAACAGGCACTGCGTCATTTCGCTGAATATACGAAGAGGCTGGAAGAGCGTCGTGCGGAGGTCGCGCCGTATTATTCAGACTTCGTCAACATGGTGCCTGCTGCGGACTGTCCGTTCATGCCTACCCTGCACAACGCCTGCCTGCTCCCCTCCCTCGCCACGCTCCTCTCTAGAAATGACGCACAAGAGTCTGTAACGCTGCAAGGCTTCGAGTCGACGAAGGGCCAACTGCTCATCGAGGCACAGCAGTATATCGCTGTGGCGAAGTACGACTTAATGGAGATGCTGCATCGCGAACGCCGGACGTTCAAGAACTGGAACGATCCCATGCCGCAGTACAACCCTGACCAGATCGAGGCGGAGCTGGCGAAAGGTAGCGCTCTTTTCGTATGCCACCACTGCCCGCTGAAGAGCGCGCTGTCGGCGCGGGATATTTGCACACACTGGCGCACGGAGCACCCGCTCCTTCAGTGGAACAACGAGTGGCCCCCGAGCGAGGTAGAGGATCGCCGGAGAAGGCGGAAGTACTGGCCCAAGAAGCTCCCATGGGTATCAGCAAGGCGGTATGGTGAGAAGCACGCTCGGGATGCGTTGGAGGCCCTCGGGCTTCGCGAAGATGCGTCACATGAGGAACTCGATGCGCTGGTCCGGGCGGGTCGACTGGTTTGCATGTGTGGGAACCCCGTGCTTCCGCCTGCGCACGAGTCCAGCTGGGGCTTGCTGGTCAGCGACCGTTCGCTTGGTGTTGTGCCAGTGCCCCATACAGTTATTGACGCTTGTGTGCACAGATCAGCCACGTCGTGGAAGAGATGGAGTGGTACGAGGGCCGGCGAGCAGTGATGTGAGTGCTTCGCGGGCGCATGGACTGTTGTCGCTTCACTGATAATGTGTGTGTATCATAGGCCCTACCGGTTTGACCCTGGAAGTCGCCTCCGGGATGATCACCACTCGTTCTGGCAGTGCCTCAAGGTCTTCGAGTCTTCCGAGGTAGTCATGGGTCCGGACTATAGAGTGCCTCGGGACGTTGCCGACGAGCTGTCCGCGACCTTGGCCGCAGAGCAACATCCACCTAGCTGTAAGATCTGTCATGATCTGACAAACCCGAACCATCGCTACAAGTTTCTCTGGATGCCCAGAGACGTCGACGTGCTCGCACATCATATGACAACCAAGTAAGGACCACCAGTCGTGTACTCGCTATGACAGGGTAGATTGCTGACGCATTGACCTCTCAGACATGGACAGCAACTCAGCAAGGACCTGCTGGTGTTCACCTTCTATACGGGAGTATGACCGTTTTCTTACCCGGTTTTCCACGTCATAGACGAAGTCTGTACAAATGACCGACGGCATGAATCGATGTTTCCTGGGTTTGTCTTCTCATCGTCAGTATGTCTCGCGTCTGCCAGTGACTCGGACGTCAAACACCGTGGACTATAGGTAGGCGTAGGAGAGCGAGCGGAGAAGTGAATCAACACGAATATACTGATCGGAGGGCCTGCATGCGCACCGTACGTTCGTATGTCGGGTGTTCAAAGAAGTAATCAATGGACAGGTGCTTCTTCCTTGTTTACCGTGTCAGGTGAGAGCGTTCAGGTGCGCTGTATCTAGTATTTTCTTGAATCATACGAGATGTGCGCCCATTACTAATGCCTCCAGGTGTACATTCACATTCACCATTCAGTCACATTTGTCAATGCGGCAGACGTATTCAATGTCATCGTTATGGGCGGCGTCATACCGGGCTACGCAGCCCGACGAAATATACTTACTGTTCAAGTGACTTGAAGCCTCGCTCGCTCGACGTGGCTGGAGAAGTCCGGGATGTTTGAGCCAGGGGCATCTCTCAATCCTTGCGATGTCTTTTTCCCTATAAAAAGTGCGAACATTGCTGACCGCAAGGATCAGCGAATGTGGACATTTCTGCGACTCACTCTGCATCTCTAGACCACGATGCTCTTCGCATTTGCTACCCTCGCTTGCGCCTTGGTCGGCATCGTCCACGGCAACCCCATTGCAGCCTCACCAGTCGTTGACATCATGGCCCCCTCCGTCGGTGACGCTGGCAGTACCAGCCCGAGCATTGACCTCGTACCTCAGCGGTTGTCGAGCTCCACCACCCTCGGGGCCAACGGCACTTAGCCTCCGCTTGGCACAGACGCAATCTTCCCGGCAACACTCCTCCTCTGCCGTCAGGCAGGGTGTGGCGACTGCGAGCTGTTCGACCTCAGCAATGTACAGTACAACACGTGCTTTACCACCGGGGTCACCGCCGTCTCAGCCGAGGTGTTCCAAGCGAGCGAGGAGGGCTTCCTGTTTACCGGTGTTGCGGTGGGACAGCTGAGATGCCAGTCGCTCCAGGTGCTGCCGCAAGTCAACGTCTGCTTCTCGCTTGCTACACCCGTGCAGACGTTTGAATTGACGCCGTGAATGTGGGGATGAGACGGTCGTGAGGATGCTGGTACGGCTGCGGCGGTGTACGTTCTAGATTCATCTTTCGGGCTAGAGGCAACGTGAGCTGACCTGTTTTTGTGTCAGAGACGGGAGAACCAAAGAAAGGCGCAGCCAGTATTGTACGAAAAGCACCGTCGGATATTGTCCTGGATCCCAGTGTAATTGGTGTAAATATGGTGTGTTCTGCCAGTGGCGACTCGGAAGACGGCGAGATATCATTGACTGTACATGCACTTACGTTTGAGGTCGCGAGAAATGAGCGAATCATGACGGACAAGCGTGGTCTTGCTTGCTATTCTTCAACAGAGACAGGCGCGAAGTTCTCCTGACGATCCGTGTGCGTTGAGACGCGTCCACTCGTGTGACATGACGCGATTGAAGTGTTACGTGTCGCGACAAGTGACAGGGCGCCAATAACCCTCCTCCTCGACCACGACGATCTCTCTTGTTTGATTCCTGCGCCCTTCTCCATATATGCTGGCAATGTCTCTCAGGCGAAGTACACGCAAATCAACTAGCTCCACTGTAATGGCTCGGGCCGCTGTATCTTCTACGTCTACTCACCAGAAAGC
The DNA here is from genome assembly GCA_020543525.1 of Coriolopsis trogii. NCBI lineage: Eukaryota > Fungi > Basidiomycota > Agaricomycetes > Polyporales > Polyporaceae > Coriolopsis > Coriolopsis trogii. The sequence continues at coordinate 2,050,155 of JAHYIO010000037.1, read as the reverse complement.
TGTCCGGCGCTCTCTTTCTCCGTCGAGTTCAATATCTCGTAGCGACGTTGAAGATAAATCGAGGCCAACAAAGCGACCAAGATTATCTGAAAAGGCGCAAACGGCCAAGGAGGATCTGCACGGTGAACAGCACATCAACGGTGACCAGAAAACTAGCCGCAAGCGGAGAAAACAGGCTGCTCCCGACCTGACCCCGGACGACTTCCCACATAGAGCGATAAATCCGTGGAAGGTCGGCCCGCATGTGTCGTCTGCAGGAGGGGTGGAGAACGCGATTTACAATGCTGCAGCAGTCGGGTGCGTTTCTGCCAAAGATCAAGCATGTTGTGTTGGCCTTAGACTGGATAGGGCGAACGCATGCGCTATATTCCTGAAGTCACAGAGGAAGTGGGAGTCGAATGCGCTCAAAGAAGAGTCTGTAGCCGCGTTGAAATCTCGTATGAAGGAGTTTGGGTATTCGCCGTCTCTCATTCTCCCACATGGAAGCTACCTCGTTAACCTGGGTAACCCTGATAAGTGAGTCTTTGTCCTGCATCGAACACGCCTTCGTCCTGACACTTCACCAAGGGATAAGTGGGAGAAGTCGTACGCGTGTTTCGTGGACGACCTGAAAAGGTGTGAGCAGCTCGATCTGGAGCTCTACAACTTCCAGTGAGTGGTCCTCTTCCATGCTTAAGCGTTCCATTGTTGAGTCTGTCAGTCCAGGATCGACGGTAGGGGTCGCGACTAAGGAAGAGTCTATCTCTCTCATAGCAGAAGGGATCAACCGAGCGCACAAAGAGACTGAGCGAGTTGTGATCGTGCTAGAGAACATGGTACGTACTCATGATCTTGTTCGACAACCCCATCTCAACGGAGCACGCCTGTAGGCGGGAGCTGGCAACGTCATCGGGGGACGCTTCGCTGAACTCGGCGACATCATCAAGCAAGTGCATGACAAGTCGAGAGTCGCAGTCTGCCTGGATACTTGTGAGTGTCTCTAGCTGCGAAAGATTTCGAGCGTTGAGTATGAACATCTCAAGTACTCATCGTGTCATAGGTCATATGTATGCAGCCGTAGGTGGACTTGACAATCGCAGCATTCTGCGTATTGACACACATATCCCCAGGGCTATGATATCACGACCGAAGATGGTTGGAAGTGAGCTCACACACCCCACTCGTCTTGCTCTTGCTGACGATATCGTGCAGTGCAATGAGTATATATCTCCCGCCTCGTCCCACGAAAGCAGGTCACTCACTTAGTGATCCGTAGTGGATGAGTTTGATCGCGACGTCGGGATTTCTTACCTTCGCGGCATGCACCTCAACGATTCGAAAGGAGCCCTCTCCAGCAAGAAAGACCGACACGAGAACATAGGCTTGTAAGTCCAATATGAATGCTACCGCGGCGCAATCATATGTTCATGGTCCATATATGCAGAGGACATCTCGGCCTGCGCACGTTTGCGCGACTCCTATCGGACCCACGAACGCGCAATATCCCGCTCATTTTGGAAACGCCTGCATTCGACGTCCCGACTACGGGGACCAGTGCGACTGCGAATACCAGTATGGACGTCTGGCGGACAGAGGTTTCCGTACTCAATCGGATTTCTGGTCGCCTTCCGAGAAGCGACGCTTCCTCAGACACCTCGAGGGTCAACGATACCGATGCAGGCAAGATGCAAGAGATCAGCGAAGAGGAGCTGGAGGCATTGAAGGAGGAGATCGCGCAAGCGGTGCAGCTCGCCAGCAAAGCGCGGGATGCAAAGGGGAAGAAAAAAACGGACGGAAAGACTAGGAAGCAGAATGTGCAACGAAAGAAGACGCACCCAGAAGCTTTGGACGATGGGCCTGAGGAGGGCGAAGATGACAGCTGTTGCGGGTCGGATCACTGAATGGTCTGTGAGTCTCGTGTTCATGTACCTCTTTTACACATCATATTGGGCCATATATGGAGGAACTGTCAGACCCTACGCCGTTTGTCGTTGTATCGCCGTACATTGACAGAATCGACCGCCCTCTTACGCCCCGCGATACTCACGGATAGTTGGCTAACTGGCGCTACTACGCCCAGGTTGTGGGCCTAGTCCTCACGTCTAGGGTTTGCTAAGGACGTCAATTTCCATTGAGCTCTGTTCTACCAGGTATAAAGTCCCATGAACAGTCGGTGTATGCGCCAGACATTCCAATCCCTGTACAACCGATGTACGTCCATATCGCTTAGTATGCCCGCGCGAATACTGCTAATCTCCTCCCAGAGTCACAACATATTGTGCGAGGATGCTTCTGCGCACTTTGATCCCTCCCGTCCTGTTACTCTCGCACGGGGTGTACTCCTTCGACCCTCCTACTATCCCACTGAATTGGTCCACAGTCTACGCTTGCGCAGTCGATATTCCCTCTCGTGTGCTCGCCAACGTAGTAACCACGCAATACACCGACAACACTCCCGCTGCCTGCATCGAGCGCTGCGACGCGGCCGACTTTGCTTACGCAGGTGTCGAGTACAGCAACGAATGCCACTGCGGCACCGGTCTCGTCGGCACCCCCACGTCGGCCCCCGCGTCAGACTGCGATTTGGCCTGCACGGGTGACGCCTCGCTGTCCTGCGGAGGGTCATTCCGCATCCAGGCACGTCGTGATATACAGCGTTCATCCCGTTCTAGTGTCAGCTGACGAGACGGCGTGTCCGGACTACAGATCTACAAGTCGCCCGCTCTGCCCCCGGGTGCCTGGGGGCTGCAAGGTTGCTTCCTCGACACGCCCAGCTCTCCCGCGTTCGCGGGCCCAGTCGTGCACCACACGTTTCTGACCACGCTCGACCTCGTCAGCCAGTGCATCAACTTCTGCCAGCACCTCGGCTCCCCGTTCTCCGGAGTCGAGAACGGTACCGAGTGCCAGTGCAGTTCCGGGTTTGCTGCCGGGGCGCAGCTCGTTCCTTTGGACGAGTGCGACTCGCTCTGTCCTCTTCCACCTGGAGACGGGCAGCAGTTCTGCGGAGGCTTCCAGCGGCTCGAGGCGTACAAGTATATACGTGAAGGATGACCGATCGTGCCTCGCATGTGGTTTGTAAATGACAGACATTCAAGTTGACATGCATATATAGCGCCATACCGAAGTCGCAGCGGCTTTCCATAGCATCTCGGGCTCTCTAGTTCCGTCCGGCTGCAGCGGACCGAGTATACCTCATCTCGATGTCCCCTGGTTCCAACTTGGACTCGGAGCTACTCGGCCCTGGGCGACGGTCCCTTGGGCATGATCGCTCCAGGAGCAGGCGCGACGCGTGCGCGGAACTCGTCTGCCATGTCAATCATCCGCACCCACTGGACATCGGCGTGCGTGTTCACCCATTCGATGAAACGTTCCTGTGACATCGTCGGCGCGTGCCTGCAGCTACAATAAGTTCACAGGAACACTCACGAGCATGAGCAGAACGTGAGGCCGTCTATCGTCAGAGCGTTAACATGAACCGCCATCCTTGCTATTCCCGTGGAAGATGTACGCACCCACTGACGTCGGGATGTATAGTGATTGGGAATATGAAGTTCTCCTCTTCCCTGCGGGCGGCGGAAAGACAGGTCAATTGCCGTTCCCCGTGAAACGAGTGTCTCGCGACTGACCTATACAGGTACGTGAAGGTGTCCTTCCACAGCTGCTCGACGTCTCGCGTGGGGACCTACACCTCGAGTCAGTCCCTCGACTGTGCGCAGTTGCCCGTAGCGCACCCATCCATGCGAGTTGGGAGACGATTTGACAAACCTACGCAGAGTTGGCAATGTCAGTCACCGAACCAAGCTCAGAATTCAGTATCCGAACTGACATGAGCGGCGGCCAGTCGTCGAGGTACCTAGTCAATGTAGCATGATCACATCCAGTCTCAGTTTAAGAGTGCGTATGGAATCCCACCAGTTAGCTGGTACTTCGACCAGTCCTGTCTCCTGTCCTCGCACAAGGGGCTTCATCCATGTCTCAGCCTTCGCTGAGTAGTCGATCTTGGTCCAGTCGTCGTCGGTCCGCAGGTAGTACGCTTGCGAGCTGTGCCGAACCCACCATGTCAATTTCTACGCTAGAAGTTCTATGGAATGCGGAAGACGTACTCATGCGCCATGTTCGAATGGTCTGTCACCAAGTGGCGGTGCTCTGGTCAGTGGACGGTCAACGCTCAAGGTATAGGTCGACCGACCATACTCTATGCCCTTCTCGAGCAAGAGACGAGTGTTCTCCCTGGTCGTGTCCCAGCACGGGGCACAGCTGCCCTTCGGGGGAATACCGTTGTTGAACTTCGTGAGGACGTCGTAACTGCGATCCAGGACGTCCTTTTGCTGCTCCAGGGTCAACCTCGTCTGCCGTTCGTGCGTGAAGCCATGCAGACCGCTGTGCAGGTCCCGTGCCCGCGTAGCGTCCGTTGCGTCATGGTTCGAGTTCAGTTAGCGCAGCGGCTCTCTACACGCGCGATACGGTATGCTCACAACTCGTGTCCCCCTGACTCCCGAATCGGGATCAGCTGATCGGGAAACGTCTCGATGCTGTGACCTGTATATACGTCTCATTAGCTACCGAACGTCATCGAGGCCAACAGCATACGTACCAGGTATGAACCATGTGGCCTTGATGTTGTACTTGTCGAATAGCTTCAGAAGGCGCGGCACGCCGACCTCGCCGGCATACAGGCCCTGTCAGTCGCATTCTGAGCACCGTGTCCTTGCGATGAGAAATCTGGCAAACATACCCTCGAGACGTCGCAGGGAGAGTTCTCCGCTCCCAAGGAGCCGATCCTGTTGTAAATGACCGTGTCATCGCCAGTTCGCTGGTATGTCCAGCTGCAAGTAGCACTCACCAACCCGAGCACGCGTCAACATCTACCCCGAAGCCCACGAGGATTTTGCGCGGCATCCTGTATGATGAGCAGAGATAGAAGTCTAGAGGAAAGCAAGGGAGCTACCTTCGATGGGGTATATATACCTCTACCTTCTCATGATGGAGCATATCATGGACACGGGGTTTTGCGGGAGCCCGTTCTTACCACGAACGACACCATGACACCATCCGCCGGTCCGATAAGGAACACACTATGAAAGGACAAGATGCATAGCGAACATGGTTGTCAAACACGGAGAGATAGCAGCATGCCGAAGCGAGGGTGAGGCAAAGCATCGACCGAACGAGTGCGTAACATGACGACGAGAATACGGTGAGGAACTGGGTAGTCACTACTCGCGTGTCAAGTGTATTATGCGCAAGGCGGTTATCTTACTCTGAGTCCCGCACGACCAAATATCTCGTTGAGAAGTCTCTGCGATCGCGGCGACATCTTCCTCTCGGACTTCGAGGAGTGCAAAATCCTGAGAGGCTAGCTAGACGATACGTGGAAGCCTTTCACTGCGTTGCGGAAGCTACCGCCTCCCGACGCCTGTTCTTCTCAGCCTCTAAGAGACATTCTAGCTTGGGTCGGATGTTTTTCCAGACTGGATGCGCTTGTTAGGTATAAGTCCAACCATCGCACAAAATACTCACTGCGATCAGAAAGCTCTGTTGGCTGGTTGAAGTAGCTATGCCACGCGGTAACGTCGTCACTAGGAAAGTCTCCCTGGTGATAGCCCAATTCTCCCAGCTTCTTGATGATGCTACATTGTTTCGTTATGACCAGAAGAACACAATATAGAGAGGTTGCAATAGAATTCACGCATACGTACGCATTGCGCCTTCCTTCCTTGACCCTCTCTACCTGCTCACGTTTTCTCTCCAGCTTTTGGGTCAACCAGAGCGAAACAGATACGCCATGCTGGAGGGACTCAGATGTGAGTGATAATCTTTTGTCTCAAACCGAACAAACGCACGTCGTACATGGTCTTCGCATATAGTTTGCGTTCTTCGACAAATTCGTCCCGCAAGGGCTGAGGCAAACTCTTGAATTTTTGCATAACCGCATTCATCTCTGCGCGATACATTATCGGAACTGTATAGCTTGCTTCGTCTGAAAAGAGCGTGAACAGTTGTCGGTAATTCCTACATCGAGCACTATCACAAAACAACCTCACCATGCGCTAGAGCTGTTCCAGGCATCAAGCTGTTGATGAGTTTCCCTTCGTCGAAAAAGAAGCGGCCTGCCCCTTTTGCCCATGTCACGATACTGGCGATCAACGTTAGACATTATCTTTCCTACTAGTAGCCGACATACTTACTTGTGCTTCCAGCAAGGGGAGCAGAACCGTACGGCCACACCAAAATCCACTTTAGAGGATCGGCCTCTACCACAAGCCTGCATATACTCATCACCTCATGCCCGTGCTAGACAAGGAGCGCATACACTCACAAAACAATCCGAGCCGAATACCACTGCAGCATATCTTGGCTCACTCAGATAAGGAGGGCAGTCAGGCAGTCCGGGAACGTTCTTCCGCGCTGCCACCCACATGTGCCTGGCACTCGTCGACATGAGCACCGCTCGCAATCCCTTATATAATCGCGCAAGGTTTAGAAGGTCCAAGGGCTCCAAGTGCCCTATAATCTGCAGCGATTTCGTGCGCATATAGTCACCCTTTCGGACCGAGAACAGGATCACGTACCTCAAAAAAGATATCAGCAGGCCCATCGAGGATCTGCGATATCTTGCCAGCTCTAAGTCGTGCAAGCTTCGCGTCCGTGGCCTTCGCTCTCTTGTCTTGCGCCGCGGGATCAGTGGCTGCGGTGCGCTTCGGGGGTATCGGGATGTAGGGCACGATGTTCATACGGAACTCGGGGCGTGTAGGAGTCAATATCCTGTTGTCTTCTATGAACACGATGTGAGCGAAGTCGAAGCGGGCAACAAAGACCAGAGTGCTCACCAGACGCCATGCTGGAAAATGTCGGGTGCGAGCAGGTGGTGGTGGTTCGGTGTCAAGAGAGAAAGAGTGGAGACCAGTTCGCGGGAGATTCTGTCGAAATCAGGGCGCTCGCACCTAAATGGGCTTTGCGGGCACCTAGTTGGGACTCCGCCTGGCGCATCGAACGGAGAATCATGGCCACGCGTGAGTCATGGATATCCCCGAGAAAATCCGCGCGATAATCATCCCTGTATAGTAGAATGCTATACAGACGGTACCCTTGTTGAGTTACCGGGCAGGTAGAACGACAGCGGTATGCAATAATATGGTGGGGGCCATAGCTGCTAGAAGAGAGATCCAGGGAGCGACCTTCTAGATTGAAAGGCTGAAAAGGTAGTTTGCTGTTCATGATACACGGGTGAGCAGAGTTCAGGTCAGATGGCAGTTCCTAGGAGCCTCGAAAGTCCAGATGTGGATAGCCCGACGGGTTGCGGTGATTCCTCGACCGTATGCGACTTGACACGTTGAATGCCTAGCTCTTGAATGCACATATAGTGCTTAAGGGGAACAACCAGAGCAATACCTGTTGCAAAGATGCATATCGATGGATCGCCGTTGGTGTTGCAAAGGAAGATCTTGCAAGTTGCATATGGTTCGAACACCGGATCCTATTACCCGGCCGGGCCGCCTAGGATCTCAGATCTCAGCGCCTGCTGTGGCCTTGTCCTCAGACATGCACAGTCACTTCAGACTTCCGAAGCTACTACATAGTACCAGTTTCAAGTGAACCTCTCCTCTCTCCTCCACCACGGTCACGCTACACGTACAACTCCCGCTCATATGTCTGGCCATGGGCTTACAATTCAGCACCCCACCCGTCCCAATAACGTTTGAAATATCAGGAATCTCAACTACGCGGTCCTTGCGGCCTTTCTCTGCTGCCAGTGGTCTTTCCGAAATGAGGTGTACTGCTGGGATTCTACGTGTGCCTTCTGAGTCTGTGTTTGCGGTACACCCTTAGAACTAGTGTCACGATGGCACCTGCTCCAACAGTTTGCTTGAAACTCAATCCGCTCTTCTCATCACGTATGCATCTTCCAGGACCCAGATAGCCCACGCAATCGCTGCAGACGTCTTATTGCGGTCCGTATTCTACCGTTCAATACTGGAAGACGCGAAATCGAGAAGCTGACGCCCCACTCGCGGTGAGTTCCAACATCAGCGGGTCTTGTTCACAGTATTTTTGGGACCAGTGCCGTTCACGTTCCTCAAGATGCACAATCGGTCTTTGACATGACATCCGGGAAGAGGCAGGTGATCTTATCACGCACCATCGAGCAGAGGCTGAAGCGGAGATTGGGGTCCTGCAGAAAAGCATCTCAACGCAAACCTCCCCTTCTCAAAGCGCGAGACGAACCGTTCAGAGACCACCATAAAAACGACAAGACGTCCGCCTCTCCCTCCATCGTGCTAGCCATGGTTCTCGCACTTACGTTAGTCGTCCTTGCTGCCCTGTGGTATGCAGGCGCATCCGCCCCATCCTCCTGCGCTCCTTCCCTAGCACGTCTGCCCGAACCCTCCAACCTCCCGATAATCCACACCCTCCCGGACCCGTTCACGTTCCGCTTCTCCTCCCGCCGCGTTCGCTCCCGCGCCGACTGGGCCTGTCGCCGAGAGGAGCTCATGCTCCTCGTCCAGCACTACCTCTATGGCTTCTACCCCGACCACTCCAAGGAGACCGTCCGCGCCCGTCGCGAGGGAGCCAACCTCACCATCACAGTCACACTCGAGGATACAAACAAGACGGCTACATTCCCCGCCAACATCAGCTTCCCTGAGCCGCACCTCGCGGACATTCATGGTCGCTTCCCCGTGATGATCGCGACGGGGCCGCTCGCGCCCGTGAACGCGACTCCGTTCCTTGAATCGGGGGTGACCGTTGCGACCTTCGACGTCAATGACATCGCGAACGACTCGTACACTCGCATCGGCGCCTTCTGGGACCTCTACGGCGATCGTGATATTGGTTCGTATCGTGTATGCCCTCGTGATCTCTTGACGTGACGGGTCTCACTGACCTGGGTTATACTTTAGGCGTCATGACGGCCTGGGCCTGGGCGGAACATAGGATCTTAGACGCCATTGAGCAAGTGGTGCCCGAGGTCGACACGTCTCGCGTTGGAGTCGTCGGGTGTTCACGATACGGCAAGACTGCGCTTGCCGCGGCGATCTTCGATGAACGAGTAGGGTATCCAGCAGGCACTCACACCGTCATCGCTGACTTTGCTACTGCCAGATCAAGCTCGCACTCCCACTGTCGAGCGGGGCAGAGGGAATTGGTCCCTGGCGGTACTACTTCGAGAGTCGTGAGCCTAACTTCACAGAGTCATTCATATCCCGGTTCGTTGCCATTGACTACCTGCCTGCAGAGGGAGCGGCCGAGAAGATAGAGAACATCACGACGAAATACGGATACTGGAGCGACAAAGAGTTGTGGAAGTTCGACAACGTGACCGGCAACTCCACCCGAGTCCCGTTCGACGCCCACGAGCTCGTCGCACTCGTCGCCCCAGTCAGTATCCGCCTATGATCTACTTACAAGGAGGTACACTCACCAACTTCCGACAGCGTGCCATCCTGTGGGACGAAGGCCAGGAAGACTGGTGGGTGAGTCTCGGAACTTACAAGTTACAACTCGCTTCGTCTCCAAGCCACTCCTAGCTTACCCGCACATTACAGACGAACCCCGAGGGATCCCTCGGTGTCGTGTTCCCCGCCGCGAAGGCCATATTTGACTGGCTCGGGGTGGGCGAGAACATCGGGATCCACGTGCGTCATCCGCCCGACGACCTGCATTGCGGACTCTCAGCCTAGTACGTCAGCACGTAACTCTGGAGTCTCTCATACGTGCTAATAGGTCCTACCGTACTACACGCAGCCCTGCTGTTCAGCCATTTGTGCAGAAGGTGTTCTTCGGGACGCCAACGTCCGTCAATTTCAGCGACATCTCGCCCTTCCCGACTCATCCGGAGGCGTACCCTTGGGCGAGGGCGATACCAGAACAGTGAAAAAGGTCATCGACCCACTCCAATTGGACCGCGGGTCTTCGAAATCGCATGATGATAAGCGCGAGAAATCAGTACGGAACGCGACATGTACTTCTAAGTGGTAATCGAGAACAAGTGTAGTCGAACCCGCACGAGTCCTCTACTTTTTGCAGTACGCTTTGAACGGACCACTGTTCTTCGCCCAAACTCGCGCCAACAGCTCGTCCACCTCGCTCGTCACGTCCTTCCACCCCCGCCCACTCTCCTTCTGCTCTCCCCCTCTCTCCAAAACCCATTCCACGTCCAACTCACAGATGCGCCCCATCGCCGTGATACAAAACCGATCGCCCGCCCACGGTCCGGCAGCCAACACCTCCCGATCCCCGTCCTCCGCGCGGATCCCAAGCTCGCTCTCAGGTGCGCTCGTCCAGCATATCCGCGCAAGCAGTGCATGCGCGAGGTTCGCATAGCTCGGCGTCCCCAGCCCGTCCGCGCACACGTACTCTCCCTTTGACAGATTACACAGCACCTGCGGCCCGTCCCCATCCCCATCCCCGCCAGGAGAAGAGCGCAAGGACGCCGCGCGCCTGCCGTCCCCGTACAGCGCGGAGAACATCGCAAAGTCGCTCGTACCCGGAGTCGTGGCGTGTTCCCCATGTCCGGCCTCACGCGGGAGCGGTTGGGCGAGCCGGAAAGCGCGGTTCGCGCGCGCCATGCGCCACTCGGTGTGGAACACCCGTGCGTACCTCTCGTTCGCAAAGTTGCTCAGATTCCGCGCGTGCACGTCGGGGTCGACGTCGGCCGTCTCCTCCTCGCCCCTCTCCCCGAGCTCCGTCTCCTCGATCTCCGCGCGCTCGTCCGGGGTGAGGAGCGCGGGCGGCAGGTCGTCGAGCGTGCGCGTGTCGTCCCCGAGGGTGATGAGCCGGCAGCCTGCCCAGGGCGCGTAGTGCTCCCTCGTCGCGCGGAGGACGTGCCGCCTGCCGATCGCGAGTAGGGACTTGCAGGTGATGGCGAGGAAGACGACCTCGTGCAGCTCGCGGAGCTCGTCAAAGATGAGCTCGATCGCTTCCACGGGCAGGTTTGAGATGGGCCCGCGAGGTGCGTGAACTGGGCCCGTCGACAACCATTCGTCGACGGCTCTGCACGGGTGGGTTGAGTGACATGACAAGGGAGAGAGTAGGATGAGAGGCTTACTTTGGTAGGCGGGGAATCGAGAGGTGGCTGATGAGTTGCTCGTGTGGGTAGAAAAACCATCCTCCGAGAGCACCCCAGCCATGTTGGCTCGCCTCTCGCTTGTCGACGTTCAGGCTGCGTGTCGGGGGTCAGCATATCTCCAAAACCGTGTTCATCAAGTTTCATACGCACATCCGCCACATCTGAACCATAGTGCACAAAAATCTTCGAGTTGGCTTGGGTAGGGTCGTCGGCGGTGGTAGTGGTACGAGAGATGAAGTCCTCGGGGCACACCACTAAAAATCCAGAGGAGGTTGTCCCTTAACTCACGATCGGGCCCGCTGAGAGCGCGGGAGTGGAGACTCGATGGGCATTCTAGCCGGCGCGCTCTCTTACGGCACAGCCAACCCCTGTTCAGCGCGAGGCGGCAGCATTCCTCCAGATCGCGGTCGGCAGCAAGAGGCGGACATCCCAGCCTGGATACTTCCCATTCTTCCGCCTAGCAGGTGATCGCTCACAAGCTGGTGCGTCGTCATTGATGACAGGGGTTGCATGTAAGGATACGAGGAGAGTCGCAGGGAGGTGGAGAGACTTGTGCAGGTCGTGATTCTCCTTCCGGAATCATCGGTGGAGGGTACCAGTGTCAAAAGAGACGCTGTGTTACGTCTAAATGCAGCAGCTAAAACATGATGGAGACGACGAAGAAGCGCACCGGTGAATTCGTAAAGCATCGCGGCACGCAGATGTTCCCAACATAGTATCCCCCCTACAAGCGCATCCCATCTTGACGTCGCACTTGAAGAATTGGTTATGTCAATAGCAAACACGCCGGCCCCGAGACCTGGAAAGGAGGTTGCCATCATAGAGCTCATCGACGATCATTTCGAGAACTAGTCTTGCTCTAACATACATTACAATTGCACGTCTCTAATCATACAATGGGAGTCAATCCTTCCGACAGTGTTGAATCGAAGTCACCTCAATCGCGCCCTTCTGCCTTACGTCCTCCACGACTCGCGCCATCCGGGCCTTCACTAGACTTGCTCACAGTGTCACCAGAACTCTTTCCGTCTTCCTTATAGGCAGGCATGTTGCCGTACCGCAGCTTCTCCCCCTGTTCTGGCCCGGAAGAGGGCGGCGTGTCGTACGTGTGCTGGCGATCCACCTGAAAGCGCGGCGCCTCAGTTACGATGCGATCTATACATCCATACAATACTGACCGTTTCGTATTCCTTCGTATTCGCGCCGGCCCGCGAAAATTCACCTGTCAACGGCTCATTGGGACGCTGGACGTCGGGGCCAGTGGCGGAGCTATCAACCTGATGGGTTTTCTGGGATGAAGGAGGGGTATTATCGACGTCTTTGAAATAAGAGTCCGCGGTATGGTTCCCGGAAAGGCGGTGGAGCGTGGTGGAAAATGACCTAGATTGTTGATGTTGTGGATTGCCTGATGAAGGCTTCTTGTCGAGCTGTATGTAAGTGAGCGATGAATGCAGCGTAGACCGCATACAAGGACCGACCTGGTGCGAAGGAAGTTTGGGCTCTTCAGCCGCGTTTCCTCTGCCCTTGTCAGGAGAAGATGCGGAGGATTTGTGGCTCAGATGAGCATTCTGTTCGGCGTAGGTGCGATCCTTGGGCTGTCTGCTCGCCTCAGGTGCCTGCCCTTGTGTCTGATCTGCCGCACGGATAGCGGACGAGTGGAAAGGACGGCGACCGTCCTGAGGTTTCTTCTCAAACGGCAGCGCACCCGTACCTGTGACCCCGACACCGCCACCTCTGTTCTGCTTGACCTCCTCGCTGCTGGTGTCCAAACCGAGTTTGCTCTTGAGTGACGCGAACAGGCCGGGCGGGGTGCTCTCTTCCTGTCCGCCCATTCCCTCGCCTTGGGAGGGACCGGCGCCGCCCTTATCGGAAGTCGCGCTTGCCGATCCGACTTGCTCTGCAAAGCCGAGACCTTCCTTGTTGCCAGACAGGTTATTGTCGGTCTTTTTGTTGCCAGCACGCGACGCGGCGTCGTAAGGCGTGGAGGAGTTCTGTTGACCGTGACCGATACTTTGGCCGCGACGCGCGGCCTGGTCGTGTGTATCTCCAGGGTGGTCATGACCGGCTTGGCCTACGTTGCCTTGCGAGAGACGTGGATCTCTGCCGGAAGAAGCTTGTGCAGCGGTCGTGGATGAAGCATGAACGAGACGAGAAGTCGCGGGAACGATACGAGATACACGGATGGTGTTGGACAGCATGGCAAGTTGGCGATTGAGTAGAGGCGACAAGATGTGCTACGAGGCTTATAAGGCGTCGGGGTTTCCACAGCACGGGCCTTCTTGAGTGAGCGACGGACGTCACTGGCAAGGGCTGGTGACGTCATGATCCTCCGCCGGGAGCCCAAAGCGAGTAGAGCATAGACAGGCCATCACCGAGCATAAGATCAGAGACAGTCGTCATAGAAGACGAGCACCCCAGAGGCCGACGCACACCCCACGCCACGGTCGCAGTCGGAAATTGCCTTCCCAGGCATCGTCTGCTTTAGGCAGGCTAGACGCCAACTGGCGGGACTCGGAATCTCAGGCATCGCGGCCCTCGCCCCTGATGATATCTCAATCTCACACCAGAAGGGTGAAATAGCGTCTGCAGTGTTGTCTCAGGGGCCTGGAAATAGATAGAGCCAAATTAAAAGTGACATGTTGCATGAGTGCTATTTGCTACATTGCGGTATGGTACACATTGCATGAGATTATGGAGAGAGCTGGAAATGATTGCTACAAACTGAACGTTCGCGAGCCGACAGCGTCCTGCACCAATCGGCGCCATGGCCGGCCCTCTAGACCAAGATCCTGATCTTCTTCATCCCGTCGACGAACCGGCTCATCGAGCCTCGCCGCTTCTTGTCCACGTTTCCAAGCCTGAGCGCTGCGAGACGCGAGACGGCGTGCGCAGTGTCGTCGCTAGACAGCCCGTCGAAGGCATGACCAGACGACGACGACGAACGAGACTCGAGCGCAAGCTCAGGAATGGATCTAGCACTCGCACCGTCAACGGCGCGCGTTTCCGGAGTGATAGGTCCGTCGCTCTCCTCCCCGTCCGACGTGTTCTCTGGCGAAGACGCGAGCGGCGGTGGGCCAGAGACAGACCATGCGTCCTCAAAGTCTTCGCCCACCTGCGAGACGTACTGCTCGTTCGTGAACGTACTTATCGCCCCGGCCAGTGTCGCGGACGCAGCCATCGAGAGGGCCTCGGGGCTGACGGACATAAAGTCTGTTGAGAACTTCGAGGCGAGCGGAATGGGGCGCAGTTGGATGTCGGTCAGGTCGTCGTGAATGGACGAGGATGAGGAGACGATGACGTTTGAGATATTGGTGGATGGCGCTTTCGAGCTGCGGACGGACACAGCAGCCTGTACAGGAGCGTCTTCCTTGACGTCGGAGGCACGCGCATTGGGTGACGTGGAGGGCGCAGCAGACGGGTAGAACGTGTCGAGTGCGAGCACCGCGTCGCGCAGCTCCGGGAGGGTGATGCGCGTATCGGGGTCGAGGTCGAAGATGCGGCCGAGGATGGCGGCAGCTCCGAGTGAGATGGGGAGATTGTGGAGGAGCCAGGCGGGGCCCTCGCGAAGGTAGAGGCGGAAGCCGTCGTCGCCCTTGGGCGAGGCGACATGCCACGGGTTGCGGCCTGTAATGAGATTGCACAAAATGGTGCCTAGGGACCAGACGTCAGAGGGTCCAGTGAGATATGGCTTCTTCTTGCGGTAGATTCCGAGACATTCTGGACAAGACAAAACAGGGGGTCAATAACGGGTGGCGGTGCGGTAGGACGATTCGGAAGCACGTACCTGGACTCATGTAAAATGAGCTTCCGCATCCGAAATTGTGGCTGAGCCTGGCCCGCGTAGAAAGCCCGAAGTCGCCGATGAAGACTTGGGAGTGGTCCAGCGAACAGAGGATGTTCTCGGGCTTGAGGTCGCGGTGGTAGACGCCCTTCGCGTGGCACGCCTCAAGTGCGTCGATGATCTGGAGCATCGTGCGCTTGACTGCGCGGTCGTTGTGGACGTACGCGTCCGTCTCCATGATCGCGCTGAAGAGATCGCCTCCAGTGCAGAGGTCGAGGACGATGAAAACGTAGAAGTCTTCCTCGATAACCGCGTGTAGCTTGACGACGTTGGGGATGTCGGAGACACGTGCGTGGTTGACGATCTCGCGCCTATGCTGGCGCTCCAAATCGGAGTCCACTGGATGGCGGAGAACGGCCTTGACGGCGTAGTACTGGCTGCCTCGTCGCTCGCGCGAGATATCTTCTGCAAGATGAACGACGCCATACGCTCCCCGGCCGACCTGGTCGAGCAGCCGAAGATGGAACGCCCCGTGTGAGATGACGAACCCGTTGAAGTCGGGCAATATCGCGCTCATTTGTGTCTGCATGATGAATGTTGTGTCTCGCGATGATTGGGAGGGTGACCTGGGCGAGGAGGTAGACTTGAAGCGGGGTTAGCTTGAAGCTTGGGAAAGAGTGTGTTATCGCGGTGGAAAGGCAGCCAGCTTTATGTCAGGTAGCGGCGGATGTGAGGACAGGCTGGGGGGTGGCGAAGGGGGGCGCAATACCGCATGGCGGACGTGCATTATAGGCGAAATGGATGGGTAGGGCGCGCAGTAGTCCGAGACACAGGATGAGCTTAGTCTGCGGGATTGAGAATCTGACCAAGAGTCGGCCACGCAGGACGTGCGCGGTTCTCGGCATCCGGGATATTGAGTCAGTCTGGATCGCGATGTTACTGACGTGCTCCGCGCGTCGCGCCGAGCACGGTATAGGGGTCCGAAGCGGATGTGGCTGTGTTCCTGCGGATGTCGGTTGGCTATCGACACTTGAGAGTCCAGATTCGATGCCGAGTCCCCTGAACAGCCAAGCAGTCGGGCGGGTATCCTATCGTAGTCTTCTCCAACATGCAGCCTTGCTCGGCTGGGAATGGTTGGAATGGAGAGCTTATTGGCTTCGGGCGTGCGTTGGCAGTTCGGGATGACTAATGACCGATTTAGCACCAAGGCTCACGCAACAATAGTGGGTCACGAAGTTGACACTTCTAGACAGTTCGCCAGTAGCGAAATTGAAGCTTGGTATCCTCCAGAGGATGACGCTCAACCAGCACACTACTCCGTGCATAGTCTAACAACTAGCGCTACAATACATCAGTGAGTTTCGAAATTGGCAGAGGCATATCCCCACTTAGCGATTCGGCCTCCTTTCAGTCGTAGAGCTACATGTTGTTGTGACGCTTTCTACACAGTTACAACCTTCCAGGCGAGACGAGCTCTGACTCATGGCGCGGTCGGTAAACCACGCAGGTATACTTCCAGTTTCTGCAAGGCGCGACCGCGATGGGATATCTTGTTCTTTTCTGCAGCCTCCATCTCGGCGTATCTAAATCACAAGTCAGTGCGAGATGCAACATATAGTTTAGTAAACGACCCACGTTTTTCCCGTGTCCTCTGCCTCGAAGCACGGATCCCATCCGAATTGACCTCCACCGCGAGCGGGGACGATATGGCCGTCTGTTCTGCCTTCGAATAATACAGGTTCATGACCGGGGCCCGCACTGTATGCAAATGTACACAGGGCCCAAGCAGCGGTGGTAGGAAAGCCCACCAAGAGCTTGTTAAGACCTATGCTATGAGTTGAGGATTTTGCATGTATGCGCGTATGAAAGTATGGGCGACGGACTCGCCTTCGTGCCCAAGCTCCTTCAAGAAGTATTTGATGTACGGGCCCGGTAGTCCATTGAACGCCTCGAAGCAGAGTGCCGTGTCTTCGGTAATGCAGGGTCCGCAGAGGAGTTCAGCAGCGCGCCGGCACTTTGCAAGAGCCACTTCCTGTGTTGAGCCTTGTACTTCCGGTACTGACGATTATTCTCAGTGGGTTATATTACGTGTACGCATGCGCAACCCGCAAGGCATAATGAGCATTGCGATAATCGAGATGGTACAGAGCTCGGGGAGAGCTAGTCCGATGATGACACAATGTTCATCCTGTGCTCTTGCTGCCCAACAAGAACGTGATGGATGATTACTTACTGTCTAATTCCTGGGACTCGACCTGGATGTTGGCTGCGCCCAATATCTGGCGAACCTCACGGAGCTTGCCCGCGTTGCCCGTGACAAATGCTGAGAATCGTTCAGTCAGCATGCTTCCCTGATGAACCACAGAAACCTCACTAATTTTCATCGTATTTGAATGGAGTCCGAGTTCAAGCTTATGACTGTCCGTGTCGAAAGTCGACCGACGTCAACGAAGGCTTGGGCGCTTCTTGGGGCCGAGTCACCGCGTCTGTCACGCGTGACCGTGTGCGTATGAACCGGCCCTGAAGTCGCGCGACGCGTCCGAAGGACGCCCATTCTCGTCGCTAGCGCCATTCACTACCCACCCGCCCCTCGTCCCCGCCCCTCCCCGCGTTATGGCGCGTAGAGCCGCGTCGCACGATTCCAGCGACTCGCTGAAGGAGAACAACGGCCCTGTATCCGCTCAATCGACCAAAAGCGCGACGAAGATCGCCACAGAAAGGGGGGCCACCCGAGGGAAGCGCGCCGCGATGAGGAATCATGTAGATGCCGAAGACGACGAGGACGAGGTTCAAGGCGACGAAGATGCGGCCGCTGACGAGGATGATGCAGTCGGTGAAGCGGGCGGAGAGGGTCAGGAGGATGAAGGAGACGACGACGCGGAGCAGTCTCCAAAGGGGAGGAAACGCGCCAGGGTTAACACAGAGGGCGACTCGCGCCCGACTACTAGTGGCTCGAAACCTGAGAAGCGAGGACAAACGCTACCGCGTGATGTTGACGGGTACGTTTCGTGTTCCTGATGAGACCCATTTTCGCTGAAGTCTGTGGCTCTCTCAAGTTTCATCCCCGGTTCCATTGTCCGCATACAGCTGAGGAACTTCCTAACTTACGACTGGGTCGAATTTCGGCCTGGCCCTTATCTCAACATGATATTTGGTCCAAATGGCACTGGCAAGAGCTCGATTGCTTGCGCTATCTGTTTAGGGCTCAACTTCCCTCCCACTGTGAGTACTCTCTTCCTTAATATGAAGATAGTAGTCAAACGTTGGCTATTATCTCTTCCTACGCTTCATCAGCCAACATGTCACATTGTGTAGGTTCTTGGCCGCGCGCAGGACTTGAAGTCCTTCGTCAAAAATGACCGGGAAGAGGGCCATATCGAGATTGAACTGAAGGGAGCGTCGGGAAAACCCAACCTCGTCATTCGCCGGTCCCTTCAATCGAACTCCAAGAGCGCGCCGTTCACTTTGAACGGCAAGTCTGCTTCCGGGAAGGAGATCAACGCACGCATGGCAGAACTGAACGTACAAGTCAGCAATCTCTGGTATGCGTGTCAAACGTGCATCGTTGGGAATAGTACTGATTCCCCGCTAGCGCGTTCCTGCCGCAGGATAGGGTGGCAGAGTTCGCTCGCATGACCCCCCAACAATTGCTCAGGGAGACTCAACGCGCTGCCGGCAATGAGAACCTGACTTCGTGGCACGACACGCTGATAAGCTCGGGGAAGGAGCTCAGGTCAATTCAAGAGGTATTCGGGGTTTATCCGCACATGGCAACAGCGTTACTCAGCAGTTTCCTAGCTTGTGGATGCGGATCGCGAGCAACTGAAAACAATGGAAGAGCGCAACGCTAACCTGGAGCGTGACGTCAAGCGCTATGAAGAGCGTCGCGCTCTCGAGAAACGGGTACATTGCCTGCCCCAGAGATCCTCGCGGTTGACTGATTATTCGCCAGATACAACTATTGGAGCTCATCGTTCCCTTCAAGGAGTATTATGACGCGCGAGAAGTTTACAGGCAGCTCAAGCCCCAACAAAAAGAGAAATTCCGGCACTACAAACGCATGGAGAAGCGCCATAAGCCCTACACCGAAATGAAAGCGTACGTCTTGGTTCAACAACAAGTGCCTCCTCGTATTCACGTACGTGCCCATCCAGAGCTATGGAAGCGAGCTCCAAGGATCGTGAGAGGGTTCGCGACGAGAAGAAGAATTCTGCGAAGCGGAAATTCGCCCAAATGGGGGTCAAATGGGAGGAGAACAACAAGATGGTACGTCACTTCATCGCCGCTGCTATGTATCTAATACTGTTTGCAGGAAGAGAAAGCGGAAGAGCTCAAGAACAAGCTCGACGGCCTGAAGAAGGCTGAGAAAGACCGCGCCAACAACATCAAGAGGTTGGAAAGGTCGATCCAGGACGCTGAACATAAGCTCAAGAATCCGCCAGAGACAGAGAGCCTCGACCATATCAACAGCGAGATTGTGCGTACGGTTGTCCTTCCTAGTCTTATCTTTGACGCTAATCAAGGCACAGAGGCAATTGAGTATGGAGAACAACCAGACAGTCCAGAGACAGTCAGAGCTCCAGGAGAAACAGAGAGCGAACATCGATAAGAGCATTCGATGCAGGCGCGAGATCGAGGACATCAATACGCAGTAAGTCATGACGCATCGTCTCCTCACGGTTTTTCCTAAACACCGTGTATGTAGATTGCAACATCTTGACAGCCAGGCGCACCAGAAGCTCGACGCTCTCAAGCGAACAGACCCTGACTGTGCACAAGTCGTTGAGTGGCTACGGCATAATCGGAGCCGATTCCGGATGGAGATCTTCGAGCCTGCCGTACTCTGCGTTACCGTCCCTAACCGCGCGTATGTCGACGCCGTGGAGGCGTGCTTCAGCGGCCCGCAGCTCCGGACGATCGTGGCGCAATGCGAGGAGGACTATCAACTGCTCAACAGGCTGTGCGTGGACACTCCTGAGGCTATTGGTAAGAAGGCGCGTATCAATACTTGGTACAAGCCGGTGGATGAGAGGAGGCTCCAGCCCCCGCCCGCGTCACCAGAAGAGCTGCGTGCGCTGGGTTTCGACGGGTACGCGATCGACTTTATCGACTGTCCCGAGGGCCTCAAGTGGTTCTTGTCTTCTGACGCTCGGCTGCACCGGACTGTGAGTGTGCTGCAATGTGGGACGGGTTTCCACGACGCTCACATCATTTGTGGCATTCATAGGCCATCGCGTTGAATCCGAGGTCGGTGGACGCAAACAGGGCCATGGAGATGGCTGCGCGCGCAGGTGGCACGAGCTATATCATCGGACGGGTCATGAACCAGGTGACACGCTCGAAGTACGGGAAGCGCCTTCCCCAGAACACGACCCGCGAGTTTCAGGCTGCCAGGTGGCTTGCCCATGCTACAGGTCAGCGAATCGCCGAGATTAGCCAGAAGGCTGTGGTTATTGACCCTATGTTCTTGCAGTGGACCCCCAGGTTAAAAGGGATCTCCAAGCGCGTCTTGCCGAGGCACAGACCAAGATGGGGCTCATTCAGCAAGAAGAGAAGCAGCTGTCGGAGGAAGACAGGGAGATTCAGGCCGCAGGCAAGAGGTTCAGAGACGCACACGTGAGTGCCGTCTCAGCGCTCACTCCTTCAATTTCACTGAGAATCCTCGCAGGCCAAACTGGAAGCACGGAAACACGCCGTCACTGACGCGAAGCGGAAGCTGGAGGCACTCCGGCTGAGAATGGGTGAGTTCGTCTCGTGGAAGGCTTCCTACACGGTGTTTTCATGCCGATGCAGAGAACGACAAGGAGAAGCTGGTCAAATTAAAGAACGCGAAGCCAGTCGAAGAGGAACGTATTGCTCTCAAGCAGGACCTGCTCTCTCTTGCCGCCAAGCGTGTAGACGGCGTTCGCGCGTACATGGTGAGCGTACCGTACCTATCGTCCGTCAATGCGCCACTGACCATATCACGTTTGTATGTACGCAGAAACTCATGCGCGATTCGATCAAGGAACAGGAGGAAGCTGCCCGTGCCGGGCTCGAATTCTTGCAGGTCGCTGCCAACCTCGCCGCCCTCGATGAGATGTGCAAGCAGCAAGCAGAGGAGGTCGAGAAAGCCAAGGCTGAATATGTAGAGAG
This sequence comes from Coriolopsis trogii, assembly GCA_020543525.1. NCBI lineage: Eukaryota > Fungi > Basidiomycota > Agaricomycetes > Polyporales > Polyporaceae > Coriolopsis > Coriolopsis trogii. The sequence goes on along the minus strand of JAHYIO010000037.1, from coordinate 2,029,189 downwards.
TGCGATCACTTCACACACTCTCATTCCGCCAGGGTAGCTGACGGTTTCGTCGCAGTTCGTGGCAGGTTCTTGAAAGCCAAGGAGGTGTCGAAAGACCTCCTCAGTATCAGCAAGGACAAGCTGATCGAGACGGACGATGAGTTGCGAGCGCAGTTCCAGGCTATGGAGGAGGTATGCTATCTTGCCCGTCCGTCATGCCCCAACACGCTGACTGTTGACTTTCTTGCGACAGTCTGGCGAGATCGCAGAGAAGTCGTCAGATGACTGGAAGGCTGAGCTTGCTCAAGGCCAGGAGGAGCTTGAGATGAACATGGCGACGAACGCCAACGTCGTCGACCAATACAACCGGCGCAAGGCCGAGGTACGCCTCTTTATCTGTCCGTTGTCGGCCCATGACTCACGCCATTCGCCAGATCGAAGCACTCAACCGGACTATGGAGGAGCGCGAGAAGCGGATTCAAAGGATCGAGGCTGGCATCAAGACAGCTCGGGTAAGCGCCCTCCTTTGCCCCTCGCGGCCGTCCGTCCTGACATGAAGCCCTTCACAGGACAACTGGCAGCCAGAGCTGCAGAAGCTCGTGAACAGCATCGGCCAGAAGTTCTCCTCCGCGTTCGACCGCATCGGCTGCGCGGGCGAGATCCGGATCCGGGAAGACGACGACTACGAAAAGTGGGCGATCGACATCATGGTCAAGTTCCGGGACCACGAGAAGCTGCAGCTGCTCACGGGCGAGCGGCAGTCGGGCGGCGAGCGCTCGCTCACGACGATCCTCTACCTCATGTCGCTCACCGAGGAGGCCCGCGCCCCGTTCTCGCTCGTGGACGAGATCAACCAGGGGATGGACCAGCGCGCGGAGCGCGCCGTGCACAACTCGCTCGTCGAGGTCACCTGCAAGCCCGACGCGGGCCAGTACTTCCTCATCACGCCCAAGCTCCTGCCCGACCTGCACTACCACGAGCGCATGCGCATCCTCTGCGTCAACAACGGCGAGTGGCTCCCCGAGGAGACCGGGCTGGGCAGCATGATGGGCCTCGTCGACTCGTACCTCCGCTTCCGCAAGAACGCCAGCGCCCACTCGAGCGCTTAGTGTCCGTCCACTGTTCTCTTCAGATTCTGCCTTCCCTCCCACCCGTGCCGAGCCTTCCGTGGTCCCGCCTTCGTCCCCGTTTTGCTCTTTCTCGACTCTGATCGCCTTGTGCCTCCTGTTCGTCTCCCCGAGTACGTCCCGCGTCCGTCTCGGCCGACTCGTCGACTGTCCCCGTCCCCGTCCCCGCTCCCGCTCCCGTTGCCTATCCTACTCATACTCATACTCATACTCACCCGCGTTAGTCACTCGATACGGTATGTACGTCCCCGTTTGCTTGTGCTTGTCACACCTAGTGTACTGTGCTTTCTAGAAATGTAGATCACTCGGGCTTGGGTTTTTGTCTTCTCGTCCCTCTTACAGTGCGTCGTCATCCCTGTATAGTACGCACCGATTCTACGAGTTCGATTCTTCGATTCGCGGACGGACCGGAGAGGGAGAGATATCTGGGCAAGAGAGCACCACGCGATAGGATGATAGGGTGCGGACCGAAAGACCGAAAGACCGAGTGAGAAGCGCGAGGAGAAGACCGTCTAGATAGCGTACAAGAGGAGCTCGAGACATGGCACTGGACAGTTTATCACACATGGGAGGAACCAGAGAGAGAGAGAGAGAGAGAAAGAGAAAGAGAAGAGACGGAGAGAGAGCACAGCAGACGCAAGCGCAAACGCGGACACGGACACAGACACAGACAGTGCGAACGGATAGAAAGAAGGGGGTCCATATGTATTCAACCAACGGCGACGACGATGCTCCTGACGAAGAAAAGATGCTACGGGAAACTTTAGATGGTGTGGTCAGGCAAGAAAGGGGATATGGGGATCTGGATTCAGCTGCAGTTGTAGTTGTGGTTTGTGATTGGGGTCAGGGGAGGTGATGGAAGATGGGAGATGAGAGATGCAACGGGATGCGGTGGGATGCGAGGGTGGGTGGTATGGATGTATGTACGCTGCGGCAGATCGGCGAGCTAGGACGCGGGCATGGGTGTGTGTATGTTCCGGACGGATCGCGAGGCGCGTGGTGGACGACGTGCGACCGGGGGGAGGGGTATCGGAATGCATGCTGTAGTACAGCGGGTGTACACTATGTACGATGGGGGACGATGCAGATTTCGCGTTTCGTTTCGCGCAATGGATGATGGGCATGGATCGGACGATGTTTCATAGTCGTTTCGTGGTCGTGTCGTGTCATGATAATGGTCATAGGCATAGTCGTTGCTTGTATCTTGTATCCTAGAAAGGGGGTCGAGCCGACGTCGAGCAAAAAAGCTCCCGTCACCGAGAAGCCCGGCATGGGGGCGCGGCGCGGCTCTGGAAAGTGGACAGCAGGGCCCGGTCGGCGCCCGCCCCAGAGTCCATGTTCGCATCCGTGCTCTTCGTCGACGCCCAGGTGGCAACACACGTCAGATGGCCGCGGTCGAGGTGTGCTGCAGATGGACCCACGTGCCCTCCCTCACCGCGCGCCCAACGTCGCCCGCCTCAACGCCCCCTGCGTGACGTTCACCCCCGTGCAGTCCTCAAACCACACCGCCCGCTCCGCACACCGCGCCACGACCTTCTTCCAAAACTGCAATATCCGTGGGTGCGGCCGCTCGCTCCGCATCCGGTGGCTCTCCGCGCTCAGATCACGGACGAACCGCAGGTTCGGGAACGCCTCCTCCTGCAGCAGCGACGAGATCTGCTCGTACAGCAGAAAGTACGGCGTGTCCGACAGGTCATTGTCCCGTTCGAACGCGTCATAGTCGTACTCGTGGTCGTGGTCGTGCGACGCGTTCGTGTTCGTGTTCGGGCGGCTCAAAGGATCGAACCGCGCGATGGGGTCTTCGATCAGGCGCGTGTCGATGTCCCGGATGCCGATGAGCTCGACCCGGGGATGCGCGGGGAGAAGAATGTGCGGCGCGATCCAGTCCGGGCTCTGCCAGTGCCACTCGGCGTCGGCGGAGCAGATGAACTCGCGCAGGTTCGGGCACCATTCGGCGAGCGGGACGGGCGGCTGCTGCTGGTTCTGATTCTGGTTCTGCTGCTGCAGGGCGACGAGGTGCAGCGGCGTGGTCAGGTAGTGTTCCTCGATCAGGGAAGACGAGTGGCCGAGCTCGAGCTGGGTGAGCTTCCGGCCATGCGCTTGGAAGAAGCGCGAGAAGCCTTCGCCGGTATAGCTGAAGTCCGAGGAGAGGACGGAGAGATTGGTGAGCGCTGGCATGTCCCATGATGCGAGCACGGCAAAGGTGTTGTTGTCGAGCGACACTTTGAGCGCGCGGAGAGATGGCAGATGCACGTTCATCTGCAGCTTGTCGAAGTTGTGGTTCGCAGACGACCCGGCGAGCATGTTGAAACCGGGGAGGTTGGGAGAACGCGAGGAGAGCTCGAGGTATTCCAGCTGCGTCGTGAGATTCTTGACGAGGGGGGCCATCCGGAGCTCAAAGGGGACGTCATCGTAACTCGTCCAGCTGAGCCGTCGGATCTTGGGCTGTGCGACCAGCTTGAGGATCTCCTCCGGACTACAGCGGGGGTCTGGCGAGTCCTCGAGCAGACTGCGTTGCACAGAGTGGTGGTCTGAATATATGGAGAGTTGTGGGGAGTAGTCGAGGATCGTGCGAAGGTCGGCGGGAGCGCAGCGCTCGAGGGCAGGGGTCTCGATATGGAGCCGACGAATGAACCTGCCGCTGGAGGGGAGTTCGTTGACGTACTCCATGAGGAGGGTGCGGGCCAAAGCTTTTGCCTGGGCGGCTCGAGATATCCAGACGAACTCGTAGAGAAGACTGCGGGTGAGGGCGTTCCACTGTCGGCAGACAAGGGAGAGGCTGGTCTTTGTCGCCATGCAAGAGCGATAGCATGCGAGCTGGTTGGAGGGAGACTCGAGGAACGAGAGCTCCTGTGAGGTGTCGAGAGGATCATGGTGGAAGAGGCAGGCATGCTGGATGATGAGGCCCCAGACTTCTGGAGGGACGTAGGGTAGGGGTACAGGTTCGTGAGCGACACCATGTGTCTTGGGGCGGCGACTGGGTGTCAAAATGTCAGATACGAGCAGCTGGACAAGGCAAAGTAGAGAGTGATGGGAGCTAAGAGGTGAGAAACGAGCTGGGGTAGTGAGGGACAAGACGCCACATTTGATGTGGACAGCCGTCTTCGCACGGACAGCTCACCAGGCCAGCGAGAAGCTATGCTGTACGGGGTCGACGACGAGCAAGGAGTGTTGCTCCTGAGACGTGTTGTTACAGAAAGCGACCGATACGGGCCGCAGCCACGAAGGGGAGGAGCCGTCGGTGGAGACGCGGAGAAGAAAGGACTCACAATTTGGCACGGATTCGGAGGGACAAGGTGCGCACGCTGAATTTGGTTCTGAGAGGGGAGGGGGGGCTGGGGGTTGGGAGGATGGAGAGCGGCATGGCGGGGGATGTCGCTGTTGGTGTGGGGCGGTAGGACGATGGTGGTGGTGGAGGAGAGACGAGGGCGGGAAGAGGAGGGCGGGAGGAGACGAACTCGGTCAAAAAGCTTATCCGGCGTCTGTCCCAGGCCTCGCCTCAGCGCTGGACAGACGCCCGGCGGACTTGTGGTCCGTGTCTATATATGGCATGCGCGGTCTCTGGGACGGGAGCCGAGTTCATTAACCCGCTCTCGGCAACGTCGGCAAGCACACCCAATCGCCCCTCCAATCTCGTCCTCGCCGCCACCGATGGCCTCCTCGCCGCCAGCGACCGCGTCCTCGCCGCCAGCGACCGCGTCCTCGCCGCCAGCAGCAGCGACGACGCCATGGCCTCGCAATGCACAACGCCCTCCCACGGTGTCGTCGCCCATCACTGTCACCCTCCCCGGCCTTCTAATGTGCGCAATCTCCCCCCGAATTTCAATATTGGCGTCCTCGTCCTCGCCTCTCGCAGTTGCAAGAACGTCCCAGCCAGGCGTGGGCGTCGGTCCCTGGTCCAGGCGATGGCGGAGGCCAAGCACGAACGCCACCGTGCATGAACCCAAACGAGGTCAGAACTGGCCAGATAAGCCATCCGCCGCCCTCGCGTGCTCCCACAGACGAGGCGCTCGCTCGCCTCGAGGACACGCCCGCCGCCTCGCGACTGCCCCAGATTTATCGCTCCAGGTCTTGTCCACCACGTCCTCGTGTCTATCCAACTCCGCTGTTCGTACCCCAAACACACAATCTCATGTCATCCACCTCTCCCGTCCCTCCAGACCGCTTGTTTCAACTCATCAATCCGATGTCCGATGTTGTCTACCAGCGCTCTATGTCAGTCTCATCCTACAGAACACATCATTCACGACCCGACACGTAGCCGAGCTCTCTAGACGTTTACGTGGAGAGAGGAAACAAGCCTTCGTCATCTGATTCTCCATCATGCATACGGGTGCAGTTCATTTTTTGCTTTCTTCCACTGGAAAGATTCGCAACCACACCACAATGGGGTACAAAGTCTCGACCTCCGCCTTCAGATATGCCCAGATTTGGACAAGTCAGGGGATTGGCTCGGCCAACTCCTCCGTACGATATGGACTTCGCTACTCCGAGCTCGTAGTGCAGAGCGGTCCTCGTTCAGGCGCCGAGTCACGACCCCTGTCGGGACCACGACTGGGACTCCCATGGGGATGGGCAACGCCCGGGTTTACCGAGCTAGCGCGCGTCCGAGCGCCCAAGCCTCGCTTAGTCCTTGAGATAAGAAAACAGCAAAGATAATTCTCGGCTTGTCCGGCAGGCCGCTGTTATCTCATCTGGCTTGTCGCTCACACTGTCTTAGGCGCGCAAGAGGATGGCATACCACGTCCATGCCAGATCCCACTCGCTGTGAGCCTCCTATGCCCCTCTGAAGCTTCGAAATGTGCATAGAACTATGTATACAACAATTTCTTCGGAATCGATTTCCGCATCGCGTCCATATTGTCGAGATAAGTCACAATTATAGTCTCACAAAATTCCACTCCGAAGGATCTCTAGTCACAGTAAATCTGCATGTGCTTTTGGTGAGGTGTTTTCGTGAGAAATGAGCATGAGAGTCAGAAACCTGGCTGCAAAAGTGGCGTAGGAGGGGTGTGCGACCACCTTAGCGCTCGAGTAGCGCCCGTGCCGGTCACTGTAGTGCAGGCCTCAGGCAGACTGCCGCTGGGCATATATCCCTACGCAAAGTCTCTGACAATTCCCGACGTGCTTTTGCAATATGTAACATCCAAATTCTCAGAGTTCAAAAGTAAGGTATAACCTAGAGCACAACCGAAAGTGTCTGAAATCTCGAGATAACTTCTAGGAGAAGGAGGCGCCGGCTTCATGGTCCCCCATTGCGTTTCAAGTTACATTAGCCCAGGCCGTCCCTTTCTGCAGGTTCCAGTCTTTGGAGAGGCATTTTGTCGTCGTCATCAGAGTAGGATAGGTTTTGGGAGGTCCTCTCAGATATTCTGAAGCTTCAGTGTGCATGAACGTGTCGAGAGCTGCCAGGAAGGCCTCTTGTGCCATGGAATTACGATTGAATCTCAATCTTGATCATTTTGAGCTCGCTTAGATGAGGCTGCACAAGTAAGCGAACGAGATATCGCGATAGATTGGGACCATTATCTGCGCGCCTACGTTACATAAGCAGGACACCGGCTAGTGGGCGTTGCCCATCCCCACTGGGACTGGGAAGCTCGCCAGAGACAATTCGCCGTGTCAAAGCACGAAGGGTAGTCGAAGACCAAAAAGCTCTCTGGGCCTATCGAGCCACGACCGAGGCTACATCGTGCGTGCAGTCTTCATTGCGAACCTATATGGTCTTGACTCTCCATGTCGTCTCAGAACCAGTCACGAGAAGCGAGAGTATGCGCAAGCTTCAGCTTAGGCGGGATAGGACGAGGGGTTCATCGTACCAATTCTCGAATGCTAGCGAGAGTGTCTCCGTGTACTCGAACGACTGTGGTTGCTCTCGCTCGTGGCGGCCTCCAGACAGACAAGCGCATCCACCGTCAGCAGACCGTACGTCGTCCTCCTTCCCCCGCCGCGGCGATTCCGTCACCGCCCGTCTTCCTCGAAGACCTCCCAGTCCTTCGTTCTCGTTCTCATTCCGCTCCTCGTGCCGTACTCTGGTGTCCTGAGGCCGCGTTCGCCGAGCACAAACGTACGCACGTCAAGCCTCCTCCTTCGCCTTCGCTTCAATATAACCCCAGGGAGCATTCACAAAAGCCGGAGAAATGCACAGCTGCATGGGCAGCGACTCGGAAAGTCTCGTTGCACCAAGTCGATGACGACTCTCTGACAACCGACCGCTGCTTGACTGGCGGGCCCTCACTGCCCACTCCTGGCCGAAGCAAAACCTGTCCGCCTTTGGCATCCAGTCTCCAGAGCGACCAGCGCAGTCACGGTCGGCAGACAGTACGCGACCCCTTCCTCTCGTCCCGTCCCGAGTCGCGACCGAGGCGTTGGGCCAACGAGTCGCCTTGCTGTGAACCGGGAGAGAGATACTAGTCGTGGGATGGGACAAGGAGCGGATGTGTGTGTGTATGCCGCGCAACGCGGATGCGTTTGGCAATGCTGCCGTCTGCTGCCCAGCAAGTGTACCCCCTGTAGCCTGTGAGTACCAACTCATCAGGATTATTCCGATCCACCGACGACGTCGATGGGCTACTAATCATATCCACCGCATCTATGTCTGTTCTGCTGTGCGTTGGCGTGGTCTTTGTATTGCTCAGCCTCGGCAGATCACGAGAGACAGCGGGTGAGTTGCAACTTGAACTCCTCCTCTTGATCTCACCTCGCTTGCCTCGACGGTACTCATCGTGAGCTCAGGTTGCTATTATTGTCCCATCGAGTCTATATCGGCCCTCGATGTATTCGCGCGATCTATGTATTCATGCCCCAGCTCGGCGAAGACGGTTTGTATTGACGTCCGCGCTTACTATATTGGACAACACTACTGTGCGAGTGTGAGCTCACGCCGTATCTCGAGTACAGCCGCAATCTTCCCGGCCGAGCGTTCGGCAGGGGCCAGTCGACCGCAGTGTTCGCAGATTATGCACATACGATCCTTGCCTATTCCAGCTCTGGTCGAATGGCCAAGATTTGTCCATGAACAATAGCGCTCGCGCCTGAACGTTGAACCTCGAGGATGGCGGCTACCCCATTGAAGTCCGTCGACATCGTCTCTCTGGTCGAGCGCCCGCTAGCTCGTCAGTTCTACGTTAGAGGTACGTCACGGCGGACACGCATGCTGCCGCTGCTCTACGATGTACACTGCCTCCTCGCGGCGAATGCGGCGAAAACCCGCTCGGACTCAGTCATGTACACTTGAAGTTCGACCGATGTCACGGTCCAAGGCCAAACGGTGAATGCGTTTCGTATCGTGTCGCAAGTCACGGAACGTTGGCAACCTTTGCGTGAACAGGTCGCGCGAAAGCTGGTGCACGGCGGCTCTGGAGGCTGGGAGTACCTATTGAAACGAGCGTGGCGCAAACATTCTCTTTGGCCTTCGACCAAGGATTGATCGAATGAAGGCACAGATGGGGAGCTACTTTGTGTTTTTTTGGATGTACGCTCGTGCTGCTGCCTGGCCTAGTGCGCAAGAAATCCTAGTGATCGCGCCGATGTGAGTCTCTATCGGTTTGCTCCCTTTGAATATGATCTCATTCTCATTCACTTATCTCGGGCCCAAGGGATCCGTGATGACGTCGGTGTCTGCGCAATCCTCGCAATCACACACCTCGTTCGCACATAAGCACGCTACCATCGTCCCGGCCGCCGAGCATTCGCAAGCTTGTCCATTGACTGTGGTGGTGGCAGCAGGTACACGACCCTTTTCTCAGCACCTTGACGGACGACACCAGAATTTGGACTCCTATGAAAGAGCCTGCAAAGAGGTGTCACACTGCCCAAACATGCAACATAGCCATCCACCACATTCGAGTGGCCCTATCTCCAGGCGGACGTATCTTATCCCGCTGTTTCGACATCGCTCTCTTCCTCTCTTTGGCAGAGAGCCTATAGCGAGACAACAGATATGTTAACCGGTCCTTAGCGACCGCTCTCGCCGACATGTCCGGAGTTCCTACCTTGCCGAGTCCACTCGCTCCTCATCTCCCGCCGCCGGACCTTGCTCTGTTCGTAAACCAGGCACTGCATTTGTGTGGCTCCACGAGAACGAGTGGCTCGCTATTTTTGCGCGCGTTGTCCCTTGGACAGCGGGCGCGTGATGGTTTTCTGAGATGATGTTGCCAGTCCTCCTCGAGGCTGAGCTTCAACATATTCCGAAGACGAACCGATCACACATCCGAGCAAGAAGCCCCGTCGCATACAAGCATGGTCCCGGCTTCAAGTTCCGCTTTCACCACACGCAACGCATGCCTCGCAGCAAGCCTATCTACTACGCCTCTCGCGGCAAAATCGCTCTGTCCGTGCCGTGTCTCTCTTCAACATGCCCATGCCTCCCGGTGTACCCATAGGCGTTCCGGAAATGAGCCTTTTCCAGCCCCTGTCTCCTTCGACGGACCAGATGGTAGATGCATAGTACCGCGGGCTTTAGCGCTCACGTGTATACCTCCGGAGAAGAAAGCCTTTAAACATCGGATATACTCTGCGAGGATCCCCCGACATGTCTCGATCCCGCCTCATCCTTCCTGCTTCCTCTCTCCTCCTGCTTCTCGTAACTGCCTGAAAAGGACACCGAGACTGTTTCGATGCGTCATTGTGCCGATGCCAGCAGTACGGGTCTACTGCGGGAAGGACCCCGCGTTCCTGAACGAACGCTTCTCAGTTCATGCCCTTCAGACTGCCGTGACCCGCCTCGTCCGTTGAATATCCGGAGGCGAGTCGCGCGAGGAGCCAATGGCGGCGTGCCTCCAAAACCACTCTGCCTGTCGAGGATCACAACCCACGCCGACGGCCGCCAGCAATCACTTTTTCGAAGGCTTCTGGGCGACGCGGACGAGGCACCGCGGCATCCCGTCCTCGCACATGGGCCACGCATGGGACGCGTCTATGCCGAAATGCGCGGGGCAATATACGAATGCAGATGCGGAGGAGAGCCCATATAAGGACCCCGCGGGGCAGCTGAATGGTCTCCAGGCTCCCCAGCTCCTTCAGCAGTTGCCCCACCGCCCGCTTCCGAGCTCAACACCAGCTAGCCGAGATGTTCGCCTTCGCTGCCCTCGTCACCTTTGCCTCGATCGCTCTCCCGAAGGCCCTCGCCCACGGCGGTGTCCTCTCGTACGAGATCGGCGGTCAGACCTTCCAAGGATGGGCTGTACGTGCATTTCCTCTATCCTCTGTCATTCGCTAGCCCGAATTCTGATATACCCAACGCTCTGTACAGCCCTACAACTCCCCTGCCGGGCAGACGTCCATCCAGCGCCCATGGTCCAGCTAGTGCGTAGCAGTAGTTGTCTTCGCCGAGGATTCGGCGAGACTGACTTGTGTGCTGTATAGCAACCCAATCCAGGACCCGACTGACCCGACTGTCGCGTGCAACAACGACGGCAGCTCTGGTGCTCTCCAGCTGACCGCGACCGTCGCCGCCGGCTCGCCCATCAAGGCGTTCTGGAACCAAGTCTGGCCTCACCCGTACGGCCCCATGCTCACCTACCTCGCGCAGTGCCCGGGCAGCACATGCACGGGCGTGAACGCGAACTCGCTCAAGTGGTTCAAGATCGACGAGGCCGGTCTCCTCTCCGGCACCATCGCAGACGGCTACTGGGGCTCGGGCAAGATGGTCGACCAGAACTCGACGTGGACGTCGACGATCCCAGCTTCCGTCCCGTCCGGCAACTACCTGATCCGATTCGAGACGATCGCGCTGCACTCGCTCCCCGCGCAGCTCTACCCCGAGTGTGCGCAGATCCAGATCACCGGTGGCGGGAACCGCCAGCCGACCGCGGACGAGCTCGTCTCCTTCCCTGGCGCGTACTCCGCGAACGACCCCGGCTGTACGTGCGCTTTTCTTGGCTGGTGCTGATCGTCCGTCGTGGCAGCGATACTTATAGCGATGGGACACAGTGACCGTCAACCTCTACACCAACGAGGCCAAGTCGCAGACGACCTACATCATCCCCGGGCCCCCGCTCTACGGCAGCGGCACTGGCTCGCCCGCTCCCCCTCCGGCCGTACGTAGCCTCTTCCGGTCCAGACGTGCGATGGGAATTTGCTCACATGTGTCTCTTCTCTTGCAGTCGACCGTCCGCCCTTCGAGCACTTCCGCCGCTCCGCCCGCTCAGACCTCCACCGTCGGCACCGTCGGTCAGTTCGGACAGTGCGGCGGCCAAGGCTACTCGGGCCCGACCGCGTGCATCGCGCCCTTCTCTTGCAAGGCTCAGAACGGTACGTCCCAGTTGCCTATCGTCTCGCAGCCCTGCCCTCGTGCTGAACGCCGTCGACGCCTCCTGCAGACTACTACTCTCAATGCTTGTGATCCCGCACACGAGTCCGACGCCCGGCGCACATACACACGCGCATGGGCAGAGGAGGAGGGCGGTGCGAGGCGATGGGATCGATAAAAGACTCGGTAGCACTAATGGCCATGGCTGGTCCCGATACGACGAGCGGGCGAAGATGCTCGGGAGTAGTGTCGCGGTCAGCGTGTTCTTCTGGATTGTGTTCTCTCGGCGGCATCCTGTGCATGTGTATTGAATATTAAATAGATCTACCTTTCCCTTCCATGGTGTCCCTGTTTGCCCTGAGCCCGAGAGTCCAGTAGGATCGGTCCTGCGATGATCACGATCTGTCGGCAACGGTCGTTGATGGTATGGCTGGCTGCGGTGGGTATTGCAATAGCGGCTTCCCCCTGGACTTCTGGCCTCGACGGCCAACCAACGGCTTACTCGCCGCGCGGCTGCATACAAGGGCGGAGGATGCGCTTTGAACGCGACCTTCGTGGCACTCCGTGCGAACAACTTCCCAGCCTACCACACGAATAAATGGTTAGTGGTCACGGCCGATCTGCTCAAGAAGTGCACATTATTCAGCTTGAGGGACAACAGGTAATATTGTTTCCTAACGCAGCAGACCACCAGTGCAGTGCGGTGCAGTACGCAAGAGGGGGCGGAAGAACAAGGGCGAACGACACCCGCATGCGAACCACTTCCCATGCCTTGAACCAATAGTCTGACTTCAGAGACACATACACGTACTCAAAGGTGGATCACCAATATCGCCTACAGGCAGATGATACATAGCCCAAACGAGGGTGGAACTATGAGTGCCATTAGGAATCGCAATTGACCAGAACCTTACCAACCATCGCTCCCGTGGGATCGCTTTCCCTCGGTCCCACTGGACTCACTGTCTGCGGATACGTTGAGACCCCGCTACGCACGCCGACACGCACATTGCCTTGAGCAAACGTCTCCAATGCGTCACTGACGAGATATAAAAGACCAACACAACCACTCATGACCAACCAAACACTCACAACACCCATACTTCGTCTTCATTTGCCCTCCAGCGAGCATGGCTCAGATCTCCACCGTTGCAGACTGGGCTCCCTACATCAGCATAAGCCTCTTCCTGCGGCTCATCAGCTTCGTCCGTTCCACGATGGTGATGCTCGTAGTGGACAATCCCTTGAGCTGGAGATTGGGGTTCAGAGGTACCCGTAACCCGAACGATGACATCGAAGGTTTGCACGGTCGTCTTGCCAAACTAAGAACGTTGCGAGTCGTTTACCCAGCTTCTCTTGCCAAACCCGCAGGACCGTTCTACATCCTCGGGTCGCCTCGGCGGGATATAGCCGACGGCAAGGCGGTCCTCGCCCCCAAAGAGATGTTGAACAGTCAGTACCTCTAGTCTACAGGCCCCAACTCACGAAAGCTGACAAAATGAGTTCAGAAGAGGGCCCCTTCCTACTCATCCTCGACATCAAGGACACCAAGGGAGACCCCGTCCCGAACGCATCTGTCGACGCTTGGCACGCCGACTCCGTGGGGGAATACTACTTCGCATCCTGGACCCTGCGCGGGAAGATGACGGCGGATGAACGCGGGAGGCTTGAGATCCTCACTATTAGGCCTGCGGACTATGGCAAGCGCGCCGGCCATGTCCACCTCCGCGTGTCTGGCGTAAGGGGCAAACACGCGCCGATGACGACTCAGGCCTACGTATGCCCCGGTAATAACAAACAACACATGAACAGATACAATGACGTGTAAGTTCCGCCATCGCACCCACTCTCCTCGATATTGAAGGCAAATGTCGGCTGCTGCAGTGCGGGGTACATGCGCAAGACGCCTTACCAGAACATGGCAACGTTTTGGTCAATCAGTGCGGCTAACGGCGGAAAGAAGTTTCATAACTTTCCAGAGTTCCCCAGAGACGACATCGAGGCTGCTGATATCTTGGAGCAGTGGAACGAGAGAACGAAGGCCCATGGCATTGGTCGGGATGTTGTCGCTGTCGGTCGTCACGAGCTGAGGCTGACCTTGCTTTGAGTCAAATACTCGAGACATCTAGCATGTACGACATTGTACGCGGTTCTCGATCATGAGTCTGACAATTCCTAGTGTACTGAACCGGGAGAACAGTGACACGTACCTAGAGAATCCGCATGTCTAGGTCTCGAGCCTCGGTCGACATTCGGCATATGCATGAGGTGACACAAATATGCGCTGAGTTGAATTTGCCTTTAAAGTACGATACGCAGCTGGAGGAACCCGACCGGAGTAGTCTTTGTTCGACGTAGTGGTGGTACGGAGTGTAGTTGGGATGGCGCGGCGCCTATACTCCCTAATCCGGTCGTCGGCTAGCTCCAACCAAACCCACCGACTCCAGGATCGGACGCGCGCTTGTTTTCCGATTAGCTACCCCCTCGGACGAGAGACTTTCCTATGACTTTCTATAAGAACTCGACACGATAAGATTTGCTACATCTTTCTAAACAGCCGTGAGAGTAGTATATTGCTTCACAATCGTGCGGCTGACAATCACCAGATGCAGTTCTCACCGGCAGCATTCCACAGACCATACTATGATATATACTGGCAGTTGGATGGTCACGGGATGTTGAGGAGATGAAAGGCGGTCACTACTTATGCCCTTATGATAAGTTGTAACATTATATCCTAAAAGAATGTGCACACTCTCGCTCAAGCCGTTACAGCATGCCTATAGGTCCGCTCGGACTTTGCGGTGGGAACCGTCGACTATCCCTGCAGGCATCAGACTCGCTGCCGCCGATCAACATCGGCTATGATGTCGCCTGACGCACCTCGAGACGTCTGCAAGCTCCAGATGATTCAGCTGGGGTTCGCGGGCTAATCAATATTTGCCAGCGCTGTTTCCGACAACTAAGCAGGAGCGGTGGACAACATTGGACGAAGCAAGGTGCACAATCACCCGAAGGTTCGTTCATCATGCGAACTCCAGTACACGCTATCAGTCTGACGAGATATAACATCGCCTATTCTAGTTATTCATCAATCTAGCTAGACTAGTTGACATGGTTTAGTATTATCGACGCAACTGGCCTCCTGAACCCACGTCCCATCGTCGGTGGGCATACCCTGTAGTACGCACTTTTGGCCAATACCCGAAAAGATGTTGCGTGCTGGTGCGGTTACACGTACATGAAGGGCAATAAATTCCGTGGCTTATGACGAGCGGGTCATGCACGGTGAGTCAGGACTGACTACGACCTCACCCAACTGCAAGACTGTGGAGTCCACCATGAATGTGAGTGTCTCATATCGGAGGCCTAGACCAACGAGAGCTGGTGTTTGAGACCGCTTCTTGACGACATCTGCTAGAGACGTGCGACCGACCGAACGCCCAACTTGAAGCCTACACATTGAGCTGCATGGAGCCTCGGTGTTGGTTTTCGTGTTTTGGTGTGGTACGAGTGCGGCCTGACAAGAAAGTATGATCTTATACGGATACGTTTGGCATCCTGCTTACACGCTACCATGCAGTACCGCCTTCCAGGCCTCGTTGAATTGTGAAACGACGGCAGCGTCAAAGCTTTGATATGGTGGTGAGTTTGAACCATAAAAGGATGATATAGCACATCGAGTACCAGAACCCCACTCTTCGCGAGCACCTCGATGCCCATCACACGCATACACCCGCTCCGCCTGTGGTGCTCGAGATGAGTATCATATAAGAACCGAGGCAGCTCGAGCTTTTGGAACTCAAACCTCTCACACTCTACATCTTCATCTCCCTGCATCATGTCTCAGTTGTCCACCGCCGCAGACTGGGCTCCGTACCTTGGTATCAGCCTCCCCAGGCGGCTCTTCAGCTTCGTCCGGTCTACCTTCGTAGTTTGCGTCGTAGACACTCCAGTGTACTGGTGGCTGGGCTTCACAGGAAAGAACCCCAACGACGACATTGAAGGTGTGTGCTTAGCTATAGGAGTCGGGGGACGTCTCGTTGACCCAGCCGACTGGCTTCGCACCTGAAGGGCCATTCTACATCAAGGGATCGCCTCGTCGGGATATCGAGGAGGGGAAGGGGGTCCTCGCGTCTCCAGACATGTTACGCAGTAAGTCCCGTCGTCCCGAGGCGACGCACCACATCCCAGAGAGGCGAGGCTGACCAAAAGCCAATAGAGAACGGCCCCGTCCTACTCCTCCTCGACATCAAGGATGCCAAAGGCAATCCCATCCCGAACGCGACCGTCGATGCCTGGCAGGCAGACTGCAACGGGAGCTACTACTTCCGGTCCTGGACGCTGCGCGGGAATGTGACGACCGACGCCCGCGGGCGCGCTGAGATCCTCACCGTTAGGCCTGCAGACTACGGCGCATTCGGCGGGAAGCGCGCCGGACATGTCCATCTCGTCGTCTCCGGAGTCAAGGGCAAGCACGTCACGATGACGACGCAGGCCTACGTGTGCCCTGGGAATAGAGCCGAGCACATGGACATCGACTTGTGAGTGCTGTCTCCCGAGCACGCCCACCATGAACGCTTGAGTATCGAGGGAGAGGGATGGCTGACGGAAGGTTTTGATTTTGACTGGGACAGCGCCCAGTATATGCGCAAGACGCCGCACAAGAACATGGCCACCTTTTGGTCGATCAGTGCGGCTAATGGCGGAGAAAAGGTCCACAACTTCCCCGAGCTTCCGAGCGACGACATTGAAGCCATCGAGACCATCAAGCAGTGGAACGGGAGGTTGAAAGCTCATGGGATCGATCGAGAAGTACTTGCAATTGGGCGTCATGAGCTGAAGTTGACGTTGCTTTGAGTTGTATCCATGTACGAGCAGAACCAGTCAGCGCAACGTCGTGTTCGGTCGCTGTTTAGGTTGATCATCACGTACGAATGTAGACGGCACTTGGTGGATCATGCACGCGCCGGGTTCCCTGGAGTACACAGGTCGTACATCTAGTCAATGCGAATACACTTTTTGACTACGAGGTCCCACGGAATGCCATATGATAATCATGCTTGTCAGTCGAGACCACGAAATGAATGCTCTGGTCACCAGACATACCTCCTCTTCGCACGCGCCTCTCGCGCAATACACGCAAACTTTCCCGCCCTGTCATCGACGGACACAATATATAAGATCCAGACGGGCTTGCGCGCGCAGAACGCAAAGCTCTCACCAGACGACCACCCATTATTTCGCTGAGCTTCGTCTGCCCACACCGTTCACGATGGCTCAAGTACCCACCGCCGCCGACTGGGCGCCGTACATTGGCATAAGCCTCTTCAAACGGCTCGTCAGCTTCGTCCGCTCCGCGTTCGTGCTGGTCGTGATCGACAACCCGCTCTCCTGGAAATGGGGCTTCAGGGGGAAGAATCAGAACGATGACATCGAAGGTCTGCATCTGCATTTCTCGAGTCGGATTGCACGCACCATAGTAGGTACGGTCTCATCATCAGGAGCTTCTGACGATCTCCTAAAGGTCCGTTCTACATCCTTGGAGCCCCTGGACGGAACATTGACGATGGAAAGGCCGTTCTCGCCCCCAATGAACTGCTGCAAAGTGAGTGCAACTTTGCTTTCGTCTCCCATCGTCCCAGGCTGACACGCATCCACCCCCCCTCTTCGTACCATTGCATAGGGGACGGCCCTTTCTTGCTCATCCTCGACATCAAGGACACTAAAGGCGACCCCATCCCGCACGCGACCATCGACGCCTGGCAAGCCGACTCCACGGGGAGCTACTACTTCGCGTCCTGGACGCTGCGCGGCAAGATCACCACCGACGCGCGCGGCCGCGCCGAGATCCTCACCGTCCGGCCTGCAGACTACAGCGCGCCGTTCCTCGGGCAGCGAGCCGGGCACGTCCACCTCGTCGCCACGGGGGTGAAAGGGAAGCATGCGCCGATGACGACGCAGGTGTATGTCTGCCCTGGGAATAACGCCGAGCATATGAATATCGACTTGTGAGTTGGTTTTTTGGGTTGAGAGTACTCACTGCGATCGATGTGCGAGATCCTCAACGCTTGGTTGTAGCGCACAAGCAATGCGTTCTCCTCCCCATCAGAACATGGCTACCTGCTGGGCGATCGGTGCGGCTAACGGAGGGGAGAGTTTCCACCATCTCCCAGAGCTCCCCTCGGACGATATCGACACCGCTCAAACCATCAAGCAGTGGAACGAGAGACTGAGAGCGCATGGAGTTGACCGGGATGTTGTCGCTGTTGGGCGTCACGAGTTGAAGTTGACCCTGCTTTGAGTTTGGTACCTGTATAATCCAGTGGATGTCTCATATGCTATGAATACCCCGGTTCCCATTCACCGTCGCCTTCTGGATCAGGATGCACAGGGGCAGGGCAGCAGAATCCTACCTTGGGTGATTCCTCTCCCTACCTCAATGACCTGGCTCAGGTCATCACGCACATTCGGTCATCGCACCTTTCTCAACAATTACAAGTATATGGAAGCGATGGTCCATCCAGGTGTCACCGGTACCTGGCATGCATGTCATCAAGCCTTGAGGCCTGCGGAAGACTGCACCCTTGATGCTAGTACAACGTGCCACGAGAGAGTTACCGATATCATTCGTACGTTCATTAAGGCTTCGACACCGCGCCGAAACCACACTTCGAATGGCATCTTCTGACGGACACAAACGCTGGCAGACAACGCAAACCATAATCAGTATACATTCACGCGCCCAATGGGCGATAAGCTCTGAACCAGACCCACATACCGCTAGACCAGACTGAGGTGCCGTCGCTCTGATAGAAGACCCACCAAACGCAGGGCACAAAAAAGCAGACCCTGACTCGTGGTCCTCCCGCCATCACCTTCCACGCCACTGTGGGCCCTATCACGACGCGCCGAACACATCGTTACGCGACTGTGCCCAGCAGGTTTTAGCCTCATCGATGCATTTTGAGAGCACATCCTCCGTGCCCGCTCCCATGATGCCCAAGCCAAGTTGCATGACGGACGTCAGGCCCGCGTTCTCGTCAATGACTACCGAAATGGTCGTGTCGAGGAGCGGTTCCTCGAATGACGTCGGGTCAGCGAGTATATGCGTGCTGGGTCGCGCGACGAGTGAGCGGGACGATGATCAAGTGAGACGATCAGTGTAAGTGCTCACCCATCGAAGATTCCAAACGAGTACGACGTTGGCAGTCGGTCCAGCTGGAGGGGCATCATCGCCTTCCGCGAGCATACAGTCCGTTGGCGATCTTCGTCCCACGTTGCTTTCGGGAGTTTCGCTGAATGCGCATGCACATGTCACATATAGTCCCACATCCACTACCATACCCAACGGGTTCACGAAGAAAAGTGAACACACTCACTGTTTTTCAACGCCGCTACCATCGCAAGCAAAGTCGCGTCGAACGCGTTCCCATCATAGTTGATGCACGTCGCGTCTACATATAGCACCCACGCAGCCCTACCCGGCTCAATGCACAGTGTCTTCGTCGAGACCACCCCAGATCTGTGCGAGTCGCGCAAGTCGAGTTGAGGTCCCTACACACAAGAAACGAAGAGCACAGACATCGTACTCACGAGACAAGGACGTCGTTGAGCCGGTCAGACAGTACCTGTGCCTCGTCCGTCGGTGGGCCCGGTTTGAACCGCGGGGAGCATATAGCGGGCAGGTCCAGATTCGGCACTGCACGGTGCGCGCGATCACACACGGAGGTTGAGGAGACGGAAGGGAGCGCGACTGGAGGTTGAACATACCGAGGAAGCCCTCCCCTGGGCGGTCGAGCTCTGGCTCCGCGATTTCTGCCTTTACGCCACATACGACGGTCGTCGACCCGAGCCGGACGAGGGCTGAGCCGTCCGCGGTAGAGATAGACCCTAGAGTGCAGAAATCGTTGAGTTGAAGTGCCGAGACTTACGAGGACAGTGCATGAGATGAGGTGCGCGGAGACGACGCGACGGTCAGTCGCGCGTCGTCTGTAGTCGGGCATTCCCCCAGTTGCGCCGCTGAATAGTCGAAGGTCATAGTGTACCTTCCCCTCGTCAATCACATTTTACTCGCCCTTTGTGGCAGAAAACACATCCTGGTATAATTCTCAACGTTCCCACCCGGCCTCGAAAAAAGGGGGAATATCTACGGTGCATGTAGAGGGGGAGGGGGAGGGGACACGAAATAGAGCGTAAACGGAGACGTACCCACATTGACCGACACGTCTCTCCACTCGTCCAAGTCTCGCCCATCGGGGCGGACGTTCTCCGCAAGGAATCGCTCGAGATATGTTTTCGGGTGTAGGCGTTGGAACGTGAGGGCCTTGAGCGCGTCCTGTTCCGCCGTGCTCGTGCTCAGGCCCGACGGACTGGCGGCTGGGTTCGATGTCGACGATGATGCCGCGGCAGCCATGAACTGTGATTCCCAAAGGCGAGTCCGGGCGCACAACCAAAACGCGATGGCAAGAAGTATGCAAAAAGCGGGTCGAATCTTGCCGACGTTTGGTTGCCGGAAGAGCATGGACGAGTCGAGCTGGGCGTCTACCTACTTCTCTGCCACCGACTTCCACTTCTCCCCAGTTCGCCTTCAGAGACCATGTCGCAGGCGATTGGAAACGTACGTGGCCTCCGCAAATACGGCATTATTTTGGTTAACAATGCTACAATATACAGACTGCGCTAGCCTATGCTCGTGTATGGCATCACGTCGACGCCTCCGAACGCGTCCTCGGAAAGCTTGCAGAACGGATTGCCATCGTGCTCATGGGCAAGCACAAGCCTATATACGACCCTGGTGGTACGCTCTCTTATCGTACTGGTGGTAATAATATAGGAGACCGACTGCTCCTTAGCGGACTGTGGTGACTACGTCGTGGTGACGAATGCGAAGAACATCAAGGTTACTGGGAAGAAAGCCCAGCAGTTGGTGTACAGGCACCACACGATGTACCCGGGAGGGTTGAAGGAAATCCAGTACAAGGACATGATGCGGAGGAAACCGGATGAGGTGCGTACATGCGCTCCTCCTGTGTCGGCCTTTCATTCATATTCTCCTTGTCCCCAGATCATCCGCCAAGCTGTATCTGGTATGCTTCCCAAAAACAAGCTACGAGAGCGGCGATTGGAGAGGCTGCGCATATTCGCCGACGACGACATGGGTGTCTTCCAACATAACATCCTCAAGCGTTGGGAAGACGGCACTTTGCCTGCACGTTCACAGTAGACGATGGCCTTGTGGCTGTCGGTTCGTATATATACATTTCATCCTAATGCTCATTCATTTTTTGCTATCCTCGTTTATTGCGCTTGAGGGCGGCGCCCTATGGTAAGCAAATGCTCATTCGTTTATGCATCGAGACAAGCATACAACCTCCAAATGCACGACCATCGAACGGTCTACTGTTCACTACCTGTGGAATTGCGCTCCCCGTCTTCGTCAGAACCGGCTCCGGGGTCAGGCTGACTGTCGTCCTCTACGTCTGTGGCACCCAGCCCTCTCCCTCCCGGATTGGATAGTGCGCTGTCCTCGAATTCAAAGTCGTCAGACACCTCAGCTTCTTCAGCTTTCACTGCATGGCGCCGCCTTCTCCTCTTCTTCGCCTGTCTAATTCTCTTCTCTTCCGCCTTCCTCTCCCGTTCAGCCATGGCCATTTGTTCTTCCCATCCACTTGGAATGCGAGGCTGTACGAGCTGGGCAACATGTTCTTGGAACAGCATTCCTACTCAACCGATTAGCGACCATAATGCCGATAGAGCGTGGAACGTACCTATTGCCATGAGCGCGGAACCATCGAACACCTTGTACATATCCTTCTCAACTCCACGCGGGTCTTTGTTCCGTTTTCTCTTGCGGCCCGTCTTCTGCGTTCCGGTCCTGCTGTTCACCTCTTCGATTTCATCCTCCTGCTCGTCTCCAACGTTGCTGGGCTCGGCGTCCTGTTCCTTTGCGTGATCGTTGATGTCACCGAGGGATTCCGTATGGGGAGCGGGACTCGAGTTAGTTGCCCCAGACTGGGCATCTTTCAACTTCTGTGCACGCCGGAGCTTCCTTTGTTGTCGAACTTCTCGTGTTGCGTCGTACAGCTGACCCATGGATGTATAATATGTACTCGCGAAGTAGTGTAGACACTTGAGTAGATCCTTACCGAGCGGCCGGATTATAAAACGATACATGGTGGATGTTGGCTGAAACTTACCGAAGTCGGTATAGGTAATGCAACCGATGGCTCTCCGCTGCTATGAGGGGGAGTATCCTCGTTCTCCGACGGATGGGCTAGCGTGGACGCAGTATGCCCTGCACTCAGGTAATCCATGTCTTCGTCAAAACGTTTTCTCTTGCGAGCTCTCGCATTGGTGATCATCGCAGGCTCCTCGTCGATTCCGTTGTCTTCCGTAGGACGTTTGCGCTTGTCTTGCTTCGAAGAGCTACCCAGCTCTTCCATGAGCGCAAGCTCCTCGTCACCTCCGCTGTCCTCCGCACGACCTTTCCCCTTGTCCTGCTTTGAAGTGCCACCCATCTCTTCCGTGAGCGCATCCTCCGTAGGTTCGTCTTCATTCGGCTGAGACTGGCTGCGGCGCTGCTTGACGGCGGCAAGGCCGCCTGCGTCCTTCGCTATCCAGTTACCTCGCGCATCGCGAAGAGCATACTTTGCACGACGGGAAGAGCGGTTCCCGTCCGAATTGAGCACACGGGTACCGTCTCTGTGCAGGCGCAAAGCAGCGAGATCATGAACAGTGCTTTGTCGCCGAGGATTCATTGCAAGACGAGATGTGTATTCACAAGCAGTGGCGATCGCGACAAATAGGAGAGAGAACGTTGGGCAGATCCTCCTGCCAAGACTGCGGCGGATGTCGACGTCGACGTCGGTCCGGCTTGTGCGGAAGAGCTGAACCAAGCAAAAGAATGAAGCTGAACCAAGGTGTGCCTGGCGTAATGGCATCAGAGGTACGGTTAGCCGGCGGCTGGACTTGGGTGCTGACTGACTTCTCTCCCCACCGTCACCTACCCTACGAACACCACGCACCTATTGTCCGTACTCCCACCCTCCTTTCCTCTCTTTTTCTTTTCGTGAACACAACCGTCAGCAACGGTCGTCCGCCCCGGCCATCTGGAGCGTCTCGACCATGCCGGAATACGTCTATGCCCTCCATGATTTCACCCCTCAGGTCGCGGACGAGATAGAATTCAAGGTCGGGGACAAGATAGAAGTCATCGAGAAGGACGACCTCTACGGTGACGGCTGGTGGCAGGTAAGCGGTCTTGTTTCGTCCAGCATCGTATGCACGGACAGCATGCGCATGGCACCATATTCTTGAATTTCGTCTCGTTATACTCGTCTGGTCGTATCTATCACTCCATGGCGGCCTCGTCACCTCTGCTTCAAGTGGTCAATACCCACTGCGGAAATGTACTACTCTACCAGTTCACATGAGCCTTTCCTCACATGCTATTTCACTTCACCGTTAGCTCCTTGTAACACCACTTACATCGTTCACAGGGTCGCAATCCTTCTGGGCAAGTAGGGTTGTTCCCGCAGAGCTACACATCGCCAAATCCCCCTCCCACCTCAACTGTCGCCTTTCCGGACGCTGCCTCAGCCGAGGCACCGTCTACAACCAACGGAACTTCGAGCGTCCTCCACACTCTTCCCGAAGAGGCGGAGTCGACCAATGGCACCAGCAATGCGGCTGACAGTCCCACCGAGAGTGAGCGCCAGCGCAGGCCCAGCGAAGGGGATGTCATGATGCGTGCGACTCTGACCGACGTCCAGAAGGCCATCGAGCAACTCGGCCGCAACGATCGGGATGGTGGGCGCTCGTTCAGCTTCGCGAGCTCCCATGGAGATTACAGCGAACGCTCGGAAACGGAGACCGAGGATGATCGTGACGCGGATGCTGAGGATGAGTTGGGTTGGCACAAGGATGCGCGCGCGAAGCTCGCTCAGAGGGCTCAGAAGGAGAATGAGCAACGCCAAGCGCGCGAGGCCGCGGAGTCGCCCCGCCCTATGGTACCTCCGATTGACGTGGAGGTAAGTGACGAGAGCGACGCGGATGATGAAGATTCCCCCGCCAGCCCCCGCAGACATCCACAGTACCCTCAGATCGCGGAAGTGGAAGAAGAGGAGGATGATGAAGACACAACCGAGGGTGAAACGAAGCGTGCACCTTCGACGCCCGATCCGGATTCCAGGGACAGCGTCGTGCCATCTGAGCGGTATCTCGTCCCAGACGAGACGGACTTACCTACCGCGACCGCGACCACCTTCCCCGCATCTAGTCCTCTGGCCAGTCCAGCCATGCTCTCTTTCCCCAACCCCCCTGTGCACATCACTGCTCCTTCACAAGAGTCGGCACCTCCCTTGACAGAGTCTTCATCTACACTTGCCGCGGCATCCATCCCTATACCCGCCAGTCCGATCGCGTTGGAGACTCCTTCGCAGTCTTTGCCGTTATCCGTCATCTCCCCGACGCCAAGTACGCTTCATGTCGCGGAGCAGACGACTCCCGCCACAATCATCACTGCCAATCTCCCGTCGCCTACTGCCTCCTCTGCCGATTCGTATGCCGTCAGCAGCGCCACGGGTGTTCAGCCCTCCATCCCCACCGCCACGACAGCCACTTCTTTCGCGTCGCCACAACAGAGTGAAATGAACACCCCTGACACCACGAGGAAACCGACGGGACCTCCGTCGGAATGGACTGTTGATGATGTCATCGAGTGGTTGAAGTCCAAAGGATTCGATCAGGGGGTGTGCGACAAGTTCATCGGTACGTATCTGTTGGTCAGTATTGCCTCGTTGTACTCATCAGGTGCAGAGCAAGAAATCACGGGTGACGTTCTCTTGGAACTCGATGCCAACGTCCTCAAGACCGAGATTGGTATCAGTGCGTTCGGCAAACGAGTACGCATCGTGAACGCCATTACGGAGCTGCGTCGTCCACCCTCGGTCGAGGAAGCGGAGCCTCAGCAGCCAGGCGGCTCGATGCTCACCCCGCGCTCGTTGACACACTCCTTCAACTATCCTGCCTCTCACCACTCGCATCCGTCGCATTCACATTCACACTCCATCCAGAGTTCCGCCCACCAGAGTTTCACCAGTTCACCTGCTGTCAACGGAGTTGGCCTGGCTGCCCTCGCCTCGGTAACGAGCCCAGAAAGTCCTCCGCACACTGGGGACATCACGACGCCCTCGCCTATGGTGCGCAACGGCTGGCGAGCGTCCGATCCTGGGTCCATTCATGGAAGTGTTGTCAACTTGGACGAAGAAGAGCGCGGTCGCACAGTAGTAGGACTGGGTCTTGGCCTTCCTGGTGCCAAAGCACAGGTATGTCGCAGTCCCGTAGATATTGGTCGTATGCTGATAGCTCGCATGATTCAGAAGAACCGTCCGTCGCAATTGGTGTTGTCACCTAGTGACAGTGCCTTGGGCGAAACTGTCGCCATCCAGGGCCGCGACAGGAAGTCTGACTCTGTCAAGGATGAGCGTGCCGTCATGAGCGAGGTTCGTCTAGCATCGTTCGGTTGCGAAAGGGTTAGCGTGACTGACACTCCACGTAGACGGAGAGTATCCGGGCCAAAGACCCGAAGAGCCGACGCCGTCTGTTTGGGCGCTCTACAGATTCGTCGTCGTTGAAGGACAAGTCGTCGACCAAGGACAAGGACACAGCGAGCAACCACTCCTCCGGGACCCCAGTCCACTCTCCGCTTCCGTCGGCGTCTCCTATCGACGAGGGTTCACCTGTCAGGCGGCGGAGCAAGGGTGGCAGGAGCGTTGACGAGCGGAAGCCCTCGGACAGGCTCAGCATCTTTGGCAATTCTTTCACGGGAACTCTTGGTAAGCACAGGAAGCCTGCGCCCAAGCTTTCCGGGTACGTATACGCATACATTGTCCCTGTCTGTCAGGTACTGAGCCTATTGCGCCGTTAGTATCGGCGAGAAGGCAGACAGCTCAGACAAGCCCCCTCTAGGCACTTTCTCTCGGCTCCGCGATAAACGTTCGTCAAGTCGGCCAGGCACATCCGACGGCATCTTTAGGCACGGTGACAAGGAGAAGAGTAAACTCAAGGAGGACGCCCACAAGAAGGATGACAACGAGAAGAGGGATCGTGCGATATCTCTCTCACCCTCTGGTAAGGAACGCGACCCGGCGCTCCTGCGTAAACGGACCTCGTCTACGTCTGGACATCCTACACGCTCCACCGTAGCGGCGGCAGCAGTGACGGAGGGTGGTCATGGACCCAACCTCAAGGCTGGTCAGAGTATCTTGGAGCAAATCGGCACCCCCGATCATAACGGCTGGATGCGTAAGAGGGGCGATCGGTACAACGCCTGGAAATTACGCTATTTCGTCCTCAAGGGTCCGCACTTGTACTGGCTCCGAAGTAACAACAAGTCGGTACGTACCAGTTTGGCATTCCCCTTGAAGTTTTGGCGTTCAGGTCATTTATGCATTGCTTCTATAGGAGACGAAGATCAAGGGTTACCTTAACATCGTGGGTTACAAGGTCTTGGCTGACGAGAACGTGGACCCTGGACGTTATGGTTTCCGGCTCGTGCATGATACCGAGAAGCCTCATTTCTTTAGCTCGGACGAACAGCTGGTAGTGCGTGAGTGGATGAAGGCGCTGATGAAGGCAACCATCACGAGGGATTACACGAGTACGTTTCCGTTCATACAGTCCTCTCCACAGTCGTTCACATCTCAACTGCAGACCCGGTCATGTCCTCGTGCAACATTCCCACCATTCCTTTGACTGTGGCGCAGGCGATGAACCCCGCGCCGCGGCCACCCTCGCCCACCGCACGGGATGCCACGCAGAAGGCGCTGCGGAGAGAGAACCCGAACCAACTGTCCAGTCGGGATGCACAGGTGCTCCTCATGGGTATGCCTAACAAGAGCCAGAACGGCGAGCGCACGAGGCTCGAGTCTTTCTTCACAAACGACACGGTCTCGACCAATGAACCTGAGTCCCCCGTCCAAAAGAAGGCGACGTCACCTAGGAGCCCGGCGCCCCCACGTCCGTCCAGAGAGCTGCGTCGCACGAGCACCGCTGCTTCACAGCAAGGTCCGGTTGATTATGTAGGAACTCTCAGCTTTTCTATGCAGTCCCGGTATTAAACTTCGTTTCTCTTTCGTTTTCTTCCCATACCACTATACCACTGTACACACGCGCGATATACCTCCCTTCGATTGGAACGACCGGATAGGATGCGCCGGTTGAGGCTAGCCTGATCGAATGGGCCAACTCCCACCTTCCCAGCCAGCTGCAGATAAAGAACACGGCCGGACCGCTCTGCGGGGGCCTCGCGCTCCTCCGTCTGGCGGAGGACATCAAGGGCAAGCCGTCTTCGCCGCCCGTGCCGGACTCGGCGTTCCCCTCGGGCCCGCACGACGACAAGCTGGACGGGCTCTTCCGGCTGTTCGACTACCTGCTGGACAACGACGTGAAGATGGGCACGGTGAGCATCAACGACATCCGGCAGGGCAAGCGGGAGAAGATCATCCAGCTCTTGCGCGCGCTCAAGGCATGGGAGGAGAGGCGGAGGGCGATTGCGCAGTCGATTGGGAAAGGCTCTGTCGCTGCGGGTCCGTTCATGGGCATGGCCGCTCCTCTTGACTTTTCGCGGTCGATGTCATGATCTTGGGAGGTTCCATGCTTTTGTGGTGGTTCTGGTGCGAGGTGGCTTGGGGACGGACTGGAAGTGGTCGTCCCATATGCACGCGGGTCTTCTCGCGCTTTTCTGTTATGTATATAGATCTATCGTCTCCTCGGACTACTCGGCTTTCCCTAGCTCTAGCATGTTCTAGCATACGTTCACTTTGCTCCTGCTTTCATACGAGTTACACATATTTGGAACTGCATGGTTATCGAACCAAAATTTTTCCTGTGGTGTAGTCAGCAAATCGATGACCCCATACAGCTGTGGGCGACCATGCAATGGGCGGCAAACTCCGGTGTTCTATTCTCTCATCCTGCAACGGTTTTTCTCTGCTCTTCCCAGCTTGAGCCTACCGTTTCTCCCGAAATCAGAAATGAGCCTGAACGTTCCCGCCATCGAGAAAGCGCTGCTCACAGGAAAATGGGACGACGAGCTCCTCGCTGGTCCGTCGTCGACACCAGAAGACGCGCCGCCGGTGTTACAGATCGCGCGTAACGTGGTAAACGGCGATTTTCGCGATCTCAGAGCGTCGCCCAGCCGAGATCTGTTCGCAGTAACGCAATCTGGCGACGACGACGTCGACGGCTCCTTCCTCGACCGACCGCTCGCGGAGTGGTTCAAGTTCTCAAGTTCCAGTTCTGCAGGAACAGGAGCCTCGGCGGAAGAGGAGCTGCTGCGGCTCACCTGCGCCGTCGCATGCCTCCACGCGTTCATTCAAGCTAACTGGACCGGGCCCGACCTGGAGATCAAGCCGCTCGAGGTGCTCGCTCTCCCGACCGAACTCGAGCAACTCGTCAGCGAGGACGTGCTCCACCAGAAGGCCGTCTCCGAGCTCGCGCACGGGGGCGAGCCGGCCTACCACCTCGCCAAAGCGCCGATCTTCCTCCAGCTCGCCCGCCTGCTCCTGCTCGAGAGCGGGGGCACGGGCACGGGCACGGGCACGTTCCAGCACTGCCGGTCCGCGCCGTGGTGGCGGCTGCGCGTGTGGCGGGTGCACCTGCAGGTCCTGGACGAGCCTGTCGCCGTGCCCGCGGAGGTGCTCGGGGGGGTCTCGTCCTTGCTGGACGATGGGTTTGCGGCCGAGCCTGATCTCGCGGGCCGGCTGCTGTTGGAACAGGGCTTGCTCGAACACTGCTTGGGGCACGACAAGTCGGCGGCGGAGTATTTCGTGCGGGCCGCGCGGGCGACGGAGCTCGAGTACGAGCTTTCTGGCGCACCGGGTAGGCGGACGAAGTTCCAGCAGTTCGACGTGACGCAGCTCGTGCTGCTCGCTGAGTCCCGCGTGCGGGGCGACTCGGACGGGTCAAACGAGGAGAAGACGCAACACGATCAACATGGGGAGACTGGGACGACAACAGAGGGGTCGTCGGGCACGGACCCGGCAGTCCCTGAAACACTTTTGCTAAACGACGATACGCTACTAGAACAGACGGCCTTTACTTCCTCGGCTGCCTCCACGACGACGACGACAACGACCACACCACCTGGAAGCCGTCTGGCCCACATCGACCCAGCGTCGCAGCCGGCGCTGCACCCACTCGACCAATCGATCCTACTCGCGCTCTGTCTGAACGTGAAGAACACCTCGCCCGCACACGGGCTGACGGCGGAACAGATGACACCGTACGTCGCGCGCGTGCTCGCACACCCGCGCAACTGGACGGTGCACACGATGGCGCTCCTGCTGCGCTCCCGACTCGAGGCGCACCGCACGCGCACCGTCGAGCGCGCGGTCCTCCAACTGCAAGCGCTCGTGGACCAGATGCCGACGGCGGACTCGAGCGCGTCCGAGCGGCTGCTGTACGTGCACGAGCTGGTGCTGCCGAGCCGGTGGGAGATGGAGCGCGAGCTCGCGGCGCGGTACGTGTCCATCGGGGTCGTCAAGTCCGCGCTCGAGATCTTCGAGCGGCTCGAGATGTGGGAGGAGGTCGCGCGCTGCTGGGCGAGCCTGGAGCGGCCGGAGAAGGCGCTCGCGGTCGTGCGCGACCTGCTCGAGGGGCGCAAGGCCGAGGCGGACGCGGTGCGCATGCAGGGCAAGGCGCTGTCGGAGAAGCGGCGGAGCGTGTTCGACGCGGCGCGGGAGGCGAAGCTGTGGTGCCTGCTCGGGGACCTCGAGCCCGCGCACGCGCTCGAGCACTACCAGCGCGCGTGGGAGGTGTCCAGGGGCTCGTCCGGGCGCGCGATGCGCTCCCTTGGGGGGTACTACTTTGCGCGGGGGAGGTACGCGGAGGCGGTCGAGAGCCTGCGGCGCGCGGTGGGGATCAACCCGCTCCAGGCGCGGGCGTGGTTCGTGCTGGGGTGTGCGTGCCTCCGGGTGGAGGACTGGGAGGGCGCGCGGGACGCGTTCGTGCGGTGCGTGACGATCGACGACGAGGACGGCGAGAGCTGGAACAACCTCGCGAGCGTGTACATGCGCATGGGCGAGGCCGGCAAGGCTGTCTCGCTCGACGACGACAACGACGACGACGGCGACGGCGGCGACAACGACGGCGACGACGGGGCTGCGCAGGTGAGCACTGTTCGCTTCAGACTGTCCCCGCGGGTGCTTCCCAGCGAGGCCTTCTGAGCTTCGTGCGGGCGTGCACGGAACCCGCGCGGAGTTGGCAGGGGCGCATGACTCACCCGCATTCGTGTTCACAGGCAGCCACGGCGAACGGCACGGAAGCAGCCGTCGCGGACGCAGGGGCAGACGGCAGGCAGCGCATCCCGTTCGCGAACAAGCTCCTCGCCTTCCGCGCGCTCAGGCAGGGCCTCCGGGTGAGCTACGAGAACTGGCGGATGTGGGCGAACTACATGGTCGTCGCCATGGACGTCGGCGAGCTCGCAGAGGCCTCCCGCGCCCTCGCCCGCGTCGTCGAGGAGCGCGCTGACAAGGACGGCGCGGCGTGCGTCGACGCGGACGTGCTCGACAGGCTCGTCGACGCCGTCGCGCGCGACAAGGCCCGGCGGAGCGAGGCCGCGGCCGCGCCCTCGGGCGACGACGACGTGGAGGGGGTGGCGCGGGCGGCGCAGGCGACGAACCTCGAGCGGCGCGTCGCGGACCTCTTCGAGCGCACCATCCTCCCGCGCGTCTCGTCCCCGCGCATCTTCCGTGCGCGCGCGCGGCTGCTCACGGCGGAGGGCCGGTACGGGGACGCGCTGAACGCGTACCTGGACGCGTACCGCGCGGGCCCGGCGGGCACGATGGAGAAGGGCGAGACGGACGTCGGGCGGTGGCGCGCGGCGGTGGGCGAGGTCGAGGAGATCGTGGACGTGCTCCGCAACTTTGGGCCGCGGGTCGCCGAGGGGTTCAATTGGAAGCTGCAGGCGAGGAGCATCGTGCGGACGTTCATGGGCCGCACGAGGGACTTTGAGGACGAGCCGGAGTGGGCGCGGCTCGTTGCGCTGCAGGAGGAGATCAAGAAGGAGGAGTAGGCGTCGGACGGTGCTCGCTGTATGGATAGAATTGTGAATTGTGTACAGGATATCAGGCATCTTCGGCTCGTGCGGTTATGCCTGCTCAACAACGACCCCTTGGACCGTTTCGCGGCCGTGGCCGTGGTGTGTAGTGTCCTCACAGCGGTCAGGTCTCAGGCCTCAGGCCCCAATAGCCCTGTAACTGCTTCCCGTGATCCTGCGGTTATCGTCGCGTGCCTAGACTTCAACCCACCTCCAGGCCGTCAATCAACTTTCCACAACAGGAAACGAGGAAAGAAGTCTCCCGAGAGCCTGAGAGAACCGACGAGCGCGGACACTGCGGGTTAGAACGAGGTACATACGTATCATGGGCCGGTCACTGGTGTGTGCCTCGAGCTGCACGCCGTCGAACTGAGGTCGGCAGCGCACTTCGGACGGGGGCGTGTGGTGGCAAGGTTCGTGATGGCAGTCTGCAGGCGCGGACGACGGTGGAGAAGCCCTCCCATGGTCCATGCATGTCATGGCGATGGCGACTTCGAAGAGCGCCTTGGTCCTCGAACAGAGATGGCTGTGTAATTCTTGACTAATGGTCGACTTCTTCTCACAGCGTACTCTAATCGCGCACGTACCGCAGCTGGCGGCAGGGTGGTAGTAGGACTATGAGTACTGTACTAGCCCCTCACCGTGCGATGTGTACGTGCAGGCACGGGTTTGTGGTCGTAGAGCAAGGCGTATGCGAGAGATCGAGGCATGGAATGCCGACTCACCTTCTGCATTCACCGCCCGCGTCCAGAAGCTGCAGGGTTTACGGGGAAGCTTCAGATGCGGCATGGACACGATCGTCTGCACCCTACCCTCTCGGCCTGTTATGTCACCGATCGTTTGCCTCGAACGTGGCCGGCGGCGGCAGCGACCTCGCTTGAATGGGTGTACGAGGTCAAACGCCGCAGACGCTCTAGCCGCAGGGACGCAGACCAAGTACAAGGGCAGCGCTTCGCAGCGGAGTCAGAGAAAGTCAGATTCTCAAACCCCCACCCGACGGCTTGCGCAGGTCCACCGTACCTCGTGCGCGCAGCCCGCCGCGTGTGGGGGCGTGTGCACAAGGGACGGTTAAAGTTGCGGTATTGAGGTAATGATCCACATATGCCAATGGTGTGGTGGACTCGGTCGCGCGCCGGGTCGGAAATAAACGGTCATCGATTCATCTCCCGAGAATGAATAAAGGGACCGATCATGTTCGTGTGGACAGGGGTAGGGGTAAGGCGGATGCACGGTGTATCCTTCAGAGAGCGCCAAAGGGGTTGCTGCTACTGTTCAGGCGAGACTTGCGCGACAGATCAGAGCGTCGGGGTCAGGCTTGGAGCGATGTCGATGGCGATGTGTATGGGTAGCGCTGCGTGTTTCGGGGTCTACCCTGCAGCGGCCTGAGCAGCTGGCTGCACACTGGCTCGGAAGACGGCTAGATGAATAAGTGCGAATCGCGTACGTTATAGTCGTGAACATAGGTGAGAGCGGGGCACGGAGGTAACCCAAGGAGAAAATGCGAGTGTGTGAGTGTGAGTGTGATCTACGAGGGTGGGTGGGTGTCGGACTCGCTCCGGGGGGTTTACTGCCAATTTGAGACGAGCGCGATGCGGTTCAGGGTCAAGGTTGTGACGATTTCGGTGATGATAGCGAGCGCTGGGTGCTTGATGGTCAGTTTCGCCGCGAACGGGTCCGACAGCTGGCTCGTCTCCCAGAGGGCCATCACATTTCCCCTCCCGTCTACGCACTACATTTTGGAAGCGCGGTGAGCATGGACGACCGGGGGCCTACCTGCCTGGTGGAGGAGACGCATACCTCGAGACGCTGTGGCGAGTGTATTCGCCACTTGTACTCCCTGCCGTTCTGGGCCCAGAAATAACGGGAGCTGGGAGAGGGATGAGAGGTGTGTGGCGTCGGTCTCGTACGGGGGCTGAGGGCACTTACGTGCTGTTCTCCTTCTTGCGATTTCGTGCCTGGGCCATGGTCTGGTAGGTGCTGTTGCCGTATATGAGGTGGCCCGGGGTGCGGTTTGGGCCAAAGTAGAAGTAGGAGTTGTTGGGGCCCATGATGTCTGAGTGCTGTTGTGCCCATGGGGCCTCGCGGGCGATCTTCATGATGAGGTTTGGATTCTCGTCGACCTGGGGTTAATACGGGAGGGGTCAGCTGTGCGGGCGGAGCAGCCGGAATGGGAAGAGAGACCATTGTCCTGTCGAACGACCGTGCGCAATTAGTGGCAGGAAGCGGGGAGGGGGAGACCGGTGAGGGGAGATGGGACATACACGGTGAATGCTAAGCGGCTCTCGAGGTCCTCGAAGCGTGCGTTCCAGGGATCTGAGGAGAACTGGAGGAGGGCGTAGGAGGCGGACATGTTGTGTGCTGGTAGAGAGCGATAAGGCAGCGTTCTTGTGTGGAGGCGGCCATGATTGTATGAGGTTGGGGAGACATAGAAGGCAGCCGGGAGCGAGCCGCTTGGACGATCTCCGAGTCGACAGCCTGTGCCAGTGCCAGTGCCACGCGTGGTCCGCCCACTCCGCCGGGTCGCCCACGTGTCTCCCACGAGGTCCCCCACGCGGCCTCCCCTCGGGGCCTCAGCGCAGCCTCAGCCTCAGCAGCCTCCCTTCTCTCCAGCTGACATCCACACCGCCCCTCGCGGCCCCTCTCCCCAATCCGACCCACCACCACCAGAAGATCAGACACGCACACCATTCTTCCGACCCCGCCTCCTCCGTCTCCATCACGAACATACTTTCCCCGTCTTCTCGCAGCCATGGCGACTACACCAATCGTGTTCACTCCGGCGCCCTCGTCCGTAACTAGCTCCCAACGCGAGATCTGATCTCGGAATTCATTATCCTCACTCTCCCCCCAGATCGCCGCTGCCGCCCCTCTCTCGCCAAGTCCTCCTGCCACCATCCCCTGTCCCTCGCCAACTCCTCCGGTCCGCCCTCTGAGAGCACCTGCATCGTCATGCCCAACGGTCCTTCTCCGTATCCGACCGGCGATCTGCCGCCGGACTTCCGTGCGCCCAACATCCCGAGCTTGAAGGCGTGTTCGAACAGAACGAACAGACCCCGGGAGAAGCTTGTCGCACTGCCGCCCGCGCCTCGGTTGATTCAGTCGTAGACTGCGAACAGCATTCGATTGATACCGCGCTGATAACTATCATCGCACACCGCGAACACGTACCGTGCACGATTCCTGCAGAAGCACAAGAACCCAACAGCCCCCGTGCGTGCGCGCCGAACGAGACGGGAAACGACGGGAACAGGGGGGAAAAGGGAACAGGATCATGTTCGCATCCAGAACGGAAAGAAGGGCGAGCGTAGCGTGATGAGCGCACCGTAGAACAGCGTCCAGACGAGCACGAACGAGAACAGGTTCTCCTGCCCCGGGTTGACCAGCTCCCACCACCCGCCAGGTACGTACTTGGCCGGCCGGCCCTTGCACTTGACGTAGAGACACGACGAGGTGAGGAGAGTCGACAAGACAAAGAGGGCGAACCCGAGCGTGTTCTCCAGCCCGAGTGTGCCAGCGACGGCTCCGGCGAAGCAAGAGGAGAGGAACTTCACGGTGTACAGGCGCGAGTTGTTGTACTGCACGTTTGGGGGGAATAGGAGCTGGGCAGCCGCCTCGGGCGTGGTTGTTGTGGCCGACATCGTGTGCCCAGTCGTGGTCGTCGCGGTCAAGCCCCGTGCGGCTGAGGAGCTGGCTGTCGAGTGCGCGCGTGACTATCCTGTGACATCGGTCAGGTGACCATCACGCATTGCCAATGCGGGTCGTGTGCCGGCGGTCGGGAGCTTGCCTTGCGCTCTCGCCGCTTGCGACTCAGCTCAGAGTCAGAATTTCTTTCTTCTCCTCTCCGTTCTTCACCCTGGCCTCGTCGCAGACACCCTTGTCGCCGCCAACGGCCACGATGACAAATCAGAAACAGATCAAGGTCGGCGTGCTGGGTGCGACTGGCACCGTGGGCCAACGCTTCATCGCCCTCCTCTCCGAGCACCCTTTCTTCGTCATCCATGCGCTCGGGGCATCTGCGCGATCGGCTGGGAAGCCGTACACAAAGGCGGTCAACTGGAAGCAGACGAGGCCCATTCCTGGAGCTGTGCGGGAGATGATCGTCCAGGAGTGCGTCCCGGAGCATTTCAAGGAATGCGCGGTAGTTTTCTCCGGGTTGGACGCCGATGTGGCGGGTGATATCGGTACGTCTATCCTCTCTCTGCAGCGGTTCCGTGAGCAGACCAAGATCCCCTTTCCGTTTCCGCATACACAGAGCAAAGCTTCCGGCTCGCCGAGCTCGCCGTCTTCTCGAACGCGAAAAACTACAGGAGAGATCCGCACGTGCCGCTCATCGTCCCGCTCGTGAACACGTCCCACTTCTCGATCATCCCGCAGCAACAGCGGCTGCACTCGCCCGCGCTGAAGAAGGGGTTCATCGTGACGAACGCGAACTGCTCGACGACGGGCGTCGTGATCCCGCTCGCGGCGCTCGAGCGCGCGTTCGGGCCCATCGAGTCGTGCATCATCACGACGATGCAGGCCATCTCCGGCGCGGGCTACCCCGGCGTGCCGTCGCTCGACATCATGGACAACATCGTGCCGTACATCAGCGGGGAGGAGGAGAAGATCGAGTGGGAGACGCTCAAGATCCTCGGGGGCCTCGCGCAGGGGGACGACGGGCTGAAGGCGTTCGACATGCACACGAAGCAGCCGCTCCGGATTTCGGCCGCGTGCAACCGCGTGCCGGTCATCGAGGGCCACACGGAGTGCGTGTCGGTGCGGTTTGCGCGGAGGCCGCCGCCGAGCCCGCAGCAGGTGCGGGAGGCGCTCCAGGCGTACACGTCTGAGGCGTACACGATCGGGTGCCCGAGCGCGCCGCGCCATACGGTGTTCGTGCACGAGGAGGCGGACAGGCCGCAGCCGAGGCTGGACAGGGACTACCAGATGGGCGCGGGGGTGTGCGTGGGGCGGGTGAGACAGTGCAGGGTGTTGGACATCAAGTTTGTCGTGCTCGCGAACAACGTCGCGATCGGGGCTGCGACGAGCAGCATCATCAACGCCGAGTACGCGGTCCTCAAGGGGATCGTGTCGGCGTAGACTCGGGGGATGGACCTCTACCCAGAGTCCAACTCGAAGTCGCGGGTGTTGATGGAGACAAAGTACTTGGATGGGAGCAGATGGGAGGATATCAAAATGGCGGTAAGCAGACAGAAAAGCGTTCCGCTTCTGGGCTGCTGCAGTGGGGCGACGAAAGAAGACGTCTACATGTACCAGTTAATGAGAGCAAAGTCTAGAGAAGCTCGCGCGAGGTCGTCGAGAGAGCGAGGAGGCTGCGCGTCCGAGGTTATGGAGGTGTAGAACACAGAAGCTGGACCCACAACTCGTTCAGGATAGATTAATTGGTGCGGGTGTGGTGGGCGTACAATGGGTGGGTATGTAACCGTATGTTTGGCCGACGCAATTTATCTCACCTTAATCTCGTCGCTAAACCCGCCCACCCGCGCCCCGACGCCTCAGCTGTTTTCACACAGTTTGTCATTTGGCGCCGCGCCCGAGCTGCGCGCTTATCCTCTCGCCGCTCCCTCCCATTGCCAACCGCTGATTCCTGAACGACGACATCTCCTCGGGTTCTCCACGTATCCTCTTGATTCTTTCAAGTATTTGCTCGCTTCTATGTTTCGCAAGGCTGTGATCTTGTCTCCTACTGCTGCGACTCCTCCCGCCATCGCTACTCACGTACCTGGTTTGTACGCCCGCGCAGCGACGTCGAACTATATCACCGCCATTCCTGCACTCCTGGACGCTGGGTGACCACCCCTTACTCGCACGCGTAGTATGCATAGGGAATTGGTGTCATAGGACCATCCATCTCCCATACAATACTAGGTCCGTAACTCGTCTGCCTAGGGGAGACAAATTGAAGCCCCCTCAGCCGGGTGTTCCCTGGAGGTCCAGCATGGCATACGTCAAAGCTTGTCATGAGAGGTCAGGATAGAGAAGTGATGAGTTCTGGACATCAAGAGAAGGTTGAGTAGAGGGGTAGATGGAGGACGGTTCAACTATGGTGACGGTATGTGTGCTGCATTTACGACCTTCCTCTCCGTCCCTCCTCTTCGCATTCAACGTCAGCATGTCATTATCGCTGTACTCGTAGAACTTTCCTTTGATATGTGTATGATATTCCAATGTGAACGTGCCCAGTCGCCATAGAAGGTGTAGTATGTATGCAGATCGACGCCTCGTGTTTCTGACTCAGCCTTTATGCGCGTTCAAGCAAACACCCCTCTGATCCATGAGGATCTTCCTGGGATACCTCCACAAAGCACCTGTGCGACCCTACGAACGGTGCACCGGATTCTGAATGAGATCAAGGAACGGGGCACAGTGTTCCCGATACTTCCCTCTACCTGGAATTGCAGGCGACGTGCAGAGTAACTATCAGCTCGACACAGTATACGCTCCTGTGGTGAACCAGAAAAAGTATTTTGGCCGTGGTTCGTTACGCGTTGACTTTCAAGGCGGTTGCGAGAGTGCTTTCTTGGGTTTTTGGCATGCTGAAGGGGGTGAATTCGCATAATTTGATAATCTGCCATGTACATCGCAAGTGTGGTACTGTGGCTCCAGGGTATAAGCGAGCAGGAGGGCCTTGGTGAACGGAGACAATCATGAAGTGTTCAGTCGCTTTCCAAAAGGGAGTGCTGTGACCTGTTATGCATAACATTCTAGGAGCCTGTGAAGTTGCGGAGCCAGTTTGCAGCGGTACACGAGGAGGGACGAGGGAGTGCATGAGAGGAAAGGGGCTGAGGGAGGTTGTACACGAAGCGTACCGTCACTGCTATTCAACCATCCACCCTCTACTCCTCTATCCAACGTCTTGCTCATTACTATCCAAGGCCGTTTTCTTCCCTTCCCCACCTCGAGCCGTAACGAATTTGTACGTGGACTCCGCGGGACACCCGGCTGAGTAGGCTCTAATAGACACTGACCCCGGACACATGCTACGGGTGCGAGTCCAGTTTCATGCCCTCAGAGTATTCGCACAGCGTCCAGAAGTGAAGGAATGGTAATGATATAGTTTGACGTCATTGCGGAATTGGAATACTTGTTCTGCGTCGGCGCGTACAAGACAGGTGCAAGGTAGCAATGAACGGGGAGTCATAGCAGTAGGAGACCAAGTCACAGCCCTGCGGAACGTAGAAGCTGGAGGAGATATCGTTCTGCGTTTAGGAGGGAGCAGGCGGTCGCGGCGAGAGGCAAGCGATGGCTCGCGCGCGGCGCCAAACAACAGGTAACGGGCGCTAGCTGTCCTGCTCGTCAGTCGGCGCGTGGACGTCGAACAAGGCGCGCAGGTCGTTGTTTCGCGCGACGACCACCATGTCCGCCGACTCCTCGAAACGTTCCAACCTCATAGATGTGTATGTTATCTGTGTCATTAAACGTGCTTGACTTGACTCTAACCTGCTCGGGCATTCAGAACATATCAAACTCTCCACCAACAATTGTCCGGCCACTTCGAGGGCACAACACTCGAACAGCTCGTCGAGATACTCAAGCCTCGCGTCAGCCAGCTCAAGAACATTACAGAGCCATATGGAAAGCCTTCGGACGCGTCGAAGAAGAAGATTGAGTCCGGGTCTGTGACCCTCGGGGATGGAGTGGTCATTCGCGTGGAGGAGGGTTTGCAGAAGGAGTTCGTCTACGCCATCAGCAAAAAGTTCGACATCGACCAGGTCAACGCCTTCATCCTCCTCCGCTCCTTCTTCTACAACGAAGGCTTCTCCGCCGACATCGCATCAACAGAGGACCCCGAGGTGGTCAGACAACTCGTGGACGCCATAACGCCATTCTACTACTCCGAACGGTTGCACATCCTCCGTACGCTCATCCCGCTCTTCCGCGCCGTACAAAGCGCCACTGACCCCGTGCACGAGATCGCGGAGGTCATCATCCCCAAAATCGTGTCTGACGGCTCGGCGTTCGCTCGGGCCCTCCTCGCGGACTACTTGAAGAGGACACACGCGGAGGTGCCTGAAGGCGCGCGCGAGGAACCAAAGGAGGCAACGTCGTGGGCGAAGCAGAACGCGAGGGAGCAGCTGGTGATGCTGGAGGTGCTGTTCTGGACAATGTGGGGGCATGCATCGTGCAGCGGTCCTCTGGTGGCGCAGATCTACGAGACTGCGTACCAGACACATCTCGGGTCGCAACAGCAGAACTCGACCTTTCTGTTGGACGAGGAGAGCGTGCAGATACTCGAGGACTGCGCCGTCATGTGGATACTTATCACCGTGGAGGTACTGGAGCTTGAGAGAGCGGCAGAACCTGACGTCGTCGAAATCTCTGAGAACCCCGCGGACAAGGACATATACTGGAGCTCTCCCGAGCATCTCAAGAAGATACACCAGACCGTAATTTCTCAGGGCAACAGCAACTTCGCCTGCACGTATATTGCGTGGACATGCGTCCTCTCTCGCTTGGCGAAGGTTGCCTTGAGCTTGAAAGAGTTACCTGCTTCATATAGGGACCTCTTCGACAATCTCATCCCACAGAGCTCAGGCATGCACTCCAAGGACGCGCAACAGGCGTGCACGCTGATGACGAACATTGGCCTTAGTAGCGATGCAGGGTTATTCCACTTGATGCAGACGTTGCTTACAACGTCTCCTCTCTTTGTCACATCGGCGGCATGGCGTACGGGTTCAACAGTGACCGATCCTAATGCGGTTGCGTATAGGTCCGTCATGAAAGGTGCGTTCTGGTAGTATACGGCGACTGTCCTCTCTGACCCGATCCACAGGGTTACTCATTTCGATCGTTGAGCTTGTTCCGGTCGAGATGGTGCCCGACTTCGATGGCTTCCTCGAGGTGTGGATCACTCTGTTTGGCCGAAGTGAACCTCAGTCGGTAGCAGGTATCTGTCGACAGTTCTGGGAGGCGGACTGGCACCAAGGGACCGCCCGCCGTGCCATCATTGACGTTGCCCGGTCCCGCTTCCCAGTCCAGGTGCGACCGCTTCTTCGTCTACTCCGGTCCCTCAGCGCGACGGGCTACCTGGATACGGATACGCTATCGACAGTCGATCATGTGGAACCCAGCCCACAACTGCTACTGGATCGCGATTTATGCGCGAGAGCGGTCTTTGGGTACTTCAATGAGCTATCGACCTACACCCAAGTCATCCACACGAGCACATGTGGCGGTGCGCATGCTCTGTACGAGAAACTCCCCGACCGATACGGTTCTTCTTCGGCAACACCTGGCCCGTCGTACATGAACCTCCGTCCCATGAGGCTCCCTGGTGGATCCGTTTTGCCCGCGAAATCAGTCGGTCAGCTGCTGAGCACTGATGGTGGGGAGCTCATCGTCGTGGCGTGGCAGCATCGGCACTCTGGCTGGAAGATGCTGCTAGAGGTCCTGACAGACTACGTGAATCGACGGCGCATGCATTCTGGAGCGTCCTACAAGGACGTATCATTTGGCATCCGCGGGGCTCACCAACACCTCACTCTCAAACTCGAGGACATCGGGATCGAGATGAGCTCGGGTGGAGATGAGAGCATCGTCGTCGATGCTCTGGACCTCATCCGGAGCGTCGTGCAGGATACTCCGGACCTCGCGCAGGAGCTCTTGATGGCTATGGAGAGCGGAGATCCCGTCGTGTCCCACACGATGACGGAGTCCCAGCCACCTGATCTCGTCCAGCTCACTACAATGATCCTCGAGGAGGCTCTTTCGCGTTCGGCAGGCCAGCACCATGGCGCGCCGCGCACGCAGCTCATCACATCGGCAATGAGCGTACTCACCGCGCTCTTGGCCGTGCCGCATTATTCTGGTCGTGTCTGGTTGTATATCCGTTCGACGGCTTCGCTCTTTGGATCGGAGCGAGCCTCCGGTGTCGCATCCTTGGTCCTAGCTTCGGAACGCCTCACGGGGCACTACACGATGACGCTCGCTCTGCTCCAGCTTGTCGACGCACTGTTCAACGAGGCGTCAGCGACGGTGCTCATGGTCACGCAGCAGAACGCGAAGCTACAACAAGTGAAGGAGGAGGTCCTGATGCGGGCGACGAGATTTGTCCACTCGGAGATCTGGGTCGAACACATGGGATGGAAGTACGCGCAGCTCGGAGACCGCTTTGAAATTGGGAGACGAGTGTCGTCGTTCTACACCCTCGTGTTCCAGCATTCTTCGCCTGCCATCAAGGACGCACCGTTCGCCAAGTTGAGCAGCGCTATTGCAGATGCCCTCTTGTTCAAGGCGACGACATCTACCGTCAACCCGTTGGTGACTTCTCTGGTCGCAGGCGGTTCCGTCTTCAACACGCTATCCAACTCTCGTCGATACGGCGATGCTCGACGCCTCGTATACCTCCTTGAAGCTCACCTTACGCTTACGCGGACTCTGCTCACATACAAGCAGAAGTCATCGGAGTCGTCCAGAGTATGCCTCCTGGAGCAAGCCCTCTGCAGCCGCGTAGGTGGCGGCGGTGCTTCCTTTGACGGCGGGCCCTCTAGGATCGATCCCGTTGATGCGCTCGCAGCATATGTCAAGGAGCGAGCAATGGGTAAACTCATTCCCCTCACTTCCATGCAGGTTCTCTTCGCTCTGTGCTCCTCCCTCTCCAGTGCGGAAGGCGCGGCTTCTACCATCATCGGCCACCTCTCGGACCCCGAAGCCACCGTGTCCTCTATGGTCCGAATCATCCAGCATCCATACGAAGAAGCGCCG
This sequence comes from Coriolopsis trogii, assembly GCA_020543525.1. Taxonomy (NCBI): domain Eukaryota; kingdom Fungi; phylum Basidiomycota; class Agaricomycetes; order Polyporales; family Polyporaceae; genus Coriolopsis; species Coriolopsis trogii. Next base: position 1,988,025 of record JAHYIO010000037.1, on the reverse strand, counting down.
CTCAGACATGCGGTCTGGAACTTTATCACCCTTGCCGTCGACAAGGAGCCTGCCCTCGCACGACTCTTCGTCACTGGCCAATTCCGTATACCAAGCATCAAGGGCAAGGAGAAAGCGCAGGACGCGTCGGAGTCCTCGAGGACGGCCAGTGCGCTTTCTGTGGCCTGCGACATGCTGGAGGAGTGGCAGCAGTTGTGGGAGGCCAACCCGAAGTTGCTAGCATCGCTCGTCCGTTTCCTCGATGTTGTCTGGCAACATGGTCATGAGCACAAGCTGGTTCTGGACCCTATACGCAAGGACTCAAAGCTCTTTGAGTACCTTGCGGGGATCGTTGCAGAAGAGCTTGGACCTATGCCGGATTGCGCAACAGAGTCCTATGTTGAGATGGATGGGGTGGAGCACTCGGACCACCACGAGGCTGTCTCTAGCTACTCGTATCGCAGCGCGATCAAGTCGCACGCCGCCCACATTCTCGCAGAGGATATCCGGACACACTTGCAGTCACTAGGGGGCAAGGCAGCCGATGCAAGCAAAGACAAACCACCGAGCTTCACAGCTATCGCCGGAATTCTCAAGTCCGAGGATCAGCTGCTTGAGCTGATACCGGAGGCGGCAGCCAGTGCATATCGACCTGAGCTGCATGATGCATTCGCGGACATGCTCAGCAGACACTACCCCACGCTCTCCCTGGACCATCTCCAAGCACAAGAACCTATAGTCGAGCGCGAATACGGCGATGACTTCGCTTTCTCGATAGCTTTGGCACGGTTCCGACTCTCCGCGTACGCGGTGGACGATGAGCTGCAGGTCGAGGAGGCTCGTCGCAGCTTGCTCACCATCAACTTGAATCTCTCCCTGGCGCATGTTCAAACGACACTAGCTGAGTCGTGGCAGTATCTCCTCCTCCAGGTGGTACCGTATCTCCGAGGGGATGCGTCCGTGCGTCCGTACCTGCTCTCCCTTGCGGACTCGCTATCGAGGGACCTCGCTGCTGAACGACGGTCTGGAGAGATGATGTCCACTATCCACACTGCCCGCCTCTCGTTGCTGTTGTCGTTGCTCGAAGTCGCCTGGTTCTCTACCAGCGACAAGAAGGAGGAGATTGAACGCTTCATCGCGCTTGTGAAGAATGTCAGAGGGATCATCATGAACACTGCGCAGTCCCCCGGCAAGTCGATTCTTGGTCAAGTTCCCGTCCCTTTCCATCGCCCCCTCCTACAAGTGATCTACTTCTGTGCTCGCCACAGCAGGAGCCTGGCAAGGCGGCCAAAGGTGCTACACGCGGAGCAGCGTCTTGCCATTGCTGCGCTATTGGAAGCCTCTCTCGTCCTCGTTATCGACGGGCTTCGAGTGACATTCGACAGGGCCCGTCTCCAGCTCGACCTGGACGTCGACCAAGACATGGAACTCCTCGTCGCCGTCTTTGAACAATGTACACGGCTGGATGTCAACCCTTCCCCCACGCTCTGGTTGACTCGCTGTCAAGAGACCGACGTTGTACGTGCAAGTCTTCAGCTGTTCAGCCGCATGGACGTCGTGGGTCTGTCCGACATTGCCCTTCTTCGTGCACGCAAGCAACCACTGTACACTCCTCACGTGCTCTCCTTCCATATGGCCATGGCCAGCATTACACCTGCAGCCGAACGCCTCGCCAGTGAAGGCCTTCTGGTTGCATACATCGAAAACGCCATCAGCGCCGCGATACGAGAAGGCAAGATTGACGTCACCCTCCCTGAGCTCCCTGGAGAACAGAGCCCTGCTCACCATGCATACTGCTCGATGCTCGCCATCGTCGCAGGGGTGACTACCGCCCTCGGCAAACATGGTCAATTCTTTGAGTCGGAAGCGTGCGGGCTGCTCCAGTTCTACAACGAGCAGATTCATCGGGCGCTGTCATGGACAATTGACGACCCACTCACCCTCCCTCTGCTAGAAGAGATCGAGCAGGTCGTCAATGTTTACGCAGCCATCGCTCAGGGTTCTGCGGCGAGCGTGAATGAGGCCGTCAAGCGGGTCCTTCACTCCTTCACCACCGACGCGCTACTCCTCCTTCAGCAACTCAACTATGCTCTCACCCACCCCAATCACCTTGCGAGCCTCTTCGAACCCATCACGGCCGAGGAACGGACCAGATTTGAGGCAGACAGAGCCTCTGCGTCCGTCAAGAACCCGTCCGAAGCCGTGAACCCGATGAAGCGGCCATTCCTCGCTCGTCTCGTGCACCGCTTATACCGACTGTCGAGCACGCTCCTATCGGCGCTGATAGACATCAGCAGCGCGGAGACCGTCCTCCTCGGAGAGCCCGAGGACTGGCAAGTGTCACAAGCGATGATTGTACCGGTGAGTGCTCGCATTCCTCGTATACGGCATCCACCCATACTCACATGGGTCCACACGACGTTCCGCAGCATTCCAAAGTCGTCCTCGGAGAACCTGCGTCTCTAGGCACGCTGCTCGAGCTCGGCAACTGTTCGCTCGACATCCTCCGTCTCCTCGTCGACCGTCCGCCGACGCAGGCGCTGACGCCTGCGACGTCGGGCGAGAAAGCGCTCGACGTGCGAGACACCGTGGCGGTGACGCGGCGGAATCTCGAGGCCGCGCTTCTCTACGCTGTCACCCAGCTCGCCATGTGGCTCTCGAAACCCGAATTCGACGCGCCATCGAATGAGCCGGACGGGGATGACATGATGGTTGAGGGGCAGCCACAGGACGCGGCATCGCTGAAGGAGCGGCGGGCGCTCAAGGCGTCCATGACGATGGCCGAGCGGCTGCGGCGGGGGATGAAGGGCGAGATGGCGGCGGACTTGCAGGCGCTGCTGAACAAGGCGAAGCCGGTGATTGCGAAGAGCGCGACGGTGCTGGGGGAGAAGGACGTGGACTTGACGCAGGTGTTGTCGTTCTTCGTGCAAGAACGTGTATCGGTCCCGACGTGATTGGTTCTTCCGGCTCGGGTCGCTTTATTGTGTTGTGTCTGATGCTCTGATAGTGTGATTCCTGTATATAACGCTCTCTCTCTCATTGAATCTGATCTGTAGCAAGTAATATATTGAGCATGCTCTCTGGTGATGGCTGCTGACCGTGAAGGCAGGGGCCGTTGACTACGGTTTCGTCAATACTTCTACGCCGTCATGCGTGATGTATACCATGTGCTCAGCCTGTGCAGACCGTGCGCAGTTCTGGAGTGGACAGTCAATGGATGTCTGATACCGAGCATGTTGTGCACGTACCTCGGTCGACACGGTCCAGCCGTCAGGAAAGGTAAACCCGGCAGGCTCGCTGCCTTGTATGACAGCCGGCTGGAGGGGACGGAAAGACATCACAATCACAAATTCAGGCGTACGCAGTATGTCAGAAGAAGCTCACCTCAATGGTGAAGCAATCGCCGGGTTCCATTGTTCCCGGTTCCTCGTTCACTACAATGCATACGTCAGCCGTCGCGCGTTCGACACAGGACCCTTTGCCACAATGCTACAGCGCTGCAACGGCGTTGCATATCGATGCGAAGCGTTGATAAGATTGGAGGAAGGCCTGGACTTACGGACGTGGTATATCCACGGTCTCCGGTGGAACTCCCGCCCTATTCCATGGCCCGTGAACATCGGCGAGACGCAATAGTCCCTGCCCCGGAGGGCATCCCGGATGCTGCGCGCGATGTCCCTGAATGGCCGCCCGGGTCCGCACGCCGCGATACCTGCTGCTAGGGCACTGTCGGTCGCATGGACGAGGTCCCGGCCCTTGCCGTCCTGGGTGTTTGTAGGGATATGGCTATCAGCTGTGCTCGAGGGAGAGAGGGATGTGTATAGTGATGGCACGCACGACGTCGCCGACGAGGATTGTTCGGGATGTGTCTCCGTGGAAGCCGCCGAGGTAGACAGTGATGTCGATGTTGATGATATCCCCGTCTTGCAGCGGCCGGCTGGTAGGTCCGGGTCGGAGGCGGGGAGTCCCGCGGATGGTGAGCGCGAGCAGGACATTAGGAGAGACTCGGGCTCAACTCGTCAGGAATGCCGTGTGCGATGATGTTGTTTACGCTCGTGCAGCACGCTTTGGGGAAGCCTTTGTAACGTAGAGGCGACGGGTACGCGCCGTGCGCGAGGATGAATTCGTGCACCTGCTCGTCGATCGCGTCTGTCGTTATGCCTATCTGTCACGAGAGGTTAGCACTGTGAAGTCCGGTCTTTCCAAGTTGCAAAGTAATGCATCATAGTTTGACATAGCAGGCCAAGATCCCATTCCCGGCCAGACTGATGGAGCAAGAGTGCGACGTTGCGAACTCGCACCCTGCATATGTTCGATGCAACCCACCGCTGGTCACTCTTCAGAGCCGGAAGCCGTTCGCCCTACTGGCGAGCTTCTCGTCTCGGGGGACGTACCGCATTCGAGACAAACCGTCGAATACTGTGAAAGAGCGACAATCAACGCATGCTGCTTTCCAGCCGCGCCCCAAGATATTGTTTCAGAAAGTCCCATGCATCATGCAAACACTGTTGGATACCGAGAGACACAATACTCCCGCTACGGACTCAGGTTGCGTCTCCAGTTGGAAGCCTCTGCACCGCCTGTCCCGCCATCCGTCCTGAGTGGCCGCGCTCGTCGCAGTCCCGAAATAACAAAGCCAGAACATCCACACACCTTCGCCAACGTCCCCGCCCACTGCAAAGTCTTCGCCGCCAGCTTCGCTGCGGCCCGAAGACGCACCAGATCCTCTGCGTCAGTGATCAGCGTGCGTCGTGTCGCAGACAGATGATCCTCGTCAGTGGGAGCATTATCCGGGTCGGGGTCGCCTAGGTCATGCACATAGGGCGGTCTAGGGATGAATGGAGGCACCGCTCGCGGGATGATGTGCGACGTGCCCCAGACGAACGGCTCTTCTGGGAGAATCACCTCGTAGTGGCCGTAGCGGAGATCGTGTTCTGAGGGCTGAGTTTCTGGTGCATCGTCAGCTGAGCTCAAGTGTCGCCTGAGGTTTGGGAGCCATCGCTGAGGCTGTCTTGCGAATCGTCGTGTTGGGTGTGAACAACAGCCTGGTCGTAAAGCATTTCGAGAAAATAGTGATTGCATAGGAGTTGGACACAGGATCCTACAAGCACGACGAGAAGAAGCTGAGAATGGAGGAGATGGTGGTGGTGAGGATCAAGCCACAGCCGCTCTGCGGCACGAGCTACGTAGAGTATGTAACCTGCGACGGTGGAGTCTGCCAATCGCGACAACAAGCAGTTCCTCCAACATACGAAAACTAGCGATACATCGATATACCGTTGGCGCAATGAAGCCTTGAGCAGTAGAAGCTCTTCCGCCTGAACCGCGATCCACAGCCACCATAGTACATATGGGTTTATACAATCGGTCTCTCCCCCATTTGCATCACAATGACCGCCCTGAGAGTGGCCCGGATGAAGCCGTCGTGGTGGATATCTTAGGAACAATGAAGACACGATAACATCAGCCATTGTACGGGTGAGTATCCGGGTTTACCACCAATCCATTGTTCAGTCTCATGTCCAGACTTTTGCTGCTCCGCGCCCACCACCATGTCCCTTCTCGTTCGTGACCACGAAGACAGCGTCGGCGAGGGTGACCGCCATCCGCCCATCCGCATCCTTCTGCGGCTGCTGCGACGACACCTTCGAGCCCTGGTACGGCCGCGCCCAACTGGACGCCGCAGAAGCCCCCGCCGCAGGAGCCGTCGTCGTCGCCGGCGTATTGCCCCTCGTCGACGCAGGTGCAGGCTTGGGTTTCGCGGGCGTCGCCGCGCTCGCTGCCGACATCCACGCGTACTTGCCCGTCCCCAAGCCTGCGGCGTGGCTCGCGACCGCGTTCGACATCTTCTTCCGCACGTCCTCCGACATGTTCCGCGCAGTGACCCCCGGGCCGTCCTTCTTCTTTTTCTTCTTCGGCCCACCTTCTTCCTCCGCCGGGGCCCCTTCCGCTGGGGCGCCGTTGGCCGCGGCGGTGAGCGCGGCGGCTTGTGCAGCCTGCGCGTCCAACCGTTCCTTCCGCTCCCGCCGCTCGCGCACGTCTTCTTCGCGGTACGCCTTCTGCAGCGCCTCGAGCTGCTTCGCGACGTCCGAGCGTACCTTGATGCTCCACATCGGCGTCCCGTCCTCGTATGTGCTCGGGGGCTGGTCAAAATGTGTGTCTGTGCGGTGCTTCGCGGCCGCAATCATGGCGGTGATGAGACTTTGGAGACGGGTGCGGAGCGCGAGCGCGAGGTAGTCGATGGAATCTTGCGGGACGTTCGATACTTTGTAGCGCGCACTGATGGTGCGCATCGTGCTCCCCAGGGCGATGGGGTCAAACCGGGGCTTGTCGGGCTGCTTTCGCGAGCGGTCTTCATAGGGTCGATATGAGTAGTATTGGTCATTGGTTCGTTGCAGTGTCTCTTCTTCCGCCTATTGAAGTATTAGTTCGGGGCTCATGTCACGATCACGATATCCATTTGTATGACATTTCCCGTAAATGTCCTGCGAAGCAGGTGATGCATTGCCAATGTTGACTGCTGCGCATGAATTGGGACTAGACCAATGTTCAACACGCATGGTTTCAGCCCCAAGGCATACTTGACACCAGTGACCTCGAACATGCACAAAAGCTCGTCGAGAACGAAGAGGATGCCATGTGCGACATTCTTAACCACTCTTGCAGCCAGCTTTCCGCCTGTGCCAGCCTTCGATTCATTGGCGCGGATACGACGACCAATAACAAAGAGAGCAGCTCACAAGGCGGAGTGCGACGGTGGGATAACCAGGAGGGGATGCTCTGAAGAATATGGATACTCACCCGAAGGTCCACTCCTGCACTCCCCAGCGCGTCATTCAATGTCGCAACGTCTGTTGTATCCACTCCCGACTGCGTTTGTGTTTGTGTTGGCTGTGTCACCGGCCGGATGACAGTAGAAACATTGGCTTGTGATGTCGCGGGTGTCTGTATCGGGGTCTGTGACGGTGTTGCTTGCGAGGCTTGTTGCTGATGGGCCTGCGGTGCATACTGCGGGTAATGGCTATAGGTTGTTTGCGGATAATGCCCATACTGATAATGCGCGTATGGGTTAGGTCTGTGGAGCAAAATCAATACGAGACAGTCTGCGACTAAGCTGTCGAGAGCGACTTACGTCGGGTGTGTCGGATGTTGAGACTGCTGCTGGAGCGCAGGGTCGATGGGTATTTCTGGCTAAGTATGAACAGATGTTCAGCTTTCGATGATATATATGCACATACGACTAGCGGGCGGCCACTGCGCCGCGGAAAATGTGGAGGTGGAGGTTGCTGGTTGGGGATTGTCATCGGCCTTCATGGCGTCTTCGGTCTAACAAGAGCGACTACAGCACACAGAGTACAAAGTAAATCCAGGGGAGATAGAATGGTCGACGTGTGGGAGGAGACGCGATGAGGTAGTCGACGGCGAGAGAGCGTTGCAGACAAGCGAGACTTGGACTTGGTGCACCAACTGAAGCTCGCGGTGTCTAGGGTCTTGGGGTGCATCTCCTGCCAAACCTGGACGTAGTACCCCAGACACCACTGTGTTCACTGAGCACGCTGTGGTGTACTATCGTTGGCTACCTCCTCCCTTTCTCGACTTCCCTCAGCAGATAGAATGGTACGTCCATCGTCTCGCGGACTGCTCTATACTAACGACGACATGTAGGTTGTCTGTCAATACTTTCTGCGAGGTACATGCAAGTTCGGAAACGCCTGTAGGAACGAGCACCCACGCGATGGCCAAAGACAAGGCGGGTTCGGAAGTGCGTCCTTTTTGTTCTCTCCTTGTCTTGGCTAATGTGTACTCACCTTGTTGTTTAATACATGTCTGAATTTCACACTACACCTCAGACCAGTCATGGACCGCCTCTGCCACCACGTCTTCAGCCACAGCAGCCACCAACGCCCTCTTCACGTTCGCACCTCTCCCTCCTCTACCCGCCCTCAAGCCCGTCTGACATTGCTCTTCAATGTCACGCATGCGCACGGACAACTTCAGCGTCGAATCTATCTCGCGCGACCTTGACAGTGAAAAGCCTATCTGGCCATTGTCCTCCTATGGCCCAGCCAAATGTCAGCCCAACCTAATCACAAACCTCGACGAGTCGATGGAGGAGATGCGAGTGAAGGCCGTACAAGCTGCACGTGCCGGTACTACTCAGGAATATGTGCGTCCACTTTCCCTCGCCTTTGTTCGTAGGCTCAATCCGACGCCCGCCACAACAGTTGAAGTACGAGGCCGACAAGACCGCCGCTGCTCAAGCCCAGTTCACTACCGCACGCGCCAACGTCCCCAGCATGCACTCGCACGCAGTCACAAACTATGAGGTGCAGGCTTCTGGTGGCACCCCCACAGGGTGGACACCAGGCTCTTCTGCGTTCGGCAGCGCAAGTACGAGCACTTCAGCATTTGGGGCTCCTACCTCATCGTCCGCCTTCGGCAAAGCTTCAGGATTCGGCGCCTTCGGAGGCGCGTCCGGTAACTCAGGATCCAGCACGTCAGCGTTCGGCGGCTCCGGAGTCAGTGGCAGGACCGCCACTGGCCCCGCTACAGGGTCTGCGTTTGGGCAATCAGCCTTTGGACAGCCCGCGTTTGGGCAGGCTGCGTTTGGAAAACCTGCAGCTGGCGGCGGCTCGGCATTTGGCCAGGCTGTTGCGGGCACATCGGCCTTTGGCCAACCCGTACAGGGCGCCACCACTTCTGCGTTCGGAGCACCAGCGGGAGGAACAGTCCAGTCTGCGTTCGGTGCACCCGCGGGAAACTCTACATCTGCGTTTGGTCAACCTGCACAAGGCACGTCAGCCTTCGGTGCGCCTGCGCAGGGTTCGGGCACATCGGCCTTTGGTGCTCCTGCGCAAGGGACGACGTCAGCGTTCGGACAGCCTGCGTCTGGAGCGACTACGTCAGCCTTTGGCCAACCAGCCCCAGCTACATCTGCCTTTGGTCAACCTGCATTCGGCCAGAGTGCATTCGGGAAGCCGGCTGCAGCCCCAGCTACATCAGCGTTTGGCCAACCTGCCTCTGGTACTACCACGTCAGCGTTTGGCCAACCCGCCGCCGGCCCCACTACGTCGGCCTTTGGTCAGCCTGCCTCGGGCACGTCGTCAGCATTCGGTCAGCCCGCCTCAGGCAGCACATCGTCCGCGTTCGGCCAGCCGGCGTCAGGGTCCACCGCTTCTGCCTTCGGGGTGCCACAGAGTACGTCTGCCTTTGGTCAGTCCTCTTTCGGCCAGAGTGCTTTCGGCAAACCCGCGTTTGGGTCCGCATCGACAGCGGCAGGTTCCAGCGGTGGGGGTTTCTCTTCGTTCGCAAATCCCACACCCTCTGGGACAAGCAACCCGGCTCCCTCTGGCGGCGGGGGTGGTGCATTTTCTGCTTTCGCAGGGGGACAGCCGTCGGCTTTCGGGCTCGCCGCTGCTGCGAAGGCTCCTGGAGGGTCTGCGTTCGGCCAAACTGCCTTTGGAGGAGGCACAAATGCTGGTGCTCCTTCTGCGTTCGGCGCCGCATCGACAGCCCCCGTACAATCCGCGTTCGGATCTGGCTCAACTACCGGGACGACGTCGGCGTTTGGTACTCCGTCAACAGCACCCGTGCAGTCCGCATTCGGGTCGACAGGGACACAACAGCAGCCGACGTCTGTCTTGGGCTCGCTCACGAACCAGCCGAATGGCAATGGCGCAAACGCACTATCTGCCCAGCCCAGCGGGCTCAACGGCCTCGGGCTTTCCAACTTTTCTTCTGCGATGTCCACGGCGACATCGACAGGCCCATCCTCGTCTTCCTTCTTTGGCGCCCAACCGATGTCGACGACGACGTCGACTGCCGGGGCGCTCGGGCTGTCGGTGAGCAAGTCGACGAAGCCCGACTTTGCGGCTGCGAGGCGGAAGCAGCTGTACAAGCCCGGGCGGACAAAGTACGACGACCTTCTGCCGCCAAACTACATCGAGCTCGTGCCGAAGGATGCGATGGACGCGTTCCGGAGCGAGAGCGAGAAGTTTGACTGGAAGAACATCCCCGAGTGGATTCCTCCCAAGGAGGTGCGGTGACTGTGACTGCTGACCGCTGACCGGTTGTCTCCCATGTCTTCCATGTCTCCCTTGTTCGCGTTCGCCTTTCGTGTACTCTATGACCATATGACTGGTCACCGCCACCTCCCAGATTGACTTGACGACATTCGAAGATCGCATCTTGTACGCATACATACATCCACACGCTTCCACGATATCATCAGCACCCAGAAGATCGATGCATATATATATCTCGAGTCTAGACCGACTATCTTGTACTGCTATGGCCGAACACTCATCACTATCACCCAAGATCACGGTGGCGCGGGTCCGGGCGCGCGCGATTGTCGACGAGTCGGGGAGGCAGGGCCGCGAGCATTAATATTCCAGCTCATAACCATGCCGAGAGAGTTCTGCACCGCACGTCGCACATAGTCATTCCCTCGCCAGGGAAAAGCGGCGTCTAGCCTCCAGGGTCGCGCCGCGGGGAGGTATCGCCGCTGGTCGCATTGAATCGCGCAGCGGGGAGAGGCCTGGGCAGAGAACGTGGAGACTCACGGTGTACATCACGCCAAATATGGTCAAACACCGTCACGCAAGGGTGCGTTCGTGAGGTTAACATCGTCGCATTTCTCCGACCCTGAGTGTACCGCCTTGTGCGATCCCTTCACTTGCTCTTGATCTTGTAATCACAGGTGCGAAGGTTTTTGCGGCCGTTCACTTCTGGTATGATCCAAGCCCTGGATAGGTCAGTCAGCCTCAAGCTTTCGGCGTGCGGAAGCCGCCATCGTTGGCGGCCGAGTCGTTGCCCCATGCGACAGCTTACTACCTTCCTTGTATCGCAAATCACTGGCAAAGTACAGCCTCAATCTACGGTTTTGCCAGCCCACTGTTGGCGGCCCGTCCTCACTTCTCCACACGTCATCTTCGGCCGCCGTTTCCCAGGAGAGGTCCTGCGGCCGGTGGCAAACGTCGCAAGGCTACTTGCGATGTACTACTGAGGGGTACCGCGTGGGCATATGACATAGGATCATGCCGCTACTCGGAGCATTTCGAGAGCTGCCAATGACATGTCGGTCGTTGATAAACACCTGGCCATACAATCCAGCCGCTGAACTTATTCCTGGACAGAAGTACGGCCGTGTCTGACTATGCACTGTGAGTGTCTACCGGCATTCTCTCAGAGAACGACATGACGACAGGATGCTCGGACACGAGGAGCGCATGGTTCACGGATCACGCAGTACGCCACAATGGCATTGCCTGATCAACTACTCGTCAAGCGACACTCTCGCACGTAGTGTCTAGATTCCTGAGGGCAAGAACGACGTGTTTTTCGGCGATCGCGGTCACCCGCCAGCACACGTACATTCGATAGTGGCAAAGGAGCCATACCCTCCGAGTCTCTCTATTGGTTGACGATTCGTTCTTCCCTACGCCCGTACCCAAGGCAAAGGCTTGGACAAATCGATGTTCCCCCCACTAATGATGATCCCAACAGGACCCTTCACCCCCAGCTCTTGAAACTGTTTGCTCCGGACCGCTGCGAAAGACGCTGCACCGCTCGGCTCGACGACCAGCTTCATGCGCTCCCACAACAGCCGCATGGCCTCGATGATCTCCTATCAGCACCCAGCACCGGCACCGGGGGGTAAAGCAAGCCACAGTTAGATGACCGGCCAGACGCACGGCGCACGGCGCACGGACGCCCACGCTCCCCAAGCCACGCACGCAAGCAATCGCACACGCACCTCGTCCGTCACAACGACCACCCTCTCCACCTTCTCCTGGATGACCGGAAAGTTGAGCGCCCCGACGGGCGTGCGCAACCCGTCCGCGACCGTGCGCGCGTCCACGTCCGCCCTCCGCCGGCCCTCGGCCAACCCCCGCGCACAGTCGTCCGCGCCCGCGGGCTCAGCCCCAAAGACGCGGATCCCGGTCCCCTCCGCCGCGAGCGCGGTGCCCGCGAGGAGCCCGCCCCCGCCGACGGGCGCGACGACCGCCGCGAGCGGCTCGGGCGCCTGCGCGACGAGCTCGAGCAGCGCCGTGCCCTGCCCGAGGATCGTGTTCGCCGCGTCGTAGGGGGGCACGAACGTTGCCCCCGTGCGCGCCTGGACGTCGGCGAGCGTCGCCGCCCGGGCGGGCGCGGTGGGCTCGCAGAAGGTGACCTCTGCGCCGTACGCGCGGACCGCGTCCACCTTGGGTTGTGCGGAGTTGTTTGGCTACTCGGGTGTGTGGTCACGGCGATATGTGGGACGGAGGGAAGGCGGTCAGTCAAACACGTCCATACGGTCCTGGTTCCTAGGATTGCGGTTTGGCAATTCAGGAACCCTGTTACTCCACGCACCATCACCACATAACACTTGACTCCGCGCTGCTTGGCGGCGAGCGCAAGGGCCCCGGCGTGGTTCCCTTCCGGGATGGCAGTACCCTGAATACGGCCATCATCCACAGACTCAACTCAACAAAGGCACGTACCCGAGCTGTGTGTGCACACGCCCTTTGCGAGCTCGGCTGGCGTCAAGCATGACAAACTGTAGCTGGCGCCGCGGAACTTGAACGCCCCGCCCTTCTGCAAGTTCTCGGCCTTGAAGTAGAGCGTGTTCTTGCCTGGGAGAGACTCGGAAAGCGAGGATGATGTGAAGACAGGGGTGCGGTGTACTATCGATGAGATCGCCTCGTGTGCAGCAAGCACCGAGCTTCGGGCGAGTGGAAGCGGCTCTGCAGTGTATTGTGGCATTCCTGTCTATGTACTGACTCAACGACTCCAAATTGTTCCATGTTTGAGTCATATATCACCTACCATGCTGGTAGCCTTGAAGGAAAGAGCAAACTCTCGATGTCTTCACCGGACCAGTCTCACAGATGGGCAAATATTCTCACACCATATGATTTGGAGTTTGCCGAGCTTGCCGGATCCCCGATCCCTGAGTTACAGAGTCAGTCCTTCAAATATACATGAAAGCAATGTCAAGACATTCTGGACACTTTTTACACCTCAGAAAATGTGGAGTTACTTACTGAGCGAGAAAAGTATAAAAGTTTTTCCCGCTAGCCGATTTGAACGACTGACCTCGTCATCGCAGAAGCGAACTACTAGTGACGCGCTCTACCAACTGAGCTAAGCGGGACTTACAAACTTTGAAGCAAAATGTAATATATACAGCGTCCCTCCCCTCAACACAACGGTCTCCAGCTGCTACAGGTAGATTATTTACATCTTTGCGATGTTCCTACTTCAACCCCGGAACCAAGTTCTGGGATAGGTGGGGACCATTACTAGCACACGCTTGGTGGTTGCCTGGTCAATAGCATACACTTGCATGGCAGTGGTGCGTATGAAGTTTACAGACGACATTATCATCACATTGCGGCAGACGTTGATTCGCACCCAGGAGTCCCGAACGAGCGTTCCTGGCCCTTCTTCCAGGGACGTGCTGATAGAAACTAGGTTCAGAACGCGAGGAGTGTTCCGTGGCGATTCCAAGGAGGTGGGATCTTGTCCGAGCTTGAAGGTGAGTATGCTGGGACAGCGCCACTGGTGCACTGGCACAAGGTCAACTCGAACCTCGATGCATCGTTACCTTTTCCCGAATCTGCATCTGCTGTTGCAGTGTCACGGCCTGCATGAGGCACGCGTGCGACGCAGTCCGGCCTTGTCCTCTTGTCATGAGAGGACTCGGGCGGCGTGCTGGATAGCGTGCCAGGGCTGATTTCGCACAGGCACGGCCGGTGTGGCACACGGTACGGCTGGTGTTGGCATCGCCCGGACTTTGAACCTCACGTCTGCGATCTGGAGGCTGATGATCAAGCAAGCGTATGATATGTTTCTCCATCCACGGAGTGATTGCAAAGCGCGGTCAGACATGTCCATATACTGCACACGCACCAAGGGGGATAGAGTCTGTGCATCGGGCAGTAGCTTCGAAGCGGCGGCGCGTCGCGTCTATAATCGAAGACGGACAAATTTGTGACAGGTCTTCCTCGACTCGGCTGCGGGCTTCTGAGTACCCGGAAGCAGACGTCGAAATCAAACCAAACTTAGCACCGTCATCGCCTGGCATCCTCGGGAGGGTACGGGGACATGTGCGGAAAACATGCACCAGGTGACCGCTCCCAGCTGGTGCTTGGTGGGATTTGCATGCCAGTGACAGCAGTTGCGAGTCGACGAGATGTTGGAGAGCAGTCATCGGGAGTCATGCGGGTGCTCGACTCTGCGGTCCGAGAACCGTACCGGTGACATGACCCACTCCTCGGCCGGTACATACTGACGGTTGTCGAGTAAGCCTGCCAATGCACCCGCGGGAGGTGGCATCCTGGCGCCACAATGAAGACGGGTTCGGCAAGCTGCGCTTCATCGAGTTCGCCAGCTGAATAACGCGCAGTTGCCATCCGCTGCGCGTGTTCAACCGTCCCTGGAAGCTCGAGCGTATAGGATTGAGAACGAGCGAGGGCTGCCATCGATGCTGGGCGGTCAGTACGGGAATGCGGCCGCGGCGTGTTTGCCTCCATATGGCCTCAGTTGCGCAGACCACGCCCACAGAAGCATTCAATATTCTATCGCTGTTGCGAACGTTGTTCTGCGGCCGAGTGGCATTTGTGCGATGTCGACTTCTCGAGCGTCCGCAGAGGTCGTCCTATGTGGGAAGGCGTGTGCGAGCGTCTGGTGGTGTGGCAGTGGCCCCTCACCGTACACACTCCGACCGGCCGCGCTCGTCTGGTTGAGGCCACCCGCGACGGACCACGTTCCCGCTTGTGCCCACCGCAATGCCGGAATCGTAGCTGGCCACGCTAGTCGACGCTGATGCTATCCCCGATCCTGGCCTGGGTCAAGCTTCGAGGCCGACACCGCTTCGGATTCGTGAGCGGAGGAGCGGGATGACTCGCGCTGTGTCACCGCGGTCGAGATCAGTTCATTCATCATCCAAGGCGCCGTTCGTCGATGGTACGCTGTTCTTGTCCAGCCCTTGTCGTCCACTCGTTTCCATCCATGCTGCGAAACGGCGTGCATAATCTGCTCGTTTGCGTGACAGGCCTCCTCCCAGACCCCAGCCAGCATGCCGTCGACCGCGGGCGAGCCGTGCCTTGCGTTTTTTGCAATCTCGTCTGAGCACCGCCGCCGTCGACCCCGTGCGATCGGGAGCGCCGATCTGTGCAATGGATGTGTTTCGGAGAGAGCAAGGCTGGATCGGGGACGAGATCTGGTGCACTCAGCCATTACACACAAGCTCCTGGCCATCATCCTAGGGCTGTCCCGGCGCCGCTTGGGGTACTCGCCCTTGTACGCCTTTTCTGTTTTATTTCTTTTTCGCAATCGACTCGACCGACACAGGACTTCGGAGCACCGTCCGGTCCATTGCCTGACGACTGCTACTTATACCCCGGCCCCCTCGCCATGCAACCATCCACTCATCCTCTCATCGCTCTCCCAGTCAAAGTCCTCTCGGCTCCTCCCTTTCCACCTTCTCCTCCCCCTTACTTCCACCCCTCAATCGCCCTCTTCCATACCATCATGGGCGGCTTCCTGCAAAAGGTTTGGCTCATCACTGGTCCGTCGATCTCGCTTGCCCCACCGTATCCCCGCCAGAACTCACGCGCACGCTCGCTGCTTCTCCTTCTGCAGGTACCTCATCAGGCTTCGGCAAGCGTCTCGTAGCCTCAGTACTCGCCCGCGGCGACTGCGTCATCGCAACAGCACGCGACCTCGACAAGCTTCGCACCGTCTTCCCCTCTCCCGATCGTTCCCGACTACACCTCGCTCAGCTCGACATCTCCGACTCTGCTGAGCTCGTACAACAGCGCGTCAAGGACGCACTCGCCGTCTGGGGTCGCATAGACGTCGTCGTCAACAACGCCGGATACGGTGTCAAGGCCGTCCTCGAGGAGGGAGGGTGAGTGCCACTCGTCTCGACGACCGTACCGGACACACCCCCTCTGACACTTTGACTGCTCACAATCAGATCCATCGCCGCGCTCACCCAGTTCCAGACGAACCTCTTTGGCGTCCTGAACGTGACAAACGCCGTCCTCCCCCACATGCGCGAGCGCCGCTCAGGCACCGTCGTCATCCTGGGCTCGCGTTCCGCCTGGCGCGCAGAAGTCTCGGTACGTGCTCTCGTTCGGACTTCGTCTGCCACACCCGGTCTCTTACCCACGTTTTCCCCCAGCCCGCCGGTCTCTACGCCGCGTCAAAGGCCGCCGTCCATGGTGAGCGCCCCGCGATCTCCGCTACATCGTCGCGTGTCACTCACACTCTCGTTTCCTCCAGCCATCGGAGAGACATACGCGGCCGAGCTCCGCCCGTTCGGCGTCCGGGTGCTCATCGTCGCCCCAGGCGCGTTCCGCACCGAGGGCGTGCACGCCTACCCGGCGACGATCCACCACCACGTCCCGGCGTACGACGAGATGCGGAACGCGGGCATGGCCCGCTTCTTCGCCATCGCCGGCCACGAGCGCGGCGACCCGGCCAAGGCGATGGAGCTCCTCGTCGACGTCGTCAAGGGCGAGGGGCGCGCGGCCGGCAGGGAGTGGCCGCTGTGGCTCGTGCTCGGGCGCGACGCGTACGCGGACGTGCGGGCGAAGACGCGGCAGCTGCTGGCGACGATGGACGCGTGGGAGGACGTCGCGACCGACCTCGAGTTCGACTGCGAGGAGCGGTGAGGAACCCTGAAAACAAAAAGCCAAGGGCGAACGCGATTCGACCGGTTATTGCCTGAGTTTTCGGCTTCCCTCGCTGTCCTGCCTCCTTCCCCCCGCCTTCGTCCTCCTTCGTCCCCGCTTCGTCTCGTCTCATCTCACCTCACCTCGTCCCCACATCACCTCGCCGTTTTCGCCCGGTCCGGCTCGACTCGGCTGTGGATCAGCATGGCGCTGCTGGCAGACCGCGGTCGTCAGCGACGCTCGCCACTTTTCTCTCGGCCCGGTCCTTGGGCCCGCCCGGTTCTCGCCACGGAAGGAGCGGATACGGAAAGCACTTTAGAGACTCGGACTCGGACTCGGATCGGGCCTTGGACTCGGACTCGGACTCTATTTATCTCTAAGTATGTGCTGCCCATATTCCTCCTCTCTCTCTCCTCGCATTCCCCAGTCATCGATCATCGGTCATCAGTCTACACAAGCTCGGCGTATCAGACATGTCCCCTTCCCCCTCCCTCCCCTCCCACTGACCTGCACAGACTATCTATCTCCTGTCACCCTCATACGCGGACATCACCATACTCTACATTCACATAATACTTCACTGTAGCCACGTACACCCTGACCCTGATCCTGACCCTGCCTCTGCCTCTGCCTCCTCCCAATCTGTAGCAACCATCCGGATCCTGTAGCCCTGCATCACCGTTCCCGTTCCCGTTCCCGTACCCGTACCGCCTCCCGCCGTGCATGACATGACCCACTGACCGTCGACCACGCTCGCGATCGCCCGGCCCGGCCGCACGTCTCGTATCGTACCTAATCTGCTAATTGACAATGGAGATCGTGACGACCCGGTCTGTCCATCCACGACTGCCTCGGCCGAGGCTGACAGTGACACACAAAGTTGTACGCGTATACGTATACAACGTTCATACTGCTCCCCAATCCTGAACGTTGAACAGCCCCGCCCGTGCGGTCGTCGCGAACGGTTGCGTACTCGACATCGTTCTGTACATGTGCCACAGCGGGACGAGATGTAGAGTACAGCGCAAGGACGCATCGTGTGCAGTGCTTGGGCTTGGGCTTGGCACGGCGACTTTGTCAGTTTCCAAGTGGATCGTGTTGATGTATTTATGGGAGCAGAGATGTCAGGTTGGGTCTGTATTACGAGGGCAGGATTCAAACTTCAAGCGACGTCACCGACTATCCGAGAGCAGATCGCGCACGACCATATGTCTTGACAGAAGAGGGGGGTGACCGGGTGAACTGATAAGTTTCATACACCACACCGGCAGTACTGCCACTCCAAGACCTAGTACACAGATATATAGCTGGGCTCTTACGTACCGGGATATGACAGGAGCGCGTACAGCTTCCTTTTCAGACTTGCGGCGGCATGTAGATGGATGTGCGTGTATTGCAATAGTCTGCCAGTGCTATGCGCGTCAAGATACATGAAGTCGTCAAGGTCGTCGAAGCATGCGGTCGTAATACAAGATCAGCCAACGCCGTATTCCACTCGCTCAGATACCCAAGTTCTTGCGAATGACGTTCTGCAGCGCAACGCCGTCGTCCTGTCGAAATGAACTAGTGAGCGAACTGATACGGCAGTCTGACAGTTGAATGCAAAACGCACCTGGTCGAGCGACCACGTGAAGCAGCCCGCCATCCCGTTCTGCTTCGCAAACGTCGCCTTGTCCGCAAGGGACCAAGTGTCGTCATAAGTGACGACCGTCTTCCGGGACGTGTTGTACAAGAACGGAGTGTCGCTGCAGTCGTCCCAAGCTACACAGCACAGTCAATTACCGATTCACAAGACGCGCGGCCGAGTCGGCACCCACCCATAGTGTATCCGTTCGCACCCGTATACGTCCCGTCCGACTGCTTCTTGAGCGCACCGAGCGCGACAATCTGGTTGAACGGGATCTGCTGGCCAAACCAGCCGCTCAGGTCGCCGGCAGCCGCGGCGGACACGGGCCCTGGCGTCTTCTTGGACCGCTCGTGCGCACCCATGAGCTTGTTTGGCTTACTCTCTTCCTCTTCCTCGTCGTCTTCGGCCACCTGCGGGAGGGGGCAAGCTAGACCGCGATCGGGAAGGCCGAGGACCTGCTCCTTGTACGCCTTGACGTCGAACCCGGGCAGAGGCCGCGCGATGTGTTTGAGCGTCGTCTTGGTGCTCTGGGAGACGTAGCCGTACAGAGGGAGCCCGAGGCAGAGCTTCGACGCAGGGAAGCCGGCTTTGGTCCACTGAGCGAGCCCGGCCTGTGCCGAGTACTGCGGAAGCGAAGAGTTGCCACAGAGATTCCCCAGAGGTGCGTTCGGGCCGGGGCTCGAGGATGCACCAAACGTGTCGTAATTCCTACCGAACAGGCGGCGAGGTTAGCACGATAGACAAGCAAGTAGGAGTGGAGCGCGTCTGACATGATGTTAGCGTATGTCATCACTGCGGCGTAGGCAGAGACGTCCGTGAGCGGGCTGCCATTCGGACCCGTGAACGGGAGCGGCGTCACGGCCGCCGAGATAATCTTCGACGAGCCCAGAGCCGAGCGGAGGGACTTGAAGAACGACAGCAAGTTCGCCGCGTCTGCCGACGAGTGCGCGTTGCCCGCACCAGACTCGTTCGGGTATTCCTATGAAATCTTCCTGTCAAATCAGGTGGAGAGCATCTGGCTGGATCTGGCATACCCAGTCGATGTCAATGCCTGTTTACACCGACGTCAATCAGAAGCTCAAAGCGCAGACGCTGGGCGAACGTACCGTCAAGGTTGTAAGTGTTCACCGCGCTCACGCACGCGTTGACAAACGTAGTCCGATTCGCAGCTGTGCTCATGGTCTGCGAAAACCAGGTACTACCGCCCCAGCCACCTGCGAAACATGTCAGGATCGTAGCCCCAAAGGATAACATGACACGCCGCCGGCACATATATGAAACGTACCGATGGATAGCACCACTTTGGTGCCGTGACCGCTGCTGTGCGCGCTCGAGACGAGCGTCTTGAGCGTCGACGTCGAGCCGGAGTCAAAGGAGATCCCCGAAGACGAGTTCGGAGTGGCGAACGCTGCATACAAAACATGTCAGATCCGTACACAGGCGGTGACACGCAATGCAGTCACGATCAGCGATAGAGTTTGCGCGCCTGCCTATCGGCGATAGAGCGAAGACCGCAGCGGACGTTGGGGTTCGAGCGGACAGAGTATGACGTACCAAAGTAGAGGACGTCAAACTTGGAAAAGTCGAGCTTGTTCGGAGGGTTGCTGTCTGAAGACCAGTCAGGGTAGTATGCAGCCGCGATCGGGGTCGCCTCGGCCGAGATGATAGACTGCGCCTCCAAGGCGGCCTTGCGGGAGAGGGTCGAGGGGAGAGCATCCTCGAGACTAAAGCCGCGAGCAAAGGACGGAGACTTGGAAGGTGTCAAGAAATCGACTAGTGTCGAGTGCGCGCGGAACTGAGGCGACTGAATGAGCCCAGTGAGGTAAGCGGTCAGACCAGCCTTGCGTTCAGCGATGAGAGCGTCGTCGAGCCATGCTGAAGGCACGAATGTGGTGGCAAGAATGCGCTTCGGCGGTAGAGAGCCGGGGTCGTTCAGGGTATCGTGCAGCGCGACAAACTGAGCACAGGACCGGTTCAGTCTCGGACGTCCGGCAGGCAGGACGAGCACACGCAACGTACCTCAGAGTAACGCTTGGAGATCGTGGACGTCTTGCCGTCCGTCGTCTTCACCTGAACGGTGTAGAGAATGTGAGGCCTCGGGGTGGAGGCTGTGGAGTGTCCAACGACAGCAACAGCAGAGATCGTCATGGTGGGTATATGCGCAGGTGGGTCAAGCGGGGGGAGACGAAGGCTCGGTTGTCAGTAGCGACTTCTCGCCTGCCCTTATATAGCGAGGGGGGAGTATGAGGGTATGTCGGGAGAGAGACATGACGGCGCTGAGAAAGGAAAGCCGATCAGAGTGCGAATGGAATGTCTGGAAGATCTGGGAGGCACATGGGCAGGCAGCGACCAGGGCACACTCGACAGAAAGTGCAGCCGCTTTCAGCTACCAACGGAGTCCAAGCAGAGAGAAGACGTCGATGATATCACCGACTTCTTTCATCTCTTCTCCGCAGCACGTGCTCCCCCCTTGAGATCCTACACGACCGCCTCTCCTCTGGTCCTGACACAAGTCTTCCTCGGATATATGTGCTGCCGATAAGGCAAGGTTCAAACGTTCACGATCGACTAGTATCTTCGTTGACACACTCTCCAGGCTCTCAATCGCAGCCGCCCTGCAAATATTCCAGCATACGCAGGCGTGGGTGCCAGTCGCCATGGTCACATTGCCTCCTCCATCGCGCACCAGTTAAGCTCGGACATACGCACGACCCCACGCTCCAACGCGACGTAGCACATCCCGGCGTCCTGCGGGAGACACATGTCTGACATGGTCCGCATGACCGCGGCGCATGTAGACACGAGCCTATCGAACACCTCTGCGCGCACACACACGTACCTTTCTGCACCTTCCCGAGAGCCGAGGCGACTGCTTCCGATGATAGAGAGCACGCTGGCTCTCGGCACAACACCCTCCGTACCTCCAATTGGCATGCTCGTCAACATCACGGATAGAAGCAACCCTAGTCCGGAGATGGAGAAGCCTTTCGCAGCTCTCTCCAGAGGGCTGGCCCCTGTCCTCGCAGACCTGGAGCATGTGCTTTCACATGGACATGAGCAGAGGTCACCATTGACGTCGACCGTGCTGTAGCAAGAGAGATATGTCCTGGACCTGGTGCATGCCCAGCTCAGCGAAATGCCTGCAACGCCTGTAATCGCGGACGCCCGAGGATATATTCGGTCTGTCAAATGATCGGATCGACTCGGTAACAAACAGTCCGGCAACTGCTTGTAGAGATCCTGCATTCCTCGGGCACTCATCTGCGCATACCGCGGCGTGCGGCGGGAAACGGCGGGGGCGGCGATGACAGTAGGGCATTCATGAAATGGAGGGAGGTAGACCGGAGTAAGACTCTGGAAGAGGAAGACCAAAAAGGGGCAGAAATGGCGGGGGGAACTTACGCTTCTGCCACATGTTTCCTTCCAGTAGAGCATGTCCCGCGTAGTTGACCAGATAGACATGATCATAGTCACTTCGAGAGTAAGACATCCAATAGGTTAGGAGGTGATGTTACTCAGAATGTCAATAGTTGCCAGTCTGTCGGAAGCTTAAGTCACCGGAACCTAAGGGTTACATCGGGAGTTCAGTCGACAGCCGCAAGAGCAAGTGAAGGGCTTACCCAAGGGTAAACTGAGAGCGTCTCCACCATATAACACCAAGTGAACTGTACATGCAAGGAAGAGGCCAGGAAAAGGCTGCCGGCAGTCCAGTGCGACACGCGAGAGAGTGACTGGCTGATAGGCGCTGTGACTTGATGTGACAGAACGCGTCGAAACGCGTGACAGACGCGTTGGCAGACGTCGACGCTTCGCTCAGCTCCCTTCTTTGCCCACGAGGCCTGTGAGGGTCGAGAGAGGTAGCCTCGGCTGGACCACCCAATCCTCTCTCCACCTCTTCGACGCGTACCATCACGATTCCTGTCACACACCCTCCATCGCGAACAGTATCATGCCTGTCTCATCTCGAGTATGTCCCTCCGACCCACACATTATGGTGAGATTATATCGATGCATATCGTCCCTGCTGCAGCTCTATCAGATTCGTATATGCATTGCTTCAGGCTCTGAGAGGTCTGCAGCCGCTACATGAGAGTGCGATATCATATCACAGGACGTGACTCGAGTCGGATAGGCTTCTCTTGCGATTGTGTGATTCGAAATATCTCAGCGCACCCCACCTTGACTTCCAGTGCAGCTCTTGAGACGGAGGCGATGGCCACACTGAAATCTGTACCGACTGATCCGTGGGTAGATCACACACTGACATGTGTGCTCATAGCCACTCTTGTCGGAACGCTTCCTCCAGGTCGACCTCATCTGCGAGTCGATCTTCACCTCTCTCTCCCCCGCCTCCCTCGTCAACCTCTCCCGCACCTGCCGTACAGCATACGCCGCCATAACCACCTACAACCATTATGCTTTCAGCATCGACCGCGCCCTCTCCCGCTTCTTCCCGTCGCCCCCCGATGCGGACCACACATGTGCCCGCGCCCGCGCGTTCCGCTCTCTCCAGGCACGCACGAGCACGCTCATCTCCGGCTCCGTCGCGCTCCAGTTCTTCGAGCGCACGCTGTGGCCCGAGAGCGACCTCGACCTGTACGTGTACATGCGTCACCGCCGCGAGGTCGGCCGGTGGCTCCTCCGCGAGGGCTACGTTTACAAGCCGCAGCCGTTCCAGGAGGAAAGCTTCGAGGCCGAGGTCGCTGCCTGCGTCATGCGCAGGCCGAACGGGATATACTCCATGCCGGGTGTGATGGCCATATTCACCTTCGTCAAGCCAGCCCCGTCGTCTGGGCGTGCGAGATCCGCGTCCCCTACAGGTAGTGACGGCGAAGACGAGGGTTTTGTGCCAGGCTCACAGGACGGCGAGGGCCGCACGGACGAGCTCAAAGTCCAAGTGATCGCCGCCAAGAGCACACCGATGGAGGTCGTCCTCGGGTTCCACTCCAGTAAGGCTTCCTCCCCCCGTCCGTTCTCTCTGCTCATGCCGTTAACCCTCGCCCCCCGGCCCTTCAGCATGCGTGATGAACGTGATCAGCTACGAGAAAGCGTACTGTCTCTTCCCCCGCGCGACGCTCGAAGAGCACCGCACGCTCGTCTCCTTCTCCTGTCTCGGAAAAGGCCGACACATGGCTGCAGGCCTCGCAAAGTACCAGTCCCGCGGCTACCACGTCCTCTACCGCCTCCCGCGCGACGACATCCTCGCGGACCCGACCATCCCGTCCCCGCCCGAAATGCTCTACTCCTCCGCCTACGGCGCGCTCTACAACCTCGACATCCTGCACTCGGCGACTACGCGCCAGGCGACGCGCACGCGCAGGCCATCCTTCCCGCTCGGCTGGCGGTGGATCGACGACGGCGCGTCGTGGGTCATCCCCCTCCCGCTCGAAGGCGTCGCGCTCCCCGGCCCGGCGAACACGTCCACCCCGCCCCTGACGCACGACCCCGTCGCGGTGTGCAACTGGGAGGTCGAGGTGAGCGCGTCGGGCGGGGCGATGATGAGCTTCCAGGTCGCGTCGGCCTCGGTCTTGCGCTACCGGTACCTGGTCACGGACCAGGTCCTCCTCAGCCACCTCAAGAAGATCCTCGCCGCGAGGCTCAGGGTCGAGCAGGAGAAGCAGCGGCTGGAGATCGAGGACTGGACGTTGTAAGTGCTTCCTCTTGCCCTCGGTTCGGTCCCGAGGGAGAGCGGCTGAGCGGATGTTTTCTTTTGGTTCGTAGCTATGACGCGGAGCTGCCTTCCATCTGTCGCGACTTCCTACACGGGCTCGCCTCTCGTCGGTTGTCTTCGCTGCGACTTTGAGCGTGTGCTGTCCGTATTATGCGTGATCTTGTACAAACCACTGTGCGTGGGGCTCAATGCTGTAAAGTAGCGTGATGTACGATTCAAAGGCCTCGTTTGGGTACAACCTGTGTGGAGCGGGCCATGGAGATTCGGGCACGACCTATGCGTCAAAGTCCCCTAAAGTCGGCAACCCACAACCATATCTTACCGAGGGGAGGGATGAAGGTCCATATCCCAGTTCGGAAAGAGAGAAAGGACAAGTACACTGTTCTGAACGAAGAGGCATTGAGGTAGGTGTCCGTAATACATACACACACACCAGCTGCATCGCGGCAGGGAAGAGCGTACTAGAAGTCGTAAGGCAAGGAAACGCACCGGCGCACTGAAGAGGCACATGAAAGGTGGATTATATGCGAACTAACCCTCACTGAGTGTGACACGATGATGAAGAACACGAGTGATTGCTCACCAGGCACACGACGGTTCGCTACGAGAACTGGACGGAACACAGGAAGCTAAAACGCCAAGATCAAGACCTATGTACTAGAAATCACATTAGCACATGTATGAGTGACAACAAACGAGAGATCCACAATACCATTTTGACAACACTTGCACAGGAAAAGCGTGTAGTATCTATAACGATGAGACATAAGGCGAAGAGGCCTAACGCGATATGAGCTTACGGAAGATGGTTGGAAGATCCATGGCGGTACTCACAGAGAAAAGAACGAGGAGAGGGTTGGAATGAAAGGACAGGTAGATTCAAGCAACACCTAGCAGACAGCAAGAAAAGGCACGCTAGCAAACGAGAAGACATCAGCACAGCATGCGCGCACCACTCAATCATACCGGCCCCGCCTCCTCGGCGGACTCCTCGACCTCGACTGGCCCCTCCTACCCCATCCTTCACGCCTTGGAGGCGAGTCCCTCCTAGGCGGCGGCACGCGTCTGTCGTCCCTATCCCTGTCCCTCCCAAAGTCTCCACGCCCTCCGCCCCTCCCTCCCCGGGGCACAGGCACGTCCGGCCCCGAGCTCCCTCTCCAGTGTCCACCACCACGCCCGGCGCCAGGCCCCGGATTGGTCGCCACGCTCCCTCCCCATCCTCCATCCCCACGACCGCCGCCAGCCTTCCAGCCGTTCGCCGCACCAGGTCCCGCATGTCCACCCACCGCGCTGCCCTTGATCGTGAGCTCCCCTCCAGGTCCGGGGACAACGACGCCCTTGGGGAGCTGGACCATGACGCAGAGGTAGTCCCCGGGGACGAACCTGAGCTCGTCGAGCGTCCTGTCCTGCTCGGTGTTCGTCACAGACTCGGCCTCGCTGTCCTCGAGGAGGCGTGGGGCGGGGCGGTCGAGCGAGCCCGGCTCGCCGAGGATGTCGCGCGAGTAGACCGTCCCGAGGTCTTTTTGGGCGAACCGGCCCCGGGCGGTGGCGTCCGCGTAGACGGCGCGGAAGGAGAACCGGGCGAGCGGGTGGCGGTACTCGGTCGATGCGGGCGCAGAGGTCCGGAGGGTGGTCAGGACTTCGCGGAGCGTGGCATCTTTCCTGCAGCGTCGTCGTCGTCGGTAGAGACGCGGGACCGCCCTTGTTCAGCTCGAACGTCTCGCTGGTTCAAGGTGCAAGAAGACTCACCAAGTATATATCTGTTGCTCGTCTGCGAGCGGTAAGGGGCCGTCCTCAAATTGGTTCAGGCGGTGGTATGCCCCGACTTTGACGAACGTTCGGATGAGGAAGGGAGCAGTCTGGACGAGTCGTTTCAACGCCGATGCGCATGAGCTGGGTACAGATACTCACTTTTTCCCTGTCCACGATAGGTTTGCCTGCCGGAGTCGTTTCCTCCATTGTAGTCGAGAGGTGGGTGAACGAGTTGAACGTTGAGCTCACAGACGCGCCCAATGGTCTCGCGGTGATGGTGATTACGTCAGCCATTCACCAGAAGACCGGGCGTCTGTGCTTTCTCTCGTTCCAACTTCCCTCGAACCAGGCGGCGGAGGACGGCTGACAGCGACAGCGTTCTGGGTCTCTCAGTCCAGGTCGAACGTGGACTATGTCTATTCTCACATCCTAGAGCGTCTTGTCCCTTGATCTTGAGTATGTCAGTCTCTGGAAACCTGCCTCAGTCTCCCGTCATGACCCTCTCCGACTCTCACAAGTCCTCGAGCCCCTCCACAAACAAGCGGAAACGGACGTCGGAAGATCTGGATGGCGAGGTGCAAAAGCCCACGAAGGGTATGCGGCCAAAGAATGGCCTCAGGGTCATCACGGATGTCGTTATCCTCGAGGTGCAGTCCCCAAATCCTGACGACCTGCCATCCAGTGCGGACTCGGACTCGGATTCCCTCTTCGACGAGACATCTCCCCGTCTGTCTACTCCAGAAGTAGAAGAGATCCACAGTATCTTCGCTCGGGAGACTGCGCATGACACTCTGCCGGATGACCCCTCCGTAACTCCCGCGACGTGCACAGCACCACCCATCCCCGGACTCTTCTTCGACCCCGAGATACTCCTCCCAGAGGCATACGGAGACGACCTGATGTGGAAATGCATACGCGCCTTCTTCCAGACCAGCACCGCGAACCAAGTGATGCTCTTTCAGCGATCATCGCCTCCCTCTTCCTCAGAACCGTCTTCTCCTGTCTCTCCCGCATCCACCGGACTGCCTTCGTTCCTCACAGAACTGCTTGACATCCTCCGTGACCTCCTGCGCCCTGTTGTCAGCCCCGAGACATATGACCTGCTCTTCGAGCCTTCACCAGCGTCACATATCGGTCCCCCGCGTGCCCGCCAGGCGATCATCAACCTCTACTGGCCCGGGGAAGGCATCACCCCCCACGTCGACCTTCTGGACCGGTATGGGGACGGTATCATCGGTGTTAGCCTCGGCTCTGGATGCGCCATGCAGTTCGCGCCCGTTGACGGTGGAGAAGCCGCCATCTCGGCGGATGCGGATGCCTGCGCGTTGTACCTTCCGAAGGGAAGCGTGCTTGTAATGACCGGGGAGGCGCGGTACAAGTGGACCCATGGCATCGAGAAACGGCTTGAAGACCGGGTGGAGGAGGTGCCTGGGAGCGGGCAGAGCATCATGCTGGATCGCGATGTCAGGCTGAGCATCACTTTCCGGTGGTTACTGCCTGGTGCCGACGTCGTCGGTGAGTAACAATGACAAAAATTTTTGCTTGCGATGTTCAGAGGGGAATGTTGCGAGTTGCGCTGTTAGATCTAGGGATCAGTGGATTTGGAATTATAGACCTACTTGCTCTACCAAATATCGACACTCCGATGAGATTGCACATGAACGAAAGCGTCTGAAAGCGACTGCAGGTTGGGACAGATCTAACACGGATACAAACGTACTGCAACGGATACATGACTGCACTTCAAATTCTCCTTGTGGCTCATTGTCTTCATCACCTCCCGATTGTGTGAATCGCACTGTCTGCGCGGCATACATCTAGCATCGACCTCCACGAAGAGCAAGGACGAGATGTAGCACGGCTCCTGCGGTGATGTTGAAGTCCTTGACCACCTTATCATCCGCCCTATATGCACACACCGTCGGTCAAACGGGACGAACACGAGCAGAAAGGGTAGCGAGAGAAGACGCACATCTGCCTCCCGGCGTAGATCAATCGTTGTTGCGGTGGCGGCACACCAGACTGTTCCTCGACCTTTTCCTTGATACGAGAAACCTATGCAGCACATGCACGACAGGCCATCGATACACGCCCCACACGAACGCGATCAGCGAGGGGGAAGGAGAATAAGCGGTCAAGAGTGTGAGTGGCACACACCTGGTCTTCAGGGTCGATATCGAGCTCGATCTGTTGTATGTCCGACATTAAGAGGCAGTCCGCCGGTCAGGGGCACAGAAAGCGTAATCCTCGGAGAACAGATCTGCGCACCTCCTTGCCTGTGAGTGTCTACGAGGGGCGTGTAGCCGGCCGCGGTCAGTGGCACGTTCCCTCTGCATGTGTGCGGACGCTCCGCCATGTAGTGATACTCACCTTCACCTTGATCATCATATTGGCGACGTGTAGCTGGGGTAGACGGAGCGGAATATGCAAGGATTGTGCGAGACGGATGAGACGAAGAGGGAGGAGGAGATTAGCGAGACAGGACCGTTGTGGCGTTAGTCAAAGGGCTTGATGCGTGTAAGCGCCCATTTCATCTGCTAATCGAGACGCGTCCTCCCAATGGGGCAACCATACGTTACGTTCAAGTTCGACTCAGCCAGTGCCTGCGGTACGACTCCGAGTTCGTGGCGGTGAGGTCGACAATTGACATGAACTCAGTAGCATACTAGCAAATGAATACAACATGTATACTCAGAGGACGTAATACAACACCGGAACTTGACTCGGAAACTACACATCTTGAAACGACAGCACGGAAAGCCGACGCGCGACTGAGGATCAAACATAAATACTCAAAATCGTAAGAATCGTCCAGGAGCAGCCTGCACTCCTGAGCGTCCGCATACAGGGATCTGGACAACCGTAAAAGAGAGACGAACTGTGAAGGGAGAGTCCCCTCGTCACCAGCTACCAGGCAACGGGATACTACATCACGCCTCAGTGCCTGAGACTGATATTGAGATACTGGACGAAGACATCGCCAGCCACTTCCTCGTCCCACCCGTCAGGCATCTCCCACTTGACAGAGCGATGGCGCTTGTAGGGGACGACCAACGTGTACCTGATGACTGCGGTCTTGCCCTCGTCCTCGACTAGCTTCTTGAGCGCACGAATGGCGTCGTACCCGGAGGAACTGCCACCGTGCTCTTTGCTAATAGTCATCTGCAGGATCCAGATGATGACCGTGGTCGCGTCTGCCATTTCGAAGAAGAACGCGTCGAAAAGCGGGCTGTTCCGCCTTTGTGGAATGTAGTAGTACCTCGGGTCCATCTGGACCTCACGATCAATGTCGTAATAAGAGACAGCCTCGCGAAAGTTGATAGGCAGGGCTTGCTGGACCTGGCGGTCCCCAGGGGCGGAGTCAGATCTTGCGTATTGCTGTGTAGACAGTGTCGTGGAGTGGGTTTGTGAGGATGAGGAATCGGTGCTAGGGTCTTGAGACTCCTTGGCAATAGTGACCTCCGAGCGCGTAACGGACAGAGTGTCCGTCGCGGTATCCGAGGTAGGCCCGATGTGGTACCATGTGAGGCTCGGACGTTTCCTCTTGTAAGAGCGGGTCATGATGGCAAACGCCGCCACAACTTCAGCCGTGTCAGGGTGGTCGAATGCGCCCCGCGTGTAACGGATAGCGAGCGCTTCAAAGATCCAGCCTCCGAAGGTGCTGCTGGCTGGAACGGCGCTGGTGATGCGGAAGACGGTCTGCGCGGATCGGTGCTCGAGGATGCTGTGTCTCTTCAAGAGTTTCCCCGCTATCACGTCCGATTTGAACTCGACCGAGTACAGATCATCGTCTATCACAGTGGCATCGGGGTCGTCACTGTCGATGCGACGAACAAGGATCAATTGATGAGAGGCCTTGTTGAGCTGCGTCGACGTCTCCGTCAATATGTCCTCGATCTCTTGGGCATTCGCGACAGTCTGTATCGCGCGGTCGATGTGGACATCCTTGCTCCCGGTCGACATAGTTATCCACTTCAAGAAGTCGCGAGGGCATGGACCGCACATCTTGCGAACCTCGGCGACGCTCTCAATAGATTGATATCTCTTCCGGTAGTCGACGTGGACATCGACGAGAGGTGTATCGAGATTCATACTGAATTTCAATTTGTGAGTAGCTGCGACGCGGCAAGGGAGAATTGAATGTGCTCACAGAGCGCACAGCTCCTCATCACTCCATGGTTGCATGATCCACAGAGGAATGCGGTTGTGGGAACGGAAGCTCATGTAGCGATCAACTGTCGGCGAGCAGCTGAACACAATGAACAATGATTGAGCTATGATGGTCGTGGGCGGTGCCGTTGCGTTGAGCCCGGGTTCGATGATAGACCACAGTCTTTCGGACAGATGATTCATCATCATGCCATCGTTCGGAAGCTGAGGGAGGTCCGATGATATATCTATGTCCTGAGCCTTCTTGCTCCAGACACCGTATTTGTCGATAAGGTAAGACCTGGTCATATCGACGGTGAATAGAACGGGTTCCTGAGCGGCCATACGCTGGAGCAATAAGAACACGTTGAAGAAGGATTTCCCTATGGAAGGGCAGTCAGATTGTGGTTATGCAGAGAAACTAGTGCGTCACCTATGCCCGGCTGACCCGTAAGAACGACACCGACGATTGCGGCGGGTTTGTTGGACGTAAATGCCTCACAGAGGCGCTTGTATTGGAACAGATATTCATCTCGGACGAGTAGACGACCGCTTGTCTCCATGAGTAGATTGAAACCTGAGAGAATTTCGGCTTGTTCTATGTGCAGAATGCGTTCATTGCCGGGCTTCGTACAGGCGCGGGTCAGCTTTGTCTGTCCGTCATCGCCCCACCACGCTTGATGGAAAGTAGTCCAGGCCCCTCTGAGATGTTTCCAACCTTGTTGGTAGGGGAGCGTCGACCAAACGCCGATGGACGTCTCCTTGGGAGTCGGCGCTCTCTGGATACTGCCACCGTGACTCGCCTGGACGCTGGGGCCCAGGAACATAGGACTCATCGCAGGGGAGTGGTTCTCTTTCTGGTCACGAGCTCGGAGTCCAGGGGATAACGTTGCAATGGAGATACCGTCCTGCATGTTCAGGAGTGACCACACGGATCTACGTTTCATGATGAGGTTCATACTCACCTCTGGCATCGTCGACGATCTCCGCTTCTTGCTGAGTCTGTTCTCAGAGCGCTCATTGGATCGCGTCCTGGCATCGTGCGATAAGGTGCGCTTGGATACTCGGCCCTCCTGGGGCGAGTCCATGATGGTACAGAAGTTAGAGGGAAGGTGAAGGAAGGGTGTGAGAAAATTGGATGAGCATGGGACGATGGTTGATATACTCCCTGGCAGGCGGAAGTCGAGAAGGGCGAGCTGACTCACATAGCACCGCCCAGTCAGATGATTGCGGTACGTCGGGCGGTTGTTGCTATGATGCTGCGAAGAAGAAGCAGTCATCTCAGTATGAGCGCCGTACAACATACCAGGGGCTATATGAGAACAGTGCGCCCGCTGTAGCAAAAGAGCGGTGCAAAGTCTGATGCATTTGTGGGCGCATGAGAAGGAAGACGAGGTGTTTGCGTCTTTGGACCATATCAGGGGCTCGTAGCGCTGTGAATGTACTGCATTCGAGGGCCGGTATACCATGTGATCAGGGGAGACAGACAAGATTAGAGCGAGGGGACGTACTGCCAGTGGGAAGGAACTTCGAATATCTATACAGCAACGCGTTACTTCTCAGCCTTGTGGAGATGGGCGCTGTTGGCAGTTATATGTTACCGGTTCTCATATCGAGATTTTGCAAGAACCTGAGTTATTTAATGGGGCCTCGAGATTTTGAACCGCAATTTGGATGAGCACTATGTGACTCGGAGATGAGAAAGTGACTGAGCTTCTGTAAAGCTGTATTAAGGGCATGGTCAGTGCGAGGGGAACGTTCGGCCAGGGTTGATCGAGACCCAACTGTACTTGAGTGATAGTAAGGAGAGATTGATGTCGATACTGGAGGTTGTGAGCCGGGATTTCAACACATTGATGCGAGTCATCGGCAAGACCCAGGGCGTCTATGATGCCTAATTGGTCGCGCAGCGGCGAATGCCGACTTGCAAACGCTCATAGGCCTAGGCCTCAGTTGACAGTGACCAACTCTTCCATGTGCGCATATGATAGTAACTGTCGTCGAGTTGCTCCGGATTTCACGGCCCTTACCCATCCACAACTTGGTACACACTTCATTGATTACATGGCGTACCTGATTCCTCAAATGTTCTTGAAGCCTCGGTGAATTCCTCAAGAGATTTGTGCGTAGTACGCTTCAACCACCGGGTGCGTTCGGCCTCATCCTGCCTCTTTTGGAGTACGGTTTCCCTCAGGACTTGCTCTTGTCAAGTGAACACTCCCAAGTATCTTCAATTCAGGGGTTCCCAAATATCTACCCGGATGCGGACGTATCGGACCGGTAAAAATGCTTCACTGTGAAGTTGGAGCTCACTTGGGCATCAGACTGAGGGCACAGCGCGTGCATACTCCGAGCTGGTGGAATGCGACAATCACTGGCCCAGAATGCTGGGACGAGTACACAAGTACACAATTCAAAACTTTCCAATCAAGTGGTTGGAGTGGTACTTATGATGGGAACTTGCAGTTCATCGAATGCGTCTCGGGAACCAGCCCTGTACCGATGATCATTATAAATATCGCAGCCGGTGAGTAAATACTCCTTCACACGTCTCAGCCATGCGCCTGCAGATCTTCATGGAATTACGTGTTTCACCACGCAGCCGTTGTTTACGCTCCGGCTTGCTATCTCTCGCTCACCTGCGGCGTTCCGTATCTTCCCAGTATGTGGCCTCTTCCATCGAGTTTTACGCCGGCTGATTCATATCATGTCCCCCAAAAAGCTTCCGGTCATGACGTGACTATCGTTAAACGAAGGAATTCCTTGGTGTCCAGAACACGTAGCCTATCACTACCCCGCACTTCGCACCATGATGGGTCCTGGCAAGTTCTCGCCTGCAACAAGTCAGAGATCAGGCTGCGCTGCACTGAATGGAAGGAGCGCATTACTCCCACCCGAAGTCAAATCTAAATGCCAAGAAGTTGCCTACGGCACCCCGAGGCCGTGGGACGCTACCGATCTTTCTCCGTGGACGCACCCATGACCGCATACGAAGATCTCCAATACGCCTCACAGAACCTCATCCACGACGCATCTCAGCTTCTACGATAGGAACAGGATTAGCTTGCCGCTCTCCAGCCATTTTATCGTACTAACTTCTTCACCGTGGTGGCTGAGGTCTCTCCACTTTCCACCAGCGGGAACGATGATCTAAGGATTGTATGTGCGTGGCAGCCATTCTCGGAGTTTCCATGGATCTTTTTACGAGAATGAGTCCAGGAGCCTCTGGGTGTACCGGGAGAAACTCAAGCTCCATTTACGAATTTTGGGACCGTGGCCGTGGCCAGGAGTGACGCCAGGATTGGAGATATATATACCGAGATTGTAGGGGGAGAAGAGAGCATCCTTCCTGGGATTTCATCCTCGACTCTTTCCTCCCTCCAAGCCACTCTTCGGCCCCATCCCGTAAATCACGACGACATGGCTATCGGCGCTGGTCTAGATGATACGATCTTGAGCCGCTATGTCCAGGAGGATAAGGTGCCATGGTATAGGAAGCGCAATTTGCGCTTGCTCTACTTGCTCATGTTCCCGACATGTATTGGTATCGAGATGACCAGCGGGTACGTTCTCCTACCCTCAATGTACGAGAAAGCTCATTGAGACGATCTCGCCACAGCTTCGACTCGTCCATGATGAACGGCTTGCAGGCCGTACCTACTTGGGACGCATGTGAGTTGCCTCCATACGATGCGATAGTGCTGCGTCTGAGATCAGCGTGACAGTCTTCGGTCACCCGCGATCCACCATTCTCGGACTTCTATCTGCACTCTACTCCCTCGGATCCATCTGCTCTCTCCCCTTCGTCCCCTTCGTCACCGATAGGTTCGGTCGTCGATTCGCTATTGCCTTCGGCAGTGTGATCATGCTCATCGGTGCCGCCCTCCAAACGGCGTCCCAAGACTGTAAGCCCCAGTGCGATGCCTGCATTGTTGTATATTGACGACACTTCTCACCGCATACAGTCGCCATGTTTGTCATCGCGCGATTCCTCCTCGGCTTCGGGATCCCCTTCGCGATCGTGGCCGCATCCT
The DNA here is from genome assembly GCA_020543525.1 of Coriolopsis trogii. NCBI lineage: Eukaryota > Fungi > Basidiomycota > Agaricomycetes > Polyporales > Polyporaceae > Coriolopsis > Coriolopsis trogii. The sequence continues at coordinate 1,954,146 of JAHYIO010000037.1, read as the reverse complement.
CTATGATCGGTGAGCTGGCCTACCCCAAGGAACGCGCACGGCTGGGCTCGCTCTTCAACGCGTGCTGGTTCATCGGCGCAATCGTTGCTGCAGGCGTTACCCTTGGCACGTTCCAGATGCCGACGAATTGGGGCTGGCGCATACCATCCGTCCTCCAAGCCGTACCCTCCCTTCTCCAGATCGTCTTCATCTGGTTCCTGCCCGAGTCCCCGCGGTGGCTGATCTCGAGAGGTCGTGGTGAAGAGGCATACGCCATTCTCGCCAAGTACCACGCCGAGGGCGACCTGAATTCCGAGTTTGTCAAGGCAGAATACGCGGAGATCGAGAGGACGCTTGAGCTCGAGAAGGAGCAGGCGAGTGGCAGCTGGCGCGAGCTCATCCGCTCCCCGGGCATGCGTCGGCGGTTGCTCATCGGCTCCTTCCTTGGGCTCGCGACGCAGTGGAGCGGGAACGGGCTCACGTCGTACTTCCTCGCGCGGATCCTCGACAACGTCGGGGTGCACGACGACCGGACGAAGAACCTGATCAACCTCGCGATGACCTGCTGGGGCTTCGTAAACGCGACCGGCATGGCGCTGACGGTGACGAAGTTCAGGCGGCGCACGACGTACCTCACGTGCACGGTCTTACTTCTGCTCATCTTCACGGGCTGGACGATCGCCAGCGCACAGTATGCGATGACGGAGAGTCATGCGGCGTCGATGGCCGTCATCGTGTTCATCTTCTTGTACAGTCCGGCGTACAACATGGGATACAACGCGCTCACATACAGTGCGTGTTCCTGTTCTCTCTCGCGCCTGCTATTGTTATGCTGTGCTGACGCACTAGAATAGCCTTCCTCGTCGAGCTGTTCCCCTTCCACGCCCGCGCGAAAGGTATCGCCATCTTCCAGTGGTGGAGCCGCGCGGCCGGCTTCTTCAACCAGTTCGTCAACCCGATCGGAATCAACAACGCCGGCTGGAAGTACTACATCAGCTACTGCGTCTTCCTCCTCTTCGAAGTCGTCTTCGTCTACTTCTTGTTCCCCGAGACGTCGAATCGGACACTCGAAGAGCTCGCCTTCCGTGCGTCTCTCTTTCCTACTTCCTTTCCATCCGGGGCAAAAGAGATACTGACATCTGGGTTGTATGCGCGCAGTCTACGAGGGCGACAAGGTGCGCGAGGAGCAGCAGAAGCGGATCGAGGAAGACATGCTGGAAAACAGGATGCCGATCCCCGATCACGCGAGCGACAAAGGGAGCACGATGCACGTCGAGCTCTGCGAGAAGTAGTGATGTGTACGACTACCTCGATGAGTATCAAGGTCATGTGCAATATATATCCTACCTGTTTCTGCAGTCCCTATAAATGTATCATTACCTTCCCGGTCTCAGCGTTGACGCGCATGTACCAGTCACGACACAAGCTCAGGTAAGTGGATTCAAAGCTAAATGCACCGACGCACATTGTCGCGGTGCGTACGAATCTTTGCGACAGAACTCGGGCCTGCGGAGGATAGTGTGTTCAAATCTTTAAGTGCGTTTACGACTCGCTTGATTTGACACAGAAATTCGATGTACGGGGATACGGATTCAAACATGGATAGACGGACTTTTTAGGCATCACGGGGAAGAATCAAGGACAGTGCAGACTCGGAACGAGAGTGAAAGGCACGAGGTACAGGCTACGGCGCACATCATGAAGCCAAGACATGTGAGAAGGCGATCTGTCGGGGAGGTGCATATTAAACGAATGGATTTCCCGATTGTACAAGTCCCGTACGCGATCTCAGGCAGCCCCACAAAGCTCTCAGCGCCTGGTCGAGATGATGCTGCGTCGAAGTAGAAAAGATTCAGTTTGTCATGTACACGGCGGTGAACAGATAGAGTAATTGGCACACACCTCAAGCCATCAAGGTCGGGAAGAGGGTAAGGGTTCTTGAGGAGTCGCGTGTACTTTGCCGTGTGCGGGGCGAGTTTCAGGAACCCCTTGGCGAACTCCAAAAGCTCTCCCCGAAGACACGCCGCGTGCATTTTGAGCGGATCCACCTGACGTTCCGTGAGGAGGTACTTGTAGAGGTCGTCGAGCAGCTTTCTCTCCGACGGATTCATGCAGTTGTCATATCCGTAGTCGCACCGGACAGAATTGACAGGGGTTGGAGCTTCGTCGGTCCCAGCATATGAGACCAGCTCGTCCACGTAATGCTTGAGGTTCCACACTGACTTGTACGTGCGGGGAGAACCCGACATTACGTCCGCAAAGAGGTGAGGGTCATGGAAGCGTATGTTGTAACGTTCGAACAGCTGGGGTATGGTGGATGTCTCGTAGGCTTCGTACAGCTCGTTGAAGGTGGATGCTCGAACAAGCTTTTGATAGTTGCGCCCAAACTCCTGCTCTTCTCCTGGATCCATCGCCGCTACAAAGCCAAATGAGAGCCACAGACTCAACGAAGGGTCAGGATTGCCCCCGTCCAATGCGAAGGTGTACACGATGAAGCAGTCTTGCTTGGTCGCGGGCCACGCTGCCTTCTTCAATCTGATCGTGTCGGCTGTATCGTTCGGGGATCCTCCGATTGATCTCCATGCATTGCGGAGCATTCTCTCAGCCTGCTCCGCAACCCGCTCCTGTCCACAATTTTCATGTAACGGACTGTCGTCCAGTACCTCTGGATGCTCGAGAAGCCATGCGTAGTAGCCACCTCTATTGTCGGGAGGCAACGTCTCGAACGAGGCCTTGATGCCATCCAAGAGTCTCCCTTCCCTCTGCCAGGTGCGTACATCCTGAAGCGGCACTCCCAAGTAGTGCAAAAGACCTTGATAGAGACCGCACAACTTGAAGTTGCTCCCAGATGCGGGACCCAGCAGCTTCTCCGCCTTTTCGAAGCCATAGTCGCGCCTGGTCTGGGGATCAACGGGAACGACATCGCGACCCATCGCCCGGGCGAGATGGTACACAGTGCTGATGGGCTGTCCCGCTTTACAATCAAAGATGTGGTAGCGCCAGTCGTCCTGTTGACATCTTGAACTGCAGTACCAGACTTTGCGACAGCCGGTACAACGTTTCAGGCCCGACGTCCTCTCGCTTTCGCAGCCCGAGTATCCGCAATGGTGTTCTGCTGGCATAGCTCTGGTCGATAGTTCCACATCTAGTCAGTAAAAAACAAACTGAGCTATGTGGTAGTCGTACCTCGTCTGAACGGTGGAGAGCTAGGAGGGCGACGAACTGGTGCTGCGGTAAAGTGGGTGGGCGCAGATAAGGTTACGGTTCTGTCGTGTTTGTCTGGCAAATTCCGAATAGCTACCAACGCTTGTCTGCCTTGCATTCATACGTGCAAGCATGTTTGCGAATGCAAAAGAACACAAGAAAACTATACAGACATGTATTGGGAGTTGGCAGTCATCGTTCCAGTACATGGTCCGCGGCACGCGCGAAGCGTCATCAGTCCACGTGACCGTGATCCCCGGGCCGTGCATCCCACGAGCGGCCTGTCCTGTTTGAGTCCTACCTCCATCTACGACTGTGCTGTGAGTCTGTGACCGCCCTCCGAAATGCACACAATATCCGCTCTTACATGCAATTTAAACTTGAAATGCTCTCGCAACCTTGGCCATGCTATCCCCAGTCTGTAATTCAAGAGATGCAGTACGCATAGGAACTTCGTGCGGACACATCTGACCATACAAACACAAGACATCCATGTAACAGTTAGGCGCATACATTGAGGCACGCCGTACGTACTACGGGGCTCGCCTCATAGGTATGGTGGTGAACACTAGGGTGATGGTACACATGATCCACTTTGCGGGCCGTAATAGCGAGAGTGATCGATGGGTACGGTGGAGAAGCAGGAACACCAAGGTATGTGCTGCTATGCGTACATACCCCTGTGTGCCGCCACTCACAAATGACAAATGATAAGTCAGCTATCGTTGAATGCAAGGGTCACCATAGCCTGAACAGCTACCCCAATCCTGCCTCGGATTCATGTCGGTGACTCTCACCGCATAGTCGAACAACGTGTTTGGCCTTCGGGCTGCATAGGGGTTTGAAGTAAGTTCTCTGCTTGCCATCACCCAAGCTCACCAGAGCTTTTGCTGACGAGGATGCATGTCCCAGTGCTATGGTGTATCTCCCACCAGGCACCATCACACCGTCCAAAAGTTAGTATCACCGAGGACCCTCCGGCCGACCGACTTATAAGACGCCCATTAGCATGGACGGAGCTACTGGCCGGGCTTCCCGCCACGCAGTGACACACTGCGTCCCGGTTGCTCACAGAACTTGGTCACATACTAGCCCGCTGACCTGGGGAACTGGGCCTAAACCAAAACGCCCCCCGGACGCCCCGCATCCCACCGTGATCTTGGCGTCCGCCTATCCCTCTGATCGTGTTTGGGACGTACCTGATGTGGGGGCTATAAGTAGCGGTTTCTCCGTGGGGGAATTGATCTCAAAGCTCGCTCTCCCGCTTCGGGCTCTTTGCCTCTATCGCGGGCTTCTCTTCTCTCTTCGCACGAGCTGACCACGACCACGATGGCCCCACACTCGATACGCGAAGACAGCTTCGATGATGCGAAGGACCCGCACGACAGCGTCGCCAGTCCGACCAAGGAACTCGAGGGTGCGAAGATTGAGGAGACGATCTTCAACCCAGAGCTCAAGGCTGCTATCGACAACACCCGTTTGGACCCGCTCAGCAGGCGCGCTTGGGCTTTGTACTTGGTTTGCATGGTCTCCTTCATGTGTGCAGTCTCGAACGGTGTGTATATGACTTCAGCTTCTGAATGCGCCCTACCTCATACGCTTCATATCTCCAGGCTTCGACGGTTCACTTATGGGCGGTATCAACGCCATGACACAATATCAAGAGTACTTCGGCTACGAGGAAGTCGGTGCTAGTACCGGTATCGGTATGTGCTCTCCAGTGCCCCATTCTTTCCTGTGCGCTCGCTCACTACTCCCCTGGCAGTTTTTCTTATTTACGTCGTCGGTCAATGTGTGGGTGCGTTCTTCGCGGGGCCCGCTAGCGAACGTTACGGACGTCGTGCCGGCATGATCATTGGATGCACCATCATCCTCGTTGGCGCCGCGGTCATCACTGCGTCACAGAACCGCGGTATGTTCATGGGTGGTCGATTTGTTCTCGGTTTCGGCATTGCAATCAGCACAACGGCCGCGCCAACGTTGGTCACTGAGTTGGCTCCCGCGCACTGGCGTGGACGTCTCGGTGCGGCATACAACAGTAAGTGATCTTGCCCATTCAGGAGGAAAGACGTCCGCTGAATGGCTGTCTTTTAGGTTGCTTCTTCGTCGGTGCCATCCCTGCGACTGGTGTCATGGTAGGCACACAGACCATGGCGAGCACCTGGTCCTGGCGTCTTCCACTTCTCCTTCAGGTCTGTGGACACTCTTCCATTGCGATCCGGTTGACGGCTCAATCATCTCTCACATAGGTTGTACCTCCAGTCATCGTGCTAGTCTTTATCTGGTTCTGCCCAGAGTCCCCACGCTGGCTCGTCTCGCGTGGTAAGGTTGAGGAGGCACGCGCCGTCATGGTCAAGTACCACTCGAGCGACGGCAAGTCGACGAACCCCCTCATTGAGCTTCAATTGCGGGAGTTCCAGGACTTGATCGAGGTCCGCAAGATGGAAGCCGTGTGGGACTATAGTGACCTTTACAAGACGGCCAACGCACGCTGGCGCATGCTCGCTCTCATCCTTATGTGCATCAACGGACAGCTGGCGGGCAATGGCGTAAGACGCTTGCATCCCCTCCTGCCTAGAACACGTACCTGATTGCGCGCTCTACACAGCTCATCACCTACTTCTTGCCGACGGTCTTGGCCAACGCAGGCGTCGCAGACAAGCACACCCAGCTCCTCTACAACTTCGCGAACAACATCCTCTCCTGCGCGGCTGCGTTCACGGGCGCAGCGCTCACGGACCGCCTCAACCGCCGCCCGCGCCTGTACATCGGCACGCTCGTGCTCGCCGCGACGCTCGCCATCGTCGCCGCGCTCTCGTCCAAGTTCGGGCAGAAGGGAAACACAGACATCAACGGGGCGCACGCGACGATCGCGATGATCTTCATCTTCGGCATCTTCTACTCGTTCACGTACACTGGCCTCCAGTCGCTGTACTGCGCCGAGGTGATGAGCCAGGAGATGCGCGCCAAGGGTATGGCCGTGCATGTCATCTTCGCCAATGCGGCTGGGTTCATCAACACGTTCGCGAACTCGGTCGGGCTACAGCGGTGGGGATACAAGTGTACGTCACCTAGCGTGTGTGTGCGTTTGCGTCTGTGTGCTGATGATATCCTGCGATCGTGCAGACTACTTCGTTTTCGTTGTGTGGAACGTCTGCGCGTCGATCCTCTGGTTCTTGTTCTGCGTGGAGACGCGTGGCAAGACCCTTGAGGAGCTCGAGGAGGTCTTCAACCAGCCGTGGCCTGCGATGGCATCCGCTCGCAAACGCAAGATTGCTATCAAGGAGGTGGGCAGCGGCCAGATCGTCAAGGTCGGTGTTGGTTGTGAAGCCTTTCACGCTTTCGTTTACTCATGCATTTTGTGCAGGTCATTGATGATGACGTGAAAGCGTGAACATAAACGACAGAGGGCAGCTTCGACTGCCTACGAGCGTTATTAACGATTCGCATGTACCTACTGTACCACTAATGACGGAATTCTACGACATCCTAGTTCACCTCCCTATCATCATGTCCATTGAGGAATCACTGCTGTCCTGCTAGTCGAGGTCTGAGCCTAGTTTACCCTTCAGTGCGTTCTTAGCCCCTACCCTGCTATCATCATGTCGCGGAGCGCTGACTTTAGACCATGTCAGTGGTTGAATGATCTCAACCAGGTTGGGGTTAGGTTGAGTGTACGCTCGCGGTGGTACCTATGCCGAGATCGACGATCGTATTGAAACCACATGGACCCCTCTTCTCTGTTTGTGTTCCCTAGTTGCTACCGTTGCAGCCCCCTGGCAAGTGCACTTCCTTCCAAAGCTCTTGAGCTTGTCAGCCGGCCAGGCTTCTGCGGCTGCATCGAATCGGTGCTCCTACTGCCACCTACGCATCCGATGGCCGCATCGCTACTGGTGAGTATCACTGCTCCAAGATAACAGGATTCGATAGATAACTGATTGCAGTGAATGTCTCTTAGGTTGGAACGTGGGCACTGATACGCATGACGTCAGATGTCGGGACATGCTTCTGTGGAGATGGTGAGTTGCATAGGCGTTGTCGACGGCGGGAGCGGGCCCACCGGAACGCCTGTGTTCAGACCCATACGCGTGCCAGTGGCAGCTATCGCAACCTTGACCAGGGACTAGTACTTCAGGGGATGAGTAAGTGGGCACCGCCTGAGTGAATGGAATCTGCGCTTATCATCCACGAGACACCCGGCCCCTGCCACTCTCCTCAAGCAAGCTTCTACGTCCCTGAGACATTGGCGGGACTCCCACAGTATATGTACTCGATGGCATGCCAAGGCATACCCTCGTGGGCACCCCGCTACTGTCCCACTAGTATTCCTCTTCCCTCTGCCTCTCCTGCCTCTGCACGACATGTCAGTAACGCACGATGACTACGACGACATCGTGAAAGACCGCGTCGACTCCGTGTCTAGCCCTGTCACCACCGAGGGCGCGCGCATAGAGGAGACCGTCTACAATGCAGAGCTCAAGGCCGCCATCGACAACACCCGTCTCGACCCTTGGAGCAGGCGAGCGGTATCCCTCTATCTCATCTGCATGGTCGGCTTTCTCAATGCAATGTCGTCGGGTACGCCTCCGCCCGCGTTCGCTCGCGTCTTGTGCTCCGTCATCTGACCGGTGCGCCCAACAGGCTTTGACGGTTCTCTCATGGGGGGCATCAACGCCATGGACCAGTATCTGGACTACTTCGGCTACAAGTCAGTCGGCAAGAGTACGGGCATCGGTACGTGAACTATCTCCAATCTACGCCCGCCGACGTCCCCACACGGTATGCTCCTTGCTTATCGTCCTCGGTTTTCTTCCCACCTCCACAGTCTTCCTGATCTATGTGGCGGGTAACTGCGCTGGTGCGTTCTTTGCCGGGCCGGCGAGCGAGCGATTCGGTCGCCGTGCTGGTATGTTCATCGGAGGATTCATCATCCTCCTCGGTTCGTCCGTCATCACCGCTGCTCAAAACCCGTCCATGTTCCTGGGTGGCCGTTTCACCCTCGGATTCGGTATTGCAATCAGCACGACTGCGGCGCCAACTTGGATCACAGAGCTTGCGCCCGCGCACTGGCGCGGTCGTCTCGGTGCGATGTACAACAGTACGTCATCCCTATCTGGGACATCGTCCATTACGAGGCACTAGAACGCTTTGTCTAGGCTGTTTCTTCGTTGGGGCCATTCCCGCCACCGGTATCATGGTTGGTACCCAGGCAATGAACAGCACCTGGGCGTGGCGTCTACCGCTCTTGCTCCAGGTCAGTCCACATGCCCTCCCCAGCGCCCGATGTACCCCTGTTGACCGTCTAATATGCGACCAGGTTGTGCCGCCCGCAATCGTGATGAGCTGCGTCTGGTTTTGTCCCGAGTCGCCGCGATGGCTGGTCTCACGCGGCCGCGTTGAAGACGCGCGGGCTGTGATGATTGAGTACCATTCGAACGACGGCAAGACGAACCCGCTCATCGAGCTGCAGCTGCGCGAGTTCCAGGAGATGATCGAGGTGCGCAAGATGGAGCCCGTGTGGGACTACTCCTCCCTGATCGAAACGGCGAACGCGCGGTGGAGGCTCCTCGCGCTCACGCTCATGTGCGTCAACGGCCAGCTTGCCGGGAACGGGGTACGTGCCACTCCATTCAAACGTTGTCTCTGGCTCCTGTCGCCGTCGGACGGAGCACACGGATATGCCGGCATCGAACGCTCACCTGATTTCGTGTGGTCCTGCAGCTCATCACGTACTTCCTGCCCACCGTATTCAAGAACGCGGGCGTGACGAGCGCGCACACCCAGCTCGTCTATAACTTTGCGAACAACATTTTATCCGCGTTCGGCGCGTTTTCGGGGGCGCTGCTCACCGACCGGATGGACCGCCGCCCGCGTCTCTATTTCGGCTCGTTTTTCCTCGCCGTGCTGCTTGCGATCGTCGCTGCGCTCTCGTCCGAGTTCGGGCGAGAGGGGAACACGAATACGAACGGGGCGAACGCTACGATTGCACTGATATTCCTCTTTGGCATCGCGTACTCGTTCACGTACACCCCGCTCCAGGCGCTCTACTGCGCCGAAGTTATGAGCCAGAAGATGCGATCCAAGGGCATGGCCGGTGCGTGCAACGATGGACTCACCACGTCGCGTTCTCTATGCTGACAGACGATGCGAATTCTGTGCAGTGCACATCCTGATCTCGAATTGTGCCGGCTTCATCAACACGTTCGCGAACTCGGTCGGCCTCGAACGCTGGGGCTACAAATGTGCGTCCGATGAGCTCTCGTCCTCGCACACATGACATTGCTGATGTCGAGTGCACGCCCACAGACTACTTCGTCTTCGTCGTCTGGAACGTGTGCGCCTCTGTCCTCTGGTTCTTCTTCTGCGTCGAGACGCGCGGACGCACACTGGAAGAGCTCGACGAGCTCTTCGACCAGCCGTGGCCCGCCATGGCTTCCGCCCGCAAACACCGAGTCGCCGTCCGTGCCGAGGGCGACCGGACGGTCGTTCAGCCTGTTGACTATAAATCGGCAGCGTGAACGTTCGATTTTAGTGCGTTGTAACCATACTTTGCGTGCTGCTCGGCATCGGCATGCTTCGCTGTATCAGTAGCGATTGGCAACATTTCACCCATGGCCAGAAGTGTTCGATATGGCCGTGAATGAGGAGATGAAGTGATGGTTTGCGCTGGCTCAGGATGAGAGATTGCCTGCACGCGTGAAATGCAATCTTTGCGTCCATGTGTTGGGTTATGACCAGACACTCACATACATACCGATCCCGAGGCAATCTTCTTCATGCCAAGTTCAAGTTAGTGAGCGTCGGAACTCCGATTTGTAGACTGGCCTTCGAGCGAGCGAATCACTGTACTCGCAAGATACGCGCATGTCCATGAGCCCGTATGGGCCATTGCTCATGAGTTTCCCCGACCACAGTTGTGATACGACAGCCCCGGCGCAGACTGATACTCACCAGGCGCACTCTCGGGGACGTGTAAGAGAGCGGAGGTACACACAACATCCCTAGTAGTCCATCAGAGAAGCAGTATGATACAACAAGAATGACAGCCTCCATAGTGAAGAGCTTCCAAGTCCCACTTCCAGAAACTGTGGAAAGCCGTGATCAAACCACACCCTCCCGTCTCCTCTTGCGGAAGAGGACCTTCGCGCTATGTGAGGGGAGATCCGCAGGTCCAAAGCGGACATTCGCAGGCCGCTTGCCCTCTTCCTCAAACTTGACGTCGTAATTGAGCACCAGGTACGCCATCATCGTCTTCAGCTCGTTCGCCGCAAAGAACCGTCCGGGGCTGCCACATCCCAAAACGCGTGAACCGTCAGCAAGGACTGTGTACCGGACCGGTAGGCGGAGAAGCGGCGACGCACCAAGCATGCCTCCCGTGCCCGAAGGTGATAAAGTCCACAGACGTGTTCACGAGCTGGTGCTTCGTCGCTTCCTCCAGACCGCCCTCGCGCATCCGCGCGAACCGGAACGGGTCAAAGACCATCGGGTCTGTATACCGCGTGTCGTCGCTGTGGGCCGTGATCGCCGCGGCGGCGACGAGCGTGCCCTTCGGGATGCGCGTCCCATCCGAGAGCGTCACGTCCTTCACGGCTTTGCGGAACAGGTTCACTGTGCGACGGGTCCACGGAGGTCAGTGGCCCGTGGCCAACAGTTAATGAGAAAGGAGAAGCGGGGCTTACGGAGCGCGCCATCGGCGAGACGCAAGGACTCCTTCAAGAAGCTGTCTAGTTTCCGCATTTTCCCGATCGAGACTTTGCTCCATCCGTCTTGTGAGATGACGCTCTCGACCTCCTCCCGCAGCGGCTGAATATACTGGGTGTATGCTGCAAGGTTGTACAACGCATGCGTGAACGCCTGTCGGAGGACTTCAGCAAGCCGCGCTACGAAGATCACCTGAGCGAATGACACCCACTCCGCTGGATGTATGAATTGCTCCAAAGTTCACCAACAGAACCTTCTCGACCACGTTTTCAAATGGTGTGTTCTTGGCACGCGCCTCTTCAAGTAGCCATTGCAACAGGTCACGCTGTGAACAAAAAGGATGGACACGTTCAGTCTTACTCATCGGTGCCGAAACAGCCGGAGACTTACAGGTTTGTCTTCCCAGTCGTCACCGTGTGTGTCCATCATTCGCTGCCGCCCCCGGAGCATGGGGATGACCATGGGCATTAGTATGTTCTTGTTCTTCGACACCATGGGTATCGCCTTCCCAATCAGTCTGCCCCTCGTCAGCTAACGGAACGTGGAGTGTGGACGGACAGACTCACGGCTTGAGAAAATCGGGGAATAGGTTGATGAGGAAGGAAGAGATGAAGACATCGTTCGTGAAGTTGATAGCGACATCTAGGTATTGCTTGTCGCGGCCTAACGGCGAAATGGAACGATGAGAGACAGCGCAATTCGCATATATGCAGAATGCTCACAGCGTGGCAGCCCGACTATCACGCGGTTACTCGCGCGCGCAATGACCTTCTGCACAATGGGGAAGATTGTCACGGGTATCCATTCTAGTCACGAACATGAATACGGCCGGTCGTCCGCTGAGTTGGTGATTTCCTCACCGTCGTCACTTGCGGGTATGCATTCGCTGAAGGCCTGGATAATCTCGTCCAGGACATCTGGGTATAACGCGGCCAGGTTGCGCGTCAGCTTATCTCGCACCACTGCTACATGGAACTGATCATCGACGCCTGGGCCAAGCGTGTGACGCAACTGCAGAACCTGGTCAGGCGCGCCTCGCGTCAGTGCCTGAAAGGAGCCGCGCGGAGGAAGAGATACAGGAGAGGACCGGCTGAAACTTCCAACATACCTGCGTGGTGCCCTCTACGGCTGATAGTTCGTCGTCGGAGCTCCTCCTGAGCTCGTCTATGAGCTTCGGGCCGGTAAAGACGACTAGCCATCCGTCGAGCATAGCTATCTTGAACACGGTACCGAAGTACTTTTGCGAACAATGTAAACACCTGGCGCACAACAATTCCTTGAAGACCTACCTTCCTGTATCCCTCTCGTAGCATGCCCTCCAAGTCGCTAACATACCGTATAGCGCCAAGATAGGACAAGAGTGGCGCAGAAGGACCGATAGTGGGAAGTGCTTGCAGCTAGCGGTGGCGAGAACCATTCAGAGATTAATGCGCAGGCAGGCGGTCCCTACACGCAACATACCGGGTCGCGATATCGTCTGACGAGATACAGGACGACCAGGAGCGCGGCGCAAGCCGTGAAGAACTGCCAGGAGTCGGGATTGGCCATGATGTGCCCAGTTTGACCGCGTCAAGACGGGGAGTAACAGAGATTGCTGGCAAAGGAGGAGACGGTGTTTGGTCTGCCATGACATTTCTCGTAAGACGAAACGCGTCGAAGCAGCGCTGCGGGGCCACAGGAGCCGGAACGGTGCCTCTCGCCTCTTTCCGAACCCGCGCTGGACGAAGACGGATGCAGTCAGGAACATACCTCGCTCAATCTGATTCTCTCTCCCGCTCAGAAGCCAACATGCAGGTGCGCCACAGAAGAACCCGCCAACTTCTCTTCCCAGAGTTCAGAGACGGAGACGACGAAGACGACGAGGATCTCTAGGGACGAGAATGGGCTGCACCGAGATTGAGATGTATGTCGGATGGCGGACAAACCGGACGGTCCTGGGTCGTGAGTTCGTGGTCGTGGTCGTGGCCGACGAAAGAAAAGGACGAAAGGAGGGGAGCTGGCTCCGGGGATTTGTTGGCCAAGGGCCGGGCGGTCACGCTGGGCTCACAGACATGGCGTAAGGGTGGCACATGGCGAGGGCCGAGAGAGTGATCAACTCAAGTCTGCGCCACTCGTTTAATAAAGTCGCTAATGACTCGCTACTACTCGCTAAGCTTAGCCTAACTAAGTCATTTAATACCTCCCATGTGGTCGTGTAGTCCGGCGCGTCGCGCTACGTCGCGCCCTCTTCCGCAAACCATCACTTCCGATTCTTGTTTGGAACGGTAACTCCTGCTTATGTTTCAGTTTGTGCCACGAAAAGTCGCTCAGAAAGTGCCGAGACCTCAGAGCTCTTCCACCTCCTCAACCGCTCCTGCGCCTGCACCACTCCCAGCTCCTGCTGTACCTACAGCCAATCCTCCTGAGCACTCGAACCATGCTACAAGCGGCAAAGGAAAGAGAAAGGCCAATGGAACCATCGCAGAAGATGTCGACCTCGCCGCTCTCCTCTGGCTCTCTCTCTCGGAACACAGTCTCTGGCTGAACGTCGACCTCCGCAGAACGGTGGCAGCAGCCGATGACGGATGTACGTCAATTCACACCCTTCAGCCAGTGGGAGCTCATCTTCATCTCAGGGATCCCTCTCAGCCATCTCCTACACATATCATCCTATTCCGCTTACTTGAGTCCCCTCCCTCCCGACGCCGCCTTCGTCCGAGCAATCCGCTCACATGCCGAGGACCTACTCGAGGTCCGCATGCTCGTCGCTTCCCCGTCCAAAGGTGTATGGTACGGCAAAGACCCAGCCACCAAGGACGACATGGGAGGATACGAAATCAGGAGGAAGGACTGGAGCGACGCGCTCGCCCGCGTGCGCAATTCCACCAGAAACGAATGGGAGGCGCGAACAGTGTACATGGTACGTCCCTCCTCTCACCCACCCTGGCCCACGTTCTGGCGCGTGACTCCTTGCTCCAGGAGAGCATACCTCTGCCATATCGCTCGATATCGACCGTCTACCACTTTGCTTCCCGTCTCCTGGCCTCGCCCGGGATGACGCCCCGAGTACAAGGCATCACACTCCCCCGTCACCACCTCGACCAACCAGGGGACACCCCAAAATGCAAAGGCTTCGCGCTCGTCGTCTTCGCCGACCTGGAAGACGCAACGCGCCTCGCCGAGGACTGGCCATGGCTTCCCAGGCGAACGTCCGCGCCGTCCAGTAAGCCCGAGCAACACACCGTCGCCCAAGAGGCCGCCAAGTTCGGCTTCAGAGTGCTCCCCAAAGCACGCTGGGACCGACTCAACGAGGAGCACCTCGCGTACCGCCAGACCCTCCTCGACGGCATGACACCCCGCCCGCGCGCCAACGAGCCGCAGCTCGACAAAGTCGAAGTCGTGGCTCCAGCACAAGCACCAGCAGACACGCACACGGCCCGAGAGGACAGAGACCCATCCCCGCCCGGCGGACCCCACCCGGACCTTTCCGCGCCCTTCCCTCCAGGCTGTCTCGTCTTCGTCCGGAACGTCCACCCAGAGACGAACAAGACGACGCTCAAAGCCCTCTTCACCGCCCACGCCTTCAACAGCAGCAGCAGCAGCAGCTCTCACCCACACCCACACCCGCCCGCCGCAAGCGCAGCCCTCGACTACGTCGACTACACAAAAGGCATGACCTCCGTCCGTACCCTCTCCCCGTCCGCAGCGAGCCACGACTGACGACGCCCGTCCTCCCCGTCCTCCCCGTCCTCCCCACCCTCCTCCCCCAACAGTGTCACCTCCGCCTCTCCGCGCCTGCACACGCCCAAACGCTCGTCCACGCCTTCTCGGCGTGCCCCCTCGTCCAGCGCCAAGGGCTCGACAGCGTCGGCTCCCCTCCCCCTCGCCCTCGCCCTCACCCTCAGAGCCTGGGCATCGAGCCCGAGCCCGAGTCCGACACGCCGAAGCCGATCACGGTAGAGCTCGTCCGGGGGGAACGGGAGGCGCTCTACTGGGAGAAGGTGCCCGAGAAGGTCCGGCGCGAAGCCGTCCGCAAGGCGATTGCGCACGCGTGCGGTGTGCAGAACGCCCAGGAGGACGCAGATATGACGAGCCAGGGTCAGGGAAAACGACCGCGCAAGAGGAGAAAGAAGGCGTGAGAATGTGGGCGGGGCGTTGTCGTGCCGCACGTAGAGAGTTTCGGTGCAGTCGTTCCTGCGCTTGTTATTTTGTCTGACAGGCCTGCAGGATACATTTATGTGTTGCTTCACAGAGTTGTGTTGACAATACACTTTGGCGTGCGACAGAAGCCGAGATCTATGACGCGACTATGAAGTAACAGAGCCTGTGGGTGCTGCCCAAGTGTCGCAATCGTCACAGGACGTACGAACATCGCGCTAGAAGCTGACAATGCAACGTTCTGCAAACCTCGAACAACGCCATGCTAGCTATACTCAATTGCGTATGAATGTATTCAACAGGACCGTCCGTGTGTGGTAGGTACAACAAGCGTAACAACAGGGTTCACAACATAGCCAGACGACAACTACTCAGTGCACAGCTCAAATCATAACGTCCGTGAAGTTCGTTCTCAAAGCGCATTCGTGTGAAGTCTAATCGTCACGCTGAGCAAGGCCAACAGTGCTCTCGCCTTGGTTGACTACAGTGCTGCGTCAGTACAGAACTAACCGACGCTGGAGACGGCAAAGTCGATACTCACAGACAACGTAGACGGACTTGAGGAAGACATCACCAAAGATGTCAAAGTCCATGCTGCCGCGACTCTGGATGCCACCAAAGACGAAGCCATCGCCGGCGTCACCAAAAGCGATGTCCTTAGGGTTCACCTTGTAGGTTTTGTTACCTACGGCGAACTCGACGTCGGGGATGGTGGCGTTAGCGGGGAACTTGTAGCCACCCTGCTCGTTGTCAAATTCGGCGCCCTCGATGGCACCTGTCATAGGTGCTGAGCAGGTGTCTCTTGTCACATGCTGAGCCAAGGTTGGACGTACCGTAAAGCGCGTCGACGACGTCATCAGAGACGAGGAGGAGGGTGGTACCGGTGTCGAGGATGGTGGTGTTCCCCCGGCGCTGCTTGGTCTCGCCACCAAGCTTCCAGGAGGTGGATTCTACCTGCCAGAATCCCTGAGAGCTATTATACAATTGTGAGTGAATTAGGCACGCGTCGGTGTGGAATACCATATCAACTGACTTGTCGACAGGAGTGTACGTGATCGGGTTGGGCGTCACGGAGGTGTCAATGAAGCCTATGGACAGACCGTGAGCTGTTGCAGCGGTGTGTCATGATCAAAATGACACACCGAAAGAGTAGAAACCAGGCTCTTCTCCACGGCCGAGCTTGACAGTGAAGACAGGCTGAGATGCGACGCATCGTGAGTACGCTTTCTACGTATACGGACCTTTTCTCCGACTTACCGGGTCGATGAGCTTCTTGTTGATCATGTTCTCCACAGGCGTGGCAACAGGCCTGGGGTGGACCGTGTTGATGGCTGGCCAAGCCAGACCGAGAAGACCATCGTTGCCACCATCCTGAAGGAAGCTGGAGCTGAGCTTCTCTGCGAGCTCAATAGCCTGGCCTTGGATGGCGATATCTCCGACGGTGACTGTCTCGTTGTAGACGTTACCAGAAGCCGAAGACCCGTCACCGTAGCTGATGTTCCAGGAACCGCTTGCCTTCTTCGCGGTCGACGACTTGGAGGGGTCGTAGATGTTGTGGCCGCGGTAGCGGGAGGCATGAGCGATCTCGGAGCTATAGGTAGGATGGATTGGTGAGATTGACTACCGATACGCGTGAGATGAGCAAATGCATACCTCCAGACCCAAAGGTCGGACGAGCCGGTATCGAAATCAAGGTTCAGGGTGACGCCAGGTGTACCAATCTTGACAGGCACGACATACTCCAGGCTAGGCACAGAAGTGAGTTGGGTTCATGGGTACGCCATATCGTCCAAACTGGAAGGTGGAGATAACTATACTTACTCTGATAGATAGGTGGTTCATACGAGGACCGCAGTCGTGAGCGCCCGGACAATGCGGATGAATGCGACTGAACCTACCGTTCTGGATGGACTCTGCGGGGACCTCGTGCTCGGCCTCCTTGTCGTGGTGGCCCTTGACCTTGACGACGACGTTGTTGCGCTTCGCAAAGCCGGCGTTGCGGCCGGTCTCGAAGCCGTAGCGACGAGCAGCACGGGCATATGCGGCGTAGAAGGAGGGGCGTTTGCCACCCTGGTAGCGTGCGGGGCGAACGAGAGGCTGCATGTTCTGCATGGGCTTGGAGGAGGAGTTGGAAGTGGGTCTGGATGGGATGCAGCCCATGTCGGAGGGTATTTATGTCTGGCTGGAGTGAAGGGGCGTGACGTGAGGTGAGATCCGGGAGCGCTGGGGGATGGTATATGGCAGGATGGGTGACAGAAGACAAAGTGAACGTGACGGGTATACTGGGACGAGCGCAGGTGGACCGAGTGGAGGGATGGCCAGGACAGAGATGGCTGGGTGGACGGGGGAGACGTCACCGGAGGCACGATCAGCGCGTCTGAGCCAGGCTGCGACGTCTTATCACCTCCTCCCCAGCAGGCCCTTCCCCGTCTCCCCCGTCTTCCCTCGCGACTGCTTCCTTTTTCCGAACAGAACATACCCACAGCAGCTCACTTTCAGCATTCTCGACCGCTCTGCCGCTCTGCAGGTATGTCAGACAGCACGACCAACGTGCTGCGCAGGAGCCATGTGGATGTCGCCAGCACTCGCCGAGAGTCGCACGGAATATCACAGACAGACACGAGAACGAGCTCGCCGGATACGGAAAGGTCAGAACAAGATGGTCCTTGGTGGCGATCCTGTGAGCGTCTCCGTGTCTATAATTAGAGCAGCCCCCACCTCCTTCTCGCTCCCGAGTGTCGCCCCCAGGTCGCCCCACTCCGTTCGCCTTCTCTCCTCCGTCATCTGCAGGCCGCCGTCGCCACTTGCAACCTATATGGCGACCATGCTCACACACCACCCACACCGCATTGCGACATGCGATGCGCAGCCCAACGGAGTCCGGGGATCCCAGCGTCAGCGTTCCTCCTCATTCACCCCCTGGTATGGAAGGGTCGAATGCCTCCGCGGGGCACTAAGAGACGCCACAACGACCAAGATTCGGTTGTCCGTATAACGCCGGGTCTATTCAGATTTACTGACTGCGGTCGATCCTCCTGTCGTTCTTCTGCTCCACTCGCCTAATGTTCTCTTCCCTCACACAATCGACTCTGTCGTGCGTTAGAGCGATTGCACGCTTCGCAAAGCTGTGGTGTAGTTTGCTTGAGACGCTACGTTGCGTGCTTCTTACTGTATACAAGGTTCCCTTCACACTGTCATCTGCTCACCATTACAATTCGACAGGGATTCCTGCGGACGCCCTCTTATCTCGACGTCCATCGCTCGGCTGACCTGCACGATGAACACGGTCGCCTAACAAGCGTCTAGCCTGTAACACA
Source organism: Coriolopsis trogii (assembly GCA_020543525.1). Lineage (NCBI taxonomy): Eukaryota > Fungi > Basidiomycota > Agaricomycetes > Polyporales > Polyporaceae > Coriolopsis > Coriolopsis trogii. Next base: position 1,935,808 of record JAHYIO010000037.1, on the reverse strand, counting down.
TCCTCGTGTGTCTCGCTGAGAAGCCACGAGCGTCGGCGGGGATTGTACGCATGCTCACCGGTCTTGACTCAAGAGTCAACGTCTGGCACAGCACTGACGTCGTTCGGGCCGACGTCGGGCTGACGACTTACGAGATCCCTGTGTTGACCGATATAGGTCTCTGCGAAGATAAGGGTAGAGAGCGGGTGGTGGTTCGACCTGTTCCATCTCCAAGGCGTTGTGCGATGTTTGTCATATTGGGTAAACCACTTGCCTTACCCGGTAACTTCCAAATTCTAACTTGACTGCACTCCTTTCTGTCACGCATTCTTGCCTCCTCCTGTTTCCTTCGATATTTTGGGGACTCCATAGCTGTGCTCGCAATGGCGAGGCGGCTGATAGGCACGCGCGTCTATTGTCCCCGACGCGTCGCGATCTCGTGACTCATTTGCCACGTGGCTGCCTCGAGGTTCAAACTTGAGAGAGGTGCGGACTGCGAACGGACTTGTCTTCGCCTCGAGCAGTCCAGCTGGGGCGCACGCCTCACATCTCTCTCATGTTCATGATATAACGCCCTCTAGATCGCAGTGATACCCTCTAGCTGCTCTTTTCTGTTTTTGCCATCTGGGATACCTCTCCGAGTCTCCACTTGCTTGACGTCCAGGCTGCACTGCAACGCTTCATCTCATCTCACCCTGCCGATCTTCTCGCGCGCGCTACTGGAAAACTCATGGGGAACAACCCCAGCCGCCCCGGAGGCCCTGGCACCCGCGCATGGACTTTGCAGGACCGCCCGCGCACACAGAACAGGAGCTTCTCGACGCGGGGGAGACGGGGAAAGTACGATCGCGACGACTACTTCGACGAGGCGGGCGAGCGCGGAGAGTATCCCCGCCATTTGGGAGAGTATGGGCCTGGTGTGTTTCCGCATGCTGGTGCGGGCCAGATGCCGATGGCAGGGCAAGGGTACTATGGTAGTGAGTTTCTGTTTCCTCTCACCGTGGCTCTGGATTTCATCCCCGCGTTCTCGACAACGACGCCGCAAATCATCTTGACTTAGCGGCGTACTGGTGAACGTGCGGCTGGCTTGTCACATAGCCTGCGAGGGGGGCGAGCTTGTTGTGTGAGATACGTGAACGCGTGTCACGGACGCTCATGAACCAAATCTTGAAGGGCACGGGATCGTCACGCGAGTGAAGTCGCGAGCGAGTCCTAGCTTACGTCCGTCTCAGCGCGGCTCGAGCCGTTGGGCAGCGTTTTCCGCTCGACTATGAGTTTCCGTGTAGGGCGTACAAGGCCTGCTTCTCACTCCCATTTTCCACCTCGTGCACAGACCCTCAATTCGTGACACCAAATGGACAGCAGCCATTGCTCTTCCCTCAACCGTATGTGCAGCCAGGCGTCAACCCAGTGATCCCAGGAATGATGAACGGCGCGATTCCGACCACAGGCAACCCCTTCCCTGGCCCACCCATGAACATGGCCGCATCCCCCTCCATACCCGGCGTGCCCCCTGGAGGCACGCCCATGGCAGGCGAGCCGCCCGTCATCCCGCCCATCCCCTCCTCCCGCCGCGGGCGGATGGGCACGCCGTACCACGCCCCGGTGACCCCGTACGAGTCCAGCCCGTCCGAAGAGTCCGTCGGGGACACGCTGACGTCCTCGGCCCGGGAGCGCCTGCAGCCGCCGCTCGCGCCGGGCCAGTACGGCCCGCACGACCAGGCGCGGGATCGCACGCGCACGCCGGCCCCGGCGCTGAGGCGGCCTGGAGAGCGCCATCGTCGTGTGGAGTCGTCGCCTGTGTTTGGACGCGAGCGGTCACCGATGTACGGCCACGACGAGGACGAGGACGGGTACGGGTACGGGTACGGGGGCGAGCGAGTGATCCCGCCGCATTCGACGGGAGGGGCGTTCGGTGGTGGGCTGTATGCGCATCAGTTCCCGCCTGGGTTTGTCCCGATGGACACTGGGATGATGGGGCTGGGAGCTGGGGCTGGGATGGGCATGGGGATGCAGCAGGGAATGGGGATGCAGCCGCCACCAGGACCAGAGCCTGTCCGTCCAAGACCGTTCGATCCTCTCCCCCGGAGCCACAACCCACTGCCGCCTCCCCCCAAGCACCTGCTGGAGAACTCGCCCTATGCGCGGATCATCCGCGAGCTGAAGAAACCCATCGATGTGGACGCCATCTTGACCGGGGCTCCTGCGGTTCATACCGTCGGTGCCGTCAACGTTGGCCCAGCCCATCATCATCAACAGCAGGCCCACCAACACCATCAGGGCACTCGCTCGAGCAAGGAGAAGAAGCGGAAGGGTCTCTTTCGCTCGCTGAGCGCGCGGTTGGGTGGCGGGCGGAAGTCAGAGGAACGCGAACGCGAACGCGAATTCGAGCGCGAGCAGGAGCAGGGCCCCGGGATGCAGACGATGGTGGGCGGCCAGTCGACGACCGTATATCCCATGGTGCGGCACCTCCCAGACGGGACGACAGAGCTCATCTACTCTCCGCCTGGGATGCCGTTCATGGCCGCCAACGGTATGCCACTCGCCGGGGCGGGTGCTATGCCTATGCCTGCGTTCATGCCTGGACCTGCCCCCGCGCAGTCCCCTGCCCCGATGAGTGTCAACGGAAATCCTGGAGTGGTCATCCCGCCGGGGACAGTGTTCCCTCCCGGGCCTGCTCCTACCCCCAATCCAGGCCGTATGCCCTCCCCCAACCCAGGCCGCATGCCATCCCCCAACCCAGGCCGCATGCCCTCCCCAAACCCATCCCGCGTCCTCTCCCCGAACCCCGCACGGATGCCCTCCCCGCGACGCACGACGACGCCCGTCCCCGCCCCTCCACCGCCGCCGAAGATCAAGCTGGACTGGAACTCGGAGCTGCGCGGGCTGCTGCACGTCTCGCCGCACAGCGTGCTCTACGGGCACAGGAAGTACCCGACGGCGCTGCATCTGCACGAGGCGCTCAAGTTCTTGCCGCACTTTCCGGACGGGGCGGAGCTCATACGCGGGTGTGGGACCCCGGAGGAGGCTGTCGCGGTCGCGTCGGGCATGAGGGACCGGTGGAGGCCGGACTGGGAGCGGGTCAGGCTTGATCTTGTACGTCTTTGCTTGATCGTTTGATGTGTTGTGGAGTGGATCGACTGACTGATCGTGCGCTTGCCGTCTCGCGCGCGCTGTGCAGATGGTCGAGGTGCTGTACGAGAAGATGCTGCAGCACCCGGACTTGAGGAGGATGTTGCTGGGTACGCAGAACGCGGACTTGGTGTTCTCGGACCCGGACACGACGTGGGGCGACGGACAGATTGGGCAGGGGCTCAATCTGCTCGGGCATGCGCTTATGCGTGTGCGTACGCGCTTGCGCGAGGAGGGCGTTGACTAGTGAGGATATGGCCCTCGCTTGATTGGAGTCCGCGAGCTATCTTCCGCGCTATGAGGAAAGCTTCCTGCATTCACGACTTGCATGTCACAACCATTACACGCTACACTCGCTTTTGCGACATCTCGTTCTCAACCCTACCGCCGACACTTGACCATTGCGATACCTCACCTATTGCGACACACCTCTCACACCCTCGATCTCCACATAAAAACATCCCACGTCGCTAGATGCTCCTGGCCAACGAATGTTCACGCTCGCCACGTCCGACCTAATCTCTCTCCTTCCTGCTGCCTCTTCCTGCTGCTCCTGCTGTTCGCTCTCGGTCCTGCTTCTCTTGCTCCCTTGCTCTGCTTTCGCGTAACAGTGTGCCTACTTATTCGTCAATGTTCCCATTCAATCCTTGTTGTTGTATGGATCTATGGAGTGATTTGTCCGGGCTTGCTATTCGAAGAGGTCACGCGCTACATATCCTATTGTATGATAGAATCTTTTTTGGTCATGCGGATATGCTACTCCACGGCTCTCCCTCGTCGTGTTCTCTTCCAACAGCGCGCTGACACGCGCACCAAGAAGATCTTGACAAGGCATATGTAGGTGCGTACGTGAGTTGCTCGCTTCGATATACCCGGTTGTTCATCGCTGAACGTCCACATCCCCCAGGCCCGTGATGGGTTGTGGGTTGTGGGTGTACCGTGATTGTGGCGTGCACATACGCTGCGATTGCCGGATCCTGCAGAAGCGAGTCCTTGGGACTGTACCATGGTCTGTAGTACTGCAAGCCGGATGCTAGTGCGCCGCCCGAGAAGAAGCCGAATGCAAGAATTCGAAGGTGCGCGGGATGAAACCTCGAATGTCTCTTCGTTGCTGTGCAGGCGTCGTTCTGTGCGGGACGCCGCGGGTGTATGCTCTCTCTAGGCTACGCTGTTTCTGAGCAGAGGGTGAGGATATACCCGTGTAGAACTCTTGGAAACATTGTGACTCACCAGATCATCGTCTCTGAACTTGCAGGACCCCGAGTTTTGGTCTTATACTTCGACGCTCATCATCAAGAACGGACCTGCTTCGCCTTTGGATTCTTCTAGACACACACGGGCGCGGTTCTCATCACGCCGCATCGCCCTTCGTGGATGTCGTGTGCGTCTCCTGGACAGTACAATATCATGCTCGTGTCACGGCATGACACCACTTCACTCCAGTCAGGGCGCGCATACATCCTGCTCATGGGCGATATCCCCAGTGAGAACGCCCACCTTATCGGACTATGGCTTCAGCTGCTTACGACTGGTACCTCTACGTCTCCGATGCCCTAACGTTGCACGAGCTGAGTGACAATACAGGGTCCTGCTTGGCGTATGTCCCCAAGTGCGCGTACAAGTTTCGACGTAGCATAGAAGGTCGTTTTCCACTATGGCTCCTCGTCGTCTGCGTCCTCATGCTTCTCTGCACAATCGCGGTCAGTACAAGCTGTGCGTCCTGAGGTACCTAGACGTGCTCATGCCGATCCCTCTGTAGGACCAATTCCTGACTATAGCGCGTGCCTACCAAGCATATGTTCTTGGAGAAGACGAGCGGATAAAACCAGCTGCATACTACGCCGACACTGCAACCCCACTATGCTTAACCCAAGAACTCTTCAAGTCCATGTTGATTCTTATGTTCAATACCTTGTTTGTATGTGACATCAATCGCGCTCGCGCAAAGCTGCAGAGTCTTATGCATCACGCTTTACAGGTCTACTGGACATTCATGGTCTGGAACGGCAGCTTCGTCGTCGTGACGTTCCCTGCTTGTCTACTCCTTGCAGATATCGGTAATTCAGACTTCAAAATCTCGTGCATTTCCCTCTTTCGCTCATCGCCATTCGATCCAACAGCGATGGTAGGATGGACCTCGGCAACGATGTGGTCGACACGGAGCGTCAAACATCCGACGATCCCCATCCACACTGAATACCACCTCATCATCACATTCTGTATAAGCGTGCTGAGCGCAGGTCGGGGCGAGCTCGTATTCTACGTGTACTGTCACTGACATCATTACACTTTGCTAGGCCTCTCTATCCATAACCTCCGGCATGTTGGCGTCGAAGAACCTCCCAACTCCGACTCAAGCATGTCCTCCAGTAGCTCTGATGCCTCAGATGCGTGGTCGTTCAATGCGGGTCCCTTCCAGCGTATCTGGAAAGTTGCCGCTCAGAGTGGTTCGTACATTCATTTTAACCTGCACGCCGGGCGGGATCCAACATGTACCTGCTCCTCAGGTGCATTATATCCCGCGCACCTACTCGCGCTGATCATCACGGGTGCGTTGGGGACCAATATCTTTGTAATCTTGTACATGATGGTGCGTCGGTGCTCCCTCCGAGCGTCCCCTTGAGCAGATGCTGACAGAACGCTTTTGTAGTTTCCTCAAGCGGCCGTGAGTGCGGCCCGACATACGTATGCGGAAAGTGCTGACAGCTAGACTGTGGCAGGCTATTGTCTTCGCAATGATGCTAGTTCGGACAGACGTCGCGCTTCTTGGACAAGCCTCCGGAACGACACGAGGGACGTTTCTGCGTTTCTTGTACCGCTCAAAACGGACCACCGAGCAGACCGGATCGCAAAGTAGGATAGAAGTCAATTTGGGGAGGCATGTCGACGTTTCCGTCCATGAGCCCGTCCCGGATCACCTTGCGAAGGATCACGCGTTCCTGTGAGGTCGGATAGAACCACACTCATTGTCCGCAGCTGCTGATACTCGCGCCATCTTGAAGCTTGCATCATTTCTTCATAGGAGTGGTCTGTACTCTACACTGTTGGGAAATACGCGCGTTGTGTTGTATGACAATCAGAACTTGCCTTTGTCTCATGATGGGACGAATGACAGACACTTCAGTGTACAGGTGTGATTCGAGTATGCTCGGTGTGGAAGAGTTTGCATGGACGCCAAAGGCTGGATAGAAGTCTTGATCTGGCCCTGATGCAGCTTTGTGGCTGAAAGTGACGTGAGAGAGATTAGATAAGGTTTTGCGGAGGATTAGATCAGATCTGGACCGAGTGGCCCATAGAATAGAAAATGTGCGCTCTCAGCAACCCCGGCTTATTCCTCTACCACCACCAGGATCTTTCGTCGTCGTGAGTGCAGGTATCAGCCACATACTAGAATGCGTGCTGACTATGTATCTCGTATTGTATTCAGACAATTCGTCATGGTCGCCGACGCTTGGTCACCTACCTCCTGGAGGAGCAAACCTGCTGCACAGGTGAGTCAGAGAAGATGCTCACTGCGTCTCACGAAGAGCGTCGTCTCTCCTCCCGTGCTGCCAGCATAACACCACCATGCGCTACAGCCTCTATGCACTTGCGTTCGCACGATGCCCTGTCTCGTAGCGAATAATGGCTGTGGCCCGAATGAATCTTGTACGCTCACGCCACTCCGCAGGATGTGGTCTACCCAGACCGTGAACAGCTTGACAAGTGAGCTTGAATATGGTATATACCCAAACCCCCGCTGAGTTTCTCCAGGGTTCTGGCGAAAATTCGGACACTGCCGCCCCTCGTGTCCCCCTCGGAGGTATGCCTCGCCCGGGAAAGCCGTCGGCAGGCTCACCTCACCTCTCCTCGCATAGATCGAACGGCTCAGACACCAGCTCTGCCAAGTCCAACAAAATCGCGCCTTTCTGCTCCATGCAGGAGACTGTGCAGAGAGCTTCGATGCTTGCACCCATGTACGTCAAAGTGGCCGCTGTCAGAAGACTCTGTCGCTCACGCAATAAATGTAGGAAAACATCTCCAACAAGATCGGTCTCATTCTTTCCTTCTCCCTCATTCTAATTTGGGGTGCGCGCATGCCAGTGGTAAGGTCTTACATGGCTGTGTTGTCTGATCTTCTACAACATGAACATAAATGTGTAGGTGCGTATTGGACGCATTGCAGGACAATATGCGAAACCCAGAAGTAGTCCGACCGAGAAGATCGGAGACCGTGTCGTTATGAGCTTCCGGTACGTCTGGGACGTCTTCTCATACGTACAGTCATTAACGTGCAATTCAGAGGGGATAATGTCAACGGGTAGGGAAGTTACGGGTATGGTATATCGGTCACGCTAACATTTCTCGCAGACTCGATCCAGACGACCGTACGCCCGATCCCAACCGAATGCTGAGGTGCGCCGCCACACTACGTACAGCTTCGCGATTCTGACCTCCTGTTTTGTAGCGCGTACTTCCACTCGACGACTACTCTGAACCACGTCCGAAGTCTCCTTACCTCCGGCTTTGCTTCCCTGCATCATCCGAAGGATTGGTCTCTGACACATGTGCGTTCCCCTGCAGTCCGGTAAGTTTTCGGTCGTACGTTGCACCCATTGCGGGAGAGCTGAATGCCTGACACAGAGAGGAGTTCGAACGCATCACGGAAGGTTTGATGGACGCGCTCGAGTTCGCGCGCACGATCGGTCTAGGCAAGGACAGCGTGAGCTACGAGCAGGGTGGCGGACGAGGCGCGCTGGGCGAAGTTGACTTCTACACGAGGCCTGTGTTTGTTCGTATCCATGCATGGAACGCTCACCATCTGACTTGTCCGATTGTAGTCACGAGGGTCTCATGCTCAACTATGAGGAGGCGATGACGCGCGAGTTCGCCATCCCCTCTTCACTGACGTCCTATGCGGCCGATGGCACCCGCACGCCGCCCAGGAAGGTGCACTACAACACCTCGGCGCACTTCCTTTGGATCGGTGACCGCACGCGGCAGCTCGATGGGGCCCACGTCGAGTACTTCCGCGGTATCCGAAACCCCATCGGCGTCAAGGTCGGTCCTTCCATGAAGGCTGACGAGCTTGTGAGACTGCTTGAAAGTGAGTGTGCAAGTCGACGGTAAACAACGGTAACTGAACCATACATCTTCCCTCGTAGTCGTGAACCCCGACCGCGAGGATGGGAAAGTGACTCTGATCACCCGCTACGGAGCTGGAAAAGTCGAGGAGCACCTCCCTGGACACATTCGCGCCGTCAAGGAGTCAGGCCACCCGGTGGTTTGGATCTCAGACCCTATGCACGGGAAGTAAGTCGCCTCCCTCCTTCCATCTCTATTCTCTTCGCGTGTCTCTCCGATTGCGTGCTCACCGCTCTCGCGCCGGACGACAGCACCCTTTCCTCGACAAACGGCCTGAAGACGCGCAACTTTGGGACGATCATCAGCGAGCTGACGTCGTGCATCCGCATCCATCAGGAGTGCGGCTCGTGCCTGGGCGGCGTCAGCCTCGAGTTCACGGGCGAGCTCACCGAGGACGGTTTCAGCGTCACGGAATGCTTGGGCGGTAGCATGGGCCTGAGCGAAGACCAACTTCCGCTTCGGTACCAGGTGAGCACCATCCAGCTATAGACGATGTAAAGGGCCTGCGTTGACCGCTCTGTCTTGTAGTCGTTCTGCGACCCCCGCTTGAACTTCGAGCAGTCGCTGGGTGAGTCTTGCCTATGTGCAGGTTGTACGTGTTCGGCGGGAATTCTCATGACTTGATAGACGTTGCTTTCCTCATATCTGATCACTTCAAGAAACAACGGACGCCGAGTGCCAAGACTTCTTACGGAGATGTCCTGTACTCCGAGCTGGGTGGGCGTAAAGATGCATAGGGGAATGCATCAACAAGAGACATGAACATTGTGCAGCGAGGGTAGCAGCGTATCTTGATTGTACAAAAGTGTATGGAGCGATTCATTCTTGGACACACTCAGCTGCAGGCTTTCGCCGAGGCCAAGTCCGGAGGGAGATAAGATTAGATTTGACGATTCCTCCGCGATCGCAATCTCTGCCTTGCAGGGCTCCAAGCTGATATCCCAAGTTACACCTCTCGTACCAACGCCCATCCTCTCCGTATTCACTCCTAGCGGTCCTGAAACCATGGCAGACTCAGAAGCATCCGCATCACAAGTCCTCGTACCCAAAGAGGTGCTCTATTGTCAAGGTGATTGCGAGTGCCTCTCTTCCGCAAGCGAGCGACTCACTCCTGACATCCGCATCGCGCGACAGTGTGCACGTTCCCGGTCGAGTACTGCGAGTTTGGCTCGAGCTTGACGAGATGCAAAGAATGGCTGCAGAAGGAGAACCCGGCGTTGTATGACAAGTACTACTCTGAAGGTGCGCACATGCTTTGATATGCCGTCCCGTGCCTCTATGCCTCTCGCTCCTGGTGGATTGGCGTCAGGAATAGGGCGTAGGGAGAGTGTTGAGACTGGATACTGAGCCTGGGGTTGCGCGTTGCAGAGGCTCTCCAGGCAAAGATCGGCACGCTCAGTCTGGAGGCGCAAGAGAAGCTGGAGAAGGACACGGCGAAGAAGGAGGCGAAAGCAGAGGCGAAGGCCGACGCCGCGCTCAAGAAGAAGATGGTATGTTGCCCTCCTCACTCTCTGCTCGCCGTGCTCATTGATTTGTACAACTTCACTTCAGGCATCACAAGTATGTCGCTCTGGCTTCGTTTATGGGGTCTCGCTCCCCGCCAGAGGCTGCTTCACTCACCCGATCGCAAGGTCACGATCAAGCGGATAGAGCGCAACAAGCGCAAGCACGTTACAGCTGTCCATGGCCTAGAGGCATTCGGTACGTCCACACTCCATACGATCTATGCCCCCCCATCCTTCCCGCCGTCCAAACTCGCGCGTTGCTCTGACATCCCTCACTCACGTTCTGTGCTCGACTCCCCCCGAATGCAGACGTCGACCTGAAGAAAGCGGCCAAGTTCTTCGCGCAAAAGTTCGCGACGGGCGCGTCGGTCACGAAGAACCAGCAAGGGCAGGACGAGATCGTCGTCCAGGGCGACGTCTCGGGCGAGATCGTGGACATGATCGAGGAGGGTGTGCCCCTCTTCAAGAACGTGCCAAAGGACAACATCGTCGAGGTCGAGGAGAAGACCAAGAAGGGTGGAAGCTGAGCGTGCGTTCGAAAGCACCGCGATGGAAGGATGTGTCATTTGCGCGAGGGCAGTGTATCATCAGTAGTGGTACGTTCCGCGCGCACTGTTCTCGCCGCAACGGCCTCTTGCTCAAGCCCCCTTCCTCACGCAGTATCAATAAAAGCATGCTCTTGTAGCTTTTCGATCCTCGTCGGGCTGGAATACCTTTACTCGATCGCTGAGCACCAAGCGCATCGTGCGAGAATGGAGGGACCAAAAACCAAGAATAGATAACACAATGAGAACGAGTACAGTACAACATGCGGCAACAACCCGAAGGGGACGAATGATAGCGATACAGGGACAGGACGCGCGGCAAGCCTCCGACACTACGCTGCACCACACCAATGAGCAAGCGGCGAGCTACAAAGCAAAGGAGGCGAAATGTCCGCGCGGGGCAAACGAAGGAATACACCGCCAGCCCACGAGGGCATCGACGGCAGTGGGTAAGGTAGGGTAAGGATGGGGGGTGAGGCTACACGCGAGCTCGAGTGTGAGGTCGAGTCGGAGCGCGTTGGGGTGCTACATGCTTGAGAATAAATAGAGATAACAAATAACGGAGCGTGCGGGGATATGCGATATGCGAATGTGAAATGCGAAAAATGCGGGATGCGGGGGCATAGGGATGATAACAGGGGCAGACACCAGGTCGCGGATGTGTCGCACGGGAGACCAACAGGAGCGATGACGGGGGGGGACGCAGGACCAAATCTCCGACGAGTGCGTCAGTTGGGGATGATCTCAACCGATGCCTGGAATACGGCATCATTGCCTCCGCAATTTGTCAAAGTACACAACGCCAGGTCGTTGAAAACGACGACGCTCTTGATCTCGTACTTTGAGTTGGGATGGCAAAATTGCGCGCCTTCTACTTCCTGTGGGTTCGCAGCGACTGAGCGTTCAGACACGGTCACGTGATACAACGGGCACTCTTACCTTGCAGAATGCTTCGAACTTATCCGCGATGGCAAGCGCGAGCTCTTGTCGGGTTACTATCCGCGAGCGTTTCTTGATATATATTCGCCGTTTCTCGGGCAATTGTTCATACCCTGGCCACTGCAGTCGCAACACAGTTAGTCAATTGTGGGCATTGAAGAACGGCGAACGCACAATTATCCGAAGTTCAAGGGAGTCGTTCACGACCTCGGGAAAGTTGAAGGCGGGTCTGGAATCCCGCGAGAAGTGGGCAGTGCCTCTGCGAATGTCCCTAAACGGGACGCCCTGACCCGAAGGGGTCCGGAAATCAATCGTCAGGCCTTTCGGCCAGGTGATGCGGATTTCCGTGTTAGGTGAGCCAGGGACGAAGGCGAGAGGAACTTGGATGCGACTGTCGCCTCTGGAAGCAACAACATTCTCCCTTCCCCTGGCACGGGGGCCAGAGACCCCCGTCGCCTCCCCCAAGGTGGAAAACTGAGAGAGTTGAGACGAAGTAAGGGTGGGGTGCAGAGCCGTGGCGAGCATTATCGGGTGAGCGGTGAGGGGTTGGATTGAGGAGGGATTAGAAGGGTGAGCGGTGAGCGAGTAGAGTAGAGTAGAATACACTTGTTGGAGGAGTTGCAGGATGGAGAACGACGAGAGCGAAGACTGACCTTTTTATACACACTTCCTCCCCCCTCCCCGACCTCGCGCACACCGCATAACCTAGAAGGCCACAGGCAAAAGCGACGCTATGTCAAAGCGTCGCGCTTTGCCAGCCAAGGGGGGGGGGGGGCCATTGCGTGTGGACGCGTTCAAAGAGTCCGCTCCCCCGGGACGCATGGACAACAGAGTCGTGCTTTGGCTCGACAAACGCCTGGGCCCTAGCGCAAAAGCGCGAGCAGACGAAGCGTCACAGCATATGTCAAGTCAAAGCTTTGCAGGGAACGACAATCGGGAGGGAGAGCCACAGCAAAGACACACGCAGCCAGGAAGCGCAAAGACTGAAAAGCGCGGGCCATTGTGCGCCGATCATTGGAGGCGCTCGAGCTTTGACTGCATCGACGTCACTGCACGGGCAAAGCGTGCAGCGCCCCTCCCATCGGATTCGACTGCAGCAGGGACAGTCGTCCCGATCTCCCGATCGCCAGGGAGGTCACTGGGAGGGATAAACGCACCTTTCACCGGTTGGAAGCCAGACAAGACCCGCATACAATGCTCGCGCATGCATCAGCTCACAGCCCGCGTCTCCAGCAAGTCTTTCGCACGAAGAGAGACGCGCCAGGGACTTTGGGCACGCTGCCATTGTTCAGTATAAAGCAATCGTGCCATGTGGGCTCGTGACGACCGCGGGCCCGGCTGAATGTCTGGAGGCCGGAGGAATCGCGCGCTGTGATGAGCGTACGCAAAAAGGCAAGGCAAGACAGTGGTGAGCGATGCAAGAGAGGGAGCCAAAGGGTCGATTTCGACTTCGTCGTCGTCGTTGTCGTCGTCACAAGCAACCATGCCTTTCTAGACGCCCTCCCTCTTCCGGTATCGCGATCACGTGACCGACGCGACCCAAAACGCGCGAAGGACAACTTTTTTGGGAGGACAGTGTCCTGTTGAGAAGGGTTACTCACTGAGCGGTGGGAGTGTAAATGCACCCTGCAGCTCAAGGGACTAACGGGGAGAGTCACACCGCAACCTTCGAAAACTGGCTACGCCAATTAAATTGACAGCGCTGTCGACGCCACAAGTAACCCACTAATGATACAGGACGAGCGAGTATTTAGAAGATGACTATATATTAAGTGTCTGTCGAGATCTAATTCTAGGAGAGCCTGGTATGTGGGTGAAGTCTATGACTTGAAGAACGATAGCGTGGATGTGCGGATTGCGACAACAAGGGAAGGACAAAGACGCTATTGGTAGAGTGTAAGTGTGTACATGTAATGGCGTGTTGGATGTGTGGCGGAGGGATTTGGCTATGAGACCACAAGCCCGGGATTATCGATGCGTGTAAACCAGGAGAGGAAACAGAACGGAGACACCAGAAGAGAGAGTGTGTTTACGCCGCAGCACGTGTTGAGCGCGCACGAATGGCTTTTCCGTAGCGGTAGAAGAGGAAGGGGATCGGAATCTGCAGAACTCATCATGAACAACCTCCAAATAACAGATGATAGGACAGAGGAACGTACCATAGCAAGGGAGATGAATGCCCACACCGACGCTGCCCAACCGTTGCCGAGGTTGTGGTACATCGCGGTGATGAACAACGGCATCGCAGCACCCGACCCAGACCGGATGACGGTCTTCGCCGCGAGCGCGGAGGCGACGTAACCAGGGAAGGCGTCGATGAGGTACGCGTTGGCCGAGAAGTAGATAATGACCACTGCCATCACAAAGTCAAAGTCAGTAAGACCCCTTCAAAAATGAGTCGGAAGATATTACGCACTTCCGAATCCGAATGGGATGCCGGACGACACAGGACCGACCCAGTTTCCACCACCGGGCATGACCGCCGGGGGACTCGTCCACCCGAAGATGAAGAGCGAGATGGGCACGAACGCACACCCGATCATCATGCCGGGCAGTCTGTCCTCGGGATCTGCGCGGCCACCCTTCGCGGCCGCACGACGGAGGTAGTCGCGTTCGATGCGTGGAGTAACAAATAGCGCAATCGCGACACCGATGAGGACGGAGCAGAACGTGAGGCCGACGAGGCCGTCGTTCCAGCGGTAGTTTTCGCCAAACACAACGGGGAAGCTGAAGAAGAAGGCGTACAGGAGGCCGTAGATGAGGGCAATGTAGAGGCTCATGAGGAGTAAGATGGGCTCCGTCACAATCATCTCTGTGATCGATGTGTCAGCTTGGCAGGACGGAACGATACAAGGTCGATGGTACTCACGGAACGGACGGAGGAGCGTCTCGACCAAAATCTGACTGAGGGACGCCCTGAACAGTTCCTGCTCGGTGGTGATGGTCATGTCGCCCGTCTGCTCCCGGAGGCGCTGTGCACGCTGCCTGAGAAGGACAGGTGCGAACGTCTCGGGGATAGTGCAGGTGAACGCGGTCACGACACCGGCAAAGATCATGTTGACCCAGATGATCCACCGCCAGCCGACGGTCTCGCCGACAAAGCCACCAACGATGGGCCCGAGGACGGGACCGCCGTAAGGCGCCGCGGCAAAGATGGCGATAGCGAGACCACGCTCGTTGTTGTCCCAGATGTCGGAAATGGTCCCACCCGCGAGGGTGAGCGGAGCGGATGCAAAAAGGCCACAGAAGAATCGACAGATGAGGAGCGTCTGAATGTTTTGGGCGACGGCGCACGGGATATTGAAGATGACGTAGAACAAACTGGGGATGATCCAGATTGGTCTCCGGCCATAGAGCTCGCTCTGGGAACATAGAGTCAGGATTGCACCACTTGGAAGGATGGAAGGCAACGTACCAGTGGCGACCATGCCAAGGGGCCGATACCAAATCCGACAACCATGAGCGACACGCTCAAGGCCGTCACGACTTCCCCAATGTGAAACTCTTCTTCGATGTCCTTGAAGTCACCGGTGACGACTGCGGATGCAAATGCGACCTGCACCACGGCGATAGCACAGACAGCAGTGAGATCTGGGTAAGGGGGAGAACGAATCAGTCAGCAGTGATGCACAACACGATTTAGTTGAAGCGGATGACACTAACACCACCGATAGAGCGACGACCAATTCCGGGGATCCTCGGGATCGCCCTCCTTCCAAGTCACCAACTTCATCTGCTTGAGCTCCCGCGCCTTTTCCGGGTCAGCTAGCGCCTGGGGTAGACGGTACACATGCGAGGGCACTGGCCGGAGGGCGAGGTCCGCAGGCATGTAACCGGTGTCGGTCACCGCACGGTACTCGTTCGTGAACCCACCGCGGTTGAGATCGGTGGTGCCGAACGGGAAGGATATATCGGGGCGGGTGTCATCGTGCGATTCGTGTGTACGTGTGCGGGTGAGAGTGAGAGTGAGGTCGCGGGCAGCGTTCACGCCGTCCGGGAAGGCGACGTGCGGTGGTGAGCGGGGTGGGTGGTGCGAACCGTCGTCTTTGTGCTTGGTGTTGTACCGTGGTGGCGCACCATGGGTGTCCTCATTGACGGCGATCGTGGACGTCTCACTATGTGGCTGTGAAGGGGAGGAAACCATGTTGTGCGTGAGATCGTGAAGAGAATAGGAGGAAAGGGGGGAAAGCGGTAATGAGGCGAACGGGGGATATGGTCGGGATCCATATGTTTGACTTATATATGACCTAGACAACGGAGGTGTACGGGCAATGGAGAGTGTATGCCTTGGCTTTTCCGGAACACCCACGGTTGCGACAGTAGGATTGTTGACGGCACTCGCGGATATCGGGGCCTGGAGCACGTCGTTCGACCGGACGGTCACGACGGCCTACCAGAACCGGGCGATGGGGCAGTGTTGTGGGTCCTCGAAAGGCCCTCGGAAAGTAACCGACATCCGCTGGTCCTCCGAAGCTAGACCATCTAGAGGGATCCATTCCGTCTCGTTCCGCCGGCCGACAGATGGGTCCAACAAGACTCAAGACAGGCTACGCCTAGAATGAGGTTTTGAGCACAACATGGGTAAAAAAATCACATCGTGTCTTCGACAAACCTGATGCTAGTGTCCGTTCTTGAGCTTGTCGACGTAGGCAATTGGAGCATGGCGGCGCCCACAGTGTGCAGTGGTTCAAGACAGACGCCCATCAGATCGGGCGTTCACGGAAGCAAGTTCTGCTTTTGGTAATTCCCTCCGCCGCGCCTCCCGCCCTCCTCCCGCCGCTGCGGTCGTTCGCACAGACTGAGCATCAGGCTCGAGCTGACTATACTCCGCCTCGTTCTGGTCTGCTCATCGTCCTCTGCGTCTACAAAATGTACCTGTAAGTGCCCAACAGCCGTGAATATCTCGCAACCCACGCCCCGTCCTCTTCCGGTCGCAATTACAAAAACGTTTGTCGGGCAGACGACAGCGGATCACGATCAAAGGCTCAGCCTTGCAAAACGCGACCTCAATTCCGAGAGGGGCCTATCTGGCTTATCACGAAGGGGCTCCGACGTCCGTGAGTGTTTTGCCTCCTTGCACGGAACGCACTTCCGTGGACTGCGTACATGGTTCCACTCCAACGACTACGAGCCTGGTCTCGACGCTTCACAAGTCTATCTCGAGGATCTCGTTGCTATCAACCCGTTTTCAAACTGGAATAAGTCAAGGAGAGCGAGAACTTGCCCTAAGTCCGTCCCTTCTCTTCGACTTCCCGAGCCTCTTGAGGCACACTCGCGCTGGGCGGCCAGAGCGGTCGGTTTCCCACCTAAGATCTTTGCCTGCGAAGATAATGGATGGGATGTCGAGGTACGTGGTAGGTTAATGATGCTGGTGAGTTGGCAATTCCCCTGCAATGGTGAGCATCATGGCTCGCTGTCCGTCTATATGTATATCGCAGGACCACTGTCTACCACGGACATCTTGGTTTAATCATCCGCTTTGTCGCACAGATTGTTGAGTCTATGATTCGTGAGCGCAGGTACGCATAATGATTCAAATTGATCATATCCCCAGTTGGCCAATGACTTGCAGCATCCAGCGCCCGCATGATCGCCGCCTGGCCACCGCAATACAAAAGCTTGTCTCTTCCCTCCATTCTCTCCCTCTCCTAAGGTAAGCCTTCCATCACACAACATGGAGCTCGCGACACCCTACCTCCCCGTCTACGTAGAACCAGGCGCTGAACACCCAAACATCCTCACCGGAGACGTCTCCGCCATCTTCGGCGGCTCGCGCCCTGCGCTCCTTCCGGAAGAGGACTGGCCCCGCTGCGGCGTCTGCGACGAGCATCTCATCCCGTACATCCAGATCAACGTCTCTTCGCCCCAAACACCCTCCGAGTTCCGTCAGAAAGTCGGGGTGTCCCCGGAGCCTGGCTGCAGCGTCGTGCTGCAGGTCTTCGTGTGCGCGAGCGACGTGGATGCGGCGTGCTTCCAGGATTGCATCGTTTCCGGTGGGGGCGGCACCGATGACGAGCGCCCCGCCTGGCTCGTGCGTCTCAGCCAGCTCGATCCTGCGCGACTCCAAACAGGCGCTGCAGAAGCTGCGAGAGCGCGAGAGGAGATGGAGGAGGACAAGTTCTTCTTGCCCCTGCGGGTCGTGTCGCGGTGGGCTGCCGGTCGGCCAGAGACAATGGACGAGGCTGAGTTTGACGAGGACTTTTACGAGACCCACGCACCGGCAGAGGGTCTAAAGTTGCTTGGGTTTCCAATCCAAGGTGAGTCCGGTGTCGCGTCTCTTGCCTGTTTGCGTGCACTGCGAGGGTTGATATACGATTGTGTCGCAGGCAAGTTGTACAGTTCAGAAATGGAGGAGTGTCCGAAAGGCTTGGATGAAGATGGTGGAGCAGATAACTGCAGCTGGCGATGCCTGCTCCAACTCGGGACGAGTACTGAAGAAGGGGCCCCGGTAAGTCTGCGTGAATCATCATCCACCTAACGCGGTTTTGAATTGATGTTGCGGGCTGGGACATGAAGCTATGCGTCGTTGGCAACACGTGGATCAACCAATGCGCGGTACACCCTGACGTGCTTGCTATGACTATAGGCGGGGATTGGTAGACCGGATGTGTACGTGTTCCCCAAGACCTATAAGATGTGCGGACAGCGATTATCTTGAATCATCGAGCGACTTTGAACATCATCAGACTGCACTTTCTGCCTCACGTACACCTAGCGAAGTCTAGGTTCTATGGGCGCAAATACCGATTCAGATCGTATACCCAATTGGATATTGGCATTCAATACCCGGCGCCCGCATGACACACGCCCAGACCATCGCAGCAGTATATATCTTCTCTCCCTGTCCGCCACTCTCCGAGGCAGCCGTTGCAAGACCCAACATGTCCATCGAGCTTGCCATACCCTACCTACCTATGTACGCGGAAACACTCCCGGACCACCCACACATCCTCGACGGAGATATCTCTGCCATCTTCGGCGGTTCACAGCCCGCGCTCCTTCCCGGAGAGGACTGGCCCTTCTGCGGCGAGTGCGAGGAGCGCCTCATCCCGT
Organism: Coriolopsis trogii; assembly: GCA_020543525.1. Classification (NCBI taxonomy): domain Eukaryota; kingdom Fungi; phylum Basidiomycota; class Agaricomycetes; order Polyporales; family Polyporaceae; genus Coriolopsis; species Coriolopsis trogii. Next base: position 1,917,531 of record JAHYIO010000037.1, on the reverse strand, counting down.
ACATCCAGATCAACGTCTCGTCCCCCCAAACGCCCTCCGAGTTCCGCGAGAAAGTGGGAGTGCGCCCGAAACCCGGGTGCAGCGTCGTGTTCCAGGTCTTCGTGTGCGCGATCGACGAATGTGCCGAGTGTTTCCAACAGTGCATCGTCTCCGGCGGCGGGGGGACCGAGAGCGCCGCCTGGCTCGTGCGCGTCGCGCAACTCGATCACGGAAGCCTGCAGGCGGGCACGGAGGCCGTCGAGAACGCGCGCGCGGAGATGGGGGAGGACAAGTTCTTCTTGCCTCTGCGCGTCATCTCTCGGTGGGCTGCGGGCCGGCCGGAGATGCTGCACGAGGACGCGCACATCGTGGAGGACGAAGAGGTGTACGAGGCCCACGCGCCCGTGTGGGGTCTCAAGCTGCTCGGGTACCCGATTCAAGGTGAGCCATGCGGTCTCGACTTGGGTCATAGATCTGTATCCGCATGAGCTGCGTCCGTTCACGCTGACGTCACGTTGCGGTTTCCCAGGCAAGTTCTACAGTTGCGAGTTGGAGGATCAGTGCCCGAGATGCACGGCAGACGGCGGGAACCAGCAGAGTGACTGGCGCTGCCTGCTCCAGCTGGGTACAAGTACGGATGAAGGAGCCCCAGTAAGTCGTCGGTGATGATGTGCATTCAGTGGCTCAGACTTTGATACTGACGTCTGGAATGTGGACTTGAAGCTGTCGGTTGTGGGTAATACGTGGATCAGCCAGTGCACGTTACACCCTGATGTGCTAGCGATGACGATTGGCGGCAATTGGTGACATGGGAAGTGTACGCAGCTCTGCATAACGAACCCAAATGTGCAAGGCAACTCAGACGACGTGCAGTGGATGGTTTGGTGCCTTCAGACTGCACATACGAACATGATGTACTTTGTGGCAGTCGGGCCGCGTTCGTCAACCGCGCGTGGCCCAGGCAGCAACAAGGAATTTGAGCAGCTTGTGCCTCGTAGCACACTCAGTGGTCGTTCCAGAAATCCAGAAGCAAAAGGATCATTGAGCAACCGCGCCACATCAGCTACCCCGGTAATTGGGCAACGATGGCAGATGTCCCACAGACCGGCTATGCGTCCATACCGGGAAGATCTTGCCAGTTCCGCGAGGCCACAATCCAAGGCTGAGATGATGAAGAGAGGTCCGAGGGACAGGCGTGTTCGAAACTCAAGCAGGAAGGTCAAGCGGCAGGTGTTCGTTATTCAACGTACATGGATCGCGCGTGTACTACTGCGCGTATAAACAGAGTGGAAGCTGTTCAGCTAGTGGACGTGATGGCAGACACCAGGTTGTCCAACGCAGCGGCTTGGCCCCAGCCTGTGTAGCCCTGCGGGGGACCCGCCCATGCGGACGAGTACGTCGAGCCGTTTGCAGCGAGCTCGAGGATCGCGTTATACTGCAGGCATCTTGTGAGCGACCATTGTTCACGGATTCGAAATGGAGAGTACAAGGCAACGATGCGCGATGCACCCTGGACCTCGATTCAAGAGAAGCACAGCTCACCTGGACGACGAGGTAGCTGTGGATGAGCGTGTTGAGGTTGTTGTTGCCGGACGTCAGATAGAGCTCATTGAGAGCTCGGACGTACGCCGCTGATTCGTGACGATGCTCAATTCAGCCACTGTGTTCAAACAGAGTTGCATGGAAGGATACTGACACTTGAAGTAGACCCCATCGTTGGCCGCGTTGGGCGAGGCACCCTCGGTGATGACCCCGTTACTACCTTGCCAGGGGCCGTTCTTCATCGCAGCAGCAGCGACCTGGATCGTCCTATTGTCCCGTCAATCTCTGCTACACGCGCAGATGGAGCGAAGGAGAACCTACTTGGTGAGCCAGCTCGAGTCCTTGGTGACCGTGGCAAGTACGGAGGTGCCCTCGATATACTTGCCGCTGTTGTACGTGAAGAGCCAGTTGTCGGGCGAGCGCGAGCAGTCCTTGGCGTGGATGGTGTCGAGCACAATGTTATTCGCATTCGTGTTCGCGTTCCGGATCCAGTTAGAGGCAGCGATGGCTGCGTTGGTATACTTGCTGTCCCCCTTCGCCTGCGCCAGGTATGCCGAGAGTGTGAGGAAGAGGCTGTTGAAAGTTGTCCTCATGAGGTCGGATACTACTATAAGAGCCATGGTCACGATTCCAGACGTACCCGGTCGTAACGGAATTCATAGCGTCATCATCGTTGACGGGCCGCCAGAAGACAGCACCTGCGTTAGTGACACCGTTGCACGAGCCTCGGATTGCGAAGTTCTTGACATTGGTGCTGCCAGATGATGCCTGCGCAGCCGTGACCTGGCTAGTAGGACAGAGGTCAGCGCTCCGAGCGGCCGAGTAACGTTTTGAAGGAAGAATCACAAAGGGAGAACGGCATTCCAAGTGTCTATGGCGTGGTTGAGCAAGTTGTTGTCGCCGTACGCGCGGTATGCGTAGTAGGCTGCAGTCGCCCACCATAGAGCGTCGTCATTGTAGCCAAACTACGGGGAAACATCATGAACTCCAATGTCCCCAGTCAGAATGACCCCGAACGCGTACCTGATCAAAGTGCGCGTGCTGGCTGAACGCCGTGTTGAGCCCATTGGTCACCTGGGTCTTGTATGTCGTCGTCTTGACAAAGTGGTCATAGTTGGCCATGGCGGAGTATACGGTGGCAGCAGAGCCCCAGTAGCCGACGTCTTGGAACTCGGCGTTGGACAGCTGCTTGCTGGCAATGGCATCGATACCGGCCTTGGCCTTCTGCTGACGCTGCTGGAGAGTGTACTTGTTGCTGAATTCCTGATAAAACAACACAGTCAGGTCAAATACAGCGCCATATAGCAGAATCGGGGAACATACACGCCATGCAGTGGGCACACCAAGGTCCTGTGCGCAAACTAGCGCAGAGAGCACGAGAATCGCGAATCCGCGGAAGAGCATGGCGTTGAGGGGGGAAAGGACCTGAGTGACGAGTCCAGTGCGGGTTGCAGAGCCCGTGGTCGCGTTACATGGGCTACATATATATGCCGTCGCTAGTGGAGGCCGCATGACAGGCGTCCCCACATGCTACGGAGGCGCTGCACGCAGTCGATGCACGAGTGGTTCGGTATTGATGACAACCATGAGGTCAGAGGCATGCGAAATGCTTGGTTGAAGTCTCTTATGAGGAACGCATGACCAGACTGAAGCATGCGAAGGTGATGTGACCTGTCTTCTGCGAGCTCCAGCCTCGGTCGTTATTGACGTTTACCGACGAAGTCGGACTGACCGGAAGCATCAATGGCGACTGGCGTCCTCGTCGTAGTCGTCTCCTCCTGATCTCGTACGATTGCGTGACATCACCAAGGCTAGGTATGACGAGACCGCATAAGTAGTACCTATCGAAGTGATCAAGTTGTCGGAGGTAGCGACGGCTGCGGTGGGAAGTAGAAATGGTGATGTTACTACGTACGGCTGTATTGAGGATGATAGCGGTCTAGCGCCCATATCGTCATGCGGGATCATGGCCACGGCGTGTATCCTTGATTCCTCTAGTACCTCTCTACCCAGGCCCCGCGCTGCTTCAACTTTTATTCATATTCGTAGACCTGCAATCACACAGCCTTAAGCTTCTGGCCATTGTGTTTAGTATTTTAGTACAGCTGTCTTCGGGGCACTCTGCAGGAGGATTTGGCATGTTTCCACCCTTCAAGGAATGTGTATTGCCGACAATCAAGTCGGACCAAATGTGCGAGCTACAAGCAAGCAAGCGACTATTCAACTAACCATACACGCAGTCACAAACAAAGCTTCCCAAACAGATCCGTCTCGCCGTATATTCTTCTGCCTATTGTCATCATGGTATCCGTCCAGCCTGGCCGGGGCGAACGAGTCAACGTCTAGCACACGGGCCAGAAGCTCACGCAAACGTGAAAAGCTGGTTGCCACTGGCGGACGCCGCCGAGCCCGAGCTCTGGTCGAGCTTGCCGTTGTTGATAGTGAACAGAACGTTACCCTGTCCGTTCTTGGGGACGATCGGCACGTCCTTCGTCTTGGCCGCGTCGAACGCGAACAGCTGAGAGTCCGTGACCTTCCCATCACCGTCCGCGCGGCCACCGCACGAGAAGAGGATGACCTGGTCACCAGCCGCGCGCCTGTCGTCGAAGTTCAGGCAGCCCTGAGTGAGCGCGCTGACAATGAGCGTTTGACCGGCGACGTTGTTGTGCTTGCCAGACGTGATAAAGTCCCACTGTTGGCCAGCGGAGCCATCGCACGCCTTCGCCTCAATCGGGATAAGGTTCTCGCGGAAGTCGCCCGCGGTCGCGTCAACAGTCAGGCACTGGCCGTCCTTTGTCTTGATCGCGACCCCAGAGAGGGCACGGGTCGCGGTGTTGTCACGCTGGTTGGCCTCAGCGGCAGCGGTCGGGTCAAGCCTGCCGCCTGCGCGCGAGACGGGAACGGGAGTGGTCGGGCTGGCGGTCTGAGCAGGGGGAGGGGCGGGGGTCGCGCTCGGCACAGTCTCAGCGGGCACGCTCGACGATGGGGCGGGTGCGGGGGCTGCGGCGGCATCGCCAAAGGTGAAGAGCTGGTTCCCGCTGGCAGCATCCGCAGAGCCTGAGCTCTGGTCGAGCTTGCCGTTCGCGATCGTGAACAGAACCTTGCCGTTACCGTTCTTGGGGACAATCGGTACGCTAGCCGTCTTGGCCGGGTCGAACGCGAACAACTGAGAGTCGGTGACCTTCCCATCGCCGTCCGCGCGGCCACCGCACGAGAAGAGGATGACCTGGTCACCAGCCGCGCGCCTGTCGTCGAAGTTCAGGCAGCCCTGAGTGAGCGCGCTGACAATGAGAGTCTGGCCGGCGACGTTGTTGTGCTTGCCAGACGTGATGAAGTCCCACTGTTGGCCAGCGGAGCCATCGCACGCCTTGGCCTCGATCGGGATAAGGTTCTCACGGAAGTCACCCGCGGTCGCGTCGACAGTCAGACAGTTCCCGTCGTTCGTCTTGATCGCGACCCCAGAGAGAGCACGCGTAGCGGTGTCATCGCGCTGGTTCGCCTCAGCGGCAGCGGATGGGTCGAGCTTGCCGCCTGCGCGCGAAACAGGCACGGGGGTCGTCGGGCTCGCAGTTTGAGCGGGGGGAGGCGTTGCGCTCGGGGGGATCGCAGCCGAAGCGCTGGAACTCTGGGCTGGGGGTGCAGGGGCGGGCGCCGACGCGGCGTCTCCGAACGTGAACAGTTCGTTACCGCTCGCCTGAGCCGGCGAGCCGGCGGTCTGGTCAAGAAGGCCGTTGGCAACCGTGAGCACGACCTGGTTGTTGGAATTCGCGGGCGTGAGGGCAACGTTCGCCGTCTTCGAGGGGTCGAAGGGGAAAAGCTGCGAGTCCGTGACCTGACCGCCACCGTCGGCGCGTCCACCGCAGGAGAAGAGGATGACCTGGTTGCCTGCCGCGCGACGCGGGTCGAAGTTGAGGCACGCCTGGGTGAGCGAGCTGACAATGAGAGCAAAGCCGGGCCTGTCATTGTGGACGCCTGCCGTGATAACGTCCCACTGCACAATAAGGTTGGTGAGCGGATGCGGCAGCAAAGAGGCACAGGAAAAGTGGTTCTGACCTTCTGACCGTCTGAGCCGTCGCAGGGACCGACCTGAACAGGGGTGAGGTTCTCCCTGAAGTCGCCCGAGCCGCTCACGACGAAGAGACACTGGCCGTCACTGGTCTGCAACAACACTATGAGTTCTCCTTCAAACACACCCTCACAGTGCCGTTACTGACCTTGATGGCGGTGTTTGAGAGGGCACGTGTAGCGGTGTTATCACGCTGTTGCGCCTCGGCGGTGGCAGCGGGGTCGAGTTTAACCAAACGAGGGTTGAGCGGCACAGCCTGGGAGAGAGCAGCGGCGAGAAGAAGACTTGATACAGCCGAGAGCATCATAGCGAATGCAGGGAAGGGGTATTGTAATGCGTGGAGCGTAAGCGTCGAGGGACAAGGACTGGACTAGCCGTGGAGTCGCGTCAAGGAAAGATAAAGCAGAAACCCTCGTCGAGAGGCAAGGAGTCGGTGGGACGGAGAGAAAGGCGAGAAGACGGGACGGGGAGAGGAGAAAGGGGAATGGACTCGAGCTCCGAGAGACGCGGGTTTATATACCCGGGGCAACCGTACAAGAAGCTTCAAAGCTTCTCACATCGTGCCTCACAAAGTAATGTCAGAGACCCCGGGTACTGGGTGGGCAACCACCAGCCAAGCGCTGTCCCTCCCGTTGACCACTACCTGATGTCGGAAATCACTTATACGGTCTTCCCCAGTGATTGAATCCAACCATCATGCTGGGACGTGACAGTTCCTATCTCGATTATGTGGGCGTCCTGATGGGTGTGCAGACGCACAGCCTGACTTTGCTCTGTGTAGTCGTCAGGCACGTCTGTCGAGCCCACGCCGTGGGTACCAAGCTACCTGCGATTTCACGAGCTGATTTCTTGATGTCGTCCTTGCTAAACAGGTCTTGCTCTTGCCCAGGTTTGTGCTCCTCCGGGTGCAGCACAAGCCGAACCCAAATGGGACGTACGAAGCTTGGCCCCCTGAACGTTAACTTAACCGTCGGCTAGGTAACCCATTGGCATATGCATGAATGTTGAACCACAACAACACCCGGGCAAAGCCTCACTCAACCCAATTCCGACTGCTCCGACCAGTCCTTCTCGCGTTGAAGGTTCATCATTAAGATATCGTCAGTGATTTGATGGGCACGGGTAGGCTGATTCGTAGTCGGGATCAACAATACTTTGCCACGCATGTCAACCTCTTGGGTGAAGAACAGACTGTGGTCAGATGGCAGGCTAGAATGGTCGTACCGGCATCCCCGTGGCGAGCAAGAAAAGATCTTGACAGCTCCTAGAGCGGTGATCACTGAGAACTCGTTGGAGCGCTCTGCATATGGCACCGATAAGCCTGGGGCCTGGGCTGGCTAAACGAGCAGCGCTGAGCCAACGAGTTATACTCACATGCACACAATTCAACTACATACGTGCGATGCGTACGTACTGTCTCTACATCCTTGGTGCATTCGTCTGAGTCAGATCGAATAACCGGACGCCAGTAGGGATATACCCGAACTCTGCCTTCCCGAACACTGCATCAGCTAGATTACGCTGTTTCGGCGAGATCGTGAGGAGGTCCAATAGCGTGCTTGTTTTCTCCGGCATGATAGGTTGGAGGAGTATCCCACACAGGCGAAGTGTTTCCAGCACCAGCACCTGGACTTCGGCAGCCACGCTCGGCGGGACCTCTTTGGACCAAGGAGCAGCGTGTGTCATGAGCCAGTTCGCCTGGAGAAGAATGGCCAAAACGCGTCAGAAATAGAGTACACATGGGAGAGTATCTTTCGTACCTCCTGCAGGGCAACCATGATCGCTTCCACGGCATCCGCGACGTGGAAACCCTTCATGAGCCTGTCCACAGTCGACGGAAGCTTTTGAAGTGTGCGGCGCAGCGACGCATACACCTGGGTTTGGGGGATGTCCACAACCTTCGGTCGTGTCACCCTGGAGGTGACTCTCATGAGCTTGTGTGACGCTGCACGCATGAAGAGGTTGCCGAGCTGCGAGATGATTTCCTTGTTGTGCCTCTCGAGTTGCTCCATCGACCAGTCGACGTCGTCCTTGAAGCGCCCTCCGACACGGGCGAGGTAGAACCGCACAAGGTCTATGCCGTACTCGTCAATTGCCTTAATGGGATCCGCGACATTCCCCAACGACTTGGACATCTTGGTATGATCGACGGTCCAATGCGAGTGTGCGAGTAGCTGCTGTGGTAAGGGAAGGCCGAGGGCCTGTAGCATGGCCGGGAAGTAGATGGCATGGAATCTGGAATACTACAAGGTTAAATGCGGTACTTGACCGCGACAGGTGGTGCGGGGAACATACCGCAAGATATCCTTGCCGATGACTTGCAAGTTTGGTGGCCAGCCTTGGCTGAAACCATCGCCATGAGTCGACTCCCAGGGGTATCGGACGGACGAGAGATAAGCTGTCAACGCGTCGATCCATACGTAGATCGTATGTTCAGGGTCGTTCGGTACCGGGATGCCCCACGTGAGGCGAGACCTTTTGCGCGACACCGACAGATCTTCCAACGGTCCCTGTAAAGCTGCCATGATGTCTGTATGGTGCTGCGACGGTTTAATCGCATCAGGATGTGACGCGTAGTGCGAAGTCAGAGATTGGCGGAAGTGGGAGAGGCGGAACTTGTAGTTTTCTTCCTCCTGCCACTCGACTCGAGAACCAGATAACGTTGAGATGTGATACTCAACGCCGTCCTTTTCTTTGCATTCAACTTGCTTGGAAGGGTAGAATGTTTCGTCAGAGACCGAGTACCACCCTGCATGGGAACCCTTGTACAGGAAACCCTTCGCATCTAGTGCTTTCTGCATCGAGGGAGTGAGTATATGCGTGCATACGTGCGTGTCCGAGACGAGCGCGACAGGATTCTGTTGCGTATGGGAGGAGGGAAGGTTCATGACTCACCCACAATTCCTGGACTGCCTCGCGGTGACGTCTCGACGTGGTTCGTGTAAAGCGGGTGACCCGGACGTTAGCCTTTTTGATCAGGGTCTATCTCGCATTGAAATAGATCAACAGCATGCAAACATACAAGCCTCACAGGACGTACACGGAAGTGTTCGCTCAACTCGTCACAGAACTCGCGAGGATCCATACCTCTCGCTCTCGCGGCATTCTGTATTTTGAGGCCATGCTCGTCGGTACCGTTCACGAAGAGTACAGGCCTATTCGGGTCGGATATTCCTGCATAACGCGCGTAGATGTCCGCAACTACGAGAGAGTGGAGATGTCCGATATGAGGGGCTGTTACGGAGAACGTTAGGTAGGCAGTGTCATATGCCTGAATGGGGTCAACGTACCAGCATTAGGATAGAATATGGGTGTTGTAACATAGTAAGGCTTCACAGGTTCAGTGGATGCAGTAGAGAGTTTACGGGCGATGCATGAGGGGAGACAGGAGCGACGCGAGAGCCGGACAGACAAAGACAACATTCACCACCACCAAGCACATGCAAAGCAGCACAAGTTCTGTTGACCAGCATACGCGCTCATTGCCGCCGGACCCGACATTGCCCGCGCTTCCTTAACAGCATCCGATTGGTTGCGAGCAATAGCGCAGCATAGCGCCCGACCACTGCTCGAGCTCATCGAGTTTCACCATCTCGCCGCTGTCTTGGTTTCTGTCCATCGCTCTGTTGTTGTATAACACTCCTCGACGATAGCCACGTACCGCACGAAGTTCTCTTGCTCTGTTTAGCTGCATTACATCTACGGTCCACGGCTATAGCTGGTCTACCTCAATCATGTCGGACGCCTTCGCCGACCTCTGGAGCTCTACGGGCGCCGCGAAACCTGCAGAGCCACCCCGCAAGCTAGGCGCAATGGCGTCCACCGCACCCATGCAGGTAGCAATGCCGAGGAAACCGCAGAACGACGTCTTCTCCATGCTGGCCGCAGCCGGTTCGTCCTCATCAGTCACTTCACGATCCACGACACCAGCACACTCTCCTGCAATCGGCTCTAATGCGCCCGCGCGTCCTATCCAGAAGTCTCCTAGTGGAGGGCCAGGAAATATCAGGGGGGGCGCAGGCGGTGACGCGTTCAGTGGTCTGCTTGCCGGTACCCTCTCTGCCCAAGGGTCCAACGCCGCCAACCTCACCATGGCTCAGCGCGCCGCTCTTGCAGAGAAGCAGAAGAGAGAACGCGCGCAATCGTCGGCGTCGTCTCATCCCTCATCTCAGCCGACCTCGTCCGCATGGGCCGGTCTGGACGCATTGGGAGGCACATCCTCTTTTACTCCCTCGCATACATCCACCTCAACTCATGACCCCCTCGACGACCTCGGGTTCGGCTCTTTCTCCTCTACCTCCGGACTCGCTCGCACTGCATCCAAGTCGCCGCAACCCCCTCCACCTGCGGACGATGATTGGGGTCTTGGAGATTTCATTTCCCAGCCTGCCTCTACTGCCACTCCCTCCAGTCACAATACCGCTACTAATCTGTTCGATCTCGATGATTTCGTCTCTCCCTCATCATCACGCGCGGCTCCCTCATCTGCGCCTCCGCCAAGATCGAACACGCCAGGGGAATTCGACTTCGGGGATAGAGAGGACGACTTGCTAGGCAATCAGTCGGATGAGGATGATATTTTGGGGGATTTGGGAAAGCCGGTAGAACAGTTAGTGGTTGTAAGTACGCCTTTGCCCTGGAGTTAGCATTCGGCGATATAACGTCAGGACAGAAACGCTCTACGCGCAACACCCCGTCTCCCCAGCCCCCTCAGGCAGGACAACGGTCGCGCGCTGTGTCCCCCCCTCCTCATGTCATTGGTCAAATCGTTGAGATGGGCTTCTCCGTACAGCAGGCCCGCGTCGCCCTTGCCGCGACGGACACTGGTCTCGATGTGCAAGCGGCCCTGGATATGCTTCTTTCCAATGGTGTGGGTTCATCCACTCCCGCTTCAGAGCGCCAAGAAGAGCGTCGAAGACCACAACGCGAACCTGGGCACGAACGTTACTACAGCTCAGATGAAGAGAGCGCACCTCCCCGCCCACCGCGGCGGTCTGCAACTCAGGCCCAGACGCGCACCGTGCGAGAGCGTCCTGGTCGCGACGATACTGCACCGGCATCGGATACGCAGAAGGCTATTCAGGATCAGGCGGACAAACTCATCGCCCAAGCGAGCGAGTTCGGTATGAGCATGTTCACTCGTGCAAACGCCTTGTTCAAAGAGGGCAAAGAACGGGCATTGCGCGCCTACGAAGAACGCTCCGCCAACGCGACCGCGAGCTCGTCCAGGCAGAACACAGGCGACTCCGCACGGCGTAACGGCCGACCGAAGTGGATGCAGGACGCGGACGATGAAGACCACCCACCGACCCCGGCGCGTGACGATGATGCCCGCTCCCAGGCAAAGCAAGCTCCCCCGCGCGCGCGAGAGGCTCCGCCTCAAGCCGAGACCCCAGTGTCGCGCATGAAATCTGCGAATCTCCTCTCGGACGACCCACCCGCAGTCTACGTGTCCCGCTTCCGCCACAAAGCGACAGGCCGCACACCGGCCACCGAGTCCCCCTCGCCACTCCCTGCAGCCAGCGCAAGGCCAAGTCCACCACGCCAGCCATCGCCGGTCGCGCTCGTCCAACGTCAGACCGTCTCTGCATCACAGTCCGCTATCGCCGCCTCTGCCCAAAAGAAGGCGGCTGGGACAGAGAAGTTCAAGCTGGGCCAGTATGGCGAGGCTGAGGCCCTGTACTCTGCCGCCATCACCGCGCTCCCTGAGAAGCACCTCCTTCTCGTTCCGCTCTACAACAACCGGGCGCTATCGCGGCTGAAGAACGGAGATGCGGCAGGCGCGATCGAGGACTGCACGACGGTCATCAACCTCATCGGCCCTTCGTACCATCCAGCACGCGAGGCAAAAGTGATGCGTGAGGACGAGGGGGCCGGGGTCGACCTCGCCGACGGACTCGTCAAGGCGCTCAGGAGACGCGCCGAGGCGTACGAGGGCAAGGAGAAGTGGGAACTGGCGAAGAACGACTGGGAGGCGATCGCGGGTTCCGAGTTTGCGGGCAAGTCGCGCGCGGAGGCGTTCACGGGTATCGGGCGCTGTCGACGGATGCTCAACACGGACGCCAGCACCGGAGCTTCGACTGCCTCTGCTCCCCGTCCGTCCCAGGCTACTGCTGCGAAGCCGAAACCCAAGCCTCGACCTGCCCCTGCGCCGAGCGTGCGTGCGCGTCCGTCCGAGGCGTTGAACCGGGTGCGTGAGGCGAACGAGGCGGCGGAGGCGGAGGACGAGCAGAAGCACCAGCTCAAGGACGTCGTCGACGCCCGCTTGGCGGCGTGGCGCGCGGGCAAGGAGAACAATATCCGTGCGCTGATTGCCAGCCTCGACACGGTCTTGTGGCCGGAGCTTGGGTGGCAGAAGGTCGGGATTCACGAACTCGTGAGTCCGTCGCAGGTGAAGATTCGGTACACGAAGGCGATCGCAAAGTTGCACCCGGACAAGGTGAGTGTCGCAATAGGGGTTCGTTCGGGAGGATGTGCCATGCTGACCATTCTTGTGACTACAGTTGAATGTGCGAAACACGACGCTAGAACAAAGAATGATCGCGAATGGTGTATTTGGAAGCCTGAACGAAGCGTGGAATGCGTTCAAGCCGTAGATTGGAAGCTTATTTATGGATTATTAGGATCTCGCCTCGTCTACTCGTCTAGTTTTGTGGTGGGCGAGGCATGGTTGTATGGGTTAGAAGGAATCTAGAGCAGTCAACTTTCAACGATCATCCCGGTATCCCGTCTTTTGGACTTTCAGGTACACCGATAGGATGCAATCTCCCCCAACACAAGAGTCGGGATTGATATGAGGGACACCTTTTGCATACACGTTGGCCATATATTGCTGACTCACAAATTTGTCCAGCTAGGTTTCCAGGTGACTTCGACGGTATCCACCCAGGTGGGAAGGCGTGCTACAAGTTTGTTACGAGCCTCGTCTAATGTCTCTAACAACGGTACGTGAGTGCATCCATGACATTCGACCTGGAGTCTTTTCAGCCGTGCTCCCCGTTCCGCGCGATGCTTCACTGTCGCCACCATTTCGTCGCATTTCTCTATGTATCCCCCGTCACATGGCAACCCACTCCAAGGACAGACCAGGACCACCTCGAGCACCTCAAGACTTGGCACAGAGACGACGCCCACGGCCGAGTCGTTGTGGCGCATGTATGAGGCAGTATGTAGAACCCGCGCGTCTTACGGGCATCCTGAGGTGTGTGATACTATAAATACTTTCAAAAGGCCTCTTATACAGCCCTCCCCCTCAAAGAATTTCACCTGGGTGGCCCCTGCGTAAATGTTGAATGTGAGTGACCTCACCGACGGAACACGCTTTGGGAACAGGCCTCGGAGGTCTTGCATCAGGCGCTCCGTCACCCCATTGTGCACGGGTAGGCGAGTTCTGAGGGATAGAAGTTCGCCGTCCGGAGCGATGCACTCCCATGCGACTCTTTCATCGTATGGCAGTGATGTGGAACGACTCGGATCCTTACGATAGGACAAGTTGTCTGATTCGATGAATGGGTTGAATGGATTCAAGAGTTCTAATTCAATTCGGTCTGGTCCGATGAGTGCCGGCGCCGACGCTGGGAGCAGCGCTCAACGCCCACTGCAAGGTTCTTGAGTTGACAACAGCGCTCAGTAACACCGCCGAACACATAGTAAATACCCGACAAAAGTTTGACGCTATGCAGAAGAAAAATCTGTTTCCGACATAAGGCCCTATCGTTGTGAGCCACTGAGCTCCGGTACCGTACGTTGTTGCTCGTCATGAGCACCACAATACATACTGACGACGTTGTCAGAACATCCTAGACCACATTATCATTGAAAAGCCAGTGTTATTCGTACCATGGAGCCTCAGGGAACCAATCCCCGTCATCATACGATAGCAGTCATTGGAGCAGGCGTCGCGGGACTGATCACAGCATATACCCTCCTTCAGGACGGATTCACAGACGTTCAAGTCTTGACCCGTGAAGAAGACGTTGGTGGGGTCTGGGAGAGAGGACGGATATATCCTGGACTCTACCTGAACAAGTACGTGCCACTCTCGATGCCGAGGATTCACTACCATAGCCTCATACTTTCAACCCTCAAAGCGTCCACGGCGAGTATCGCCTGTCTCCCTTGGACATGCCGCCCCCCGCCACCGCAGGAGCGGCTGATTCGCGCTTGACGGGTGATGATCTATCTCGGTATATGCACATCTTCGCCTCTAGGTTCCTCGAAGGACACATCAAGCATCGGACTGAAGTACGCCACATTCGGCCCAGTCAGTCGGGCACAGGTTGGGAAGTCGTTGTGTATGACATGGTGGCTTCTCAGGAGGAGATCAGGCATTACGCCAAAGTTGTGCTCTGTACGGGGGTGTGTGGCTGCTTCTCTTCATGTCATTACATTCGCTGATCAAATGTGTTGATATGCTCAAGGGTTGCAACAGCCCGCTCATGCCCGATAACCTCTCACCAAAAGCAGCCCAAGCAGCAGGATACAAGGGCATGGTGTTCCATAGCATGGACTTTGTGGGCAAGATGGACGATCTTCTGCCGCCTGCCTCCCCGACAGATCACGACTCACAGCCTGTTGTGGTCATTGGAGGTGGAAAATCGGCCCAAGAGTTCAGTCTATAGTAATGCTCCGCGATGTCTTCTTCTGACTATTTGTCCCCAGTATATGCGCCGCTATTGCGAACAAAGGTTGCAAGGTCACTATTGTGTGTCCCAACATGGACGCATTTACCGCAGGTCCCAAGCCGTTGCCTGACTTCGTCCGGAAGAGCAGGTTTGTCCTTTGCAACTTCATGAGCTGCCATCGTTGATGAGTCTCTGCAGGCTTCTCTCTCTGTTCTCCCCACACATACACTTGCGCACGTATCTTGAGTATGTCTTGCTGAATGTTATGCAAGGTACTCCACTCATTCAACTTCTCAGACGGCTCATGCACACAACCTGGATAGGAAAGAAGATCGTCGACTTCGTGTGGCATGGCTTGGTGAACAGCTCCGTAAGTCTTCACTTCCCTATCTCATCGGCAGAACACTCATTGAAAGCGCACCACAGTTTCAAGCTGTAGGTGTACCGGAATACTCTCCCTTGCGTAACACCGTATCGCCATTCTGGCATATCAGAGTCAACGACGAAGGCGTTCCTCGCCCCAACGGTTTCCATGCGCTCGTCATTGCAGGCAAGATCGACGTCATATGTCCCGGAAGGGTAGCGGGTTACAGCGAAAACGGCGTTGTGCTGGAAGACGGTAGATCGATTGATGCCAGTGCGGTCATCCTCGCCACAGGCTACACGTCCTCGTGGCCTACGATGTTTGACAGTCAGTATTTTTCCTCCTTAAACCTGTGTCCAGCGTTGACGGAGAGTCCAGGAGACACCATGGAAGACTTGAGCCTCACTCCTCGACCGATCAAGACTGCTACACAGCAGTACGAATGGAAGTACACCACGCTTTCCAATCCGCCGCCTCTCCATCCAGACGCGAAGCGCTGGGCCTCGACAATGTATCGCGGGATCGTCCCCTACAAGCATATCGCCAAGCGCGATTTCGCCGTGAACGGCGCCGTCGTAAGTTGTCTCCCTCGCTCATCCCCTCCGGGTACTCTTCTGTACAAGTTGGCGACTGACTGATTTTATCAGGTGTCCCCCAACTTCGGGTACACCACCGAAGTGACAGCCCATTGGATTTCTTCGTTCTTCCTTGCAGACGAGATGCGGCTGCCCGCGACGCCCGAGGAAGCCCTCGCCGCGACAGAGCGGGACGCTGCATGGCTCAGGGCGCGCTATCCGCAGATCCCGACGGCGCTGAACGGAAGCCATACGAGCTACCTCGCGTTCTGGTCGTATGTGCTGCCACATGCCACTTCATCGTTGTCAGCATAACACTCACCCTGGATCGTCTGTGACTACTGCAGGTGGCCGCAGCACGTAGATGATCTGCTCGAGGATATGGGACTACCTGCCATGCGGAGCGGCGGGAACTGGCTGACCTGGCCTTTCAAAGTCATTGACATGAGCGAGATCCAGCACCTGAAGGAGGAGCGAGATGCGAAACGCGCGATTGCAAAATCCACTGCATCAGCTAATTAGATGTAAACGGTCGTGTAAATATGAGGATGTAAACGTAGACTCGGAATCGAACGTCGCCTGGACCCCTTCACTCGAAACACTTCGGCCAGTCGCCCTCTCCGTCGTTGCGCGCATACGACTGGCTCTCCACAAACGCATCGAGCGTGCACAGCCCATCGCCATCCCCACAAAACTCAAGCGGCATGACCGCATCGTTCACCAACACCCTCACGTTCGCCTCCCCCGCACAGTCCATCCGCTCGACGGTCATCCGCCCCGAAAACGGCACGATCCGCTCGATCCGCCACGTCCGCTCCTCGTCCGGGCTCGTCGGGTCGAGCGGAGCGCTCTGCCGGAAGAGGCCCATCGCGGCAAAGATCGCGACCATCTCGTTGTCGTGCGAGAAGTCGGCGTAGAGCGCGCGGTCGAGCGGGAACGTCGCCGGGTCCGCGTCGAGCGTCGCGTTCGTCTGCGTGTGGTCCCGGACGGCGGTGCGCGTGAGGCGCGCGAGGAGCTCGTTCACGTACCCGACGCCTTGCACGGGCCCGAGCGGCTGGCCGTACGCGGTCCCGTAGAACTTGTCGAGGTCGCCGCTGTAGGCGAACGCGGGCCCGGCGTTGAGCGCGTCGTAGACGTCGCAGAAGGCGCCGCGTTGCTCGTGCGCCACGGTGTCGAAGGGGCAGAGCGTGAGGAGATTGTAGGTGTCCGTGTCGGTCAGGTTCGCGCCGGGGGCGGCTGCATTAAGCCGCGCGGTCATTGGTGGGGCGAAGGTCGCGAGCCAGGCGTCCGTTTGAGGGTCTGAGTCGCCTGCAGAAGGGCACATGTTGTCATCAAGGGTGTCGTTGGCCTGTAATGCATGTCAAAAAATATATCAACGCCGTAGTTGATATCCAGCGACGAAGGACTCACGGCTTCGCTGATGATTACAGAGACCTTGGGGTTGTACTTATGGGCGCTGGCAGCGGCGAATCCTAAACACTCGCCGATGAGTTTGAACTCCATAATCGGAGAAGAGGACAACTCACCTGCAGTCCAGTTATTTGCTGTAGCGACTACCCGCTCTGAGCTCGATGAGCGTACAAATGGCATATTCTCGTTGCTTATAAGGGAGCTATAGCGCTGGAAGACTTGTTCACCCGCCTGGAAAGACCTACGGCCTGGTTAGTATACACACGCCGGACATCAGGGATCAATATACTCACTGTGCTGCACCGAATGCTACCAAATCATCCTGTCCAAGGTTATATGTGTAATCGTGGACGAAGGCGAGCAGACCCGTGTGCTCCTCAGCCGATTGGAGCTTGGCAAGCGCGGTCTGTATCCGTTTTGCTGCTCCAGAAGTCGGAAAGCGGGCTCCGTGACGTTGTATGATGTTGACCTGGAAAACGCCTAGAGTGAGTAACGCTACCGTTGCATTGGAATACTGATAGCGAGACCCAATCATGCAACGAGGCACACACCTGGTCCACCTTGCAGCCCTCCGGAGGCTGTACATACGCCTCGGCGGCAAAATACGGCGAGTACATGACCCAGCTCTGCTGCACACTCCGCGGCACACCCAGCGAGGGTACTTCTAGCTCCGCCTCGCGTGCTGCATAGCGCATACTTGATGGTACGAGCACCGCGTACGCATAGCAAACGTATGTCAGAGTAACAAGCCCGAGAAGAGCCATAGCTGCAGGTCTCGTTCTGAATGTCTCAGCGCTTGGCCTGGTCGTAGAGAATGCTCGGTTAGATCGTGGCCGCCCGGCTTTGCGGATGAGGAGAGGGAGCTGGTCGTCGCTGGGGCAGGTAGAGAGCTTCATGAGGGAGGAAGAGCAAGGAACGTGGACAACATGGAGCTCACTGTAATGCAAAGTGCAGCTGTCCGGCAGTGCGGGCAGGTCTTCGGGCTTCCGCTAGCGCTTAAGTCAGTAGCAGCGCACGCGCACGTTCGTACGTCGGGAGGCTGCGAGGCGTGTGGTAATATGCTGGTCTACACAGCGCGAGGACTCGTTATATACCCTGCACATGCCTCCTCGGCCGAAGCATGGACGCGTTCTCGTGGAAGTGATGCCGTCGCGACACCGCGACGGTCGCGCATTATAACCAGGCGCATCAGACGCGTCGACACCACGTAGCAGTTGCTTTGCGACGACGTCGGCACATTTAAGTACCCCGCGATGACCATACCCATCGTAGCATCCTGAGAAATATCGATGAAATCAACTTTTGGGGCGAGAGGGCTGCAACAACAGAAACATGCATTCTGTGATACTCTCGGTCCCGACTGTCGCCCTCCAGAACCAAGGCCACGCGTATAGTGCAAGTGGATACCTATAGCACTCACGAGGACCCAGAACGCAATTGTACGACACTCCATCTTCTTACTCTGCACCACCATGAGACTTGCTCCGTGTGTCCTGCGAATAAGCATCGAAGACACTCGAGGAACAGGGGCAGTGGACGTAAGACCGCATGCTCACTCCCTGAGTTGTGCCCAGGAGCAAGAAAGCCAAGTAGTAAAGGAGGGAGGGTCGCGGAGCAGAGCAGAGCAGAGCAGCAGCGTCGGCCCGCGGGGGCAAGACGTGTCGGGGGGCGGCGGGAGACTTGCCATTCTCGGTCGGTCCTGTCACGTGCCAACCCGCGGTACTTATACACCCAGAGCACACGACTTCTTGCCCTATCGTCCTCCATCTGACTCCCTCTGCCTAAGATGCCGGGCCCAGCCGTTTACGCCGTCGTTGCTGTCGTGGTGACTGTCGGAGTCGCAGTGGCCTTCAAGGAGGTGCGTTCGACATACATTGCAGAGTACCTGTTGCGTAAGCTCACACGTCTCTGGTCAGTTCGTGTATGAGCCGCATATCGCTCCTAGGGTGGAGGCTTGGGCAGAGAACTACATCGAGAATCGCCAAAGAAGGAGGCAGCGGCAGGCTCCTATACTTGCGCAGCCGGTCGATGAACACGGCGATGAGAACAGCATGCGCAGATCTAGCGATAGCTCCGTCGATCCCATGGACGGACGCGGCGTAAACGGTTCGTCCATCGAACTGGAACAACTTGGCGGAGAGGGGAATGTATGGAGGGACAGTACCGATAGGACCGGTCTCCGTCACAGACGACCTGGTGGGGCTTTGGATGAGGTACGTCCGGCATATGCATATGCTCAGGCTGCGGCAAGTGAGCTGATTTTGTTCCCTTCTTCTGTTGATCCACACAGTCAGATACCTTCATTGCCCACCCGATAATGGAACCCACTCATGTCTTGTTCGACGGCTCTGAGCCTCCATCCCCCGGGGGACTTTCCATTCGGACCAGTGTTCCCTCCTCACTCGACAACAGCCCTGCTCACCCTGCAATTGTGTTGGACGTAGCGCGATCACCATTTCCTCGTGCGCAGTCTCCTCGGCTGCCGACACCTATGTCGCTCTACTCTTCACCATCGTCCCCCGCCACGATGTCAACCTCAACGCTGTCAGAGCGCTCTTCCCTTCCATCGAGGCGACCGAGCCCAGCCCTCGGCGCCTCTCAAGCACTCACGAGTGCTTACAACACCCCGCTCGGAGGATCCATGGTATCCGACAACGGCCGAGACGCAAGCGATGCCGCCCCCTCCCTCTCTGGCTCCCGCGTGCAGTCGCCGTTCTCTGATCTCTATGAAGTAGAGACTCACAGCAGCCCGGAGCACATCTGGGCAGGGTCTCCGCGCGCGCGATCCCCCAGCATTGCATCTGACGTAACACTCGACTCGGACGACGAGTTCGATATGTTGTCTCCTCGATCGGGGATGTTCAGCCCATCCAGTCGTGCAGACGAGGACCTTTTCGACGTCACATCTCAGCATGGGAGTGAGGTCTCTTGGACGGGAGTCGGGCGTAGCCGTTCTCCTGTAGACTTCTGAGGTACTTGCATACCTACCTTGCTGTTCTTGTATGTATGATTTGTGTACTAGCTGTCATTCCCTGTAGTAAACCCACATCCCATCCATCTCATACGTGTTCTCTTAGTCGATCGGTCGCATATAGCCTTGTACATTTGTCATAGATGCTACGGTTCCTTTCCTTGTGCATGTACACGACTAGCTATGATATGTACCATATTCGGATCAAACGTGCTAGCAGAGAGTGTCAACCGTTGTGCGACCAACGTTCCAGTCCATCAGCTGTACTTGAGTCACAGTACAGTGACGGCCGTTATTGATGCAACCCCCCCTTTTCGGAAAATCGTTCCCATACGCCAAAACCACCGCTATTACAGCTTCGTCCGGGCGCTAATTGGGCAGGGCTCTGCTTGTTTGCATCATACATGCGTCTATTACTTGCGTTTGTCGGCAGAATCTACTCTCTATATACTAAGCATTACTTTACGAATGATGTTGGCCCATTGACAAGATCAATTGAAGCTGCACTGAGTAATCCTGGACTCTAGTTCTAGCACCTCAAATATTAGCTGGAAAATATCACTGTGTCATTTTAGAGTCATGTATTGTCCATGCTAGGAATTCTGAGGGCATTTGACAAAGGGCGGGTTGAAAACAAGACAGGCAGCATCAGGATAGCGCTGGAATAGAGGCATTTCTGGCAGATGGGAACAACCTTCCGAAAAGGGGGGGTTGCATCAATAACGGCCGTCACTGTACTTATTTTATGACGTCAGGTAAGCGCCTTCTTTACCCCGGACGGAGGGTAGCCGACAGCGGGCGTTTGAGGTTGTGGGTCCAACTCACGTTGTCGTCAAGCCACATCACGGTCCCGAGGCTTCCGGCCCTGCCCAAGAAGGTGCTACATGAGACGCATCACCCGGCACACCAACAGCTCAGCTCGACTTTAACTCTCCTGAAATGCCACCAAATGCGAAAACCAACCTGACATTGTTGCAGTTTCATCGACCTGCCTTCGACTTGAACAGGGCCTCCATCCCGCAGTTGACACCGGAATCACGTCGGTATGTCCGGACTTCTGCGAGGTCCCACGACTGCAGGCGGTCACATACGAGCTGACGGGACACGTTCGATATAGATGCATACAGACTTTGGCCGCTTACCGGGCACCGAAAAGCCGCCTTCGATGGCCAAAGTCGAGGAGTGCCGCCGTACTTGTTGCGCTCTTTATCGGACGTATGGGTGATCTCTACGTCCTGCTGAGCAGGCGAGCTCCGGCGTAGCTATGTATGAACGGACGTGTCGCTGATGTGTCTCCTATACTCTTGATCTCAGGCGTGCAACGTCTCTGCGGACCTATGCGGGCGACACGGCTTTGCCAGGTGGCAAATGGGAAGAAAGGGACAAGAATATGGAGTGGACCGCGGTATGTGTGAAATTGGTTCGAATGTTACCGTCTGTTTCAACTTAGACCCTTGTACAGCGACGCGAGGCTTTTGAGGAGGTGTGTGGATATAACACACGGCAAGCGTTCTTGGCCTGACCAATGATAGATTGGTCTGCCGCTAGACTACAAGAAGGTACCCACACTATGTGTGTTGGAACCGTTTCTAGCCGGGAATCGCTTAGTCGTGACTCCGTGAGTTGTGCAGAAAACTCCTATTGTGGTGTCAGAGATCTGAGCTCAACGGTCTCTCAGAGTAGTGGTTCTCATATTGGATAATTCACTCCGAGTACGTGTATCTACTCTCGCTCAGCCTCATTACTCCGTTACTCAGGAGTCATGTTAGCCTATACTCAACCAAGCCGAGGTCACAGCTCTCTTCTCCCACCCCCTCAAAGCATTCCTCCATAAGGAACCGCCATTCGCCACGGAGCCGGAGATGCTCGAGATGAAGTACCACACCTACACTGACTACCAGTCGAATAGTGCGCCGGGGAAGGTTCGAATGCATACCTTCCTCACAGGTCGCGAAGCCGGCGGGACCAAACCCATCTTCGGTCTCACGGCGTGAGTGATTCTTCCACGACCAAATGGGAATGCCCGCTTACATTGCTTCTCGGACATCTCGCTGTACATGCGCGCGCGGAATAACAGCTCCATTCTCATACGTGTGGCCACGATAGGATACGGGCGCGATCCAGACTTCGAACCGTACGCACCGAACCAGCCTACGGGCGAGCAACGGCTGGCGTACGCGCTGCGGTATGACCCCATTTTTAGAGAGGCGGCACTGGCAGAGGGGATCGATCCGGACAAGACTCCGCATCCTGCAAGCCTTGTCAACAGCGACCAGCCTGACGCGAAGGTGAAGCGCAGGGCACGCGCGGGGAGTCGGAGGCGTGTGCGCGCGAAGTTGTGAGCTGGGGTATGTTGTGTTCGGCATACTCGCTTGCGTTGGCTGGCGTCAATCAGTTCTTGGTGTGACAGTGCTTCCACTCTGTTTGCGTGTACACTATAGTACGACTTGCTTGCTTGGATTATTGTGATATGGGACGGTAGCAGTTCGGCTTGTCTTCTCGGGAGTCGTGGCATTGAATCCGAGAAAGAGTGAGCATATTTACAGCTCCGGGTCTAGGCTCTCACGCATATGTATTTGTGTGCTCACCGAGAACTCCCGCAACAGGAGGGACAGGAGGCCTGCAGTTTTAAATACGTAAAATGAGATCAGTTCTTAATTCTCACCTCGTGGAGGTTTCTTGACATCATCGCCCTACCGGTTCTGTACGAGACGTCATGCCGGGGATAGAGTAAGAGAAGTGAGTGCAAGCTACGCTCTTCGTGAGCTGTTTTGCGTTGAACCTGGTGCAAGTTGAAGACTGTGTGTGATTCGTGAATGTTGGGCGCCGTGGTCTGCCCAAAATGAGACAACAGCCGACCTTACCTAAGCAGCCTCACGCCCTCCACGCCACATTTGTTGCAGCGGGGGTCGCGGTGTCCAGTCCAGAGCCTTTCTCTCACTTCCTCCTCCTTCCCGCTCAACTACGTGTCCCCCTTCCGCCACCTCCTTCTAGTCTCTTACGACCGTACGACCAAACGCAACACATGCCACAAGTCTACCGACGACATTCAGATTACAGCCCGCGTCCATCCCTCGTCCCCCGTCGGCGTTCGAGCATGGCGCCACCTGGCCCAGGTCCTCAGCCCACCGACGCCGACGACTCCATCGTACTCGCAGACCTCGTTCGCACAGGAGAGGCCTCTCGCTTGCGGCGACGGGGCGCAATGCGCCTAGACCATGGACCTGGAGGTCCAGCTGTGGGTCGTCCCCCTCCCGCTGCGGGTACCGTGAACGCTCGGCCGAGCTCGTACGCGCCCCCTGCGCGCCCCATCGTGATCGAACCATCTCGGACTCCCAGCCCTGAGCTTGGTGCGGACGCAGGACTGGAAGAGTATCCGTACAGTGGCGGAGTCTATAGACAGTGGGACGGGGCTGCACCGGCGGGGAGGGTGCAGGGACGTGGGGCTGAGAGCGTGCAGGCGGTGGAGATTATCAGTGAGAGTGCAGAGACTGGGCAGGCGTATGTGCTCTACTGTGGTGGGGAGGACTTCGTTGGGGTGGAGGAAGAGCCCCCGAGGCGGTTCGAGCCGTCCTTGTTCCCCCAGGTCCGTACGTCCACTCCTTCCCCTTCGTCCTCGAGGCCGCAGAAGGCTGCACGGAGAACAAACGGATGCGGGGCGGTTGTCCATGTGCGTGCGTACCACCAACGTCCACGTGGAGTGTGGATGGCGAAGGAGGAGGCGTCCGAGACCGTCGTGCCGATGGACCCCGCATACTGCGACCACCCCGCGATGGACAAAATGCTGAAGAGTGCGTGCGGGTGCATACGAGAAGGAATCGGCTGCTCTATGTGGTACGTGTGCTTCCTTTGTTCCTTATGGACGTACCCCTCACCCAAGCCATGCAGTGGTAACACCCTTGGCACACGTTACGTTCCCTGCCAGGCCGCGTCGGAGAGTATATTCGCACCATCCCCAACGAGCTCTAGTGCTCCATCGTCTTCAAGATCGCACAGGCCTTCCGGTCCAAGTTACTGGAATGCACGCTCTACGCCTTCCCATCGTCGCTGTTCATCGCGTGGCTCTGCGCTCTCTTACTACACGTTCTTCGCGGATCGAGTGAGCGCATCTCCCAACCGCGATGTTCGCCCTCAGGAGACCGCGCCTCACACGGCGGCAGAGCCCCGCCGGGGTGGGAGCAGCAGGGCAGCGTCACCCGAGATAGACTATGGGCTCCCATGGACAGCCTCTCCGCAACCCGTATCGACACCGTTGCCCATGAGCGGTCCTGGCACCGCGCCCTCCAATCCGCAGCCACCGTCACCTGTCTTTGCACTTCCCCCGCTACCCCCAATTACCCGCAACTCTGCTCAACTGCGGCTGCCTTCGAGTGCCGTCCGCCTGGAGACTCGTATTGGTCTTGGCCTTGAGTTACCGTTGGTGATGAATACCCCAGCAGGCGATACTCGCCTGAACCTTGATCCGGACGGTGTACCTCTGGACGAGATGGGAGAGCCAGGCTCGCCAGACAAGGAGGGCATGTCGTGGCCCGGTCGCTGAACCAGCCCTTAGAGCGCACCATCTCCCTAGACCCTCCCTAAGGCGATCATTCTGGTATATTCAAAGTCTGTTTCTTTCTACACTAACCGCGGTAGCACCGCACGTCGCGACGGACAGCTGCGTCGCGCTCGACCATTTCTTTCTTTCGGACTCTGCGGGCTATCATGGATTGCTGTTTTATATCCCTCGTTTCTCTCATCGTGCTTGTTAGACTATGTACCACCGTCCGTCGATTCTCCCTCTCACCTCATTTCCAGTGCTCACTCATCCGCTCCTCATCCCAGTCTCCATCGTGTCTATACCATATGCATTGTCTACATAGTCATTATCCGTCATCTGTACTATATTATCTGCAATCGGATGCGTGTGTATGCTAGATTCGGATCTTGAAGTGACTGGTACAGTAGAGCCTGAGGAGGTGTGTATGCGACATCGGCTATTTTCCCGTCGCTTTCACTTGCACTTCGCTCTCATCTATACCCGCCAGCCTCCACCCCGTCCTCGTTGACTGTACTACAGAGGCCCAGAGGTACGTGCACTCCCAAAGAAAGGCTGTGGACAGTGAAGCACGCCACTCATCATGCAGTCCATGTGCCCCAGAGCGTTCCTTTCGCGGTGTATGTGCATGTGACGCTCCAGAACGCTGATGTGTATGCTCACAGTGCGCGGGGCAGCGAGAGGAGGACACAGGAGTGCTTGGAGCTTGTGAACGCGATTGAATCGTCGATTGTGGATGCGATTATCTCTGGGCCGGCTCGGTCCTCTGCGTGCGAGACCATGCTATAAACTCGCGGGTGCTCGCGCCCCTCGCCCTCAACCCCCATCTGCCCCGACGACAGCCGGACATCGCTACACGTACTTTGCGCGGACGTATACGAGCACGATGCCCAAGTTTGCTGCAGCGGAACGATTCCTCGCCGACAGGGCTGCGCCATACTGCAGTCTCTCGGTCGAGAAGTCCTTCGCTCTGCTCAGGTACGTCCTCGGGACATCGCTCCTCGATCTCATGGTGAAGGGACGTTGCTTGATGCGGGTCTCAGCTCGAAAGAGAGGAAGTACGCACACTACATTGGAGAGGCGTCCTGGGCGGGCGCACGCATCATCCAGGGCCAGTGGACGCCGCAGGCCCAGAGGCTGTACGACCTCCTCATCCTCACCTTCAGCGAGAACGGGAAGCTGGCAGACTTGGAGGCGCTGCAGCAGAAGAGTGGGATCTCGGCAGGCGACTGGGAGGACTTGTTGCAGTACACGAGCCAGGTGCGCCCGGATCCTCCTCTCCACAGCACGGCGCCGACAACGGCCCACAGGTCCTGAGCAACTTGGTGAACTACAAGTCGTTTGGGTTTACCAAGATTGTGCCCCGCGTGCCCGAGGAGAGTTTCGGTGCTGTGGTCGAGAAATCGGCAAACGCTGCGAACGCGGTCCCTCTCTGGAATGAGCTCAAGGGCCACATCTACCAGCTCGCGCCCGAGTCCAGCAATTTCATTGGCAAACGTTCCCTCGGACATGTCTCGAACTACTACCTCGGTGAGCCCCCTACGGACGAGGAAGTCGCTGCCATCCAGGACGCGGCTGAGAAGCTTGATATCTCGATTCTGAACACCCGGTAAGCCTTCCATATCACAGTCCGGCCGAGCTAGCATGAGCTGAATAAGCGTGCGTACAGTGTGCGGAAGGACAGCCCGGACAACTTCACGCTCTTGGTTGCATCTGCAGAGTCGCGGGCGTCGGCGCTGCATGAGATCAAGATACTCGACAGACATGCGAAGCTCAACGTTCAGTACGGCGACTTTGCCGACGCGATGCAGAAGGCCGTCAATGCGCTTACTGAGGTACGAGAAAGTATAATTAGCGGTGAACGCTGTATTAACTCCGCCGTAAGGCCAAAAAATATGCTGCAAATGATCACCAAGTGGCCACGCTTGAGAATTACATCGAGTCGTCAGTGCGCTTGTTGTGGGTAGGTTCAGCGGAGATTGATATTAGCTCGTCAGATTCAAGACCGGTTCTATCGATGCACACAAGAAGGGCTCCGAGCACTGGGTGCGGGACATCGGACCCGTTGTGGAGAGCTACATCGGCTTCATTGAGACTTACGTCGATCCATACGGCGGGCGCGCTGAGTGGGAAGGTACGCATTGCTGGCATGCGCGCGCATCCTACTTGAGCTTATGCTGGCATTTGCGTCAGGCTTCACCGCTATCGTTGACAAACAGCTCAGCGCGAAGTACGAGACACTCGTCAGCGACGCGCCTGAGCTCATCAAGTCTCTGCCGTGGGGCAAGGACTTTGAGGTTGACGTGTTCCGCAAACCTGACTTCACTGCGTTGGAGGTTTTGACTTTCGCGACCGGAGGAATCCCTGCTGGTATCAACGTGAGCGCAGAGAGGGATCGTACACTCTATATGAGCTGAGCGGATGTTCGACCTGCAGATTCCTAACTACTACGAGATCCGCGAGTCGGTTGGCTTCAAGAATGTCTCGTTGGCTGTGAGTCTTCCTTGCAACCTCAGCGCATGATAGCGCTAAGCAATCGATCTTTCACAGAACATCCTGGCTGCCAAAGCTCCTAGTCTGTCCTTCCGTCATTCCTGCCTATGCGCATACTCACAGTCAAGACACAGACGAAGAATTGACCTTCATCCACCCTGACGATGCTGAATTGTACAACGAGTGGGACTCTCGTGCATTTGAAGTGCAAGTAGCCAACCACGAATTGCTTGGTCACGGAAGCGGGAAGCTGTTCAAAGAGAACGCGGATGGTTCGAAGAACTTTGATCCTGAGAAGGTACATCTCTTTCACTGTTAGTCGCAGATCGTCACTCATAGTGCTTGGTAGGTTATCAACCCCCTCACTGGGAAGCCGATGTATGCGTCTTGTCTTCAAGCCATGGTATGCCACTGATCCTTCTTATAGCACGTCATGGTACAAGCCTGGACAAACTTCAGATTCGGTGCTTGGCGAGGTGTCGTCCTCAATGGAGGAGTGTCGTGCCGAGACTGTTGCTCTATACTGTGAGTTTTCGGATGCTTCGCGCGACAGCAGGATTAGCTGAGCGCACTGCGTCGCATCCAGTGGTCAGCAACCTCGATATCCTGAAGATCTTCGGTGTACGTCTCCTACACCACTCTCACAGGGGTATGCTGTGCTCACATCGGATCGATGCAGTATACGGATAAACAGACCGTCGAGGACCTACAATACATCACCTTCCTCTTGATGGCTCGCGCAGGTATCCGCGGTCTCGAGTTCTACGATCCCGCGACCAAGAAGCACGGACAAGCGCACATGCAGGCCCGGTACGTCCAAACATTGCTTTCCATCTTTGCCCATCTCACTATTCAAATAGCCTCGGTATCACGCAGCACCTCTTCAAGTCCGGGATCGCACGCCTGGAAGAAGTACGCGCGGCGGACGGCACGCTCGAGAATGCCTACGTGCGCGTCGACCGCGAGAAGGTGCTCAAGGGGGGCAAAGACGCGGCCGGCAAGCTCCTGATTGAGCTTCAGGTGCGGAAGAGCACCGCTGACGGCGTGGGCGCGCGCGAGTTCTACACCGAGCTTACGACGCCGTTCCCCGGCTGGGATGGCGAGATCCGGGACCTCGTGTTGCGGAAGAAGCAGGTGCGTGTCCTCTTCCCCCCCGGATGTTGGAAGAACTATAGCCTTGCGTGGTGGCGGTCTATGGGCTTGTATATACGAAAGATGCTGACAAGTGGTGTTTGTTCGCAGCCGC
The DNA here is from genome assembly GCA_020543525.1 of Coriolopsis trogii. Taxonomy (NCBI): domain Eukaryota; kingdom Fungi; phylum Basidiomycota; class Agaricomycetes; order Polyporales; family Polyporaceae; genus Coriolopsis; species Coriolopsis trogii. The sequence continues at coordinate 1,889,724 of JAHYIO010000037.1, read as the reverse complement.
GGAAGATCTTCGTGCAGCCGAACACGTTCATCGAGAACGATGAGGTCGTGCTAAAGGAGTACCCTCTCAGCCCCGCAGGCGTCATACAGAGCTTCATCGAGCGCAAGCTCTGAGCCTGGTCAACCTGCTTGACCGTGGATACAGCAGGCACTGCCGAACCTGGATCTCTAGTCGTCAGAAGTAGTCTCAACTGTACCTACTGCCAATCGTATGGAACAATTTATCGTGTCAAGGACACAGGCGCAAGTACCGTTACGAGATGTAGCAACGTCACTTGAGTCGCTCGACGTTGCTTGAGAGGTGTTGTAATTTGGCCGCAAGAAGCCGAGAAGGATGTACACCTTAGTATTCATTGCCATTTCAGTCCTATACATGCCCATTGTGTGATATTTCTGAACTCTCGTCGCTGGTTGTTCTCCGAGACACGAATGTTGTACACGGCGTATTTTACAAGACATTCGATACCTAAGCAGGTCTGAGCTTCTTCGGAACAGGTGAAGGAGACGTCGGGGACGACGGAACTCCGGAGGTTTGAACTGCCTGCCGCTGGAGTCTTTGCGACTCGGGTGAATTGTCCAAGGCAATCGTGAATGTGTGTTGCGTAGGGCTCTGCGGTCGTGAAGTCGGCCGGGCCTGCGGAGGAGGGTTAAGACCGACGTGGGTGATCTTGCGCACGAACTCGGCCCTCTTCGATATCGCGTCCTGTGTCATGCGCTCATCGTCGGGTCCGGCAGGATTGTCGCGCCTGAGGTCGCACAAGGCCTCCTCTAAGAGCGCGATGACGAACTTGTGTATGTCGTGGTACTCATATGCCTTGTACTGGTATGCGAGGACGAGGAGATGCCACCATCGGAGCAGCAAGGGCTTTAACCTGGCGAAATATGGGTGAACGTGGCATAAAACGAGGGGCTCAAACTCGTGGCCGTTCTCGAACAACTCCTTCTTGTTCCATGCGATGGTCTCGAGATTGCCGTCGAAGAAAGAATAAACGATGACACGTAGATCCCTGATAGTTGCAGTATGATCGGCCGTGAGCTCTCCAATGAGTTCTTCACGTCGCCCCCCACCCGGTCCTGAACGTGTGATGGCTAGGTAGAGCAGGACCCAAAAAAAGGATTCCATGTCATGGACTGCATCATGGATCACGAAAGTGGATCTGAAACTCGCATCTTGCTCGACCGTAATCTTGTCGTTAATGATAAAGGCACTAGCGTAAGGTGGTGTGCCCTAGTACGTGTGTTCAGTTGTGACAATGGTGCAGCTCATGAGTCATACTCACGGAGCGAGGCGCGTGTATCGCTTGTTGGGGTGTGGTGCCAAGGGGGTAGGAAGGTTTCTATCGCATGGACTCAGTTTCGATGACGTCAACCAATTGGCATTGCACATACCAACAACACCGTATCCCATCCAAGCAATTCCGGGGTGTACGCTTGTCCTGTTTGAGGCTCCAGTCCACGTCTGACTTTATTGTATTGAACCGCAGCAGCGATGTATGAATCGATAGCGCCGTGGAATGAGAGAGACGTTTGATCCACAGAGGTTTGCCGTACAACATGGATGGCACATTTTAAGACCTCGTCAGCGACGTTCAAGGCTCGGATCCTCCTACTAAGACGGAGCTCGGATAGAAGCTCATCGTCACATGGCGCGATATCTCTAATCGAGCGATCAGCCTTACTTGCTATGCGGCTTGCGTGGTCGAAGTCGATGAGACAGCCCTGTATATCCTGATGCAAGCGTTGCCCATCACGAATAAGAGTTATAAGCAAATTTGCAGGACTGATGTCTCGTTGCAGGACGCCGTGGGTATAAGCGAAATGGTGGCCTACCAACCTCGTACATTAGGCATCATACCGGCGTGTAACACTACCACGTACCGTGAACGCAATGCAAGAGCAACTCGATCAGCTCTGGTAAGCTGGCAAAGAACCGGATAGAGCAGCCGAACATCTTGAGAACGAGTCGCATGCGAGTCGTGCGATTTGGCACAGGTTCCGGCGCTGAAGCGCGCGATAATGTGCACATCGTCTTGGGTGACGGTCTCGACATGTAGCATCTCTCTATCCTCAGCTCCTATACTCCGCCTTCTTTTGTGACCCTCGGAGTGCGTGGTTTGTGGTGCAGGCGCTGATTCTATCCCTCTCTGTATGAGGCTATGGGTACTGTCGCTTTCGCCTTGAATCTTCACGGTCTCGTGGGACTTCAGCTCGCCGATGTATCGCGCGCGCATGTCATCGGGGAAAGAGGCAGCAACCCTCCGAAGGTGCTCATAAATCGCCCCTTCGTCTTCTTGTCCTTCGGACCTCCACCATTGCTTCAGAACATAAACCTGGTAAAGACCATGAGTTAAAGCCACGAGCATGAAGAGCAAGAAGCCCACCGCGCGCTCGTCTGGTTTTTTCTCGCGGTCTTCATATAGGATAGCCGCCCAGACCATGGAGCCACTTCCGTGCACCACGTCAGTGCGCAGGAGGCTCAACGCCTTCAACGTCAAATAGACGTTGTTCTCCGTCGAGATCACCCATTGCGTCGCGTAGTTGTTACGCTTGTATAGACCGATATCGAACTGATTCGGACCTTGCGAGGAGAGACGATACGTGGGGATAGGCGATGAGTTTGCGCGTGCCAAGCGCATGGTAGGGTCGAAACCGAGGCGATGTGCGGGCAAGATAGCTAAGGCGGCGATGAGGTGTATGAACGACTTGGGATCCTGACGACAGCGATGGGCATGAGGGTAAACCTGCCTAACACAAAACGCTTACCTTGTGTATATTGATAGGTACGTCCATAGCCAGTACACCTGATCTGTCCTGCATCCACACTGAACACTGACTGAAGCTGATGTACAGACCAAGGGCAAAACGCCGATCTTTCTGTTCAACCATCATCAAGCGGAGATATCCGAGGAGTTGGAGGATAGCATCCTGGTCCTTGTGTTGGAGACTACGCTTGGCCTCGACCACAGCGACGAACTGCAGCCACCAGAGTGACTCTTTTTTATTGACCTATCAAGTGTGAGCGCACAACACATACATAAAACCAATGTAACGTACAGGAACGGAGGTATCCTCAAGAATGGCCTCTGCAGCGCCAGAAATGCCCATGGCAAGTACACAATCGGGTCGAATCTTGGTGGCATCCGCCTCGAGCGACTGCGGAGGCTTTGAGTGATAGTCCTTCCAGGCGCATTCGCTAACCACTTCCTCATTCGGCTCCAGATCCGCCCTTGCCAGCGCCGTAATCGCATTTGCGACCTTCACAAAGGGTGCGTAAAGGTGTTTCTCCAAGGACGTCGATTTAGCAGGAAAGCCTTTCCAGCGGCCATTACGATAAAGTTTGTCCGCCTTGACGCGAGCGTAGATGGTGGCGACTGTGGAGTCTTCGACGGGAAGAATTTTCTTCAGAAAGTCCGTCGTGCTTGCGACTCGAAGGCGGTCAATCTCTGCCATTGCCTGTTCATGTATGATAATTTGCGGTATCGTTCTATCGCCAAGAGTCAAGCTTCCTGAGGCGGTAGGATAAGGTAGGATTGACGGGTCGCGTGGAACGGCAGACTGACTGCCAGCGTTGAAGCGTGTGTGGGGGGGCCATGGTGAATGATGGCAGTAGTCGAGGAGTGATAAAAGAGCATACCTCTTTCGGGCAGGTCCCTAAAACCACCGAGATGCTCATCAGATATTGTCCGTACGACTCGAAGGTGTCGTGACCACTGCAACGTAAACGACGGGCGGCGACGTACTCTTCTACCATAGGTAGTGGAGGTATACTTGTATCTGATATATTGGCAAGTGTGGGATAGTGTCCTCTTTGAAATTGAAGTGAATGTAGACGGACAGTTCGAGGTAGAAGTGTGCATAAATAGAGGTGGCGCTGACGTTGGATGCCAGACGAGAGGCGTCACGTGGCTTACGCCCGACGCTGTCACGCTGACTGTTACCTCAGTGTCGCGTCACTGGGCCTGAGCAGACAGGATATATAACAGCACTACGAGGTGACTGACTGGCAGCAGTCTGAGTGGACATGGCAGATGGACACAAAACTTTGACAAAAGCGATGCGAGGACGCTCACGTGACCGGGAGTAGATTTCCGTTTCGGAATCGCTGCGCACTGCCACTGCCAGGGTGGTGTGGCATGTATCGCTTGGCGAAGTGTCATGGGGGACAGTCTGAGACACTACCACTGACTCAAACAACTCCGATATCGAGATTCAAAGCATAAACCATCGAGTCACGCGGCTCTATTGCGAAAATACGTTCAGGAATGCGACTCCGCACCAGGAGACCGGAATTGCGGATAACAATAAGAGACTGCGGCACAAGTCTATGGATACAGATGGGGGTGCAGCGATGAGAACATAGTGGCATGTGTACAAAAATTCTATGTGCGCGATCATCTACAAGTCTTAGGAAGCCTTCGTAGGTGTCGTAGATGGTCGTCGCGGTCGATAAAGGAATTCCAACAAAAGTAAAAAGGGATCATGGCGTTCCTACGATGGGCTTGACTACAGTATTGTGTCATGCCTTAGGTACCAGAGGAGGAGGTTCGTGGCATCGTAGGTAGAAGTTGACGGGAGAAATCGGGTGTACGGGCATCTATGGAGGCGGGAAAATAGCGGTGTATGTAGCGAGCTATGCGCAATCAAGGACGGACGCGCATAGTAAGGAGCGTATCAGCGAGCCATCAAGGCTCCTACAGAAGCAGAAGGGCCACCGCCGTGAGTGCTCTATAAGGATTAAGTGGTCAGCGCCGGATATTGTGAGGATCATACACGGCACCACTCACGAAGACGAGAAGAACATGAAGACGTCTGAAAAAGAAACACACGGATCAGTCAGGGATTCCCGACGAGGCTTCGCAGGGCAGATATTTTACTCACATTGGACGAGGAGGAATGCCTGTGAGATGACACACACGTCAGCCAATGTTGAGCGGAAGGAGGGAGTGTAACTCACCGATAGCGTGTCCACATTCCCTTCTGGCGCATACAGAGAGGCGACGATCAACTGGCTAATGGAGCGTAACGACCATCAGCTTCCCCACAATCTTCAATCAGAGTACAAAAGAGGAATGCGTACTTGACAGCCGTTGGCGTTCCACTGAGGAACATCATGACGAACCGGAGGACCTTCTCATCCTTATGGACAAATCCGGACTTCGTCATGGCCTGGACGATGAAAACGCCGATGACGGGCAGGACGACCATCTTCGCCATTGTTGTCAGGAACATGGCCATCAGCGGGAGGCGCGAGAGGGAGCGGGGCTTCTTGAGCCGCGCGAACGCTGCACCGAGCAGGATCAGGGCGAGCGGGACGGTGATGCCACCCATGAACTGGGCTGTAGAGGTGCCATTGGTAGATTAGTATGTGTGATCTTGCAGAAGCAGAACCGATCCAAGCCGAGGTGCAACGTACCGGTGTCAATGATGAAGGCCAGAGGAGGCTGGCCATCCGGGCCGTGGAAGTCAGGTCCGCCGCTCGCAGAGACGTCGACGAAGAGCGCCTTCAACGGTTGGATGAGTGCAATCGGCAAGGAGATCGACAGAGCAACAGTGACGGGCGTGACGATCGCCGAGAGCGGGCGGAACACGCGCACGATCTTCTGCGGGAGCGTGGGCACATTCAGCGTCGCACTCCGCTGCGCGATACTCTGCGTCTCGGCGTTATGGATCGACTCAGCGGGAGTCGGGGGGACGGGAGCCATAGTGGGAGCAGCCGCCGCCACGCCGAACGACATCCGACGCGGTGAGGCGGGGTTCGTGCAGGTCGACAGACGCGATGTGCGACGTGCGAGCTGGACGTCCGGGTCCGGATTCGGGTTCGCTTCCGCCTCGGAGTCGGACATGGCGTTCCCCGTTCCAGACGGAAGTTCTGAAACGACGGCAGCAGTAGTATCGGCCTTCTCGTCATACTTGGAGTCCAAACACTCTTCGTCCTTCGAAGCCTCGGCAGGAATCGCGAACGTAGAAGGCACATCTTCGTGTAGAACATAGCGCGCGAAGAGGTTACCGAGGGGCTTCTCCTTCCACGACACGCGGCGTTCTGCCGCTTCTCCTTGTGGAATTCCCGGGCGGTAGTCCCATGATATGGAGTGGGCGGCACCGAACATCCAGAAGACGATGTGGTAGCAGACGATGAAGATGGACACGTACGAAACGCCCACTGAAATTCGTTCATCAGTCAGTCTATCTCCGCAAGCAAATTTCATGGAACTGACGCGCTGGATCAGTCGCCGGGTTGAACGGAGCCTGCTGTGTGATAGAGAGAACAACAGCATTGGCTGGATAACCGAAGGAAGCACGTCAGCACAGATAGTGAATTGTAACGGTGGAGATAGTACTAACGCAAATTTCCCCAATTGCTCATACCGGTCATGACGATGATGCCTTGCCAGAAGTTGCGAGGAACATAGACGAACTCGCGTATGATGAGACCGAAGACAAAGCCGAAAGCCTGGTAAGCGAACGCGACCAGGAACAAGGGACCGATGGAGGCAATGTTATCCGGAGTGAACGCGGGGACGACGTTCGCAAAAATGAGTGCGGGGAGTGCGATCTCCATCGTGACATGGGAGGCCCCACGGGAGGCCGCCTTGGGGAACATGCCCATTTTTGCGACGACAAATCCGGCAAGGATCGTCATGAATCTATAGTGACGGTCAGTCAACACGACGACGAACGAAGTAAGAGGCGGCGGGGAGCGTACGTCTTGATGAGGGGCATTACACCCGAGTACACAAGGAACCCGGCGGACGGCATGGCTGAACCTGACTCAAGATCTTGAGGAGTCGGGTGGGTACTAGTCGGGGGATGGTACGGCGCGTCTGACTGGCCTCGGAGGACCTGGCTGGACTTTATACGCCGTCAGAGGGCTGCGAACCCGCGCAATGGATGCAGGAGCTGAAAGATGCGTGTGAGATAAAAAACATAACCCTTGCCTGATCCTCGGCGGCCCTCGTCGCAGGCCTCGTCCTGCCAATCTCGGCATACCAAAACCTCCAGGACCCATCGGCCCGCTACGGCCGACGCCCCAAAAGACGGCGCTTAACGACCTCTTACTCGAAAGGGCTGCTTCTTGCGACAACCACCGTACAACCAATGGCTCGGATCGCTCGCTTGGGTCGATAAGAGCTCCTTCTCTGTTGCCTCATGCGCTTGGGATTACGCACAGCTGGTCTTGGCCCTGCTCCGCGTACGGCTTTCTCGACAATGCGCAGCGAGCGGATCCGGGCAATGCCCATCTAACTTTCCTTACACCGCCTGCTTCCATATCGCTCTTGGCTTACTTATCTGGTAAGTAACGCACCAATTCAGACTTCCAAGGCTCACTTCCTCTATCACGTTATTGCAGGCGACGCCACGAAGGGCCAGTGTGCGCCACCCGTCCCTCTTGGCGTACCTCGCGGATGCTTTTCATTGGGAACAATGCTGCGGCGAGCGATGAGCCCGGAACGTGCGTGAGGTGGATCCTCGCGTGAGATTCACAATGACACCCCAAGAAGAAGCAGCCAAGACCATGCATATGTCGAGGAATGGCGCTTGGCGTCAAGGATGCTGCAATTCCACCGGTCACCGCGTATCGTGCGCCAGACGTCGCATCGTTCCGTGGGATGTCGCTGCGCTAGCGATGGCTATTGGATGGCGGAGTGAGATAGAGATGAAGGTGAGTACGCGCAGCGCAGGCTCAGAATCATAGTAACGCTGTCGGTTTCCAGCCATGTTGATCAGTCCCCGTTGGCGGGATGCTCTGCGTATCGCTCATCGGAGGTCGTCGGTGACTTGGCGTGGGTGTAACATTCACTTCGACGCGCTGTCCTGTCGCGTCGCCTCTTGTAGGAACGTAAGTCTTGCTTATCGCCGATCGATGTCCAAATCGCGTCACCGCCGGATTGCATATAGACTCCACCCAACGTGCGGACGCTTGCCTGGATTGCAATTGCGAAGCTCAAATCCAGGTCGAGGGTGCCTTTGCAGCGTCCGGTGCTCGGCGGAGGAGAGCTCTTTGGCGACAACGGTGCATCCAGACTCCATTGCCGTCATCACGAAGCGGGGTACCATCTGCTCAGACATATAAATGCTTGCTTCTTCCACTCAGCCTCGCTGGATACCTGCCAATTGTGGATTTACTCATCTGGTGAAGCTTCACTGGAACTTGTAAACCTGTCTACCGCTAAAGAGGCGCAACACCTCTCTTCCCGGGCACGTCAGAACTTCAAGCATGAGCTCGCCTGCACTGATAAGGAACGCTGAGGAGCGCGCATCGTGGACGGCGGACTCCCCTCTAAGGAGTACGCCACCCTGGTAGACGGTCTTCCACGGCGGCGGCACGCAAATTTGCTTGTGCGATTGTGGTCTGGGCATGTCCCGCTCTACGGTCACCTCCAGAGCATCGGATAGGTTCCCAGCAGCTCCTGCCCCACATAGGGGGAGAGTCCCAAGACTCATCAAGCCGTACGCTACACATTCAATTTAATTCTCCGGCCGAAAGCTTCCAACACTCCTGACCTCGGACACGGGCCTCGAGACTCTCTTCGGCATCATCAACATGTCGGGTCGATTGCGTCAGAATTTTACGGCTCTGCCTGTGGGTTCATTGGGCGATGGCGATATTCCGCTCCCTTTTGACTCTACTCACTGGGCATTTCTCTACTCCACTGTCTATCTCGCTGATGGGAGTGATCCCTTCCTGTATCCTTGTGACTGGCTGGAGGCAGATAGATCTGGCGGGGCAGCACCGTCGAGAACGAGCACAGGTCTACAACCTGCTTCCAGTGGCACCCTCCTGGTGGTTGTCGGTGACGGTGGGGCTCGCGCGCGACGGGGGTCTAGTACGAATGTATGTTCCCTTTTGTTTCTAATCGGTATCCCCTCTCGCGGCCTCGCTACGCTCCGCTCTCGGCATGATTGTGGCCCTCGGCCTCTCTCTCCTTCTCCTGCATCCTGCCTCCGTATGGCCTATCCCTTCTTTCCCCCTTGTTGTGGTAGAACGGTACGTTGTTGCGTAGGGTATTGTCTACCATAGGACGCGGCCCTTCCGGACAATAAACGAGATCACAGAAACACCGTCATTGCATTAACAGGTCAGTCTAGAGCCACTGACTATGTGCTCATCTAGACAATGTCGTTGGAGTAACGTTGAGTACCGTCTTCTTCGAATAAACTGCTGCAATCATACAGTATGCTAGCTGTACTGGTGCGCATCATGTACAAGCTGTCTGAGTAGCCACAGACCGCCAGGTCGCTGAGATATTGAAGTCAGGTCGCATGACGCCAGTGGATGAATCAATATTCGGCCCGTCTCATTGCTTTTGACCGCAGGTTAGCGTGAAAAACTGTGGGTTGCATTTTATGCTAGTAGTAAGTTTAATAGCGTTGACATAGAGTAGACCTCGGAGCATCCGCCCAGGGAGGACTATCTGGATTTGATCTGGATTCTGGGAGATCCTGGGGGACGCCGATTAGGCGTCTATTCTGCCCAGCAGACAACACGTGGATATCTATGCGTTGCATGGGGGACAGCCAGCAAATTTGGAAACTTTGAGACAGTAGAATGAGTGCAATATCTGATGCATGGCACCGTTGCAAGGTATATCGGCCAAAGATACCACCCGAAATAACGAGCCAGAAAGTCCAGTCTCCATATGACGTAGCTAACATATCTATCTCGATCAACAAGTGGTTTGCAACATCGCGGAAAGTTCGTGCACAATGCGGGACAATATTTACATCTGATATTCTGTACATGGATTAGGGCTGCGAGGGATATATGAGTCGCGTGCCATTATCCATACTTTCTCGACCTTGACGCGGCGAACACGCGCGCGCGTCAGGGGAGATACAAAATTCTGCAACAGCTGTAATGCGCAAGGGTGCAAAACATGTCCGAGTTCAAGACGGGTACTTTGCTCGAATGCCCGAATGAGTGGACAATGATTGTCAGGTACAATGCACGATGTTCGAGGTGGAAGAACGAAATCCGCCGGCGTGATATTGCTATGCCGGCTTGATTGATTGGTCCCTTACGGTTCCTGTCACCGTGATAAGCTTTTGCAAAGTTGACCTCCTACATACGAAGCCCTTCCAGTCTTGTAAATCACTGGGGTCCGAGAGAGCCTGCAGTTCAGCGGTTTTGAGTGGCGTTCACCAGACGAGCCAGTTTGTAGGAGGTGCAGAGAGTCATACTAGGACATACTGACCTTCCATGTAAGCGTCATCCTAAGTTGATGATTGGATTTCGGGTGGAGGCAAGCCGGGGGCGCCGGGAGTGATGGCATTCCAAGAAAGGCACACAGACGCCCGCGGGTAGGAACCGAGTGTATCGGGATCGGGCTTGCCCACACGATGTCAGTTCAGACGGGTCCGGGAGAGTGATGTGAGTCGAACTTAGTACGCTGTGTTTATCTCTCCAGTCTATCTTCTTCTTGGACCGCGACCACAACCCTTGCCCTGCCCGTTCGCTGAATCATGGCCGCCAACTGGCTCGCGCCAAGCTGGTTTGAACGGTCTCAATACGTCCTGGACAGTTCCGTGTCCCAGGTGCATCTTGCAAGCTCCTATGGTGTGTACGAGTTTGACGGCGAGGAACATAAGTACGTGTCATACCCCCCGGCACGCGTCGACGCGTCGCGCATCGTGCATGGTGTTGACAACTCTTCTCTTCAGACTATGGAAGAACACCCTCGCGTACCCAGCGGTCACCACCGTTGCCTCTGCTGCCATCCTATCTCTCCAGCTTGCCTTCCGGTCAACCCCTGTTCGCCGGGTATGGGCACAAGTCACGAAGTCCGATCTGTCTGAGGAATCTGGCGATGACCTCGAAGCCAGCGGGAGCGAGGGTCGTTCTTCACTTGTCGCCAGGCTGGGCGGTCCTGTCATTTATGCCTTCCGGATCGTTCGTCTACTTTGTTGCCTGACACTTCTCGGGCTGTCCATTGCCACCGCCATTCAGGGTGACCGCGAAGATGACCTTTGGGAGTTCCCGGTAGATTCGAGATGGGTTGCTTTTGGCGTCATCGGGACAAACGTATGTCCTCTTCCGCATTGCGCTTGCGCAACCCCCTCCCTCTCATGCATATCCCGTCGGCTGACGCACCCCCTCCCGCGCGCTACTTCAACAGGCTTACGCGTCGCTACTCGCGTTTATGTCCATTGTGTCTAGCTTGAGTCTCAGTAGACTAGTGACAAGACATCTCGTCGTGGTCCTCCTCCTCTCCTGGGGTGTCTATGCGTACCGTGATCTTTGGCCCCTTGCAACGTTCACGCTCCAACCTGCGGACGCATATGAAGGTGCACTCCTCTGGGCGAAGATTGCGGTTCTGACGTTTGCTGCGATCATTATTCCGCTTATCGCACCTCGCCAATACATTCCCGTGGACCCCAAGGTTCGCCATACAACAGCGTTTGACCTCAGGAAAGCGGCTAGGCTCTGCGAGAGCGTACCAGCTGCGCAGAGTCTACTAGTCCTTGCTGGGGGTGTATAATCCTTTACTGACGACGATTGCTTAGAACCCAGCATCGGAGGTTCCTCCTGAGCAAACCGCGTCCATCTTGTCAATGGCGGTCTTCGCGTTCCTGGATGCCATCATCTGGAAAGCCTACAATGTTCCGCATTTGCCTCTGGACGAGTTGCCACCTGTGGCGGATTATGACTATGCCACGAACTTGGCGAAGAGAGCGTTCCCGGTGGGTGTACTTGGTGTCGTTTGTATGCGGCCTGCCTGACTGTTGATCAGCATCTCGACCCTTTCCAAGCGAAGAAGAAGCGTCACATTTTCTTTGGGATGATGGCAGTATACGCCAAGGAGTATGTCATTCTGGGGACGATGTTGTTCCTTCGTGTCATCGCGACCTTCACAAGTCCAATTGGTATCTATCAATTGTTGCAGTAAGTTTTGCAATGCCCAATGCCCTAGTCAACGCCAATTCACGTTCTGTCAGGTACCTGGAGTCAGAGGGTGAAAACACCGTCGTGCGCCCTTGGGTCTGGATCATGTGGTTGTTCTTCGGTCCGGTGCTTGGCTCGGTTGCCATGCAAGTGTACATCTTCACTACCGTGAGTCATATCTTTCTTGGAATGTGGCACGACTGGCTCACTCTGTTTTCATGTATGTAGACGCATATACTCGTTCAGACAGAATCCGTCATAACACAGCTCGTCTTCGACCACGCGCTGCGTATTCGAATGAAGGCGGAGACGGCCGACTCTCCCGCAGCAAGTCGCGTTACTACTGCTGCGCATACTCCGGACAACGCGTCGATTGCTGAAGCGGAAGCAGACGCGGAAGAGGGAAACGCTGGGCACGAGGCGTCTGGATCCAACTCCAGCGAAGACGAGACGGTCCGGGCCAGTACGATCAGCACGTCGACGGTCGCTACGAAGAAAGGCAAGGAACCTGCGAAGAAGGGACTTGAGCCGACGCCAACGCCTGCTCCTGCGCAGGATGCGAACAAGAGCGGCAACCTCATTGGAAAGCTCAACAACTTGGTGACGACGGATTTGAACAACCTCGTCGACGGTCGTGACTTCTTGTTCATCGGTGCGTGCTGGATTGCTGGACTTGTTAGGGTTGCGTGTTGAAGCGATAGCAGTGTTCTACGCACCGCTCCAAGTGATCGTGTCCGTCATCTTCTTGTACAACATCCTTGGTTGGAGGTAAGCTATATGCGCTCGAATCCTGCCGCGTCGCTGACGGCGGCATAAGTGCGTTCATGGGACTGCTTGCTATGGTCCTCCTCTTCCCGGTTCCTGGCTACGTCGCTTCAATGATTCAGAACGTACAAGGTGAAAAGATGAAGAAGACCGATGCTCGCGTGCAAAGTGTCACAGAGAGTAGGTCAAAGTTCATCTCCAGGACTCGTGACGTTCTGATTGGATGCTTGTAGCCATGAGCGTCATTCGTATGATCAAGCTCTTCGGTTGGGAGCCTCGGGTCGCGGACCAGCTTGCTTCGAAGAGACAGGAAGAGCTGTCGTACATTCGCCGTTACAAGATTTTAGAGCTGATCAACAACAACATCAAGTACGTCTACCACTTTCGACAATGATGCATGCGCAGATTGCTGACCAAATACTCAGCTTTGTAATCCCTGTCGTTACGATGGTCGCTACATACGCGACATATGTGAGTTATTGCATTGACTTACTCCGGCGGTGGACGGGTGTTTGACACGGTCACTTATAGACTGTGGTCATGGGTCAAGTCCTCACTGCGTCCCGGGTGTTCTCATCCATGGCCGGTAAGTATCAGATATCATAGGGATGAACAGTCATTGACCAGCGCGATAGTCTTCGACGTACTTCGTGAGCAGCTCCATACGATCTTCGGTCTCATGCCCGCTATCATTCAAGGTTCGAACATTCCATTGCTATCTCACGCTTCATACTGACCTAGTGCCTCTCTCCAGGCAAGGTCTCACTCGACCGTGTGTCCGATTTCTTGAACAACACCGAGCTTCTCGACGAGTTCCACGAAAAACTCGCGGGAGCATCGGCTGCCACAGAGGTCGTCGTCCCACCGCAGACTGTCGAGAGCGATGTCATCGGTATCCGCCAGTCATCCTTCACATGGTCGAACGAGAACGACGGGACGATGACTCCAGGCTCGAACCGCCGTAACTTCACGTTGCGCATCGACGACCAGCTGACGTTCAAGCGCGGGAGGTTCAACCTCATCGTTGGGCCGACTGGGTCGGGGAAGACGTCTCTGCTCATGGCGCTGCTTGGGGAAATGCACTATATTCCCGCTGGCCCCGAGTCGTACGTCAGTCTTCCGAGGGCGCGCGGCGTGGCGTATGCGGCGCAGGAGTCGTGGGTGCAGAACGAGACGATCAAAGACAATATCTTGTTCGGAGCGCCTTTTGATGAGGAGCGGTATAACAAAGGTGAGCGCATCGCGTGGATCGAATTGAGCCCGTGGGACGATGGTTAACGTACTCTGCAGTGATCTACCAGTGCGCACTTAAGCGTGACCTGAGTCTCTTCGACGCTGGCGACATGACCGAGGTCGGCGAGAAGGGGCTCACGCTGAGCGGTGGACAGAAGGCCCGTATCACGCTTGCTAGGGCTGTGTATTCGAACGCGGAGATCCTGCTCCTCGATGATGTCTTGGCTGCTCTAGATGTGCATACCGCCCGTTGGATCGTTGACAAATGCTTCAAGGGTGATCTGCTCCGTGGACGCACAGTCATCCTCGTGGTAAGTAGACCACTAGACCCACACCCTGACATGACTATGACCTGACTTTTGTAGACGCACAATGTCGCCATGGCCAGCCCGATCGCGGACTTCGTGGTGTCTCTGGGTACTGACGGTCGGGTGCAAAGCCAAGGAACGCTTTCCAAGGTGCTTGCCAAGGATGACAAGCTAGCTGAAGAGCTCGCGGAAGAACGCGAGGAGATGAAGAAGGCTGAGAATGAGGTTGATCACGTCGACCCAGACGATGACGGAGCGCCCAAAAAGGCCGATGGGAAGCTCATTGTCGCTGAGGAGATTTCTGAAGGACATATTAGCTGGCCGGCTCGTAAGTCCAAGCATATACTTTGCCTTTATATGTCTGGCTCACGACGTCAATGCAGTGCGCATGTACATCACGAGCATGGGCGGCGGTCATCCCTTCATTTTCTGGTTCTCGACGGTCGTTTTCCTTCTTATGTGCGAGATGCTTGGTGTGCTTGAGACATACTGGCTAGGCTATTGGGCTCAGCAGTATGAAGACCAAGATCGCGGCGACGTCAACGTGGCTTAGTGAGTGATCTCTCTCCCCGTCACTCCCCAGATAGTATCTTACATCATGGCCTCCAGTTACCTGACGGTCTACAACGTGATGCTCATCGTCGGCATTATCTTCTACTGCACGAGTATCGTTATCTACCTATTCGGTGTACTCCGAGCCTCTCGCAGCATCCACAAGACGTTGATCCGCTCCATCCTGAGCGCGACTTTGAGGTGGCTCGACAAGACTCCCACGTCGCGCATCATCACGCGGTGCACTCAGGACATCCAGTGCAGTACGTGAATATGATTCCATGTGCATTCGCTCCTTGACGCTGACTGCCTTGCTCAGTTGATGGGCAGCTTGCGAACACCCTGGGATGGGTCATTGAGTTGACTGTTGCGATGCTCATGAAGTTCCTCGCTGTCGTGTCGTTCTCCCCCATCTTCACCATTCCGGGCTTGGTCGTCTCCGCAGTTGGTGGGTGGTGTGGCCAGATCTACATGAAGGCGCAGCTGTCGGTCAAGCGTGAGATGAGCAACGCTCGTGCGCCCGTCCTGGGTCATTTTGGCGCTGCGATCTCCGGTCTTAGTGAGTGTTCTTCGAGACGTCCTCATGTGAGGGATCAGTGGTTGACGCCTCATCTATGAACAGCGTCGATTCGCGCTTATGGTGCACAGGACCAATTCAGGACGGAGTCGCGTCGTAGGATCGACCGTTATGTTCGTGCCGCGAGGACGTTCTACAATCTCAACCGATGGGTCTCCGTTCGTATCGACGCGCTTGGTGCTCTGTTTGCTTCGTGCCTTGCTGCGTACCTCGTGTATGGCAGCAACGCTCGGGCGGCGAACACTGGTTTCTCCTTGAATATGGCTGGTACGTGCTTACGGTGTCTGCATATGGAGCGATGCGCTGACGAGGGTGCCCAGTCGGCTTCAGCAGCATGATCTTGTGGTGGATTCGTATCTTGAACGAGTTCGAGGTGAACGGCAACAGGTGAGGCTTTTGATGCGAGTGGGCGAAGCGTCGATGCTAACTTGGTGTATGATAGCCTTGAGCGTGTCCAGCAGTACGTCGTGATTGAGCAGGAGCCCAAGCCTACGCAAGACGGTGTGCCTCCCGCTTACTGGCCAGCTAGCGGCGATTTGAGGGTCGAGAAGCTGTCGGCACGGTACTCTGCCGATGGCCCACGTGTTCTGCACGAGATCTCGTTCGAGGTCAAGTCTGGAGAGCGCGTGGGTATCGTTGGCCGCACTGGGAGCGGCAAGAGTTCTCTGACGCTCGCCCTTCTCCGCCTTATCCTCACCGAGGGCAAGGTGTACTATGATGGTATCGCGACTGACTCTGTCAACCTGGACGCGCTCCGTTCGCACATCACGATCATTCCTCAAGTGGTACGTTTCGTTATCCGTTTCGACCGGTGAAAGAGATCAGGCGCTCATGGAACACCGACAGCCGGAGTTGTTGAGCGGGACACTGCGCCAGAACCTCGACCCGTTCTCGCAGTACGACGATGCCGTGCTGAACGACGCGTTGCGCGCAGCGGGCTTGTTCTCGTTGCAGAGCGAGACCGATGAAGGGCGCATCACGCTCGACTCGCAGATCTCGAGCGGTGGTGGCAATCTGTCGGTCGGTCAGCGTCAGATCTTGGCACTGGCGAGAGCGATTGTGCGTCAAAGCAAGCTTCTCATCCTGGACGAAGGTAAGCCTTCCTTGTTCTCGGGTGAAGTGTAGGCGCTGACCTCATGTCCGAACCTTCAGCAACCTCTGCAATCGGTATGGTGTCCTGTTTCAGAGTCCACGGTTGTATGTACTGACATAATACCTTAGACTATGAGACCGATGAGGTCATCCAGAAGTCGCTGCGTGAGGAGTTGGGCAAGGACGTCACTCTCCTCACAATTGCGCATCGTCTCCAGACCATTATGGACGCGGACAAAATTGTACGTTCTTCGTATGCCTGTCTGCACGCCCTGTCTGACAAGTCTTTGTTCTTTCAGTTGGTGCTCGACGCTGGCCGCATTGTGAGTGCAGCTTTCATGATTCATGGACTCGCCGTTCTCACTGATCCTTCTTACAGGCGGAATTCGGTGCGCCCAGTGAACTGCTCAGCAACGAGAAGGGTATGCTCCGCGCGCTTGTCGACGAGAGCGGAGATAGAGAGAAGTTGTATGAGATGGCGAACGCGTCTGCACGGTAGAGATAGTAGATGGACTGGTACGGCACGAGAGAGCCGGTGGGATGACGACAGACTATCTCTCATGTAGCATTGAATGTCCTTGATTTCTGGCACGTTTAGACCATCAGAGAGTTCGCGATGGAAGCGGACGTATGGACAAGGGAAGCCGCGATGAGACCGTGACCGTACTAGTGAGGTCGTGACAGTTGGGCGGCCCTTAGGGTCTTCACTGAACCAGCGCAGGCTGATCTCGATGATTTGATGGCTCTGGGAACTGTCGTGAGGCATCAACGCACTCAGGGCTATAGTTGCCGTCGGTATAACTTGCCCGCCTTGCAGAGCTGTTATGGCTCGGTCACTGGCAAGGCTCAACGTTCACGTTCGATGACCGTGCGGTCCGTGCCTGCTGAACGAGCTAGAATTTGCATTCACTTATCTTTGTCGCCACCGCGGCCATTGCTGACCGTTCGTACACAACACCGCGAAACGTGGGAGTCCGAAAAGCGGTGCAAATAGTGAACGCTTGATAACCAACCTCCTTGAGCTGCGTCCTCATCCCAGGTTCACATTGCCCCCGGCGATGCAGGCGACACTGCAGGAAGTGCTGTGGTATGCTCTGCAAGCGACACCGCTGTAAGTCCCTAGGCCTCTTGTCTCATGCTTGAGTGAGATCTGACCCATTGTCTGTAGTGCCCAGCATGATAGCCTGGAAGTTCTCCCACTGACCGTCACCACGTCCCTGGTCGTTCTTCTGCTCCAGGCAGGGCGAGAGGCCAAGCGCCCTTTAGTAGCATCCTCTTCCACGAGCTCAGGCCCTCACTTGGGAGTGCATCCCTCTTTTCCGAAACAACCTATCTCCAAATTTGACTATTTCCGTTTCTTGTGTATCCTTGTCTTACTGGCGTTGTCAGTTGTTCAGCTTGTTAGAGAGAGCACAGACGAGCATTGGCTATTGTCCGGGAGTCCGGTAGTGTCATACGTAAGTCGTTCGTCATCCGTTGTCGCAATGATGCTCATCAATCGTATCCTCAAGGCGTACGCAACTGGTTTGGGAGTCGCATCGCTTCTTCTCTCTTCCTCCTTCTCGAGCACTGTCCGAGGGCACTTGGACCTCGTTCTGCTCGTGACGTGGGCGGTATATGCGTATCGGGATCTATGGCCGCTCGGGACCTATACTCTGCAGCCAGTCGACGCGCATCAAGGACCGCTTCTTTGGATCTGTATCGCCATTTTGACACTAGCTGGCATAGTTCTGCCTGCCATTACTCCGCGACGACGGCTCGCCTCCACAGGCAAGGTATGTAGTATTCGTGACATGGTTGCTCTCCAACTGACGTTATGTGCAGGACGATGTGGTCAGCGACGAGGGAACTTACGCTCCTCAAGAGCTGCAGTCTCCCTTGTCGTCGATCACATTTTCGTACTTGAACAAGATCATATGGAGGAGCCGTAAATCTGCGCATCTCCCGCTGGACCAGTTACCGCCCCTCACAGTGCGTGATCGAACAGAAGTACTCGTCGACGAAATCCTGCCTGTGAGTGGAGTGCTCCCATGGCGATTTAACGTAGAGAGGTATAATAGACTCGGTTCTCGTCATGTCTTAGACTTTGGACCCGCCCGGAGGAGCTACATGGCGGTATCTGCTCTTCAGATTGCTCTCGGTATTCCGTAAGTATTCACTAGATGGCGGCGCGAACGTTCTAACGCCGTGTCACCCAGGTGTCGAGTTCTTCTTCATGATGAGTCTATCCGGACTTCGGGTACGTGTCTCGTCGTCTTCTTTGCTGAACGTGACTGAGGTACCGACAAGATTGTGACCCGCTTTGCGAGCCCTATTGCGGTCTTCAATCTGCTTCAGTAGGCCCCGTATACTGAATGTGTGGTAGTCTGTTGTCTTACTGACTATACGTCAGATATCTAGAGACAGGTGGAAAGGGAGCAGTCATCCGACCATGGGTATGGATACTGGGATTGTTCTTTGGACCGGTCATCACTCTGCTGCTCATGCAAAACAACATGTTCTATGGGGTGTGTATACAATTATTCGCATTCCCGGATGGCGTACTTATCCCTTGGAATCTCCTGCACCAGGTACGGGTGATGACTCGAGGGTCAGCCTTGCTTACACAGCTAGTGTTCCGTCACTCGCTGCGCATTCGTGTGAAGGCGGATGTGGATACAAAAGCACAGTCCCAAGGATCCAAGAGTACAGATGGGGCTTCTCAGAGCAAAAACGCCATGGGAAAGCTGTACAATCTTGCAACCGCCGATGTCAACAATATCATAGAGGGACGAGAATTTATGTGGCTCGGTACGCCATTCATAGCTGTCGCGCAGGTATCAGACGTCTGATATCCATGTCTCTTCCAGCGTGGATGCCTCTACAGCTCGTCCTGAGTATGATGTTCCTTCACGCTATCCTTGGTTGGAGGTAAGAAGATGCACCTACCATCGCACGCTTTCGTCTTGGGACTGAACGACATATCTACCAGTGCGCTCGTCGGGTTAGCAACTATCCTTGCACTCCTTGCGGTCCCGGGATATTTTGCCAGAAGGTTACGCAAGATACAAGCGGAGAAGATGAAGGGGGTGAGTCGAGAAGTAGGGAATTCTTTCCGCGTACTCACATGAGTCTTCCAGACAGATGCTCGTGTTCAACGTGTTACAGAAGGTGAGGATTGGGGCGATGATTTTTCGTTTTCCTGGAACCTCCTGACTCTTCCTCGTCTTGCAGCAATGACTGTGATTAGAATGATCAAGCTCTTCGCGTGGGAGAAGCACATCGCGGACCTGCTCGACGAGAAACGCCAGGATGAGCTGTCATACCTGCGGCGTTACAGGGTATGGAGCATGATAAATGACAATATGAAGTGCGGATTCCGGTCTCCTTGCACGTGTCTGTGATATTGACATTACTTGGAATAGCTATCTCATCCCGGTCGTCACAATGGTCTCCACGTTCGTGACATATGTAAGTGCGGTGTTTCTCGCATCGGGCATTCCGTACTGATGTGCACGCCCTCAGACTGGCATCATGGGACAAGAGTTGACTGGCGAGTACTTTGGTGACCCTCTTCCGATAAGCTATGTTAAACATGCCTTTCAGCCTCTCGTGTGTTCTCTTCGATCGCTGGTACGTCCTGATATTGCGTCGACCAAGAAATTTGCCTGTTTGAACCTTCCTTTCGCAGTCTTTGATTCCCTACGGGAGCAGCTTGGGCAATGCTTCCGCACCCTACCAATCATGGTGCAATGTGAGTGGCCGAGCAGTTCTGCAATTCTGGTATGTATATCTCACATTATAGAATCCATAGCGAAGGTCTCTCTTGATCGCATGGCTCGGTTCTTGCGGGAGGTGAGAAATCTACAATACACACGTTGTCGTATAGATTTCTGACACACAGTAAAGACGGAGCTCCTAGATCAACATGGTCCAGCTGCAAGCCAAGAAACCAACGACTTCCTCGGTATCCGTGCCTGCACCTTCACTTGGACAAGCGAGCAGTCGCAGACACAAGCCCGGTTCGAACTGCGCGTGGACGAAGCCATTTTCAAGGAGGGATGCGTTAATCTCATCATAGGTCCTACCGGTTCAGGGAAAACGGCGCTCTTGCTCGCGCTCTTAGGCAAGGTTCTCTCAGCCGTGCAAGGACGTCTGCTCACGGTTCCCCTCAGGCGAGCTTCATTGCATCCCGCAAGGACCCGAAGCCGCCATCGGGCTGCCGCGCAGCAGGGGCGTTGCGTATGTGGCTCAGGAGTCGTGGATACTCAGCGACACTGTCAAGGTTTGCGCATCGTGCTCCTCTCTAGGATGATTTGACTGAAGAAGCTTGAAGGCAAATATCCTGTTCGGGAGCCCCTTGGACGAGAACCGCTACAAGCAAGGTGACTCGCCGGGTCATAGTAGTCTGCCTTTGAAAACATATCTCTGATCACTATCCCGAAGTTATATATCAGTGCGGCCTTGAGCACGACCTGAGTTTGCTGCAATACGGTGACATGACGGAAGTTGGCGAAAGAGGAGTTACATTGAGGTACGAGTGTCCCCTTCTTTTGCATAGCATATCATCTGACCACGACACGCAGTGGAGGGCAAAAGGTTCGTTCATCTGTCGTATGCAAGACAACTTGCTTACGAGAGATAAAGGCGAGGGTCTCGCTCGCACGAGCAGTCTATTCGACCGCCGAGATACTTCTCATTGATGACGTACGTATCTCTGCTCGCGCATTGTAAATAAGCATTTACGCACGAGACCAGGTATTCGCCGCACTCGACGTGCATACTTCGCGGTGGATTGTCGAGAAATGCTTCCAAGGCAACTTGCTGGTTGGAAGAACGGTCCTCCTCGTCGTGAGTGTCTTTCCTGGCGTGTGGGGTTTCACTTGCATCGATCCTTATGCACTTCGTGATTACCAGACACACAATGTCGCGATTGTGGACTCTGTGGCGGCCTATGTTGTCACGGTAGGGCAAGACCACGTTGTGTCTCGGCAGGAGGAATGGTCGCGCGTGAAGGCAGACTACGAGACACTCATGAAGGAGGAGGAGGTTGTTGCTGTTTACGACACAGACCCTAAACCCGTTTCTAGGCCACCCGACGGCTCAAATGGAACAAGTATACAGAAACTCGTATCTGCAGAGGAGGCACGCGAAGGTCATGTCAAATTCAAGTCAGGTACGATATCATTGTCAATGACCGAGGTGTTGCAATAGAACATCACTGATGTCTACCTGCAGCGACAATGTACTTCTCTAGCATGGGAGGCAAACATACCGCCATGTTCTGGATTGCGACGATTGGTTTTATTCTGATCTCTCAGACGTTCGCTGTTCTTCAACCTTATTGGCTTGGATACTGGGCCGAACAGTACGAGAACAGTGAAGACACAGAAATAGCTAAAGTGGTTTCGCTGCGTTTGTGAGTGAATATGTTCGATCTATGCACATGCACATGGGCTTATACCTCCACTCTGATAGCTACTTCGGAGTCTACATCAGTCTTCTACTCCTCGATTTTGGTTTCCACTGGTCGAGTTACCTCATAGTTCTTCAAGGCTCTTTGAGGGCATCCAGGTATTGGCACTCGGCTCTCGTAGACTCCATCCTTGCTGCATCCTTGAGGTGAGTACCACCCTTGACCACAATTCCCATGCGAGACTGAAATGACCCGCTCCGTAGGTGGTTAGACAGAACGCCAAGCTCTCGCATCATAGCGCGATGCACTCAAGATATTCAAGCCAGTGCGCCCTTCCCTCTCATGAAGCTCGTATGAAACGCATACTGACTGGGCCCAGTCGATGGTCCATTGGCGAACAGCCTCAGGACTCTCATTGACTTAACGGCCCTCCTGACCCTCAGGTTTGGTGCGATAGTGTACGTTGCGCCTGGATTCTCCTTGGTAGGCATACTGGCTGGCATCATTGGAGGGTGGGCCGGAGAGTTGTTCATGAAGACGCAACTACCTGTGAAGCGGGAGCAAAGTATCGCTCGTGCACCGGTGCTCGGGCATCTCGGGACGACGATTAACGGACTCAGTGAGTCGAACAGCATACACTGTATGAATTCGACTGACAATGAGCCCAGCAACGATCCGAGCATACGGCGCGCAAGGCCGGTTCATCAAGGAGTCCTTCCAAAAGAGCGACAACTGGTCGCGTGCATCTCTGACCTTCTACGATCTCAATCGGTAAGCCTGTTCGTGAACTATGCTGCCTTTCTTTTGTTGATGCGCGACTGGGTGAAGATGGATTTCCATTCGTCTCGAGTCGCTATCCGCATTGCTCGCTTCGTGTCTCGCAGCCTACCTAGTGTACGGTCAGGGCTCCCGAGCAGCGATTACGGGCTTCGGGCTGAATATGGCCGGTGCGCTGCCTCGAAGACCCTCCCCTGCCTGATGCATTCTGATTCAAGGGTGCTACTAGTTGGCTTTACTAACCAGGTTCTTTGGTGGATCCGCTATGCCACCGACTTTGAGGTGCAATGTCAGTTCTTCTCTACGCTAGTCAACAGTTGATGGCTCATATTATTTTCGCATTCAGGCAACAGGTGATGATGAGCCAAACAGCCCTCTTTACTCCGGTCTAACAGTTTTCACAGCTTGGAGCGTGTGGAACAGTATCTGGAGATCGAACATGAGCCTTCACCGACTTCGTCTGGGGTGCCGCCCGCGTTCTGGCCAGCCACTGGCAGTCTACAGGTCGAAAAGCTCTCGGCCCGATATTCTTCCGTATGTCAAGTTTATATCAACGCCATCTGACCGCTCACGCTCTGCCTTCGCAGGATGGGCCGCGTGTTCTTCATGAGATATCATTCGAAGTGAAGTCAGGGGAACGTGTAGGCATAGGTGAGCGTATCCTTCACATCGTCAGAAGTTGCGGGATCTGAATGCAAGTACAGTTGGACGCACCGGTAGCGGGAAGGTATGTCGCGCCGTTCTGTGAAATCGAGAAACCCTCCTGACTGCGTCCGCCTAACAGAGCTCGCTAGCTCTCTCGCTGCTTCGCCTAATACCAACGGAAGGCGAGGTGTACTATGACGGCATCCGCATAGAGTCGATAAACCTCGACTCGCTCCGGTCAAACATCACGATCATCCCTCAGGCGGTGCGTTGCCCGACTCTTGCACATTACCTGACTTTGCAACTCACTCTACTGACCGCCCATTCCCTGCTCGTCTTTGGAACGACACGTATAGCCAGAGCTCTTGAGCGGCACTCTGCGAGAGAATCTCGACCCAATGTCCGAGTACGACGATGCCGCGATGAACGACGCGCTTCGTGCCGCCGGCCTGTTCTCGCTCCATCCCTCTCCAGACGAAGGCACAGAGTCCGAGAACGCTGGCAACATCACGCTCGACTTCCAGGTCTCGAGCGGCGGGCGGAACCTCTCCGTCGGCCAACGGCAGATCGTGGCGCTCGCGCGGGCCCTCTTGCGGCGGAGCAAACTGCTCATCCTCGACGAAGCGACGTCGGCCATCGACTACGAGACGGACACGACGATCCAGCGCTCTCTTCGGTCGGCCGTCGGCGCGGACGTGACGGTGCTCACTATCGCCCATCGTCTGCAGACCATCATGGACGCAGACAAGGTGGTGCGTATCTTCCCCTTCGGGCCCAGCATACGAACGATTGTTGTAGACGAGCTCATATTTGCTTCCACAGCTCGTGCTGGATTCGGGTCGCATCGTGAGTCGCCTTGTTCCTGTTGCTTCTCACTTTTGCTGATCTGGAAACAACTATCCCAGGCGGAATTCGGACCACCCGTCGAGCTGTTGCAGAACGAAGATGGGCTGTTCAGTAAGCTGGTGGACGAAAGCGGAGACAGGGATGCTCTTCGAGCAATGGCAGGCGGAGCGTTGTCAACGGACCTTGCTTGAGGATCAGACATCTCTTGGATATCGGACCAGTACTGAATCTCTCTTGGCTAACTTCATCATCGGACCTTATACCTATAAATCGTTTCTCTACTAACAAACATTCCTTCATTACGAGACTCTCGTAAGCTAACGGACCTTCCTTTGATGGCGAAACGATCTCGACGACGAGGACGATAGTATATGTTAATATGTCGATGTATACGATACTGTCGGATGATGTGCGGTTCAAATAATATACACCCGAAGCTCCTGACAAGATGTGTGAAGTAGGTATGTAAACAACAGGATGTTGAAAGCGAACAGTCAGAAAACTGGCGACGTCATATCCGAGAGCAGAATCCTACATTGTCCCCCAATGCAACGACCCGACAGCGTCCAAAACGAGGATGTCAGTACCTGGAGCGGGAACGTCGAAACGACAGAAACGCATGCAGCCCGAGGCAGCCAAGGGAGGCACATCGGACGACAAACGAGCGTGAGCCTCTGCCACATTCACCGCGCCGAGTCAGGCTTGAAGCTCCAGATCTCCACGACCATCTTCCCCGCCCTCTTGCACAACACGGCGCACGTCTCGCGCGTGTACGCGACCTTCCACACGCTCTCGCTCAAATCGCACATGTCCCGCACGAAGCGGCACTGCGGCTCAGGCGGCGCCGTCATCGCCGTCACCGATCCCGCCGGACTCGTACCCGTGCCCGTGCCCGATCCTGCCTGCCGTTCAAACTCGTACAGCCGGACCCGTCCGTCATTCCCGCTCGTCACCAAAAAGCGCTCGTCGAGCTGCAGGCCCGACACGGAGCTGTCGTGCGCCGCGAGCCGCTGCACGACCGCAAACGTCGAGCCCTTGAGCGAGAACGTGATGACGCGCCCGTCGGATCCCCCCGTGGCGAGCATGGTTGGTGTCAGCTGGAGCTGACAGACGAGCGCGGTGTGGCCCTGGAGGAGCGCGAGGCATACACTGTGTGGCAGCGGCGTGCGAGTGCGAGTGTGAGCTGCCTGAACCTCCCTCCGCTCGAACTCGAACCTGGCGCTTACCCGGTTGTGGCGTTCCAAACGCGGACCGTCGTGTCCAGTCCACCGCTGGCGATTCGCAGGCCGTCGAACGCGACCGTGTAGATCTGGTGGAAGTGTCCGCGCAGGACGTACAGACACTCGCCGGTGTCCACGTCCCACACGCGGCACGTGCAGTCGTAGCTACCACTGACCACTCTGTTCCCGCACGCGTCCAGACATCGCACGCTCTGCGTGTGGCCCTCCAGAACGCGAAGGAGTCGTCCCCGCTGGACGTCCCACACGCGCAGGGTACGGTCACGTGAGCCTGAGACGGCGATGGGCCGACCGTGCAAGACCTTCAAGCAGCGGATCGTCGACGTGTGACCGCGCAGGACGTATATGCAGTATCTATTCAAAACTGGTGAATTCGTGTACCTGACGCGCGCACGGGCATACATACCCTGAGCGGACATCCCACACACGGAGCTCCTTATCGCAGCCGCCGCTGACGACGAGTGCGTTTGGTTGGCCCCAGCCGTCTGACGCGCCGCCGGGAAGACTGGGTTTGCCGAAGGGATACGGCTCTGCCGTTCGGCCGTCGGCGAATGGGTCAGGCGAGGGAGCACGGCTGCTCTTGGACGCGTCCTCTGTGTGTTCGAACCCGAGCGCATACCTGAGGATGGGCAGGAGTGTCGCGTCCTGTGGCGGACTCGCGACCAGTGGGTCTCCGCAGTTGTCACTCAGGGGAACGCTCGTCAAGGGTTGGCCGCCTTCAGAGATGAGCGAGACTGCCCACACGCCGGAGTCATGACCGACCAGCGTGCGACTGAGGACGCCTGTCTTTGCGCTAAAGATATGTATGCGGCTGTTCGCCAGGCCGACTACAACCCAAGAGGAGTCGATCGCGATGGATGTCGGAATTGCCATGTTCTGGCCTTGCCCTTGTGCGTTCGTCGGTGTGTCGAGGTCGTGACTGGTGGTTTGGTGCAGTGACGCGCGATGCATCCGCAGGAGACGCCCGCCTGTGAGCCAGTTCGATGCTGGATGGCTGGATTAGACACTGAGACCCGCGTTCTAGAAAGGAGAACGCACATCGAAGGTACTCGTATATGAAGAATTTGCGGTATGGGAAGTGATCAGCTCCGCCAAAGCCCGTATCCGATAGGACGAGGTCTTGTGGACTCGGGCTTCTCCCGGTAAGGCCATGTTCCCGGCGGTAGCTGTCTACTGCGTCGAGATCGCGCGAGAAGCCATGACGTACACACATGTCCTTCCACAGGCAGTCGTCCTTGAGGAGCTCGTGCCAGTAACGGCTCACCCGCGCCGCGCGGGCGAGCGTGCGAGGGTCGTCGATGAAACCGAGTATATGCAGCGAGACCTCTGGCGGGAGGGCGCGGAGGAAGTCGCGTTTGAGCAGGGGCGCGATTGTTGTCGAGAGGAAGAGGAGTTCGGAGGGCGTGCACTCCTGGATGAGCGCATATAAATGCTGGCGTCTTGCGATGGGCGAGAGAGTGGCGAATGCGGAGACGTGAGTGAGAACACTGGGGTCTGTGCTCGGCAAGGAGGGTCCTCCTGGAGGTGGAGAGGGGGCAGGTGTCGGTGGGGGGATGATGGGCATGTACATTGGATGAGGAGAGTCGGTTGCGGCCATGATGAATTGGGGGGTGATTGTACAGGTATAGAGATGCTACTGAGGTGGGGATGTTAAGGGAGGGTAAATGAATGGTGCTTCCCTGGGGATAGGTACCGAGCTTCAATGCCTCTCGCTCGCGAAGTGGGAGATTCTCCTCGGTGGGAAGACCTCGAAGTCAATGACTGAGAAAGTAAAACCTGTCCGTAGATGTTCGTAGACAGTGTTGAGCTGTAACGGAGAAGGAGCAACAGCACTCTGCTCGTACCCTCAATCAGCCGGACACCCTGTCCAAACTGCCAAACAAGACTCCACGTCCGCCGTTGTATGCCAATACGCGCCTGGTCAGCCAATGGGCGAAGGGATTGTATGCAAAGGAAGTAGCAGGAGGTGGCTATATGCAGTGGTCAAGAGGGAAGACTTGACAATAGGAGGCGGAGACGAGATCTAGATCTGAACAAGCGAGAAGTCTAAAGTCAGAGTGTAACGTCGTTGTCGTTGTTGTCCACGCCGATGGCAAAGGTAGTGTCGTCGTCGTTGCTCCCTAAAGTGATGCTGACGGTGCAGCCAAGGTGCGGACCGGGAAGAAGCCAGCAGGTGTAGGAAGCACTCTCCAGAAGGCGGGGTTGCCCTCGCGTGGGATCGAACGCGTGCAGTGCCCACACACCGGGCCTCTTTGCCGAGTCGGATATGTAGACCCACCGCAGCTGCGACCTACGATAGAGCCGCGTCGTCGAACGCTTTCTATCCACCATCGAGCAGGGGTGAAGACAAGATTATCGTAAGTGATGCAGAAAGCTGCAAATATTCGATCTGATTGGACTCGTTGAGAGCGTTGATCAGTAACCCTACGAAGTTCAAGCTGTCTCCCACATGCAGCACTGACACTAGTCGGACTGTAACATTGATGTTCAGGCCATGGCCAATGTCAATGCGAACGTCATAGCTTCGTGAAGCACTCAATTCGCATGCGCTATTGACCATATTACAGCACGACCCATACAAGGCGTCATCGACATCGACAGTACTCAGTCGAGCACAGTCGATGGGCGAGAGAAAACCGCATTCAAATAGGCAAGCAAGCCAACTCCCTAAACCTCGTTGTCCCTCACCACTTCTTTCCCTAGTTCTCGCCCAGCTCACCGACCTCGTGCTGACCTAGAGCAGTCTTTCGAACGCTCGGCCCAGAGCAGGGCAACCCCACCCCCATCGCTAGCGCGTATCTCCATTCCCCATGAAGTTTTCAAGCAGGATGTCCCCGTGGACGCCTCCTGTGTCCCCCAATGGCAAAGCCCTCTCCCTCAGCATGGGGAGCGGACTTAGAAGCCGTTGCTCACGGACAACAGCCGACGAGTTCGGGTCGCTACCTCTACCCCCGTCTCGGTCCTCCACCCTGCCCATGCGCGCCCCTCTCGCTCCTCGGCTTTAGCGTTCTGGACGAGGGGGCTATCAGCGTCGGACCGAGCTGCGGGGTCGGGTAGGGCGGTGTGCACGACGTCGGGTACTCGTTCAGGCAGAACGGTTACAGGCGAGTGCGCCCTCGTGTCCTGCGGCAACTGTTAATCCTGAGCTTTGCTTGAAGCAGTGGCGGTCCACGCGTTGAGGCTCGTGTCGGCCTCGCCAGGGTCCGCCCAGAGCTTCGCGGGAACGTTCTCGAGAGGGGTAGCGCTGCGTTACGTCGCTCCCTGCCATCGAGCCATAGAGGGCGACGGCCACTTGGTCCTCGCGCCGTCGAGCCCTCTCTCAGGCTCTCCGATGCGTCCCCCTCCGGTGGAGGTGTATCTCGACCTGGTGCAGTGAGCCTGCAGCTCCGTTTCTCCACCGCGATTCTGGAAGCGACACCTGCAGGAGGGGTGCGCACGGGTGGGCAATTCGAGAGTGTTCCCAAGGAACCGTTGGGGGCGACTCAAATAGGCGAGCCACATTCTTTGACCGTCGCTCGGGCCCACGTATGATACGTGGCAGTCAGTGCGAACGCCGACGTCGGGGGTGCACTTGATCTGTTTCAAGGCGGCTGGATGCTCGAGCTAGGCTACCATCCACAGCTCGCTCGGCGTCGTGCCATAGGGTCAACGATGGCGTTCGGTGTGCGCCCCGACGTTGACGCTGGGCAGTCCGTGCAGACGTCGAGAGACGTCAAGTTGAGTCACGGTCGGGCGGGCCGCTGCGATGTCATCAGGGCGCCAGCAACGGAAGGGATCTGCACGACGGGCTGTGGCCCAAGTCCTCTTATCTTTTCCCCGAACTCTTCGTTGAAATGATGCACGGTACGTACACTCGCATGCATGACCTCATGACTTGTCATCGACCGTTCGAACGACGCAGATGCAAAGCTCAGGCGTCTTCGGGATGATGTGACAGTGAGATATTGAACTCGTTCCGCACCCGCAAGACGTACGTGAGCGGTATGAGGCTACTGGCTATGAATCCTGCCGAACACCGCTCGCCGATGTCTCAGGTGTTCAAGACGTCAGTCTCAGCCTCCCATCTTCTCTCGGTTCTCGGGAAATGTATCATTCCCAGAGACGAGATGTACCTCACGAAGACGCGCCGTCCCTTGCGAACCGTAATGTATCGCGGATCGACGTGCCCGCACTCGCAGCGGTCGAGGACGGCGAATGTGGGGGAAGTGCTTCTCAGCGGTCAAAGGAGGTACCGAACGCCGTCTTCGATTCAGCTGCTAGGTCGACTTGAGCAGGTATTTCAGTCCACAATACACTCATTGTTTGTTCCTTGCGATGCTGAGCCCCTCATCCTCCGCCACCTTTGATGGCCGTTCAGCTGGAAGTCCTGGAGGTCTTGCTTCTACATTGCATTCACAGGCCGCGTGTTGGTAGGTGAAAGGTAAGTTGCATATGCCCTCATACGTGCAGCACTTCTTTGATAAACCCGCCTCGTGGTGGCTGTTTGCAGACTCGTGTCTCCTGCGGCGTCGGTTGTATGTTGGACCAGACGCTGTTTGTTGAGCGCAGGACAACGGTCGGTGATGACGTCTCTGGTGCACATGGACATGCAATATAACTATACGACGGTACCGCGAGCTGCGCGAGGCAAACTGACGTCGGTAGGTCGGCTATTGAGACAATCAGGGTGCCTTACCTTGCTAGGTCGCTCGAGGCTATGCGCGTTTGGCGGGTGACGGACCTCAATGCATTGGCTGCAGGGCCCGATATCTGTCAAAGGACGGGTGGGGCCTCGGGCGTTGACTGTTCTGCTCAGAGACGACGATCGTTTCTCAGTAGCGATGACGAACCTCGCCGGGGAAGAAGGGACCGGAGTGCACCCACTCGACGTGGACTTCTATCGAGATGGATCGCTGGGACCATCAGCGATAGGTGCAACGGCCAGTGGACAGCGTCGGACGAGTTCGATTATTGCTGGTGCGTGCAAGTGTTCGTGCACCGTCTGCTCAATTTGCACACGCGGTCGTACTTCGGGTCCCCGGGCGGGCACGAGCCTCGGAGCGGGCAACGCACGGACCCGTCATTTTCTCTTTTGTTTTCTTACGCCAATGTTCGCAGGGGATCCGCCGCTGCTCGCGAGGCTGTCGACGGTCAAGTCGGGCGGGCGACGGGAGGCACTGAGGCTGCTGCTGATGGTAGGGGCGTGTCCATGTCCTCCGACGTGCCGGAGACGACCACGGAGGGACCGCCGACGCCTTCCCGGCGACTCAGCGACGTAAGCTGGATCTTGATGACCGGCCTGATTTGGGCAGCCGGCCTGCCACACTGGGACCAACTCCGGCCCTGCGTGCTGGGCTAGGCCGACCGATTTGGGGCATGGCCTTCTGTATTCGGCAGGGGAGGTGATTGGCCGTAGGCGTGCTTTTCACGGTGACCGCGTCCTGCGCTATCTCAAGCTAAGCCCTTCACAAACCGAGCACGAAAGGCCACCCGCCCAACCATATATAAGCCCTCTCCTTCCTTCACGTACCGCAAGCGTTCCCTTCCCTTCCCCTCATCCGTCCTCCTCCCCTCGCCGCGATCAGCAGGGTGTTTCAGTCTACCCGAGCTCCTCTTCGCTGACCGACAGCCAACGCCGATACGTCCTCCTATTCGCTCGACCCATTACAGCCATCACCACTCCACCTCTCGGCACCTTTCACAAACAAACATCCACCTACCAAAATGTCGACCGCATCCACAACCCCCTCTTCTCTCCTCGCGCATCTCCCTTCCGTGTACACCCTCCAAACGATGAACATCGCCTCGCTCCTCACCATCGCACTCGCAGTACTCTTCCTCTACTTATGCGCTACCTCCGTCTACAACCTCTTCTTCTCACCTCTCGCTGCCATCCCCGGCCCATGGTATGCGGCCATCTCCGACTTCTGGCTCACAACCCACGTTGCTCGCCTCCAACAATGCATGACTGTCCAGTCTCTCTTTGAGCGTTACGGCCCTGTGGTCCGCGTTGGACCGAACAAGGTCGCCTTCTGCGATCTCACCACCATGCGCAGCGTCTACTGCGTACACAAATTCGATAAGAGCCCCTTCTACAAGGCGCTCCTTACGTGAGTACCCTGTAGTCTATACTTGACGCGCGCTGTAGCTCACTGTTGTCAACTCATCACAGGAACAACAACGACCATGCGTAAGCATGACCTGCAATCTTCTATACGAGGTCAACTGACAGTCGCACCTAGCATGACAACTCTCCCACACTCCGAACATGTCGTAGCCCGCAAGGCATACGCGCCCCACTACAACCTACCCCATCTCACGCAGTTTCAGCCCGAGATCAACGACTCCGTCATCAAGGTTGTAAACGTAAGTACCATTCGTAGCCACAGTACGATGCGACTCTCAAAAATCTGCCAACCCTCAGATTCTCGAAGCCGAGCAGGGCAAGGCGTCTGTGTCGTGTCCCGAGCTTTTCCGTCACCTTATGGTTGACATCATCTCCACGACCGTCTTCGGATCGCGCCCTGGTGCACTCGATAACCTCGCTATGGGCGTTCGTGACGCTCTCTCCCAAGCCGTCAACGACTTCCCCACCAGGGGTATTGTCGTATGTGATACCACCCTATCGTGCAGCATTGCATGACTCACATTCTACGAACAGCGGAGTTTCATCCCGACCTGGGCATGGCAGCTTGTATGCCGTCTTCCTAGTGAAACATGGCGCCGCATCTGCAACTCCGACAATGTCATGGCTGACGTAGGTCACACATACCCTGACCCGACCCGAATGCAGTGTTGACCATGATTGTGTGTACTCTAGTTCGTTCGTGGCCGTGTCGACGACATCGTTGCTCGTATGCAGGCAACGCCCTTCTCGGGTGAGAAGGAAGCGAAGACTCCCATGATTGAGCGCATGCTCCAAAACCGTATGGCATCGCTTCACGACGGTGTGGCTGTCCAGAAGATCGTTTCTGAATGCATGGGCCACCTGTGAGTAAGCCTACTCTCGTAAACGTACAGATAACCGACGTCGTGGGTCATAGCGTCGCTGGTGTCGACACTTCCTCGACTACTCTTTCATACCTCTTCTGGGAGTTGACGCGCCGCGCGGACGTCATGAGGAATCTACAAGCCGAGTTGGACGAGCACATGCCCGACCGTCGCGTCATCCCTGACTTCGCTACCCTCTGCAAGCTTCCTTACTTGAACGCATTTATCAAGGAAGGTAAGCATAGCCACCCTTGATCGTTCGCGTCTAGTTATGAACCGTCACTGAACATACGTGCAGGATTGAGAGTCTTCGGCCCTGCTCCATCCTTGCTTGAGCGCGTGATTCCTTCGACAACCGCTTCCAAGATGGACGATTCCTTTGACATGATGGGCTATGCCGTTCCGCCGGGCACTGTCGTTGCTACACAGGCTTGGAGCATGCATCGTGATCCCGAAGTCTTCCCCAGCCCGGAAACCTTCCTTCCTGAGCGCTGGTTGTCTGTCGAGGGTGCCGCCGGTGAAGAAGAAAGGCTTGCGAGGTGGGCGTTCTCAATGTCTCAAGCCAAGACCATGGTCACTGACTTGATCGTCATCTAGGATGTCGCAGTATATGATGCCTTTCGGGGTCGGTACGCGAGTATGCGGTGGGCAAAACCTTGCACACATCGTCCTGCGGGCAGCTGTAGCAGCAGTTGTGTCAAACTTCAACATCACCGCGAACCGCAGGGAGACTAACGAGCGCACCATGGAGATCAAGGATGCATTTGTGAGTACATGCTATCATTTCTCACTGCATTGTTCGCTCACACTAGTATCTAGGTCATCCACCCTGCGACGAAGGAGTGCAGACTTATATTCACTCCGCGGGATTGATATAGCCCATGTCTTGAGTTTTCGTCGCTTGGATTGTATTGATGAGAACAATACCCTATGGATTCGCCCCTAATCCGCCGTTCGTTTGAGAGTACTTACCCTACAAGATTATAATGTCCGTTCCTCGCTGTCCGCAGTCTCACAGCTGGTTGTGTTGTTGTTATTGTTTCGCTTTCCTGATTTGCACGCTATCTTGTTATCCTTATACGTTCATATATACACAGGCGGCCGGGTCGCGTTGTCTTCGATTACTAGCCACACATACATACGTAGAGGAAGAGATTGCGACTAGGATACACTGTAAGAGAATTCTCCGTCCATCGTCTGATTATCATCATGATCAATTGTGCCAGTAGTCTGGTGGCAGCGGCAAATTGTGCGGTGTTTCGATAGGCAGGAACTTGCGTCTGTGGATGGACATATCAGAAAAAATACGAAAGCAGCATTGAGATAGAGGAAACAGCAAGACGTACCTTAGGTGACTTTCCACACCCGGCGACCGCTTTGAGCAGTGTCGAGCCACTCGCGCATCAGCAAAGCCCCCCAATTCCGACCGCAACCGGATTGAGCAGGCGGAATACAAGGAGCGATATGTACACACAGGGAGGTCTGGAGCGTTCGCAAACGTGCGCAGCTTTTCACAGGAGCGTCTGTCGTCATGAGAGGAGTCGTCGTCAGGATGAGTGAGAGTGACGGGTCGAACAGCAAGTGCGCTAACGTCGAGAAGCACCGTCTCGGCTCGGGGATGCCTAACTCGACGAGCGCGAGCTGCCTTGTTGTGGCGGTCCCGAGGGAATGGTATGGCGCACCTTTCGCGGCGCCATCGTCGATATCGACTGTGCCCCACTCGTAGCTGGAGAGGGCGAGGTGCGTGACTGCCGGCCGGGGCGCAGACCGCCCAGCGGTCGGACTCTGAACGGGTATCGGGCGTCGTCTGGGTGCACCTTATGGAGCCGTTTGAGGGCGTGGTAGAGGGGGATCGTTGCGGAGGTGCACCGGAAAGGGCTTGGCCCGAGGAGGGTGAGGTCAGGCAGCGATGTGAAGCAGAGCGACTCGAGGTTGCGGGCGACGATGTGGAAGAGCGTGGTGCGAGACAAAGATGTCGGATGGTGAGTGTGTATTTTCCGATGGCCGTGGCGCGCTCGCGGGTGAGGCACCGCAAGAATGCTGATACTTGTAGGGGAGTACGAGCGGTGAGAGAGACGGTGTGGAAGCGAGATGCTCGGGAGGTGGTCCGGGAGAGGGCGCAGCCCGTAGAGCCGCCGTTGGTACATACATAAGTGTAGACCCTCCCAAGGATCTTGATAGGCAGGTCCTCCATTGAGTCTGGGAATATGTGTACAGTCTGCATAAGTACCTCGAACAAGTTATACAACGCAGACAACGTGTTCAACATACCTGATCGGCGAGGTTTTGCCAGGGTTGAGATCTGATGCGTGACTGTCATTTGTATCCATGTCGGAAATGGTACGTATACGTACATAGTGTAGAGGCCAAACTCAGTACGCTCACTGTGGACGCTGATCTGTCACCTGTAGCGGAACGTCAACGGCACTACGCATGATATGTAACCATTGCGTAGACGTTCCTACTCATCCGCACAACTGGGGACTGTCAATACGTAGGGCGCATGGCGCATGGCAGTTGGCAGGACGATTCGGATGCATTGGTCAAAGGAGAAGATGCGCGCTATACTGCTTGGCGCTCTGACCGGCCGTGGGAATATCACAGGCCACTTCAAGATCCAGATCTGAGCAGGCGACGTACCGGCTACTGCGCACTTGTATACCTCCTCCTCTGCCATCCATCTCTCAATGACCTCTTGAGTCAAGTTGCTAAGCCAGGTCTTGCGTCGATACATTTAGCGTTGCGACACTCGCTTCTCTTAGGCTCCACTTTGCCCTCACGCTTCAAGCATTACAGTTCGTCCATATACAACCAGCCCGGCACTGTGCTATTATACTTCAGATACTTTAGGAAGTCCCCACTAGCCCCTCGTGACTCGGAGATGTGCCTCAGCGATATTGCTCATTGAGAAGCATGAATTTTTGTCTTGGTGCTCCGCGAGTCGGCATCCGCACAGCCCTGCTACTGCGGCCGGGTCATAGTAACGGAGTGGGCATTGACTGGCATCGTTGTCGCACGCATGGCCTTGTGAGCAACTCCTACTACGCCCACATTTGATCACGTCTGTCACCGCAATGAACGCCTCTGACCAGCTGCTGCTGCATCTCCCGCCGGTACCGGTGAGTTCTCCTGCATCCGATCCACAACCTTACACATGTTGATGACACAGGCACAGACAGAAAATCAGGGTGGTACTGGCTTAAACATAACCAATCGTCTTCCCCTGGAGTTACTGGAGCAGATTTTGACTCTCGCATGCACGGACGGGGGCCTTACCGGCTGCCGCCTCTCCCTCGTATCAAAGCGGGTATACGAAGTCGTCCGCGTGAGCCGTTACTACTCCGTTGCCCTCGCCTCCGGGTCCGCAGAGCAGGTCGCCCACTTTCTCCACGCATACACAGCAGACCGCGCGCGCAGTGCTAGTCACCATGTTGGGGCTTCGGCGCAGCCGCGTGTACGTCATCTCCTCCTGGGATCTGCTAGGCCACCTCCGAATCACACCGAAGACGAGAAAAGTGATCACAACCAGGACCCCGACAAGAACGTCAGACAGGATACCAAGGACGAACTCACGCGTGAGTTCCAGCGAGACGTGTCTACGCTCATCTCACTGGTCGCCCCGGACCTGCACACCCTACTTGTCCTCTCAGCACATCGCTCTTGGAAGGAGGAGCTCAAGCTGCCCCCATTGGGCCTTACCAGCTTTCCCCTCTTGAGGGAGCTCACGATCATCGGGAACGGCTTACGCTTCGCCCCGTCGCAGACCCCTCCCGCTGACTCGGATGCAGAAACGTTCCCGCCTCTGCCCCGTCTGACTCGCGTGCACGTCATGTTCACAGCAGGACTAGCGTCGGGTACGGGCTCGGCACTCGACATGACTCGTTGGGCAAAACGCGCTCCGCGCATCACGCACTTCCGGATCTCCCGTCTGCCCAGACAGCGGTCTGACGCTCTTCAGTTCACGACCATTGGCGGTGAGCACTCCTTCCCTTCTTCCTATAGGCCCTAGCACAAGCAAAGAAATCACATACTGACATGACGTCGTCTCCATGCGAACCAGACATCGACGCACCGCTCATCCTCCCGCACCTCAAGGTGTTCATCGTACAGCCAGACGGTCGGCCTCCACCTGCGAAGTGTGGCAACCCGTCCATACAGTACAAGCGCTTCATAAAGCACCTCCAGAAGCTGCATCACGAGGCCACGCGCCGGTGGGCCCTGCTGCCGCCTCTCGAGAAGTCGGCCACCGCGACAGACACTGCAATATTTGAGACCCTTGCGAGGCAGAATTGGGCGGACTTGGTCGAGGGTCGGCTTGGATGCTGGGCGGTGGACGACGCTTGCTTCAATGGCATACAGGACGTCTAGCCTCAACGAATACCTGACCCAGGTGGCACGAAACTGACGTGCAGATGGGACTCAACTCGACTTCGCCCTGGTAGTAGTATCGGAAACGGCATGCCTCAGTACTCAGTGCAGAACACATGGGCAGCGGTACGAGCTACGTCGTGTAGAGAAGAACAAAGTACCTAGCCAATACCTAGCTAGCGGCATCTCGAATGATATCGCGACTGACTGAGGTCGGTCGAGCTACGAACTCTGGAGGACGAGGTGTTGGTGAGCTGAGGGCATCGTGGGAAATAGGCCTGAGGCCCCCGGCGATACATATCTGAGCCGCTATCCTGCTGCACCGTGACATTCTCACTCAACCTCTTGATTTCTTTCTGCCCATAGCACTCTTTCACTTCTGGCCCTTAGCAACACAAACATAACTGTCCATAATAATATCCGTCTAGCACTTCGCACACTGGCACCGGCGGACTCCGAGTCGCCAAGGCTATGGTCATCTTAGTGAAGTGAGTCCTCTCGCGATATCGCCTATGTATGTACGAGCAAGTTCACGTCGGATAGCAGAGGAATATTGGACCTCACGTGCATGGCCCTCTGATAAGGTGTGGCACAGCCATGATCATTGTTCCTGCAGTCTTCGATCATACCAGTAATGTGGTCTTGACTCCTTACTGGATGGTGTGAAGCGAGTGGTGAGGAAGCCTGAGACCGACCGCCCAGACTTTCGAGGACGTAGGAAATCTCCGGTATGAGGGAGTCATCGGTTTGCCGACTGTTCTCATAGATCGTGTCAGCAGGACTGTTGACGCCGCCATATATAAACTAACGTAGGATCCCTCTTGCCAGGCTCTGGGCACGCTCTCTTCTGGGAATACATATACTATACGTTAACAACCCTTTCAACGGATATGTCAGATCAGCAGATAACCCATATCTCAGTGAGTTCTCCTCCATACATGTGCCCACCACACGGCCATACGAATGATGACATCAACGCAGACGGAACTCCAAGGCGGAACGGGCCTTAATGCCAGCAGTCACTTCCCCCTGCCGTTAGAGCTCCTCGACGATATCTTCACCCTCGCTTGCACGGACGGCGGCCTCACTGGCTGTCGACTCTCCCTCGTATCGAAGAGCGTGCGCGAAGGCGTCCGCTCCAGCCGTTATCATTCCGTTGCGCTCAGCTCCTGGTCTACGGAGCAAATCGCCCGATTTCTCCACGCATTCACCACGGACCGCGCTCGCAGCGCTGCGGCAGCTTCAGCCCAGCCGCGAGTGCGTCACCTCTTCCTCGCGTCTGCCAGCCTCAGGTGGCGTCGCAACCTCGACCAGGTCCGGGAATCCGACGAGAGGCTCAGGCGTGAGTTTCAGCGGGACGTGTCCACGCTCATCTCGCTCGTGGCCCCGGATCTGCACTCTCTCCTTGTTCTCTCTGGGCATCGCCCCCCGAATCAGGAGCTCATGCTCCCCCCGATAGGACTCTCAGCCTATCCCCAGCTGCAGAAGCTCACCATCATCGGAAATGGCCTGCACTTCGCGCCTACGGACGCCGCGCCGCGCTCGGATACAGACCCAGCGACGTTCCCTCCTCTATCCCGTCTAACTCACTTGCACATCATGTTCAACACGGGCTCGTTCACGTCGCACACTGGCTCTGCGCTCAACCTGACTCGGTGGGCAGAACGTGCGCCGCACGTCACCCACGTCCGCATCTCGCGCCTACCCAGGGGAACCACTACAGATGTTGTCGGCCAGATCAAGATCATCGGCGGTGAGTAGCAATTCTGCTGCCTTTCCCACTGCAGACCCCACGACCGCAATTGAACACGGTGACTGATGCGATGTCCTCGCCATGCGCGTTAGGCACCGACGTGCCACCCATTTTCCCGCGCCTTAAGACGTTCATCGTCCAGCCTGACGGTCAACCTCCGAGCACAGGGTGCGGGAATCCGCGCTTGCGCTACAAGTGGTTCGTACAGCACCTACAGAAGCTGCACCGCGAAGCAACGAGCCGATGGGCCCTAGTGCACGGTTCTGAGAAGAGGCAATCTCTGAGGGACCCCGCCGGGTTCAAGAAGTTCGCGAGGCAAGAATGGAAGGACTGGGCCGACGGCCGTCCTGAATGCTGGGCGGTGGACAAAGCTTGCTTCGTGAGCGTCCCAGCAGAGGCAGGAGCGGCCTGAAGAGAAGACTGGCGGTAAGAGGACGGAAGTACGTTCATTCGAAGACTGGTGTCGATCACATGGAAGTGTATCTATGTACAAGATCAGTCAGTCCTGCCAAAGTCCCTACCCGAAAGCAACCTGATGACGACAACGACCAAAATGTGAAGAGATGTAGCAACTACGGGCATCTATATCATGACGAGGGAGCGCGAACGAAGAACAATGCACAGCAAATATGAACGTCATTCAGATGGTGGGGATATAGGAATGCAGAACTGCGGCGTGAAAATGGCGGAGATGTGAGGTCGTGAGGAAGAAAGGAACGAGCGAAAGAGTGCAGATAATGTTACACAATATACAGGATCAGACGGATGTTCGTTACCATGCGCGGCTTTGCTCGCAAGAGATTCCGCCGAGAGCGCGTGATTCACCGCTTCTTCTTGCCCTTCTTGCCCCTGGTACCGGCCGAGACACCGGTGGCTGTAGTAACGGTCGACGCCATGGGTGAGGGCGCACGTGGAGGGATGACGGGCACAGGTTCGATGTCTGCAAGAGGCGTAGTAGGGCGTCTCGGTGATCTGAAGGAGGTATTTAGTCGGTCACCGGGGTACATCGATGGAATACACAAGCACTCACCGAGGTATGACCACAGGCTCAGTGATAGGCGTGGGCTCTGGGATAGGAATGGGGATCACTACCTCGGGCACAGGGAGCGGCATAGCGCCAAAAGAAGGCGACGACGACAGGTTCCTCGCTCCGCCCATCATAGGCGACCTTGATCTGCCTCCAAGAACAGAACTACTACGCGTAGGTGGCCCCCCGACGGCAGAGCCTACGACGGAGCCCGATAAGGAGGACGGGAGCGGCACACGAGCTGCGCGCGAAGTATGAGACCCTAAGCTCATGCTCGTACTTGACCGAGGGGTCGGGGGAACAACTGGATATGTGACATTCGGCGGGACGGGGGCAGCAGCGTACGCGGGAGTCGAACTCCTCGAGAGCTTGCGCGTGCGAGCAGGTGGAGTGGTGAGCGAATCGACAGATCCCAAGCCGGACGACACACTCGAGTCGGTATCATCATCACGGCGCTTGATAGCAGAACGTGTGTACGGTTCTGCAGTGTTGCGACCCGAACCCGACTGCGAGCTTCTGCTGGAAGGCTGCAGGGGAATGACAGGAGGCGGCCCTTCGCCACCTGGGTAACCGCCATGGACATAAGCGTCGGACCGAATGGAAGGAGTACCGCCGTAGACGGAAGGAGGGAGGGGAACACCTGCAGGGCCGACAGTGCTCCCACCATAGCTAGAAGGTGGTAAGGGAACACCCGCAGGACCAATTGTACTAGTAGGTGTAGGTGGTCCCATTGGCACGAACCCAGGAGGAGGGTACGGGCCGTTCAACATGACAGTCGACGGAATAACCGGGCTGGCAGGAGCAGGCGGTGGATCTGGCTCTGTTGGAGTCGAAGGTAGTGGACGATCAGCATCATCCGCGCTGAGGAAGGAACGATGAGGCTCGCTGCCGTCGGCGCGGGATATGTTCGACTCTGGCCGGGACTGAAGGAGACTCAGTGAGGTGAAACGGGTGTAAGGTTATGCGCGACTCACCGGAGGCTCAACTGTGAAGCTAATCTCGTTTGAAGACATGCTCCCCCTGTTGTCGGGGGCATGCTGTGGTTGAGGAGGCGGTCTAAGGCCCGGCTGGGGCACCACAATCGCAGGGGGCGGGATTCCAGGTGAAGGGCTATCCGGAGACGAATGCGGTGAGTGGGGCGGAGCATAGATATTCTGTATGCGAGGGAAGTTATCTTGACTCTGGTTGCGGCGGATGCTGCTCGAAGTCCCAGGACGAGTGACACTTTCCCCGTCCCGACGTCTGCCTCCATAAGCGCTTCCAGCTCGAGACGAGTCGTCTCTATCACTATAACGGGATGCACTACGGGGACCACCGGAGCGATATGCGCTCTCCGACCCGCCGTACCTGGGTGTTTCCGTTCGTTCGCGGTAGTAGTCCTCACTAGACCGAGCCAAATTCTCGGCACTTCTGTACCGCGGGGTGGTATCAGGGTACGTAGGGTTCTGCGGTGGGGGTGGCATGCTCGGCGAAGGAACGGGCATTCCTGGAGTTGGTGAGGGCATTTGGAAACTTTGCGTTGAGAGCTATGCAGAAGAGGTAATCTCGTCAGGAACAGTCACACACAGAGGATATATGCGTCGATTAATTACATTCGACTGTCCATACACTGGCGAGGATCCACTGGACGTCCGTTCGCGCTCTTCAGCGATAGCGCTGAGGACGTTCGGTCTTTCGCGCGTCGTGCTCCTGGGCATGGGTGCCATGGACGGAGGACCGAGGATCTCGAACTGGGACATGGTCGTTGACTGTGATTCGGTCGAGTTTCTCCGCCGATGCTTCGGTCTCCGACTAGGTTCGGGCTCGGGATTCGCGGGCGGCGGGATCATCACTGGTTCATCCGGGATGTTCTTGACGTTGTTGAGCACTGCAGAAAGGGGTGGAGAGGGTGATGTGGGCAGCTGCGGGCCCATTTCGTGAGGTGGAGGAAGACGGATGCGCATATCATCATCGATCCTGGGTATCCAGCCATCGGGAGGTGCTTCAACGGGAGGATGCGACGGCGAGAACACGTTGTGGACTGAAACGGGGCGGATCTCCTGCTCGACAGGCCTCTCCGGCTGTGGCGCGACTGGAGCTGCCGGCGAAGGTATCCGCGCTGGCGTTGTAACGGGGGGAGGATTGGGGAGATTGTTGTCGAGAGCCTGTGTGTAATTGTTCGCCCTACCGTGGTCGGAACCCTCAGAGGACGATGCCCGCAAGGCTCGAGGTGGTTCGTAGTGCCGCATTCGTGGAGTCTCGTAGTCCATTTCCGTAGCAGGCGCAGAGTATGCCCTCTCAGTGGCGCGCGCCGACTCGATCCCCGCCATCCTGCCCTCTTCGAAGCCCAGAGCTCGACCTTGCGCAAGGCCCTCCTCCAAGCCCTGCCGCCTCCCCTCTTCTCTCGCCCGCAGGATGATCTTCTCTTCCCTGAGCTTCCTCGCCGTGCTTCTCGCCTTGGCCGCCGCTTCCTCTGCCTCCACCCTCTGATCCTCCAACGAGTCGATCAGTTTCTGCGCCCTCTTGATCTCCTCCTGCGCGTTGTCGTATTGAAGCTTGTAGAGCCTCAGTTCCTCGTTCGCCCGCGCGGATGCCTGCTCCGCCGCTAGCTTCGCCTCGTTTGCAGCCTTGAAGTGAGCGATGACCTCCCGGGTCTTGGCTTCAGCCGCATCCGCGCGCAGTCGCTCCGCCTTGAGCTGGTCGCTGAGTGTGTACAGGGTGCGCTTCAGGTCGACGGTTTCGCGCTCGCGAGCGATGAGGACACCGGCGACGTCGCGGATCGAGGTGAAGGCGTTGTTGCGATCATTCTTCGAGCGCCGCGTCTTTCGAGTTTGTTCGCTAAAGCTGGAGCGTGTCGACCTCGATGGTTGGAGGTCTATGGGTGACTCTGGGGGAGATGAAGAGGCTTCGGATGATTCCATATTACAGCGTGCGGTATTGTACAGTCTGTGACGTCTTAGTTTCCTCAACATACACGTAGAAGGTGACACTTACCCAGCCGAATCGTGAGTTCATGGAAGTCTGCGTCCAGATGAGTTCTACGGCAGCTTCCCGCTTTCATGGCATTTGACTTACCGTAACAATGCTACAAAAATGGAGGAAAATGGTCCAAAGGTCTCGCGAGAGGACGGCAAACGGTGGTGCCCAAACAAACCTCCCAAGCGCCTAGAGTTCACAATTAGGTCCGTCAGACGCTCACACGAGGCTGTTGACGTAATGGACCTTGAGTCAAGACGACACGCTCAACCTCCGTACGTTTGTGCTTACACGGGGTAAGTAAATTGCATTGACGACATAGAGGTTACATGCGAGGGAGACAACATGGATATATGTTCACGATACTCAAGAAACAGACAGAATCGAGCTTATGTCCTGTGTGAAAGAAAGGGGAGGAGGGGACGCAAAGCGACACGAGGACTAGAAGTGATCGACGGTGAACGTCCACTTGCCCTCCTCGATGTCAAAGCCCTCAAACTGCGTGTGCTTCATGTTCTTCAGCCGCTTGAAGTGCTTCTGCGCTGCAGGGTTCGTCATGTCTTTGATTGGCTCCCGCGTCGCCTTGTCCAACGCCCAGCAGCGCACGAGCTCGATACGCGCCCTCACGTTCAGTCCAGCACCCGGCGGCGGCTTCTCCGCGTCGTCTGCGTCAGGGTACACGCTGCACTCCTTGTCGTCGAATCGCACGACCTCCCCGAGCAGACTTGACAGGCGGGGCAAGCCCGTCAGATCGACCGGCTCGAGGAACGTGATCTGCCCGTAGCCGACGCGTCCGACGACGAGTCCGCTGAACGACGAGAGTTCGTCATGGCCCATGGTCTTGAGCGTCTCCAAGTCAGGCTTGACCCAGTAGTCGCCCTCCTGCAGCTCCGAGGGATCTCGGGGATTCTTGGCTGGGGATGCCGAGGGGGCAGTCCGTGGAGCGGTCCCGAGCATCTCACTCGAACTCTGAGCAGCGAAACGATTGGCGGGTAGCTTTTGCGCTCGAGCGGCAGGGGTGGGCGACTCCATGCGAGCAGCGCTCGAGGCACTAGCTGCCGCCGCTTCCATTTCGCGAGCGGCGATACTGAGCTTGGGATTGAAAGATGGAGCGCCGACAGACGACTTGCTGAACAGGTCTGCGGCGTCAATCTTCTTGTCCAGAGTGAGTTTCTTGACGCTTTGTCGAGCGCCACTGCCCAGCGTCGGACTCGAGCCACCGTTCGTCAAGAAAGAGTCGGGACCAAGCAGACTCTTCGATGAAGACGCCTTACTCAGCGATAGAGCGTTCGGCTTCCCTGAGGCATAGAGGAGGCTGCCACCGAGTTGACTCGAGCCCGCTCCAGGCGGCGTTGACGTTGACCCGAATCCGCGCAGCTTTGTCGAAGCTGGCGGGGCATAGCGAAGTTGCAACTGCGGAACAGGTGTACGTGTCGGTACATCAACGAAGTAGCCAGGTTTCTTCTTCGGCTGCTGATCCAAAGTCACTGCCCTGGGACCTGGGGGAAGCATGCTGAAGATTGGCAGATTTGAGCTGATCGGCTGGGCAATGGATGCAGTCAGGGGTGCTTGTGACTGTCCGAGGGTCGATGCACCCATCGTGGCAGTGGACGCGCCCAGTGTGCTACCACCGAATAGACCACCCTGCTGTTGGCCATTCGACGTCGACATGCCGAGCGTTGGCGCGGC
Organism: Coriolopsis trogii; assembly: GCA_020543525.1. NCBI lineage: Eukaryota > Fungi > Basidiomycota > Agaricomycetes > Polyporales > Polyporaceae > Coriolopsis > Coriolopsis trogii. The sequence continues at coordinate 1,845,655 of JAHYIO010000037.1, read as the reverse complement.
TGGCTTGCCGAACAGACTGTTACCAAAAGCACCCGTGGTTTGCTGTTGCTGGGGTGCTTGTCCCAGGGTGGAACCACCGAACAGACCGCCTGTCTGTGTCTGCGCCTGTGATGGCTGACCGAGGGTGGAACCTGATCCGAAACCTCCGCCGAACAAACCGCCTGATGGTTGCAGTGTAGAGGCGGGTTTCGGTGCCCCAAATAAGCCACCTCCACCGAAGGCGTTCTGTTGTTGTGGCTGGGTGCCCTGCTGGCCTTGCTGTTGCTGATTACCGCCGAACAGACCGCCGCCACCACCGAACAGGCCCGTGCCTGATTGCTGTTGCGCTGGTTGAGTACCAAACACTAGGGAAGGGTCAGCAAATGTCCGCCAATCAAGTACACTGGCTACATACGACCGCCTGGCTGTGGCTGCTGCTGTGGCTGCTGCGGCTGAGTATTCTGCCCAAAGGCACCACCACCGAACAGTCCGGTCGACGGTTGAGCACCCTGTTGTGGTTGTGCATTGGTTTGACCGAAGGAACCGAACGCGCCAGTTGTAGGCTGGGTGTTGGCCGCACCGAAGATCGAAGGCTTGTTCTGGTTGGCACCTGCTGTGATCCTCAACATGAATGCTACGCGATCGACATAGATATGTGAACTCACCGAAAGCACCGCCAAACGCACCGGTAGTGGTGGTCCCAGCAGGCTGTTGAGGCTGGCCGAACAGACCAGTTCCAGTCGACGCGGTTTGATTGGGCTGACCGAATGTGCCACCCGTTGATCCAAACGTCCCCGTACCAGTAGCTCCTGCAGTGGCAATGAGTGAGGGTTCTACTGAGCATGTTAATGACGTACCGAATGCAGGTTTGGGCTGGTTGTTCCCGAATGCACCACCTCCGCCAAAGATGCTGTTGCCGGTCTGCGGCTGGGGCTGCTGTTGGGTCGCTGGTTGACCAAATCCACCAAAGGCGCTTGTCTGCGGCTGCGGCTGCGGCTGAGTCGGTTGGCCAAAGGCGCCTCCGGTACCACCTCCGAACAGGCTGCTACCCGTAGGGCCTGCAGCACCCTGCGTTTGCCCGAAGGCCCCGAAGCCGCTTGTAGTACCCGTCTGAGTGCTGGTGTTACCAAAGCCACCAAAGGTTGTGCCCGTTGCGGCGGGCTGGTTGGCGGGTTGACCAAATGCTCCTGTAGTAGGCTGGGTTGGTGCACCAAATGAAGTCTGGCCAAAAGCCCCTGCTGTCTTTCGCCCCTGTTGGTAATCTTGAACTCGGAGTTCCTAATGATGTGGCGTTTGGTTGGGATTGAAGATTGAGACAGAATACTACGCTTACTTCGAAAGACGCCGAGCGGTACTGCGGCATGGCTGAAATACTCTGGTATTGGAGCGTGAGGGAAGTATTGACGCTATCCTTCTCTGTAAATGCTTGGAAGGGCACCGACGATCCTGTGGTCACCGGTGCGCCTCCATCATTTCCTGCTATTTCCATGTCGGATCGAGGTAACAATGTATGCATTAGTAATGAGACGTGCGGCTAAGGGGAGGCAATACGCACCAGTCGTCACTGCAGCGCCGAATGCTCCAGTCGCAGGCTTCGCACCAAACAGACCCCCACCGCCACCGAAAGTATTTGTTGTGCTTGTAGATGGCTGAGAACCGAAGAGACCCGTCCCAGTTCCCGGCGTCGTCGTTGTTGTGCCGCCTCCACCAAATGCACCGGTCCCGCCGAAAGTAGACGTTCCTGTACTGCCGAATGCAGACGTGCCTGTTGTTGATGGTCCTCCTCCACCAAATGCACCGAAACCTGTGGCGGGCTTGGGTTGACCGAACGCGCCCCCGCCCGATGGGTTTGTGCCGCCGAAGGCACCTGTACGCGTGTCATGCTTATTAGGACGCGATGAACAGGGACTAATGGGAGATGAGACGTACCGAAGCCCGTGCCCGACGTGCCAGGATTAGCAGTTCCACCACCTAAGTTGCCAAACATCGGGTTGGCTTGTGGCTGCTGTGGTTGTTGTGGTTGTCCGAACGCGCTGGTAGAGCCGAACGCACCAGCTGGGAGCGTGACAATACTGACAGGTTAAAAGGGCGCGCGAAATGAGTCGTCATAAAGGACACTTACCGCCGGTCCCGAAGGCTGAAGGCTGGCCAAAAGCCGATGGCTGCTGTTGCTGGCCCTGCTGGTTGTTTCCCCACGCGGACGTCACATTGCCTGAGCCAAACATTTTTGCGGGCGGGGTCGTGTCGCGTCGTCGTGGTCGTCGTGAGCTCGATGTTTGTGCCACAAGCGCCCCCGTGGCTCGATTACCCATTCAGGCGGAGTCTCAAACGCGGTCACGCCGCGGCTCTCCCCGGCCCTAGGCGTCTAACATTTTGTCAAGCGCCCATTTTGCGAGTTTCTGCAAGTCGCAAACCTTCGCAAACTTGAAGCTTTCGTGATCGGGACGCATACACCCTCCTCTCTGCTGCTCGTCATGCCCGACGCCTCTTCCTCTCGTCCGGCGAAGCGAGTCAAGAGCACATTTTGCACTCTCGAGCGCGAAGCCAATTTCAAGGCTCCCCCAAAGGATGCCTCGGTGGTCCCTATCCTAAATGAATTTGTGACCCCTCATTTAGAGTCCTTCAATGCGCTCTTCGACGACTCAGGCCTTCCTACTGGCGATGGGGATGGAAGAGGCCTGCTGCATTTAGGTATTGAGGACATTGGCCGAAGAGTGGTCTTTGACGGCAAAGGGGATGTCGGCTCAGAGAGCGGGCAGAGAGGGTGGGGAAACCGTCTCTCGAGTGAGTACTACGGTTACTACGGTTGGTAACGATGTATTGAGGTCTCCCGAAGTGTGGTATGAGCAGGTTACTGTCGCGCGTCCTATGGTTCCCGAGCGAGACAGGGACGCGGTAGAGAGGAGAGTGTTCCCGACAGAGGTAAGTACCGAATACATTATACCTGCCAAGTCGTAAAAGCTCACTCGAAACTCTGATCAGGCGCGTGAACGTCTCACCTCCTATCGTGGACGTATGATGGTCAAGATATGCTGGCAAGTCAACGACGGACCTGTAGAAGTCGAGATGAGGGATTGTGGTCTCCTTCCAATCATGGTTCGAGTGAGTCACAGTTACCAGTCTCGTCGAGGTACAGACAGAGATTCGCAAGTGCTCACAACGCATTTTTTGATCGTCCTTGCTATAGTCTGCTCGTTGCAATCTCCGCGGTATGTCCTCCGCAGACCTCGTCAAGCATCACGAAGAACCCGAGGAATTTGGCGGGTACTTCATCATCAACGGAAACGAACGTCTGATCCGCTACCTCATCCTTCCTCGTCGACATCATGTCATATCCCTCTTCCGACCGTCCTTCGTCAACCGTGGGCCCTCATACACGCCTCACGCTGTTCAGATACGTTGCGTCCGTCCAGACCAAACAAGCGTAACGAACACTCTTCACTACCTGTCTAACGGCAGTGCAATGCTGCGCTTCAGTTGGCGGAAGCAGGAGTATGTGATACCTATCATGCTTATCCTCAAAGCCCTGGTCTCCGCGTCAGATAAGGAGATCTTCGAGGGCGTTATGATGCAGGACTATGAGGACACCTTCCTGTCTGACCGAGTTGAACTGCTTTTGCGGAGCTTCAAGATGTACAGTCTGTACACCGGAGATCAGTGCTTACAGTATCTAGGTGACAAGTTCCGTGTTGTTGTCAACATGCCGGAGGACTGGACGAACCAAGCCATTGGCGTATGGCTCATCAACAAAGTTGTCCTTGTACACTTACCCAATCCAAGAGACAAGTTTCGAATGCTCTTGTAAGTTCAGGTTCGCGAAACTTGGCGCAGTGCTGATGCATGCTCCGCTAGGTTCATGCTCAGAAAGCTGTATGCGCTAGTATCGAAGTCGTGTAGCGTCGATAACCCAGACTCTCCACAACATCAGGAAGTCCTTCTTCCGGGTACACTGTATGGCATGATTATCAAGGAGCGTTTGGAGGAAGCACTCAACAGCTTCCGCGAAGGGATCGCTCTAGACATCCGCAATGCCAATCCCGCCGTTGACTTCTTCGACAGTAAGTGCTCATCCTCAACGACTGAGCTTTGCTCAACCGCAATTTAGAGCGATATATCAAGAAAGTTCTTGCACGGACGAACTACGAGATTGGTGCCAAGATGGCCAATTTCCTCGCCACTGGCAACTTGGTCTCGCCGACGGGGCTCGATCTGCAGCAACAGTCGGGGTTCACAATCGTCGCAGAGAAGCTAAACTGGATGCGTTACATCAGCCACTTCCGTTCGATCCATCGAGGAGCTTTCTTTGCTGAGCTTAAGACGACGACCGTCCGCAAACTGCTTCCAGAGGCATGGGGTACCCATATGCGCATATTCTTAGTACCGGACCGAAGACTGACCTTATCGCTGAACAGGCTTCCTCTGCCCCGTGCATACGCCCGATGGTTCTCCCTGCGGACTACTCAATCATCTCTCCCGTACCTGCCGCATTGTCACATCACCTCTCGCCGTAGCACATATCCCCGCGCTTCTCGCCATCCACGGTATGACCCAGGCGTTCACACCCTCTGTCGACGGTCGACGGAACTTATGCGTTCAACTGGATGGCCGTCTGATCGGCTGGGCGTCCGCTGCGGTCTGCAAGCAGTTGGCAACAAGCCTCCGGATATGGAAGACCGAAGGCAAGCACAATGTCCCGCTCGACCTGGAGATTGGGTATGTGCCTGTATCGAAGGGCGGGCAATATCCGGGCTTGTACCTCTTCGCGAGCCGGTCACGTATGATGCGTCCTGTGAAGTACCTGGCAAATGGGAGAGACGATCAGGTCGGGTCGTTTGAGCAAGTGTACATGGACATCGCGTGTACGCCGGCCGAAATCGAGGATGGTGTCTCAACTCACGTAGAGCACTCACCGACGAACTTCCTCTCGATATTGGCGAACCTCACGCCATTCTCTGACTTCAATCAGGTAAGAGGGTTGTACGTGTGCTCAGCGCAGTTTGAAGTAACAGAATCCGTTCTACAGAGTCCTCGTAACATATATCAGTGCCAGGCAAGTCTGGGCGAGCACGCCGAGTTGATTTAGTGTCTGATTCTCACGCACATATCTTCTCTATAGATGGGTAAGCAAACTATGGGCACGCCGGCGACTGCGCTGCAGCACCGCACAGACAACAAGCTCTATCGTCTACAAACGGGACAGACCCCGGTCGTGCGACCTGCGCTCCACAACACATACGGCATGGACTCCTTCCCGAATGGGACGAATGCGATTGTCGCCGTCATCTCGTATACAGGCTACGACATGGAAGACGCCATGATCTTGAACAAGTCTGCGCACGAACGCGGGTTTGGCTACGGAACGGTATACAAGTCGTACACGGTCGACCTTCAAGAGCTCACTGGTTCACGTCGATCAACTTCTACGCCGACACTGCACTTCGGCATGGGCCCCGACATCAAAACTCGGGACGGCCCAGACCAGCATGCGGCGGCGAAGCTGATTGATACCGACGGCTTGCCGCTGGTGGGCGCGCGACTCAACCCTGGCGATTATATCGCTGCGTACATCGATGATACGACCGGTCGGACTAAGTTTGCCAAGTATAAAGGGGACGAAGTTGCCTATGTTGACACGGTTCGATTACTTGGTAGGCCTGATCTCACTGCTTGATCTCGCAGTATAGCCCGCTGACTTGTATATGGTGGCGTAGGCGGCGACGCTGGAGACCAGGAGCTGCAGAAGATCAACGTCACCCTTCGTATCACTCGTGCTCCCGTCATCGGTGACAAGTTCTCCTCGCGACACGGACAAAAGGGTGTCTGCTCACAAAAGTGGCCCGCGATTGATATGCCGTTCTCCGAGAGCGGCATGCAACCGGACGTGATCATCAACCCGCACGCCTTCCCGTCCCGCATGACGATTGGCATGTTGGTAGAGAGCATGGCAGGCAAGGCAGGTGCAATGCACGGCCTCGCTCAAGACGCTACGCCATTCCAGTAAGCATCCATTTTGATGGCCGGTGCCCGGCTGTGTGATTGTGACGTTCATCCCTGACGATCGCCTTCACCTCACACAGGTTCACAGAAGAAGATACGGCGATCGAATACTTCGGAGAGCAACTCCTGGCCGCTGGATACAACTACTACGGGAACGAGCCCATGTACTCCGGGATCACCGGTCAGGAGTTCGCAGCAGACATCTACATCGGCGTCGTCTACTACCAACGTCTGCGACACATGGTACTGGACAAGTTCCAGGTACGGACGACAGGTCCAGTGGACCCGGTGACGCGCCAGCCCGTGAAGGTGAGTCGGTTGCACCATTGTCCTCCGCCTGTCGACGCAAGGTCTCAACGTTGGCTCCAGGGTCGGAAACGCGCAGGTGGTATTCGTTTCGGAGAGATGGAGCGCGACGCGCTCATCGCGCACGGCACGGCCTTCCTTCTCCAAGATCGTCTCATGAACTGCTCGGACTACTCGACCGCTTGGGTTTGCAGGACGTGCGGGAGTTTGATTTCGCTCGGTTACGACGACGTCAGCCTTGGCGAGATGGTCCTCGGCTCGTCTAGCTCCCTCAAGCCAACTGGGCCTGGGGGCGAGTACTGCCGAGTCTGCCGCGCCGCAGCGGAAGAAGAGGAAACAAGGCAGCGGCAAGCGTTGGCTACTGGACAGCAGGCGCGGGCCGTCAACGGATATGCGGACGTCCGCGTGTCGATACCCTCGCAGCATGTCCTTGGGCAGGGGGCGAAGGGCGGCGACATGGACATCATCGCGGTGCCTTATGTCTTTCGTTACCTCTGCGCGGAGCTCGCATCCATGGGCATCAAGGTGTCGTTAGAGATCCGATGAACGGGCGTCGGTCGACGTCACGATGGTTCACTGTATTGGCGCCCGGTCGTTCGAGGCAGACGTACAAGTACAAAAAGTAGCTACATTCTGGCCGCAATGCGTCTCTAATTTTTGGACAACATCACACGTCGTTCAATGTTTTACGAGACGAGTGACAAGGATGTAACGAGTGAATGAAGCGGTTCAAGACCCGCGCTCCCGACAGACCTGATATCTATGATACTGTTACAGGAGGGGATGGTGTAACTGACTATGATTGCTGGAATCGGGAATACGGTAGTACTAGTACGAACGAATGACCGAGTGAGTGTATCTACGCATGTGTGGAACAAAGGAGTGTCTGAGTGTGTCTATAGGATGCCACCGGTATCGTCCCGATGACTGTACTGTAATGCAAGTCCATCAACCCACCACCCTAACTCTCTCATACAACAGGTCCCGGGAAACATGGCACGCGGTGCTGGTCAGTAGGATGCTATCCCCTATCGGGAACATACCGAATCTCGCAAGAACCTGCCCGATCTCGATGCGTGCCAGCTTTACAAGCTCATGTTTCAATGCCTGTAAGGAAAGTAATCAGACGTATTCATAACCTTCGGATCCGAAACATCGAAACAAGCAAGCGGAACACATCAGAATCAATGCAAGTGATGCGCTCAAAGAGTGAGCACGAAGGAGGGTCTTGGCGATAGGCTGCTCCGGCCGCATCCATAGTTCAAGAGAACGGACTGCATTACAACTATATATACGTGCGATATCAATGAACGAGACAGAGAAAGGATCGAGGTAGCCAGGCTGACAAGGCAAACAAAACAAGAAAGATATAAAGTGTGCATATGTAGAGAGGGACATACCAGCCACGAAAAATCCAATGGAGACACCGGTACCAGGGCATCGGAACACAACTACAGAGCTGAGAGAATGACGAGGGTGAGAGTGAGAGTGTATGAGATTAGCTCGAATCCAGACCGAGACCGTTGTGGTATATACGGTATAAGTTCAGGACGTTGTGGTCAAGACTGTGCCGCGGGACTGTCACCGACAATCGCTTGTCAGCGATGCTAGAGCGAGGCGGGGCCAGCAAAGGAGGAATCTCCTCGATGCTAGTGCTCGACCGCGGAGTGCTGCCCGAGCTGTCGCTGCTCATGCTTCCGCTCTCTCTGCAAATGGAAAGCGCTCTTATCAACCATTCCTCCCCCGCCCAGAAACAGTGCGACTAACCCGCGCTCTACGTCGTCCTTGCCCTTCGTCGCCAGCGCCAATGCGTCCTCGAGCAGGGATTGCGAAGTCGGCGCCTCATCGGGAACGGGAATCGGGTCCTTGATCGTGACCCCGTTCTTAACGAGGAACATATCGACGAGCAGTCGGCACTCTTCTGCGCATGTCGCAACGTTTAGTAGACGACGAAGGTCTTCGGCATCTGATTCTGAAATGGCGGGCGCAGGAGGTGCAGGAGGCGCAGGGGGTGGGGGTGGTTCCGCAGGTGTGACCGGACTACGCGAAGCAGATCGGGATGCATATCCGCTCTCAGCCTTCATATGGGCTGATGTCCGGTCAAGGGTGGAGCTTGGAAAGGTGGCGCTGTTTGTCACAATACGCGGACGAAGAGATGCCTCGGAGGTATCGAGTTTCACGGGGAATCCGTTCAAAGCGGGGGGTTTCCTCGCGACAGGTGACGAGATGGTTGTTACACTGGGCGTGCTCGACCTGCTGTCGTCAACCACCCCTTGCCTCGCATTGCGATGACCATCCACCAGAGGGCGCCCCTCGGCGATAGACTCTGAGGCGATGGAACTCGAGGGTGAGACAACACCGTCTTCGAGTCGAGGCACGGCTTTACGAGTGGTACCGCGGCGTGAGAGGCTAGGGGGCTGAGACGATACATCTTCCGAAGACGTGTGAGTTGATGAAGGCCCAGAGCTGGACATGGGCGGCGAGGTCATGTGCGCTATCATTTGCTGCGGGCGAGGCGGGGGAGTCGCAACGACAACGTTAGGGTATGGGTTGCTCTCAATGGCGACATTGGGTATCGACCGCTTGCTGCTGAGGGAGCTGACCTTGAACGAAGGTGGGGGAGACGTCATGGACACCTTCGAGTTCTTGCGCGAGACCTGACGCGGAGTCTTAGGAGTCTTGAGAGGTTCCTCGGCGATGCTTCCATTGAGACTCTCCCTCGATCCCCCGAGAGTAAGCCGGGACATCATCCGCTGCAGCCGGCCCGAGCGCGTCTTCGACGACTCGAACGACAACACACTTGCGTTCATGACAGGGTTGTACGCTGGGTCCTCCGGCGGACCCGCATCGAGGAAGGCGATCAGGTCTTGAGCAGCCTTGGAGATGTGTGGCTGGGTGTTGCGAGGGGATGAGGGTTCAGGGGAACGAGGAGTACTGGCCTGGGGACTTGCGACAACGACTTCACTTAGACCCTCTTCCCCATCCGACCCGTTCATAACCTCATCCAGATCCATCGACTCCCTGTTCTTCTGAACCTTCTTGACGCGCTTGGGAGGTCCCCCCTGGGGAACCGACTTGGGCATAGCGTTCTGGGACCCCATCCGCCCTAGCTTCACCGGCGACCCCTTACGAACGATTCCGTCCTCGTGTCTTGGATGTGGAACATTGGAGATGGAGACGGAGCGTAGGCGCTGGTCGCTTGCACGGGGTGTCGAGCCCTTAGCAGTGAAGCTGACGTTGCGCATCCTGGCGGCGGCGTTCGATTGCAGCGGGGAAGGTGCTGACGAAGGAGAGGATGCCGGGGGGAGGGCTAGCGAGGCGGGGTTCGAAGAAGCAGACTCTTCTTCGTCTTCGACGATGGAGTCCACGTGGCGGATAGATGGCCGTCCACTCGAGCTTGGTCCGCGTCTTGGCTCGACTGAGCTTGTGGGGGCGCCGCCACCGTCGCGGCTCCTCTCTACCTGCACCACCGGGACCGCCCCTGCGCGACGACTGAGACGTTCGCGCTCGTATACCTATGATCGTACATGTCAGTCGCATATGTCAGGCAAAAGCGCTCATTTGGCGTACCTCCATGCTCTTCAGTCTGTCTGGGGTCAACGACACCTTCATGGTCGCGCCAGACCGCATGAGCTCGTCGAACTCTGCCTGGAGCTCCTCGTCCTCCTGGGATAGGATGTGAGAAAGAACAAGAGGGTGTGGAAAAACGGACTTGCCTCGAACTCGGGGTCCTCGCGGTTGATCCCATTTTCGCTCTGTGATCGCGCTAACGCGGCAGTTGCCGGTTCATGTTTGTCGCTCAGGCTGCGCGTGTGGAAAATCTTCGCGCCTTTCATCTTCTCAAGAGATGTCCGCCGAGATTCGCTCGTGGCCGCCACCCCCGACTTCTGCGAGTCCGTCGACATCCGTGCTTTGGCGGGCGCCGCAGTCGACTCGCCCCCCATCGGCGATGACGTGGATGTCCGCGGAGCCACTATCTTGTCCCTCGAGAATGACTTGCTCCTTCGCGGACGGTGCGTATTAGCCAGAGCCTCGATGTGCTTGTACACTGTGCAGGAGAATGATTAATGTCAACTCAAGGTAACAGTGACATCCCGGGATGAGATCCGGATATACAGATGCTCCGAAAGTTCCCCAATCATCGCAGCGTGTAGCTATAGACGATAGCCAGCGCGATGCTTCACAACTCGCACTTGAGCATGGAGACCAGCACTTCATCGGGATGTGCAAGGTCGGTCATCACAGATAGGTTCACTACAATACGCACGGACGGGGCTGTGGAATGAGATAGAAATGATAGCTTCAAGATGCCCGCGGTCCGGGTGGACGGGAAGTATTCAGCCAGATTGGCCTATGCGTTGTAGATGGTATGCACCGGAGATAGGTCTTGGAGTATAACGCACTTCAGTCTGACTCTTATTTCATAGGCTCAAGTCAGCCCCCAGGTGAAGATGTGCGAACATCCGACCCTGTTGGGTAGCCTCGTGTCGCCACACAGCCCGCCATACTGCACATCCACTTCTTAGGACACCTCGCAGCAGCAGGAGGCCGTACGCAGCACTTCGGCGCGTATAACCGCTGCGAGGGCCCCGGGACGTTCATGGTGCTCCGGTTACCATCTCCCAGGACACGGGGTACGTGAAAGGGTAGACAATGAAGACGGTAATCACCTTTCATGACCTTGAACATCTCGTAAACTGTGTCGTCCTCCCCAAGGGCGATGAATAGGTCCTGGACAGTGGCAAGGGTCCGGCTGCTATCTCGAGCGGCGACGCGGCTCACGTTGGAAAGGACATGCCTGAGCACTCGTGGTCAGAAGCAATGGTCGTGAGGGTTTCAAGGAACGTACGTACTCGCAGACCGCCCTGAAGAACAGCGATGTGATGAGTACCCGAGGCAGTGACAGATAGAAGGACCACGTACTCCAATATAGCCGTGAGATAGAGGGCTGCCGGAGCTAATAAGGCGGCATTCGGCGGAACGGTGGACCCAGCTGCCTCCATTCGCTGCTGCAGACGTTTCTCGGCTTCGGCGTCCTCGTCGGAATCATTCATGGTGGAATACGCCTCGCACTTGAGACGCAGTAGCTGAATGGGATGACGAAAAATGAAATTTGTACCGCATATATCCGCATGTAGGGCTACTCGCGGAGCTACGATTTAGTCTGCTCACCTCGAACGACCATTGCAGGTCAAAGCCATCCGTGTCGCGAGGCGAGGCTGCGCGGCCACCTGTCCTGTCCCAGTACGCCTTCAACTCAACCTCAGCCTCCAAGAGCGCCTCCTTTCCGAGGCTCGTGGGCAGAACCTTCAGGAGCGCAGCTTTGATTCTGTCTGTACCGATTGAACGGGAGACCGAGAGGATATTGTAGAGAAACTCGTCGAGGAGGACGTTGATCGAGTGTAGGGCGTCCAGCTTGAGCTTTATTGGGCGGACGTCGCTGAGGATGACCTCGGCGGACCGAGCGGATATGTACGTGGGTGACTGTATGGACATGGCGACGACGACAGGAAGGAAAGGGACGGCGGCGGGGAGGGTCAGAACATGGTCGGGGACGATGAGGGTAACGGGGCAAGAGGTGAGCGCGCGCGCGCTGGTGGGAGATCCCGTAGCCCGATTCTGCTTCGCTCGCTACTCAACATCACTCTCATCAGACGAGAATACTGATCGCTCCCATAGCCAACAATTCTAGTCTGCGTTCGCGTCCTAAACGAAACAAGCAATGTGTCACAACCCCTTATCTACCTCAATACATTACGCCGACCCCAAAGTTCTCCCATCGTTGTCGCCTTCCGAAGCCGAGACAGAAGTGCTCACTACATCTGCACTGGCCGGTTTGTCCGTGTTCTGAACATTCTGAACAGTGATAGCTGCGTCTTCGCCGGGCGCGGACGCGTTTGCGACATTGACAGGCATCTGGAGGTTTATAGTTCGCCTGGGCAGCTTGAGAACTAATCTTGGGCGATTCTCGCCGGCGGCGGCACCAGGCGCCTGAACGTCTTCGCGAGCCGGTTGAACCACACGGTTATGCGGCGCAGGCTCGCTCGACGCATCGGCAACCTCGAGGGCTTCAGATTCAGCCGACGGAAGCTGGACGTGCCCTGTCGCTTCCGACGTCCCTGGCCCTGGGCCTGGCGCGTCCGAGTTTGCACTTGGTTCTGCTGGCTTGTCGACATCTCCGGCGAAGAGAACAAGCCCTGCTTGGACCATCTCCGAGACGTCTCCCGAAGGCAGCTCCGAGCAGTGAAGATCCCACCTCTTCGAAGCGTCGTATCCGTACGAGAAGTTGACGTACTCATCCTCGATGCGTCGCTTCAGGTCCTCGACGGTGACCGCACCCTTCTCAGCAAGCCTTTTCGACTCGGAAGGTGCTGCCTTGTTTGACCTTGAGCCCGCGTTGTAACACATGATGTTCTTCAGGACCTGTCAGGAACGGGAGAACCTTCAGTGAGAACCAGTCATGCCATATGTTCTCTACCGCACATAGCCATAGAGAGGCAGTTCGACGAACCTTGCGGCCGAGCCAGAGATGTCGCTCTCTTGACATTGGATGCTTGCTCACACGGCAAGGAACGGACATGTACGCGGGGACAATGCCGGGTAACGGAGGTAATGGCTGTGTTGTATCCGGAGGTCGAGATGGTATCCAAGACGGCCGCAGTCTGTCATCGACGTGTTTGTTCGACTGATGATGTTGCAGAAGCTTGTCAGGAGCGTCGAATGTTTGATCGCAACCTGCCACAAGATGACGTTAATCATACAGTGAAGCCCGTTGAACAGATCGCTCACCTTCGTAAGCACACCGTAGCGGCGTCGTGGTGTGCTTCTGCAAATGCTTGACTAGACCAGCCTTGTCCACGAACCTATCCGACAAACAGCCATGCCATTGGCACTTGAATGCACCCTGCGTTGGTTGAGGGAAGAGGCCCGATCAGCTATACGTCATTGCATGGAACAAAGCAGCCAAGATAGGGGCACCTACCCATTCTTCCTGATCTCCTGCATGTATGACGGTGTGCTTCTGCAATGCTGATACCGAGTTCAGCACTGCCTTACACCCAATCCATCTACAAGGCGATTCGCATAAGCGAGAGTACGACAGCTCAGCCGCAGCTTGCGCTGCCTCGTCATCGTCTATCAAAGATGAACGCGTCAATACGACTGAAAGTATGATGGAGTAAATCCTGCCTACCGTCGTGATGATCTTCCTCGTCCACTGCCAGCATACGAAGCTCATCAATATATGCCCAGTCATTCTTCATACACGGCAAGAAATCAAACGCACCACTCCATACTGCCAGTTCGTCCACAGACGAGGCGCGCTCGATGGTCGCCGACCAGCGTCTCGCATAGGCAGGGAGGGGCGGTACGAGAACATACGCCATCCTTCGCCCAGTCTTCTTCACTGACGGAGAATATCTTCTGTCTCCGTCAGAGTCGGAGACCGTGAAATCGATGTCTCCGTCAACTTGTCTCGCCTTGCCTTTGCCCTTGCGATCATGGGGCTTTCCCCAGGATGCCGAGGCGGGCAACATACCGTCATCCTCCTGCGATCGTGGGAGTTGAGCCGGGGAGCTCGAGGGCGATGGGAGGAATAGTGGTACCCTCTCGTTACTGTGCTCGACACGTGGAGGCGTCGTTGAAGAGGATGGCTGTGAGGAGGCTGTTGATGAACTGGGAACAAAGAATGCAGTGTATGCACTGTTGAACGCTGCAGCTCCTACAGGTACCGGATCCCCTTGCCCTTGCCCCGTCGTGTCGTCGAGGTTGACACCAGTCACTTCTTCGAGCACCGCTCCCAAGGACGGGGACTTGGTGGTGCGTGGCGGAGGGGAGGGAGGGGGCTCTGAGCCGACAGATTGTGGTTCTGAAACAAGAACCGTTTCCTGCACATCTGCCTCAGATGGGGTGATGCTCTTTGCACGTTCTTGTATCCTTCCTGTCGCGCGGTTGGCGTCAGATGTGTAGATGGTCTCATCGACAGAGGTCGAGGATGGTTGAACGTTGGAGGTGAAAACCGGCAGCATCGGTACTGATCGCTCAGGTGAAAGTGGTTCAACGGACGCAATGTGCTGCTCAATGCCGTGACCGACGGCCGCCACCTCCAGATTTGCGCCCGACTGCTCATCCTCCGGTACCTCCTTCGCGACATCGCCCATTGGCGGACCGTCTGTTTCTTCTACATGCGTTCGTTGCCTCTTCGCCGGCGAGGGTGATCCTGTCAGGCTAGGTTTGCGCTTAACGGCTGTTGGCATTGTTTCAACCACATTGACTGGAGGAGATACAGTTGGAGAAAGCGGCGCGCCAAACGCACCCATGGGACGACCTAGAGAACGGATTATGTCCAACGCAAGCCTGCTCTTATCCGCCTTGTCAGGCGACCATGGACTTTTCGGCCGCTCTTCTGTCAATGGTGGAGTTTGTGGCCTTGGGCTATTGTGGACGTTGTCGCCTGGGCCCTCAGAACGAGGCGTTTTTGGACTAAATTGACTACGTGACGGTGTGAGTATCTGAAATTTGTCCATGTTATACGAGGCGCTTGAGGCTGGCATGTGGAGAAGCGTCTCTGCCGGAGCTACGGTAGAGGATATGGCAGGGGTTGTGGTAGGCATGACAGTTGGCATCCACGTGGGGTTGGAAGCCTGCGGAGGCGGTTGGGGAGATAGGTATCGAACATGAGGTGCCTCTGCATCGCGTGGTGTGTACCCTTCGGTTGTGGAAACGGTGATGGGGGGTGTTGGCTTTTGGTTCGCCTGCTGACGAGCAACAGATGGAGGGACCACGGTTGGTCTCGAAGAAGCAGTCGAAGAGGATATACTGGGTGTATACAATTGCGTTCCAGTGGGCTGGCCATGGATGGAAGTCGTGTTTGAAATTGCGGATGGAGTAGCACGAGGCACTCGCTGCACATAGTCTTGTGGCCTGTGCGACTGCGGCTGCGCTGAAGGACCGGGGACATATTCTATAGCACGATGAGTCATAGTCATGTAAAAGTGCCTTGTGAAGAATCTTACTGGCTTTAGTGAGACTGTCCACGATCCTGCCGAACAACGCTCGCACTTCAGACAACGGATAGCGCTGTAACGAAGCCATGTGAGCAATTTGGGGAGCGCCAAATCATGGTATGCCAGACCTTGAGGACTGCTGTAATCGTGCGCACATTATCGAGCAGCTGTGGAGTGAGCTTTCCTTCACTGCCTTGCTCTACCGCTGTCTTTGCCGAACCAGTCTGTTCCCTGTGTATCACGAGGAGGACGTGAACCAACAACTTCTTGGCTTGGGATGCATCCATTTGCTGAATATAGGACCAGTCAGCTCAACAATATAGATGTCGAGACATAGCGTACGCACTTGGAAATATGCATATAGATTCAGCTGAATCCTCTGGTCGATGCCCCCTTCTGGTGGCGGTTGCCCAGTCGCTCCAGAGGATGTATCAGTCCCGCCGCTTGGGACATACCCATACGCGGCATTAGCATGGCCGGTTGTATTGCTAGTTGGTTGCGTTATCCCACTCTGGGTAGGTAAAGAAGACCTGGACGATGCGGCCATTGCGCTTTGTGATGTGCTTGCACCATGGCTTGGTGGTGGTGGCTGAACTAAACATGACGAATGGAACATTGGTCACAGTAGATGTAATCAATCAGAATCACCAGCTCACCTGAGTGGCTGTTGCCTGACTGGCCTCGTACAGTACTCCCATGAGAGGTGTTGATGGTGTGGGGACGGTAGTGGGCTGAATTGAACGACGACGACGAGTGGTTGGTACCATACGATTGATGCTGTTGATACGTGGCATTTCGCTGAGACGAGAACTCAGCGGAATTGCTAGTCGTATGCGGCATGGGGTTTGTGCCATATGATTCATACTGTTGATACGTGCCACCCCGTTGAGAAGAGAAAGAATGAGCGGACTGGTGGGCCGAGTACGAGGATGGGTTCGGCTGTGAGGTGTTTTGTTGCCAGGCGGCACTCGTTGAGCTCTGAACGTGTTCAACCTCGAGGACTTCAGACACTTGTACATTTCTCGCACGATAGATGCTCACCTGTGGCGACCCTTGCGTCGAGTTGGGTAACTCTACAATTCTGGCACTGCTGGGAATTTCAGAGTAATGGTACGGTGCTTGACCGGGGTACTGAGAAGGATGGTAGGGTTGCGTCGATGTTGATGGAAGCATGGACGTTCCCGGAGGGATGAATGCCCTGTCGAGCAATGAAACCCCGAAGGAAGCTGCGTATATGAGACAAGCTTACTGCGTGGTTGTGGAAAGCATGTCACTCGTTTGCGCGGGGAGCGTGCTGTTCATGGCAGCAAGTCGCTCTCTGTGTGACGATTAGCTCTGTTGATGCCCTTACTTGAAATACACGAGACATACGCTGCCAGTCTCCCCTGCTCCACCGCGTCCTCAAGCCTCCGCTTCTCCTCCAGGTACCTCATGAATGCCTGATTGTTCTGCTCTTCATAGAGCGCGATTGCATCCTTGAGGGTTTGTAGACGGCTCACGTTACTTGTGTAAGTCTCAGGTGTGATGACCGCGTTGGGTTGGAAGGGAACGAGCCCGTTGAAGTCGGATTGCGATCCATTCTGATTATGACCGTTGTTCATAATCAGGACGGCACGACAGCAGGAAGGAGGAGCTAGGGATGCTGCGGCAGGAGGGCGAGCGACAGGGCCTTGGTTGTTTGCGTTCCTTGGACTCGGACGCGAAGGGTTGCTGACTCAGCAAGACGCGTCGCGTCCATAGACGCCCATAGGTACGTCACCTGCAGAAGTGGACGCTGTCTGCCCTGCAACGGTCTTCTAAGCCTGTCTATTCTACCCACCATTCAAGCTGATTGCTAGCTTACCCAGCATGCTCAACATTGCTCGAAGTCGTCTCGCGCAGCTATCTCGGTCGCGGTCGTTGGCCTCCGTCTCGTCCTCGCCTCCAATCAACCCTAATTCTGTCGGGCCCTTCCAAGTCTTTGACCGCAATGCCAAACGCATGCAGAAGGACCGTGCTGCGGCGCGTGAAGATGGAGACAGGAGCAGAACAGTAGACTATGTACGCAATGAGATCGCTGACCGACTCATCGAACGCATGCAGGTGCGCCCAATACTATCCGCACTGCAGCACTAGCACAGACCTGGTGTATATAGGACATCAAACGCAAGTTCACCTGCGTCCTTGACCTTGGGTCAGGCCCTGGCCACTTCTCAAGGCTACTAGACTCCGAGATAACTCAGAAGGTCCTCATGGTTGACTCTAGCGGTGCGATGTGATGCCGCCACGCTGCTGGCTTTCTCCACTGACTAATAGAGGGTTGCAGAGAAGTTGCTCCATAGAGATCCTGACTCGGAGTTTGACGGTGAGGCTCACGTCTGACTGTGCTGCAGCTGCCGCTGACCGCGGGGTGCTCCAGTTCCGGTGGAGAGGCTGGTTGCTGATGAGGAGAACCTCCTGCGCGTCATTCCACGCAATTCCCAAGAAGCCATCGTCTCGTGCTTAAGCCTGCACTGGGTCAATGATTTGCCAGGTACGTTTCTTATCCACTATGGGCAGGAGAAGTGTAGTCCGTCAGAACAGGGCTTCGCCATGTCCGTCTTCGAAGCATGATCAGTGTCGATCGAGGGCATGGACGAACCTCAGTTCGGCGTGCTGATCCTCAATGCGACAGGTATTCTGGTGCAGATCAAGGAAGCACTGAAACCAGACGGTGTATTCTTAGGGGCTCTGTTAGGCGGAGATACCCTATTCGAGCTTCGGACGTCGCTCCAGCTTGCGGAAGTAGAACGCGAAGGCGGTATTTCGCCACATATTTCGCCTATGACTGGTGCGTGGAATGTGAAGGGTACAATTCTCGAGGCTCATTGTATGCATCACCAGATTCACGCGACATGTCTAACTTGCTCGGCCGGGCGGGTTTCACCCTCCTGACAGTCGATGTCGATGAGGTCAAGGTAGCATATCCGTCAATGTGGGAACTAATGAACGATTTACGAGACATGGGCGAGAGTAACGCTGTTGTCGGGCGGTGAGCGTGGCTGTGTCCTCTACCTCGTTCCGACTCATACGTGATGGCCTAATAGGCGTCACTTCATACATCGCGATACACTCGCTGCTGCGTCCGCGATCTACAAGGGTGCGTGAGCTTCTGATGTCCGATTGTGCGTTGTGTGAACTGTTTGGACAGAATTGCACGGACACGAAGACGGAACGATCCCAGCAACGTTCCAAGTCATCTATGTCGTGAGTGATACCCCCGAGCGACCCCGACTATGCGTTAACATACATCACGTAGATTGGCTGGAAACCTTCTCCTACACAACCCAAGCCGCTAGAAAGAGGAACAGGGAAGACGAGTTTGAAGGAAGTTCTCGAGGCATGATTCTGTGCATACGTCCCGCCTATGTCTCCGCACCTGCACTCTCTGCTTTGGGCTGCTCTTCCGAGTCACCCTCCTCCAAAATGGCGACATCAATGACACGCGCGCCCCCCTCGGCCGTCTCGCTACCCTCTCCCTCGGCATCCTCGTCTGCGCTATCCCCACCTTTCGAACTGGTTGCACCTTTGCCTCTCCGCCTCCCCTCGGTGTTGAACTTTCGTTTCGGCATGACCGAGTACAAAGCTTGTTCCCAGTCGCGTGTTTCTACCCACTTGAGGAGGATCTCGAACGTCTGGTTCACCGTGAGGACCTTGCGGGTGCGCATTTCCGCCAGGTATGTCCCGATGGGCAGTCTTGCGGAACGAATGTTATGTTCTTTCGACTTGTCTAGGCACAGGTTCTGCATGAAGTTGTGGTTAATTGATGAAACCCTTCACTCATTTCTCGATGTGAACAGGAGTAGAAAGAGGTTGTTGGGTCGTTGCATGATGCATTTCCATTCACTACGAGACAATATTTTCGACGACGCGACCCACAGAATGTGAACACGGCGTCCGGCTCTTGCTAAGTGATTCCATGTGCAAACGCTGAGAAGATCCATCGAGGCATGTACCTCAGTTGTACATATTACGCCTCATTCAACATTGTTACTTGGCCGCATGGAGGCGAGCCTGCGTAAAGATTGGATTGCAATATGTCCGTATGATACGCACCTTATAACGGTTATGATCGACAATGCCGCCTATTATGTATGTTTCGCCCTCCTTTAGTTCGGTCAATTCTTCGTCGGAGTCGGCAGTGAGGTACACCACCGTCTCCTGACCTGCCCTGCTCGGTTCCCTTTTGCGTGGCGGCTTGTGCGAGCCTTCGTCCTGACCGTCGCCTTCTGGTTGTGCGACCTGTGCCTCTTCCTGTATCGCATTGTCTGGACCGCCTTGCTGCTGGCTCCATAATCTCTCGTAACCTTCCTCCCACCATTCCGCAGATGCCCACCGCTTATACGCCGCATTGTTCTGCGCGTCCATGCGTGTCTTCGTCCTCCCGTTCAGAGAAGTGAACAGGAGCGACGAGAAAGGATGTGCCGCCTTCCTGTTCGCACTATATGTGTACGCCAACTGGGACGTGAGCGACTTGATCTCCTACGACAGCCCATGCATTCAGGACATGCGAGCCACGGACCAGTAGGCGTCGCGAGACTCACATTTTCTGTCATTTTGTCATCAAACCCCAAATCTATGACAATCCTGGCTCCAAACGGAGTCCTGGGACCCTGCTCAGTCTTCTGCCGCTTCCTATCCCGCCCCGCTTCCTCCCCCTCAAGTTCCCCTGCAGCTCTCTTCTCCGCGAGTGCACGCTTCTTCTCCTTCTTGCGCTCTTTCTCCGCCGCGCGTCGCTCGAGTTTCTTCTCTGCAATGTAAGCCGCCTTCGCGAGCTTTTTCTGTGCCTTTTTAGACAGAGGCTGTTGCTCAGACGACGATACTGGTATAGCGGCGGATTCAGTGGGTGCCGGAGTCACAACGGTAGGAGCCAAGGCATCTTCAGACATAGCGATGAAGGACGTAGAGGCACGAAATATGGTCTGTGAGTGGAGAGTTCGCCGGAGGCAGACAAGTCTGCAGCCCAAGAAGCTGGAGAACATACGAGTTCTCCAGCAGGCCGACGGGAGCCGACGGGCCGGAACATCGATTGAAGTGCGCGAGCGCTACGAGATATGCATGCTCTCCATCCGTACGTTCGTGGTTGCTCTTGTCGCTCTCTTCGTTGGCTATCTCAGCTTGTCCTACACATTCCACGGATTTCCTATCCAAAGACAACATAGAGGAATGGCTGCAGCGCTGAAGTTCCTGACCGTAGCGCCGCGTGCGAAGCACACCGCGACCGTCATCTTCGTCCATGTACGTATCCAATTCGCAATCACCGAAGACACGGTACTGTATATCAGTATATGGCTCGCCGTTCACGTCTTGAACACTACGCAGAAGTGTTCGCTTTGTGACGGCGTGTCGTATGCGGGATATGTGTTACGTTCGTTCACGTCACCTGCATACAATCAACCCCCCCTGTCGAAACAGGCAGCTGCCATACAGCATCCTTGTCAGAGGGAGGTACGGGGCGTGACCAGCTATGACACTGGGCTGTGATTCCGGTGTATACTCGACATTCTCCCATTGAACATCACGAATAGGACTTGTGCTCAACATCATACAGGGACTCGGTGATTCCGGGGCAGGTTGGATGCCTGTGGCGGATATGTTCGCGAGAGATAGCACTCTTCAGCATGTCAAGTGGGTTCTGCCGCATGCGTGAGTAATCTGGCCACATATGAATATATACACCCCGCTCGCGTCGTCGTTACTTTCACATACGACTTCACAGACGACGCGGAATGGTGTTATTTCCGTTGGAACATCGTTGACTGCGGTAGCTAACTTGACACTAGACCCGTCATCCCCGTCACGGCGAATGGTGGTATGCGTATGCCAGGCTGGTGCGTCTGCTTTGTGATCTGCAGTAGGTCTTCCAGTAAACGACTAAGATGCGCAGGTTCGACGTATTTGAGTTCGGCAGCATCAACGCACGCGAGGATGAAGATGGCATGCTGAAGACCGTACACGCGCTCAACCAACTCATCACCGCTGAGGTGGATGCAGGCATTCCGGCGAACCGCATCGTTCTCGGTGGCTTCTCTCAGGGTGCTGCCATGTCCCTCTTGACGGGTATCACGTCCGAGAGACGACTTTCCGGGATTGCGGTCCTTAGTGGTTGGCTCGCGATCCGCAACAAAGCCAAAGCGGTGAGTTCTTGACCCCTCCTAAGCCTTGTGCTGTCCCAAGGTACTAATTGCCTACATAACGCGGAAACAGATGCTATCCGACCATGCCAAGAAATTGCCTATCTTTTGGGGACATGGCAAGGAGGACCCAATCGTCCACTTTGACCGGGCGACCATGTCCCTCGAGTTTTTAAAGACGCAGATGGGTTTCAAGACCGTGGAACCGGAAGCAGTCCTCGAGGGCGGCATCGAGTTCCACGGCTATGACGGCCTGGCGCACTCCGCAGATCCCGAGGAGCTGGAGGACCTGAAGAAGTTCTTGAAGAAAGTTCTTCCCGCCCAGGATTGACTACGAACCATTCGCTCAACCAAGAGTTTGCGTAGTTTGCTGAAGGCAGGGATGTAAGCTGTACTTCCAACATTTATAAAGCTGAGTGCGAGATGGGTCGCTGCACAGGCAGAAGGCAGGAGATATGTACAAATCATGAACGATATCATTCCTCATGCTATGAAGAGATGATCACCGGCGTGTTCTCGTTGACCGCCTGGGCTTGTCATCTGTCGTCGGACTGACATCTTTCGCTTTGCGTTTGCGACGATTTGGCTGTTTCCCCTGAACAGACCGTGAAGAAGTGTCTTGATCACTGACTTCCTCCTTGGGGTCTTCTTCGTCTTGATTCGCAGGGCCTCGGGTCGGCTTCCCTGCAGCCTTTGTCCGTGCCCTTGCTTTGGACTTGCTAGCACTACGGTCACCCTCTTCCCAGCCTCCTCGCTCCGCCAACTGCTCGATGACATTCCAGGCCTCTTCTTCGACGCGTTGCACGCTCAGTCTGCCTCGGGTTACTAGTGTCATGCCTTGTGCGGGAGCGCTTTGGTGTTGAAAGTCGAACACTGATTGACACTGACGCACCTTTGATAGCTTGTGTGCCCTCCTTTCCGATGTAGGTGACATCTTCTGGTACGGATTGCGACGCCGCGATAGACCGAAGCAGCGATAACGGAACGAAGTGATGCGCCCGGGATACAAATCTCACTTCGACCATGTACCACTTCGGGTTATCTTGGTCTGTTTTCTGAGTGATACCGTTTAGTCCCGTCCCAATCATGCAATGCATGCAGGAGGGCAAGCGTACGGGATCATAATATGGGTGCGATCTGGCTTGGAATGTAAGTGCTTGGATTGACCAACAAATCGTGAACACGCGTACGAATCCCATGCGGTATCTCTTGCATCCTGACTGCTCAGCGGTAGGCGGGTTATGCTGAGGAGTTTACTCACAATCAGGGTAGGCCTGTTTGGAGACCTGGTTATATACGATGAAGTTCATACGTGTGTTTATGTAATACATTGTCGTACCTGCGCGAATGCAGCGATCCCTTGCCTATACTCAGCGGGAGATACTTACTCGACGTTGTCACGACACACGCACCTGGGTTCTTGCAATTGGAATGATAGAAAAGTACCTGCGATGTGCAA
The DNA here is from genome assembly GCA_020543525.1 of Coriolopsis trogii. Taxonomy (NCBI): domain Eukaryota; kingdom Fungi; phylum Basidiomycota; class Agaricomycetes; order Polyporales; family Polyporaceae; genus Coriolopsis; species Coriolopsis trogii. The sequence goes on along the minus strand of JAHYIO010000037.1, from coordinate 1,822,757 downwards.
CATCATTTCGGCGAATGGTTTCTTCACGAAAACAGCATCTCAACACGCTCGCTCACTTTGTCACCGATCTTCATCTCTTTCATGAGGTTCCTTGCCTCAGCATTCCGCACTCCCTCCCAGGGCGTTGTCTTGACCGCTTCGAAGTCCTCGACGCTGAACTACGCGTTTCGTTCGAGAGCGCACGCATATAGCCAATTTCTGAGCGCGTACCTTGACATCCTTGCCCTTCACGATGCGCGAATCAGGCTCAGCCTTCATGAGCCAGTGTTTAGGAGACATTGTAGGGGTGAACGAGGAGACAAACACGATGGGCGGGGGACGGACGAAGACGCGTTGTGGTAGACGCGGAAAGGGCTGGGTGACCAAGTGGCGGAGCGTGCAGCAAACAGCGGACAACACGCTTCCTCACCATCACCATCCTCCATCCCGCCCGTCCCGGGCTCATTTCTCGCTGCCGCTGCCCCCAGATCTCCGTACACTCCTTGTCTTTCTCGTAATCTTTCCCTGGGTGCCCTCTACCTGGCAATGAGCAGCGTCGATGCTGCGGGCTCCTCTGAGACTGTGAATCCCAACCCATCACCTGCAGAACAGCCACCTTCCCAACCAGATGCCTCCGGGCCTCAAGAACCCTCTCGCGACGATGACACACCCTCGACCTCGCCAGAGATAGAACCACGCGTCGCGTCTGCGCAGGCTGGACAGGACGTGGACACGCCGCAGGTCGCCGAAGGATCCTCGTCCTCGGGTGAAGTTTTGATGGGAGTCACAGGCACAGAGCACGTTGAGGGTGTGGACCCGGAGCAGGTCAATGGGGTTGTCGACGACTCGCAGCAATGGACCGAGGACGACAGCCATGAACTTAAACGCGTCAAAGTCTACGAGCTCATGGGTTCCCGGTGGGTCGATCAGGGTACTGCATACTGCTTTGGCGACTTCCAAGACAATGAAGCCCTCCTCATTGCGCGCGCCGAGGAGGACTACAATCGCATTATTCTTACGACCACTATACGAGCTACCGACGTATATCAACGACAGCAGGGTGCGTGATAAGCCTATCTACGCGTTGGACGCGTGTCCCCTTGTCTTATACACCACCGTCTGATGCCGCAGAGACTCTCATTGTCTGGACCGAGCCTGACGGTGTCGATTACGCTCTCAGCTTCCAGGACCCTGAAGGATGTGCCGAGGTGTGGCACTTCATCGAGGAGGTCCAGCGACATATGAATGCCGGCGGTGAGTACAACCACACGGATTCAACGTGTCTTTCATCTCATATGCCCTTCTAAACCCTATGCAGAAGACATGACACTAACCTCTTCCCCCCTCATTGGTCCTGAAGGCCCCGAAACGTCTATCACCACTGCCAATATCATCCGTTCAGGTCGTTTGCCTCAACCTCAGATGGGTATCATCGGGGAGATAGACACGGCGATCAAGACTCTGGCGCGCACAGCGGTCGTGAAGGAGCGTGTGTGTGAGTACATTCAAAACGAGGTGCGTATGAAGTCATTGCTCGCACGCATGGAACCGACTTCAATAATGTCGACCAACACAGGAATACATCAAGGCCTTGATTGACGTCTTCCACCAAGCAGAAGATCTCGAGAGCCTTGCTGATTTGCATGCGCTGTTTGGATGCATGCAAACGATCCGTATGTTTACTGTTCTCCCGCTACGGATGCTGCGGTTGACGCAGTCCCGCTTACCGCAGTCTTGCTCAACGAACACAGCCTCTATGAACACATCCTTGACGATGAGATTTTCCTCGGCGTCGTTGGCATACTCGAATGTCCGTGGAATATACCTAGTTCGTGTATGCTACCTCAATCTAATCGCATCATACAGACGACCCAGAATTCCCCAATTACAAGGCTAACTACCGCGACTTCCTCCGTGAGACTTCACACTTTCACCAGCCCATTCACATTCGCGACGAGGCCATCCAGCGGAAGATCCATCACACCTATCGGCTTCAGTTCCTGAAGGATGTCGTGCTTGCTCGCGCCATTGATGATTCGACCTTCAACGTGCTGAACACGTCAATAATCTTCAACCAGATCGACATCATTGGTCATGTACAGAACGACGCCGTCTTCTTGCGGGAGATAGCTGGGATGTTCATGGACGACGACTTGCTTGCGCTGCTAGGCCTCCCTACCAAGCACCCAGAATCGGGGAAAGAGGTGGCACACCAAGCGAAGGATACCGACAAGATGGACGTGGACCAGGTAGAAGCAAAGTCTAACGGTGCATCACATATAAACGGCCATGGTGAAGGGTCGTCGTCATCAAGCAGCGCGCTTACCCTAGAGCAAGTTACCCGACGTCGAGAAGTGGTCTTCCTCATTCAGCAACTCTGCATGATGGGCAAGAATGTTCAGCTTCCGGCACGGATGGCTCTGTTCCGAACGCTCGTCGATCGCGGGATCGTCTTTGCCGTCCAGTGGGGCCTGTCACAGCCGGAGACGGACGAGGAGGGTCGCCAGATGATTGCCACCTCAGGCGAGATTTTGATGGCGCTACTGGACCACGATTTGAACGGGGTCCGCGGCCACGTGCTCAAGCAGCTCGGCACCATGGAGCGCGAGAAGGCAAACGGGAAGAACATCCGTGACAAGGAGACGGTGCTCATGCTTATGTGCAAGGTCCTCGTCCGGAGTCGTGACTTGACGGTCCAGAGTTTGGTGGGAGAAGCGTTGAAGTTGTTGCTGGAGATGGTAACCAATGATGCGGACGGCCCGGTGAGTGTGCATTTGGTTCGCCTGGTCAACGTATCAATTCATGTGGGTCCTCAAGCAAACAATTGGTCTCAAGTTGCTCCAGCAGCGCGCGAAAGATGATCCGGGCATCGAGAAGTTCCTCGATTACTGCTATAAGTACTGTATGGAACCCCTCTTCAAGCCAATACAGGACCTGCCGGAATGGAAGGACATGCCTGGTGGGTCTTTCAGCGTAAGTATCGCTACGAACCGCAGTGGCTAACAAACGTATGCAGATTCTGTCCTCCCGCTCTCTCGTGAGAAAACGAACCTCTGCTTATGGTTATGCGACCTTCTATCCAACTTCACACAACAACACTCCTTCCGTAGTCACTTTTTCGTTCTCTCCTCTAATGTTGCACCACGCGTTGCTACCCTTCTTCGTTCGAAAGACAAGCACCTTCGCTTGGGTATGTTGTCACTCATCATCGGTAGGAGGCAAACTAACATTGCTTGTCTAGCTGCACTGCGCTTCTTCCGCACATGTTTACGGCTGAAGAACGGCAACATATCTAAACACCTAATCAAGTACGACGTCTTCAAGCCTATCCTCGATCTCACCCTCCGCGAGATTCGACGCGACAATCTTGTCAGCTCAACATGCCTCGAGTTCTTCGACTTCATGCGTCGAGTACGTAACCTGTCGGTAATGATGACTCTTTTCGCTGAGGCTTCGCCAGGAAAACATCAAAGAGGTGATCCACCATTGTATGACGAACCATGGCGATATCATCCGAGGACTTGCGGACTTGCCAGTAGTGGGTCCGAGGTTCAAAGAGTATATGATGCGCTGGGAGATGAATATGGAACCCCTTCCCGTGGAGAAGGTGGAAAAGTGCGTTGTCCGTGTATTCACACATCGTCTCCTGACTAAGGCCATATTGTGCAGGCCAAGCACTCCGCAAAGGTGGGGTCCGACAAGAGGTCTCGACGGCGCAGAAGAGGACTACTTCAATGGCGACGACGACGATGATGACGAGCCCATCCATATCGTCAGCACTCCACCCCCGCGCGGCACAGTTACGGGCAAGCGGAAACGGACGATGCGCACCGGCATTCCCGTGCGCACGTCCAAGCCCTTCAACGGCGTGCCCCGTACCCCACCTCCGCTCGGTACCCTCGTCGACTACGGCGACGACGACCTCGGCACAGAAGAGATCACGCCCACCCCAGGGCGCGCCTCCCCCATCCCTGGGGGCTTCATATCCGTCGCGTCGTACACGTCCTCCGACACTCCGCCTGCGAGCCCCCGCTTGTCGCACCGACAAGTTTCCATCAAGTCTCCGCTCTCGCCAGAGGAAGACGGCGACATCTTCGAGGCGCTCTCCAAGGGCGGTCCGTCGCTCCTCCCAAGAATATCGGGCATGTCCGACAGTCTGGGCAGCAAACGACGGCGAGAGGAAGACGACGACGAGCTCCTCGAGCGGCTGGCGAACAAGTCAAAACGCCAGACGCCAAATCCGTCTTCGCCACAGCCCGAGTCAGGGGAACTTGCACCTTCGCCCACGGCCATCAAAGCCGGGCCTCTGAAGAGCGGGGAAGAGGGTCCGAAGAAGCTGAAGCTGAAATTTGGCGCGGTTGGCGCTGCTGTCGCCTCATTGCCGTCGCCAAATAGCAGCCCTTCAAGTACTAGCACGAAGGACGGGGACAATGGTTAGCACTAGCGGACGCCGGACTCTGCGGTAGTAGTCTTATGCTGGGTTTACGTTCTCGATCGTACAGCTATGTCAATACGCACGCATGTTGTAGAATTCGCTTCACTGATCTCATGTTGTTCAAACGCTCAGCACAGCTGCTTGCGTAAATGCGCGTAAATAGTAGTATACATATCTGGAGGAAGCAGAAGCGTGCTATGTACCCAGGTGAGACTAGCAGAACAGCATGTATGCAAAATGCAGGACAACGGAGCAGTAAGCGGTACTTTATGCGAGCAGAACAAGGCAAGTCAGGAGTCAAGAAACTAAGGGCTACTACCGGTGCGGAGGGTGAATGGACAACTATAAGCATCTGTAGAATTCATTTATAGAGCGGAGGATGGTCAAACCGAGAGATGTAAGTGATGTGAAGAGAGGATAGTGCGAGAGATTGCGAACGGAGGCTAGTGGAACGTCCAGAGAATTGTACGAGACAGTAAATATGCGGCGGAGAGAGGAGATGATAGGATGAGTTCACATATTTGGTACATGCAGCGAATTGCGATTGCGAACTTGCGGTCATCAACGGTGCGGATAGCCTCTATACCGCGGCCGGGGTGAGTGGATGTGCGAGGCGGTCATTGCTAGCGTCAGCGCTGGGCTGATCGGGTATCGAAGAATGAGGGATGCCAAAGGGAGAGAAGGTCGAGCTGCCCGACGTGAAACCAAACCCCTGTGGGTTGGCGCGAGGGAAAGACGTCGAAGTAACAAAAGAACCTCCGAGGGCGCCAGAGGGCAGCGGGGGAGAGAAGAATCGGGGTGGAGGGGGAGAGCTGGTATAGTGGTATGACGACGTGGGCGACATCAAGCTGGAGGTGTCGCGGCGATTGGCCCGGATGGTATCAGCGAAGTCGTGGCGAGAGTAGGTATCCCCAGGAAAGCCGTCCTCACGATGCTGAAGTTGCTGTTGTTGCTGCAGAGACGGTCCGTTGCCGCCACTGTTTGGAGTGCGGACACCAAGGGGATTCTTGCTGTACGACAAGCGAATGCCACCGTTCCTGACAAGGCCATTCAAATTATCGCCGTACAATTTGTGGAGCGCCTTCGTGGCATATTCGACATTCTCGAACTACAACCACGCATCAGCGCGCATGTCCCAAAACAATCAAATGTCGACTACATACCTCGACGAAACACATCGGACCGTTACTCTTCTGACGGAAGCAGAGCTTGCAGTAGCCCGGTTGCTTCGAGAACAGCTCCTTGAGGCGGTCCTCCAAGACGCTGAGAGTGTAGCCGCCCGGCGAAGTGGAGGTGGGCAGATTGCCCACATACAACGTGTTGATGGGCGGGTTTTGATCGCTCCCCGTGCGACCACCCCCAGAGCTCGTTCCTGATGCAGGTGACGGCAACTGTGGAGATGTCGACCCTGATTCGGTTGAAACGGCCAGCACTCCAATAGACCGAGCAAGCTCTTCCTCATGCTCGCTCTGCGAGCCACTGATACTCGAGGCCTTCGAGTTCGGGAGCGAGGCTTGCCCGAACTGTCCTGCGAGGCTGGGGTAGGACTGCGGCTCACTGTTAGGGGACTGAGCACGAGGGCGAGAAGGCAGAGAAGGGTGGCTAGGCAGCGAGGATGTGTTCGAATCGGGAGATATTTGCGCGCTTCGGCCTGCGGAAGCTACATGCCCGTTGTGTGTAGCAATCGCTTCGCCCATAGGAGGTGAAGTCGTCGGCGACTGGGGACGGGGAGGTAGGGTGGACAGGTGGTGCTGAGGAAGACCCATTTTCCTGAGTGTTGCCGAAGCACTGACGTCCCGTAGATTGTTACCCCAAAGACCTGACATACCCTCGGACTGGGAAGTTCCGCTCTGGAGGGGAGGAGGGGAGGATACCAAGCCACTGGAAACGGCACCGTTCTCTGCTGACAGAAGAGAGTTGGCCCCTTGGCGAACCATCTGCTGAGGGACGGAATGGAAGGCGTCGAAGACGACCAAGTTCTGGCGCTGCCTGGCGGCCTCCTTCTCCTTCTCCATGCGCTTCCGCTGAATTTCCTCTTCGGCACGCTCACGAGGGCCACGGGTGCCAAAGGCGTTGAGACCGATTGTGAAATCTGCCCGCCTGGCGTCCTCGTCATTCCGCCCTTCCAGCAATCTGTCGCGTCTCTGCGAGAAGTCGATCCCCATGGCACCCAGGGCACCAAGCTGCTTGTCACGCGCGGACAGCGCCTCGCCCGCAGTAGGAAAACCTGTGAGACCAGACATGTTGTCAGGACCAGCAGTGCCGGGGACGCCGGCGGGGAAGGTGGGGATACCCAGGGGGCCTACGCCCGGACCACGCTTGGTGTGGAGATTCTTCTTCGCCATCTCAGCCTTCAGGACCGCTCCCTTCTCGACATCCACACGACGACCTTGAAGCACATCACGGGCCTCAAGAGCTTCCGCACGCGTCCGGAATTTCGCGAAGCCGATAATCTGCTTACGCGGGGGCTGCATGGGCATACTGTTCTGCATGAAGTGACCCTCGTCGTTCGGTGCCGATGAAGGCCAGGACGTCATAGCTCCATCTCGTCCACCGTCAATCAGGACGCCGCCCTGATGCATGGTGACAAGGTTGTACGGATCGTTGTTCCCTCCGAATGACATTGGAAGGCCTTGAGTGCGACCGGCCTGCAGGTTGCCGGCGCCATAAGACGTGGACTCCTTGTTCGGAATCTTCAGAGTGGCGGCTTCGAAGCCAGAGGAGAATGTGAACATGTTTTGAAATTCTCGTTCCTGATAACAAAAATAGAAAGAATAGAGTCATTCCACCGTCGCGTAGTCGTAATATCATGGCATTACGTACCGACATGTCATCTGGGAAACCAACCACAAAGATGGTTGAGATCTCTTCCTGCGCCTGAGAACTGGGCGCGGGGCCGTTCGTATGATTCGTGCTCGGAGCGCCGGTCGTCCCACCGACTTGGCTGCCAGTCATCCCGGGTCCAGAACCGCCGCCTGGCATATGCACCCCATACTGCGATTGCGCGTGATGACTGTGGCCCAAAGACTGGCCCCCAGAACCATTCGTATACGGGGGTTGGAAGGCGGACTGGTGCGCATGAGAAACCGCCTGTCCGTTAGTGAGACTTGGAACACTCGAGTGCTTCGGGAGCAACGTGGGCGTGGATTCGAGGCTTGGCCTAAAGCCTTCCCCCGGTTTGCTCTGCGAGTAGCCATTCAGATATACGTCGTTGGGATGGAGGCCATTGGAAGGCGGGTCGAAGGGACGCACCGGCTGCTGAAGGGACTCAAGTCCGTGCGTCAGCCCGGCCTGAGACTGAGACGTAGGCTGATGGGATATCGGGTTTTGCGAGGTTCCAAACAGATCGTTAGAGTATGGGGTTGAAGAGTATGTGGGTTCGCGGAAGGAGGAAGGGAGGTGTCGCGTGCGGGTGAGATAGGGGGTGAATGATGTGGAAGTCCGGAAAGGGGCCGCAGCGAAACTGCCATTGACCTTGTTTGAGAAATTAAGAGCATCGGGCTCCAAAGGCGATAGCGAATAATCAGTAGGAGGGAGACCGATGCCGTTATTGCTGTTATACATTGAGTGGTTGGTATTGTTCTGAGATCCGAGGTTGAAAGGGTCGTGCTGGGGTGACTTGAGATGACTGGGGAGGACATGATTGGGCGAGTCTGGGCGAGGAACAAGCTGGGATTGCATGGCTATGTGGTATGGGTAGGATGGAGATCCAATGGACGATGCTGTCGACAAAGACCCGAAGGTCGTCGCGGACGCGCCTGCTGCCTCTGAATCGGATGAGGACATGGGCTCAGCGTCCCCCTGGGCGTCGATGTTGTCGAGGAGGGATCGGTTGAGAAGACCCTCGTCAGAAGGCTGGGAGGGCGTGAATGTGTGGAGAGGGCGACGTGCAGCGATGGAGGAAGCCATATTGAACAGAAGACAACAATAGTGTACGAGCGAGGAAGGATGACAGAGAGGAAGAGAGGACGACGAAGAGCGAGAGACAAGTTCAGAACATCAACAGCCAGGAAGGCAACGAGGAGAGCGGAGCGGGAGGGACGCGTGTGCTGTCTTTATAAATACAGACAGGCGATGACTAGAGCAGATGGGGCGGTAGAGTAGAGGGGAGGACGTGCGGGGGAGTCGAGGATGCGCGACGCGTGCGAGTGAAGCTGAACGAGCGAGTGACGCGGGCGATTGAGAGCAATGCACGATGCAGCGAGATGAGAGCACAGAGGTAATAGATAGAGAGATTTGGAGGGTGTTTCGGACAGCGAGGAGAGGGGAGTGCTCGCTGTGGCTGGCGTCGAGCAGAGGCTCTGATCGAGGATGTGGGTCAGAAGGGCGGGCGGCCGGACCCCCCGGACTGCACAACGCCCCCATTCAGCCCGCGCCCCTTTCCCACGCACGGGCCATTCCGTGACAAACCTTGCCAAACCTAACCTTAATTCCCATAAATAGACATACACGTGACATGAGGCGACTCACCAGCGTCTGTCCTCCGCCAGTTGCGAGGGCGTCGTCATTGTTGCCCCCAGGCGGACGCTGGGCGACGCATACAGCCAGCTACTGTAGTCCATTGTGCAGGAAGAACAATGATCCCCAGTGAATCGCATACAGCAAAAGAATATTCGCACAATCGCCAGAGTCCGCATTGGCAAACAGAGAGTGGCAGAGGGGAAGCATGATTGCGGGAGGAGGAGGATGGTCGACGGTCGATGGAAGCGGGAGGAAAGAAGCAGAGAGGCCAAGGATGTTGTCGTCTCGCAGCCACGCGATTTTTGGCTCCTTCACTGTGACATCCAATACTATCTTCCGGAACGCGATCCCCTATATTTTCTTCCGCGCGTAACATCTGAGCTCCATTAAACCCACTCTGGCTCTTATGCGAAGAACAACGCGTGAACAATCAACAGTGGCTCGGTGACTACAGCTACCGTATCTGCAAACATGTCTGTCCCTCCCTATAGAGTCAGAGACGGCTCTGGCATAGGAATTGACTAAAGCTGTCTGGACATGTACAGACATCCTGATCATACGTACTAGTCGGACTGCTCTGGATCCTGTACATGTGGTGCAAAGTAATTGTGATGGACTGAGGGAACGTGTTCGGGCACCAATTTCGAACAAGTACTGATACTGCACGACTGCTATATGCCTGACCATAAAGAAATCACAGATGCCGCCATGATGAATCAGACAGCCGGCCTCCAAATCAACGGGAATTAACCGTGGCAGACAACCAGTGGACAGAGAACGCGTAAAGCTCACCTTTGCAGCTGCATCCGGAACCGGAAAACACTTCGTCGCGTCGAGTAGTGCTCTACTCTGCCATAGCCAATCCCCTTACTACCTCCAACGAGACATCATCGCCTCCACCTCCCAACCCGTCACGAAGCTCACCGACGCGAGGATTGCCACCGCCCAAATCGCCGCCGAGATGAATCTCCACCTGGCCCGCTGGCTCGCCTCGGCTACCGCATGTGGTGAGCGAGGATCGTAGTACGGCAGCAGCTGAACCTGCTGAGCTATTGGGGTAGGTCCGTAGAATACACCATGGGTAGGGTAGGGGAGTGGTGAGGACTCGACAAGGCTTCGTGAGCTCCCGGACGCCACGTCTTCTGGCGAGATCCGTCGCGGCTGGTTGTCTGCGTACTCTGAGTATGCTGGTGGGGGCGTGAGTGGCTTTCCGGACGACTGAGGTGCAGCAGTCATGAGTGTGTAAGGAGAGTGAGGCAGCGACCTGCAGCTCTGAGCCTCAAGGCCTCAAGGATGTGATGAGGTCATCGGGCCCTAACCCTAATACCGTACACACTTGGAATTTGGAAAGTCAAGTTGATACTCGTATGCACTACCAATTGCAAGAAAGTATTCTTTGCTGTGAGTGGCGGAAATACTTATTAACGAACGTGAAAAAAGTATTCTCACCGAATATCAACTGTGCTGACCTCACAACTGCCCTCACAGGCTTATAAGTCTTTCTAGATAACCGAAATGAGGCTGTTAGAGGGAAGATCTCGGCACCGAGCAGCCACAGGCCAGGAAAACAACTAGGTGCAAATTCACTCAGTCAAATCTATGTCGCGAGGGAAACAAACTTACGGGCTCCGTAAAAGAACAGGTAGTCACAAACGGCTGTATCCGTTAGGTCAGCATAACAATATCACATTAGCCCCCTCCGACGACATGATGGCCTACCTGCGAATACTTATGCCATCTGCCCCATGCAAGCATACGTCGCCATCCGGTAGAGAGCCAATCAACAGTGACCTAACGTAGAATTAGAGGCCGTCGACTATAGTCAGTGTCGCGGTCAGCGCGAAACTGCCAGTGATGAGGAACGGTCCGCGTAAGCACCGTCCCTGAACAGTACAAGAGCGGTGAAGCGGCGGCGTAGAGGAGGGCCTTTTCGACCGAGAACCAGCAGGGAGGAGGTTCTTGGGTAAACAATCTAAGATCGCGTTGATGCTATCGAATCGCGCACGCCACAAAGAGCTTGGGAGTAACATTGATCGTGCGTCGGGTGTACTTACTGCCGGAAGACCTGCCTCCAAAAAGCCTCGTCCATCGCCTCCTCGAGCTTCACCGCATCGACGATCTCCTGATGTATCTGTTTCACTTGCTCGTCGTCAATGTTTCCTTTTGCGTGGATGTCTGCAAGGACGCGTAGGCCATCGTCACGCAGGCCTCATGGAATCCGTTCTTAGTCAGGAACCGCGGAGTCACCGAAAAGGACGATCGACCACACAAAGAGGACGAGCGCCCATCGCCGCCTGGACAATATACGACCCTATCCAAGAGATCTGGTGCGGGGGCATGAAGAAGAACGCATAGCCCGCGTTAAGGCAGAGGGATTCATTCGGTAATCCATGACTGCTGCTGACATGCAGGCTCGTCAGCCGCGGGAGGCAACCTCGGCGCGGGTAGGCCTTGATCATCTTCAGAGAACACCTGCATGACCAGAGTCAGATAAGCGTGAGGAGTTCATGAAGGTTCCGAAGCAGCTAACATGTGATGATACTAGTGAGGTAGTCCACTAACCATTCGAACTGATCTCGAGCACGTCTTATCCTACGTACCTCGGTAGCGTAAATTCTGAACCGACAAGAATTGACTTCTTTTGTAATGCTTGCTATGACTACACGGAGGCGGGATTTACATGGACAATACTGATGTGACGACCTCCGTCCACTATTGTACTTGAGCTATGTAAGAAAAATTCGAGAGCGTGAGCTACGAGCGACGAATACACAGCAGCAGAAGTAAACAGATACATAAGTCAGAGGAGAAACTGTGTGTATGCGTATGCAGTATGCGATGGAAAATGCGAGCAGAGTAGTCGATGTGCGCGAACATGAGAACATGACGACAGCGAACTGGAACGAAGATATGAACTGTCATAGAAGGCGACCCAATGCCACAGGTATTGAGCTGATCGAGTTAGGGGGGATAACGCCAACTTCGGTGACGACTGCGGTGATGCATGAAGGTGGTGTAAGGTCGTAGAGGGGATTGAGAATCTCGAGGTTGGGCTTGTTCTCGAGCGTTAAGGATTCGCGAGGTTTGGTGTTCGGAAACGAAGAGAAAAGGTCGCCCAACGGGGCTGGAAAGAACTCGTAGGTCAGCGCATATGTGATGGCGAGGTATAGAATAACGTACCTAATTCGTTCTTCGTGAAACTGTCTAATTGTATACTCTCCGAAAACTTGTAAGTTTCACAGCAAACGACGACAGGGACCGAGTACTGCTTGGCCAACATAGCCACAAGAGCGGTGCCAGCGCGTGAGTACACGGCACCATTCGAGTGTATTGAATGTGCCCCGACAAGCACTGTGGAGACCTCGCCGATGACCGAACCCAACGCTGGGAGAAGGACATATGTGCACTGGATGCCGGCTTCGGAGAGGACAGCAACCAGACGTTTGCCTATTGTACAAGATGTCAGCGTATGCTGGACCCGATAGGGCACGTATTTACCCTCCAGCATTGGTCTTGAGTCGACAACAATTACTGAGAAACTACGTCCTGACTCGTGCGCTTCGATCAGGACCTTTTCTACGACGGAAGATCTGCGACATTGTGAGATGAGGAGAACGTGAGTTGGACCATTCGGAGACGTGCCTCGCGTATGTGAGGATGACGTCCCCGTCCTTGATCTTGTTTCCTGCGGTTTCTTGGATGACTTGGTCTGCGATAATGATGCGCTCACGAATGTAAGTATCGATCTTCATGCAGAGGGCATCCTTTGCCTGTGTCGTGATATCTCTCGTTAGTCCATACCCGGAGAATCGACAGCGAGACAGCTCACATCTTGTTCCGGCAAGTCGATGTCCGATCCGCTGATATCCAGTTTGAGTTGCCGAATAGCGTTGCCCATGGTCACCGACATGGGCCGAGCAGCGACCAGATGGCTGATTTGAGGCGATAGATATGTCATGAGGTGGCGAGATAATGTGTTATTAGGCGGCGTGACATAGTCTTGAATGACCTGAAAGGCGATTACATTCTAGTGTGGATGGCGAGACACCACTCTACGCACCGTTTTGAAGGCGGTCAGTGTAGCGATGCACCGAGCATTCGCTCCGGTGATCTTGAAAGTAGCGAACTGGAGGGCTGTACGGGCAATGACAGGATGAATATCGCCTTTAGCCGCGCTGACGGGTTTTGGCAAGCCGAAATGTGAGAAGATGAGGAGACCCCGAGCTTGGTTCTTCCCGGATTGCTCTCCAACGGACGGGCCCGCCCTAGCCTTCTCTGCAGTCTTAGCAAGATTGGGTGGTGGTTGCTTGGACGCTGCGTCTGAAGGGCGTCCAGCTTTCCTGCTCGTAGCCCCGCTTGACGGGGCAGATTGGGTAGCAGGCCTTCCACCTTGTGGTTTCCCGTTCACGCCGTTCGCAGTGACCTTTGCGGCCTTGGCAGCGCGCTGTCGTTCTTGTAGTTCACGACGCTCCTGCTTTGTCCTGGCGAGACGCAGTATCGGAAAACTAGATTCATCGGTAGATCTCTATGAAGTACACACATTTGTTTCTGAGATTTCTGCTGGCCTGAGGGAGCTTCCCCGTTGGAAGGGCCATTTGGCGGATGTACCTCGAGTGTTGCCGCAGGGGCCATGGATTTTGCGCGGTGGTGAGAGGAAAAGAAGTCGGAAGATCTAGAGCGTGGCGGAGAGTGTTGTTCTCCCTTCTGCACTTTTGGATCGAGTCAGGCGTAGAAGGGCAGAGACGCCCGCTCGATTCACCCGGCCCGTTGATCCCGGGACAGAGAGGAGCTGCTTACGTCAGACACTGTACAGGCGCCGCACTGGTGGGCAGACTGACGACTGCAAGCTCTTCAACCTCTTGGTCCCCTACTACGACCACATCGGCCGTTGTCAGTTCCCTACTCAGCGAGCTCATATCTTGAGCAGCATCGACCCAAGCTATGGTGAGTTTCATCGTTTCTTGACGAGAACCAGCGCATTCATACAGCTTTCAGGGTGTTCCGGCTCTCTTTCGCTGGCTTAGTAAAAAGTACCCTAAAATCAGTGCGTGCCTCTTTTCTCCCCACTTTCGCAACAAGCCAATTGATACAATATGCATAGTCCTTCCTGTGATCGAAGCCGAGGAAAGCAAGATTCCAGATGCTGAAGGAAATGAGATTACTGTGCCAGTCAACATATCGGACCCCAACCCGAATGGCGTCGAGTTTGACAACTTATACCTGGACATGAACGGCATTGTGAGTGCGACCAGTGCTGGATAACCAGTCCCTAGTATTGATACTGAGGTATATGCGTAGGTTCATCCATGTACTCATCCCGAAGGCAAGGTGAGACTGCATTGGATCATGCCATCGAAAAGGAGACTAAGCTTTTGCCGTAGCCGGCCCCGGAGACCGAAGAGGAGATGATGGTGGAAGTCTTCAAATACACAGAGCGCGTTGTGAACATGGTCCGGCCACGGCGATTGCTCTTCATGGCCATTGGTGAGTAGTCGTATCATCGCCTAGCCGTCTCTGGCTCATACCCTATAGATGGTGTTGCCCCGCGTGCGAAGATGAACCAGCAACGTTCCCGCCGTTTCCGCTCGGCTCAAGAGGCAAAGGAGAAGGAAGAGGCGCGCAAGGAGTCCATCGCTATGTGGGAAGGTGCGTCCGTCCAGGCCTATTGTGTCGAAAAGTATACAAACATCGCAAATCCAGCCATGGGGAAGACGTTGAGCGAAGACGAGAAGAGCAAGAAGGCATGGGACAGTAACGCTATCACGCCTGGTACTCCGTTCATGGATCTTCTGGCGGCTTCTTTGCGCTACTGGGTTGTCATGAAGATGAATCAGGACCCGGGTTGGAAAGACGTGCGTTTACTACAGCCTCGAACGTACACAGTACGATACTGATGTAGACATCCAGCTCGAAGTCATCATTTCTGACGCCAGCGTACCCGGCGAGGGTGAACACAAGATTATGGACTTCATCAGGCGTCAACGGAGCAACCCTGGTCATGACCCGAATACGCAACATGTTATCTATGGTCTGGTGAGTTTCCAGAAATCATCAAAGATATATACATGCTGACTGCGCATAGGATGCTGATTTGATCATGCTGTCCTTGGCTACCCACGAACCTCACTTTCGCGTCCTCCGTGAGGACGTCTTTCATCAAGAGGGAAGTCGAACGGCTTGCCGCATCTGTGGCCAAGAAGGACACTACGCAGCGCAATGTACGGGCACGAAGGCAGATATCGTAAAGACTCCAACCGAGAAGAAGCCATTCATTTGGCTCGATGTCGCCATTCTTCGGGAGTATCTCGAAGCTGAGCTCAACGAGCCTCGGATGCCGTTCCCTTTTAATTTTGAGCAGGCTATAGACGACTGGGTGCTGCTGATATTCTTCGTTGGAAACGACTTTTTGCCACACTTGCCGTCTCTTGAGATCCGTGAAGGTGCTATTGACACTCTGTTGAAGATCTGGCGGCATGAGTTGCCGCGGATGGGTGGCTACATCACCAATCATGGTCAGCTTGAGTTGTCAAGAGCCCAGATCATTCTTGAGGGACTTGCGAGGCGTGAGGACGAAATATTCCGGCGAAGACGAGAGAGTGAGTCTTTGATGTTCGCTCTGGCGTCTGATGTGATTTTGACACAGTGGGTGTATCTAGCCGAGGAGCGACAGGAGCAGAATGCGAAACGGCGAAAGATTGAGAAGGAGATGCAGGCCAATGGGACCTCTTCTGGTCCTTCTGCTTCTCTAAATCTGACCGCTGGTCCCACCGCGCCTTCGACTCTTCCACTTCGCCCAGATTTTGCCGCGAAGGCGGATAGTATTGGTCTCGGTGGTCCGAAGACTGCTGAGACTGCTACGTTTGCTCCTACTGCTGCTCAGGCGATGGCGGGCTCGAACCGCGATATCGTTGCGAATCGACACGCTATCCGTTTAGCGAACATGAGTGCCGCAGAGATGCTCAAGGCGGAGATGGCTTCACTCGTGCCGGTGAAGAAATCATCATCATCACGAACAACGTCTTCCACGACCCCTGCTGTGCCCCCTACTCCTCCCATGATTGTACCCGAGCCGTCGAGTGCTCCGAGTGCGACTTCTACCACGAATATCGCGAGTGCGGATGATGTCGAGATCCCAGGCTTGGGCGCCCTGTCGTCTGTGACCACGAGTACCATCTCTGAGACATCCAAACCGATCGACCCAGCGCTTACTGCGGAGACCAGTATGGACTCTATCGACGGCGAGGAGATCCCTCCTGAGGCCGAAGACTCAGTTATGACCGATGGTTCCGAAGTGCGAGGCGTGAAGCGTAGCATTGATGAGGTAGAAGAGGAGGACGCCGAGGTGGCCGAAGCCGAGGCCGAGGACCTCGGTCCGTCAGATGAAGAAGAGGCTGCAGCCAATCCGCTCGCGCTGAAGGTTAATCCTGACGGCACTGTCGAGCAAGAGGATACCGTGAAGTGCGTGATTCTAGGTTCGAACAGGACGGTCTCGTTGACATATCTTGGTGTGATAGGTTGTGGGAGCCTGGATACAGGGAGCGGTACTACCGTCAGAAGTTTGGCGTCGAATATACCGACGTCGAGTTCAGGAAAAAGTGAGTCAATGAATAGCTGCTAGTAGACAGCAATGAGGCTGACGATAACGTGCGTTCAGGGTGACGAAGTGCTACATCGAAGGCATGGCTTGGGTTCTACAGTATTACTATCAAGGCGTACGTTACACGTTCCCTCTATCCGAGATCCAATCTGAGATCTACGTTCCCAGACACCGTCCTGGCAATGGTACTACCCTTTCCACTTCGCCCCCTTCGCCGCCGACTTCGAAGACGTCGACAAGATGGACATCCAATTCAATATTGGTCAACCATTTAGGCCCTTTGAACAGCTTATGGGCGTCTTCCCGTCCGCCAGGTATGCTAACAAAGCCTCGTCCTTCCTCGAAGACATGCTCACAATCCTTGGGCACACAGTCGACAGCACATTCCATCTACGTTCCATGATCTCATGACGGAGGAAACTTCACCTATCATCGACTTCTATCCGCACACGTTCCAAATTGATATGAACGGCAAACGGATGGCGTGGCAGGGCGTCGCGCTCTTGCCTTTCATCGACGAACGTCGACTTCTCGATGCCATGGCTCCGCGCTATGGAGACCTTTCTGAGGACGAGAAGCGGCGCAATAAATGGGGCAACAACGTCATATTCGTCTACGAAGCGCACACTTTGTACCCGTCTTTGGAAGCTTTGTATGGCAAGCGCAAGAAGGACGAGGTGAGCATTTCCTATATTCTGATTTATACAATATTGACCACGAATTACGCAGCCACTGCCTATTAATACCAAAGTGAGCAAAGGTATCAGCGGCTCTTTGCTGCCGAACCCAGATTGTATACCGGATTCGACGTACTTCAATCCCTTGCCGAGCCAAGACCTCCCTGATATCAAGAACGACCGCTCGCTTTCCGCCTTCTATTTGTTCCCCAAGCAGTTGACCCCGCACCGTTCGGTGCTTCTCCCAGGTGTGCGTCGTCCTGCACCCATCCTCAACGCATCCGATCTCGAGGCCGCCCGTAGAGGTGGTCAGGGTCGCGGCCGTGGCGGCCACCATGATAGAGGTGGGCGTCGCGGTGGGTACGGTGGTGGCCACGACGGTCACCGGAATGGCCACAGCAACGGGGGCGACTGGCAGAGCGGAGGAGGCTCATATGGGCAGCAATCCTCGTACAACAGCAACACAAGTTTCCAGGCGTACCAGTCTCAGCGCGGTGGTCGTAGCGGAGGATTCCAGCAGCAGTCATACGGAAGCAGGAACCAGCAGTACAACGACTTCGCTGCTCCGCCTCCTCCTCAGCGTGGTCGTGGTGGCCCGAGGGGCGGGTGGAACGGAAGTGGAGGTGGAGGCGGCGCTGGTGGGTACAACAATACGCCTACGTCCTACGGCGGGTACGGCGACCGGGGAGGAGGATACGGCGGCGGCGGCGGCGGCAGAGGTGGTGGATATGGTGGCGGAGGCAGGGGGGCGAGTCAGGGCGGCGGTGGCTACAACCAAGGGGGAGGCTACGGCCCGGGCGCTGGCTACAATCAAGCTGCCGGCGGGTACGGTGCTCAAGCAGGCTACGTTCAAAGCGATGGCTACGGCATCCAAGGCAACTACGCCAACGGAGGCAGTAATGCCTATGGCGGCTATGGCGGTCCACCGCAGAACACTGTGGGTCAGAACGGATATGGCGGGTACGGTGGCGGAGGCTCTTATGGTGCCCCGCGAGGCGGTTATAACAATCGCGGTCGTGGACGTGGTGGTCGCTACTGATTTATGCTCCGGACGGACGGATCTATGTAGTTCTACCTTATAATGCGTCTCGTTTTCCTTATTCTGCACTGTATGCTTGTATGTATCAGTACGGCCGGCCCCTCACGAACATGGCTATTGTGGAGTGCGTCGTGGTGTCTTCCCTCTGGTAGCGTGCATAGTGATATAGAGGAGAGATGATGAGCAATACATGAACTTCAGTGACGATAGATGCACCAGACATACATGAGAAAGCATGGTACATGGATATAGAGATAGACATACAGACGGGGTGACTTCCTTATTTTCCTTCCCTTCTGCAACTGAGCCCTCTTGTTCACAAGCCCTCACAAGAATGTCCGTATCTGACGCGCAGGACCACCCCTGACAATACGCTCTCTCACTGCTCACTCGGCGGGACGCACTGCAAGTACAGCGCGTAGGTCCGCTCGAGCTCCTTCTGCCTCCTCTTGACCTTCTTCTCCATCTTGCGCTGCTTCCTCTCCGCCTTCTCCCTCCTCTTCCGCGGATCAGGCTCCCCACGTCCATACGCGCCTCCATACCGCCCAGGGTAGCGCGGGTCGCGATCGTCATCCTCGTCATCATCCTCGTCCTCGGACGGGGAAGAGACGTCCGCCGCGTCGAACCCGGGGAGGTACATGTCGACGGTGCCCGCGAGACGGCCCGAGCGGCGCTCGCGGCCCTTGTAGAGAACGACCTCGACGCCGCGCGCGCGGAAGAAGGACGCGTTCCAGAGGTCGACCACGTCTGCGGTCAGCGTGGCGCGCTTGGGCGGGCGTCCGTCCGCCGAGTACTGGGGGACGGGCATGGTTCCCGCCCACGCCATGCCGAGATCCTGCAGCGAGAGAGCCGTCGACGGGAACGGTCAGAACTCGAACGACTCGAAATGACGATGCGAAGAAGGAAGAAACGCACGGTCATGAGCCGGATCCAGTCCTCGTGGTACACGTCGTGCGGGACGAGCACGGCAGGCATGCGCGGCATGTGCTCGAGCAGCTCGTCCATGTCCCCGACCTTCAGCATCTCGAACTGCGTGTACGGCTGCGCGCGGTTTGGCGGCCTGCTGAAGCCCTCGGGCACGGTCAGCATCGCCTGCTGCTGCGTCGGGTCGAGGGGAACCGCGCCCACGCGGGGGGACGCGTGCGCCCCGATGCCCGACGCCCCATACGGGTTGCTCCCATAGGGCGCCTGGGCGCCGTAAGCACCGCCCACGGTGTTCGGGTTCGCGTACACGTTCACGGGGGCAGCCCCGTAAGGACTCGGGCTGGGGGCGCGTGAGCTGGGACGATACTGGCCCTCGAGGACGTGGCCTGTCGGGTATATGCTACCTGCCGGGGGGGCGCCGTACGGAGAGGCTGCGCGGGGCGGAAGACCACCTGGGACAGAGTACGGCGAGGCGGCCCGATGCATGGCGCCGCCCCCGCCGTAGGGTGAGGCTGCACGCTGGATGCCGCCTGGCTGGTAAGGCGACGCCGCCCGCGGAATAGCACCGCCCGCCGCGTAGGGCGAGACGGGACGAGGAGCGATTGGAGCAGCGTAGGGGGACGCAGGGCGGGGCACTGAATTGCCGTAAGTCGATAGCGGGCGCGCCTGTCCAGGGCGAGGCGAGGGCGGGTGGTAGCCAGCGGACACGGGGTAGTTCCCGCCTGGGGCTGCGGTGTAGTTAGTAGAGTTGGTGTTCGAGTATTCGGTCGGATAGTGGCCTCCTGGGGCAGGCTGGTAGGTGCTGGTGGGCCTCTCAGCTGCATAGAACGAGCCCTTGCGGGGACGCGCGGTGCGTTCGCGGTCGTAGTCACGGTCTCGCTCCCTCTCGCGCTCGCGTTCACGATCTTTCTCGCGGCGCTCGAGATCGAGCTCCGCCATCCTGCGCTCGAGGTCGGCGGCCGCGTACTTGTCGTACTCGCCAGGATAGCGACCGTACGCGCCGCTGCCTTTGCGATCGTCTCGGTCACGGGGGCCACGGCGGTAGTCGCGGTCGTCGCGATCGCGATCCTCACGCTCCCGCTGGCGGCGGTAGTACTCGTCGTCATCATCGTATCGATCCCTGTTCGACCCTCTGGAGGCGTCATCTTTTCGGCGTCTATAGTCATCGTCTCTCCTGGTCAAGTGCATGAAAGATCAGAGCATAGTGTGGCCATGAGAGGAGGTGGCACCCACCACCTGTCATCACCGCCTCGGCGACTGAACGACGCGGCGAAGTTCTGCGCGTCCTAGGGGTCACATCAACTGGAGGACATCAGACGGGAGGTAGGTCTTACGGCATCAGCTGGAGTGGCGTTTGCGGGAAGGACGGAGGTTGCTTCGGCTGGGATCCACTGAATCCCGTTCACCACCCCCGCAGCGGTCTGATAGCTGCATCGTATCGTGGTAGGTCAAGACGGCTCCGGATGCGCGCGATGTATGGATGAAGAACACACCTGGCTGCGACAGCTCTGAGCACGCAAATTGAGCGGTCAATACTGGGCGGGTGGTCGGAGCCAGGACAAACTCACTTGAATGGATGGTAGACAACCTGCCCATCCGGCCCCACCGTCGTTGTGTACGTGATCGAGCCTGGCTGGATCGTGGCCGCCTGCTGGGGAGTGGTCTGAGGATACGGCGTGGTGGTCGCGGGCTGCCCATAGGACGCCGACTGCATGTAGGGGGATGCATGCCCCACGATGGGCGACACTGGCACGTTAGAGGGAGCGTACGGATTCATCACTGGCGATCAGGCTCGAATGTCGCTGCTAGATGAGAGATCGCGGGTCAAGAGAGGGTGGTGGTGAATGTCGACGCGCTGCCGGGGACGGTATGCGGGCGAACTATCGATTGTCCTGGCCTGAACGGAGGCCTGAGACGGTTATCGGAGCGATTGAGGGCGATGTGGAGAGTATATATACCCTAAGGCCCGAGAACCCGACCGAGCCTGCATCGTGTCGGCGGCAAGATCCAGCTGCGAAATAAGCGACGGTTGGGGGCGCCACCTACCGTTGTTCTACAGCCTCGTTCACCGCCACGAGGCCGGAAGTCATTCAGTGAATTCGCGGACAAGCGGAGGGCAGGGTAACAAGGGCGATGCGAACGAGAAGGTACGGAAACGATTAAAACGTCGACATATATACAATGTACACTCCAGTCCGCCAGAAGCCGCGCGCAAGTTCTACGCTCAGTAGAACCGCCACCAGATGAAGAGGATAATGAAAAGGCCGAGAGCACCAAGGGGCGCGTACTGACGAATCATTGCCTGGAAGTTGATATTCCTCGCCGCTCGGCGATACTTCTCCGACTCGGATCGTAGCGAGGTCGACAGATGGGACATGCCTGTCAGAACGGCAAAGAAACGAAAACGACACGCGTATAACTTGTGAACCAGAATTCGCAAATATGTGTTCGAAACCTGAACACTCACGGTCTAATGAGTCCCCTCTCCATAGAAGTTCCTCCATATTCTTTGTCATGATTCGCGTGACGTCTTGTAGCTCGTCGTTTAGCTTGTCCAAATGCGAGCCGCCCGCACTTGCAGTTCGGGTGTCCTGGTATAGTCGGGTGGTCTTTGAGATGAAGGTATCTGCGACAAGGCACAACCGAGGATAAACGTCGTGTCACTCAGGGAAATGAATAGGCAATCTACTCACCGAAACTAATGAACGCGTATGGTTTCCGTACACCATCCACCTTCGCGCCGTATGATGTTTGGAACTCTTTTGAGAGTTCGTCGAGGTAGGAGAAAGCGAGCTTGCGGGGGTATGACTTGTCCGCAATGATGAGGTAGATGACGTTGTCCGCGATGAGGTAGCTGTAAACCATGAGAACCCAAACATCGAGGGGTTTTGTTCTGAGACAAACGTACTGTAGCGTGTATTGGCCGCTCTCAATTGAGCAGCGCGGCTCTGTGTTTGGACCTATCCTGCGAAAGATGAGCTTGGCCTGTTGCTTGTGCTCAGACAAGGCTTGTTCTATC
This sequence comes from Coriolopsis trogii, assembly GCA_020543525.1. Taxonomy (NCBI): domain Eukaryota; kingdom Fungi; phylum Basidiomycota; class Agaricomycetes; order Polyporales; family Polyporaceae; genus Coriolopsis; species Coriolopsis trogii. Next base: position 1,800,626 of record JAHYIO010000037.1, on the reverse strand, counting down.
TGCTTGCCGTTAGCTATGACGTGAGAGAGGGACGGTCACAGAGTCTGACCTCCTCGTCATCCACACTTGCAGCAAGGGGGAGAGCATCAGAGGCCCGTACAATGAGCGTTGACTTGACCATGGCGATGGGGGGAAGAAATGACGAGGAGGTCGATGACGAAAGACGGGAGACCTGCCTCTCAGACTTCCGCCAGGTATAGCATACACGAGCGCCTCTCTTGGAATACGTGGTGAGGAGTCACGTGGATGGACCCTAACCTCAGGGCATCCACCGGAAATCCGGGACGCAAGTCTGGCCGCGGACCGGAGAGCTAGAAGGGCCAGGACTGAAGCATCTGTTTTAAAAGACGGGACCACGCCGTCATCGTCCTCAACTCAATCCCTCTATCCTCCCCACACGCCAAGACATAGCCAGCGATTCCGACATGGCCTCCTCTGGTCTCTTGAATGTCAGGCATCAAGTATGTTTTATGCCACACTCGCAGGCTCACACTCAAGTTCACGCTGCGGGGTAGCTCACGTTCTATGGTGCATACCATGACCACCCGGTCAACGTCGCCATTCATATGATCTTCGTTCCTGTCCTGCTTTGGTACGTCGTTGCTGCTCTCGCCAAAGGACATAGT